>WOVY01012440.1:227500-879670 GCA_013436015.1 Rhipicephalus annulatus
AATTTGGCCATCGACTTGCATTGATCTATCATTCACACATGTGCACCTTCTAGTGAGACATGTTTGTCAGCCGTCGTTCACATCGATTCGTTAACTGATTATGAATAGAAGAATGTTCCGTTTAACAGTGTTAATTAGACATATTCTTTACGAGAGAAGCTACAGGACCCTGTACTAGCAATCGACTCTGGTCTTCATAAAGATCTGATATACGGACAGGCAGACAAGCATACCGCAAATAAATGAAAGTTCTGAAGCAGTGAGAAACCCTTCCGAAGAAAAGCAACAATTTCGCAGATACTTAAATGTCTAGTGAATCTAGATATTACCGCGAAACATCCTGAGTATGCCCCTTCGTTCAATTTAGTATTTGGTGGCTATCTCCTTCACGAATGTTGGGCTAGAACACTGCTGTGTACTTTGCATTATTACAGAAGAAACACGTGCAAGTTTATAGGCCTATGGTGTTTGTAAGCGCCGTGGCGAAATCGATCACTTTGTTTACCATTGCGGGCCCGTATGTGGGATATCACACATGGCCATAGAGTCAACCGGTGCCGTTAATCACCGAATCTGAAAGCTTTACAGTCTAGCACATTGTCTTCAGAGAACCTGGTCACATAACTCAATGGCAGCCCCAATGCTAGTGCGCTTTTTTTCCCGTGCATCATGAGTGGTTCGTGCAGCGCTCCCTAAACATTTGATAATCAAAACCATAGTGAATGAGTTCATCGTAGACATTTGGCTGATGACCTGCACCTTGTATGAATGTTGAATCATGTGAAAGGAGCACAACAGCTAGAAATTAGCCGCTCGCTTTTCCCGTAGGAGGAACTCAAGCAAATGCGTCACAGAGTGGTGGGGATATCGCGTCAATGTTGCGTAATTTATTTATTTATTTATTTATTATTTAAATACCCTAAAGGCCCGAATGGGCATTACATAGGGGGGGGGGATAGAGTGGGGTTATGATCACAAGTACAGTACAGAACATAAATGAAGGCAGAGATGGTATACATGTCAATTGGGTATGGTTTGGTAATGCTTAATTGTTACTTTGTATTTATTTTTCTTATTAATTCAATAAAGGGAAAACGTTGCTTTAAACGAGTGGTGGGACGCTGATGTTTGGTTGTGCCCTAATACTGGTTGAAAGCATAGTTTTCTAAAATTAAGTAGAGGGGACTCTGGCGCTGTGATCGTTCAGTGACCATGGGAATGATGAGTAGTACACATATTTGCCTAGTCTTCGTGCTTGCTGGTGGCCAATCATACTTGCGACTTCGTTTATTGGTAGTTACGGCATCGTTTTGAAGGAAAGAATGAACCTTTTTGAACTTTGTGACTCGATTCAAAATGATAAGCCTAAAACATTAAGGTTGTGAAGCGCAAACGCTGAACAATTGCTAATTTAATTTTCGTGAAAAAACAGCTTTAAGCCACACGAACACACACGGAGCCAGAAGCAGGACAGAAGTACGAAGATTAGACAAATGTGTGCACTACCCATAATTCCCATGCTCGCTGAAGTGCCGCGCGTTGCAGCTCCCATAGACACTAGCGCCAGAGTTCCCTCTAGTGTATATTAGGAAACACTATAGTTAAAAGTACTGTTGGTTCCATCGCATCTACTCGAGTCAAGAAAAGCGTCAAGTGATGCAAAAGTCAATTAAAGACGCCCTCGACTGAATTCCAAACGCGCGATAATGGGTGGCCAGTGAACGGTTCAGCAGAGCTTGCAGTCGGTTTTTGCTAGCAGAGGCTGCCTGCGTCGACTTTGAGAGGCGAGAAAGGGGAGGAGGAACAGCGACAATTGGCACGAGACGCGAGCACGCGCAGGGGGGGGGGGGGGGTGTAAAATGTTACTGTACGCTGGCTAGCGTATGGTTCATCACCTTCTCGTAATAGCCTGGCAAAGAAACTTGACTGTAGGCTTCTTTGCACCAAGGCACAAAGTGAGGCGAAGCCTGCTTTACAAAAACGAGCAGTATCGTATACCAATACAACCGAAGAGCGAAAGTCATTGGAAATGGCATGCAAATGACCACGCGCCTGATCTTGCTGCCAGGTGTTATGAACGCGGTAGTGTGGGGAGCAGATGAGGAGAGAGTCTGCTGCGCTTGTTGGCGGAAACGACTTCGTGAGGGAGTGGGCTGCGCGAGCCGTCTGCCACTGCTCTACAATCCACTGACCTCCATTAAAAAGGCTGGATGCCGCATCCCTGCTCTCTAATGCGGACGCTTCTGAAGCTACTGGAAGATCACTTCACTGTCCCAGAAGCTGGCGTCTTCAGGCCGTTTTAGGCGTGTAATTGATATATTATCTAGTGGCAGTTGTTGTGATCACATAATTTCTGTGTTTTCGTTTTACAATATAACATTATCGTGGTCATCCAATGCTACGCGAAAAATGGCAGACACCGTAACGATGGCATCCAAAATGGTGGGGTGTTGTAATCTACATTTAGTGCATGTCAGAATTAGTGTGCGCGAAAGCAAAATATGACAGACACCGTAACGACGGCGTCCGAAACGGTGGGGTGCTGTAATCTACAATTGGTGCATGCAACGGCATTCGAAATGGCGCGGTGCTCTAATCTGCAATTAGTGCATGCATTTCAACACATTTGCACAGCCCTAGCATCTGTCTTATCTAGTGCATACAACTAACCCTACGATTAGGCATCGCTTGGAACACCGACTAACGATACACGAAAAGTGACAGACTCCGTAGTGACGCCGTTCAAATATGGCACAGTGCTGTTACGTACAACGTTCTACCACTGCTCCTTACTCAGGGGACAAAGAAAAAATCATTGCGGACTTTTTTTTACGAGAGAAAAAAAAGGGATGAGTACAATGGTGACCAGAAGCACGAAGGTTTGTCTTTTGTGAGTGATCTGGGAAAGAAAACAATGTTGGGACATCATTTGGAAGATGAGTTTTTGGAACAAAGTGGTCTCAAAACATGACTCTGCAAAATGGTCACCTTAAAGTCTGCTTCCTAGAGACTGCATCCAGTTGTCTCTATTTTGAGTTACTGACCCACTTCTCGCATATTGCAGGCTTCGAGCGTGGTAAACTGCATATCGAAAAACCAAATACCTTCAGCATGCTTCGATAAGAAGATAGGCAGTCAAACACCATAATTTTCTTGCAGAGTGCGTAAAACTTAATCGAATTAAGTTATTATGCGTAAAATGTCTTCGCGACGACATTTTCGCTCCATTCGTAAAGTTTGCTGCTCTATACATGCCAGGATTTCGTTTTAAAAAGAGTTAAGCACTGGTGACCGCAGCAGGCGACTGTATGGTGGTGGCTTCCAGGACACCAATGGCGTCTTACTGTGGCTTCAACCACGAGCGCTCGATGCGCCATCCTGCTCCCCCTAGTAGAGATCAGTGCGGCAATCCCGCTCGCAGGGAGCACGCTCTTGTTTTCCTCGGCGCGCTTGCACGGTGCAGGGAGCTTCGATGGCGATGGCTGAATGCGGGAATAAAGGCGTCGCTCTTCAAAAAGTTTTTGCAATACGTGGTTCTTAATTGCACTTTGTGGGCGGGGCGTGATTCATATTTAAGCGAAGCTTTTAAATATTTACATATTTCGGTGGTGGGGCAGTGAGGTAATAGGCGGAAAACCTGGTGAATGTATTAAAATGCCGCTGTTTAAGGCGCGCCAGTCGTATGCCTAAGTATATCTGCTTTTTTTCAATAACAGAGACTCTCTCGATCATGAGAAGTCTGCGATCAGTTGTTTCTGACATTCCCACTTCTTGTTTACAGTTGGCGCTTCCTGTTTTTTTCCCTCTCTGCCCCTTAAACGGCCAACTGACTTCAGAAAAGCTATAGATAGCTGTGTGAGTCACTACATAAACTGAGGATAACTCCAAATACAACGCCTCATTTTTCTAGGTAGCCACGTTCAAACAACAAACGTTTTGTTTACTTGATCCGAGGATTGCAGCGTTTACTATGTGAGTACGTGCGGGCATTATGTAGCTGTTAGAAGAACCAAACTTCATTTTGCTGCACTTGAAGTAGCAAGCTAGAGGCACAGTATGTTTGTTTTTTCGTTTGTTACGCTGAAACGTTCATTGCTATTTTGGGGTGTGGTGTGCGTTATTTGCCTAGTTGGGAATACGGTTCTTTTCTGCGGTGCCTGCATTTTACAAAGCCAACACTTCACGCCGCCGTCATAAAATCATATAGCTGCCATGTCAACGTGCTCATCATACCATCACCGTATTCAATTGTCCTCACATTATTCCTTAGCTACTTAGCTTGTTAGTCAGTCACTTAGGGAGTTATTTAGTGAGGTATATAATCGGTTGGTTGGTCGGTAGGTCGGTCGGTCGTGAAAATGGTAATCTTTGTGCATAATGGCCAGAGCCAGCATAGCATTATTTTTGTACCTTGTCATTGTTTCATTTTTCTCTGTGTTTTTTTTTCTCCACTTGCATTAGAAGTAGTGTTGGCGCAGGTCAAGTTGTAACCTTGGCACTGCAATTTTTTCGCTACGCTGTGTAAAAACAACTTGCCTCATTCACTCACACCCTTAGAATTTCACGACTTCATGAAGGTATCTAACGGACTTGCGAAGCGACGGAGATGCTCGGCCTTTCTGCCAATATGAGACTAGCCCGCTCCATGCTCAAGCGGACCGTAAAGGACCATAGTAAAGATTTAGGGGCGAAGCTCCAGAAGCTGTCGGTTTTTCCCTCCTAGGTCGTCGTGGTACATGACCGCCTAGTTCGATGACTCACTCAGGAGGTGCGGACGGGCGGGCAGGCAGGCAGGCAGGCGGGCAGGCGGGCGGGTGGGCGGACGGGCAGACTGATACGAATGAACGGACGAACGCACGGATGAATGGACAGACGGGTGGATGCACGAACGCATGCACGGACGGACGAAAGAATGGACTGTAACGGAGTGTAACGAAGCCCAAACGCGGCGGCTGCAATTTAATGAAAAATAAATTACAGGGACCCGTACACGTAGATTCAGGCACACGATAAAGAATCCCAGGTTGTCTCAATTACCACACCTCTTGACTGTGACGTCTCTCAATATTGTATCATGTTTTCGAGACGCAGAACCACAACTATTACTGTATGCCGGCTCTCTTTCTGCCTTCCTTCACTTCGCATTCAGCGCCGTCATTCGAACAAACTTGACTGTGGGCTTTCTCACATAACGACACTTACTGCGGCGAAGGAGGCTTTACAACAGGGCACTTCGTAGCCATTGGTTATAGTTCGCGGCCCTTCCGTATTTTTTGGGTAGCACAATCGTTGGCGCAGAATATTCAAGGTGTACTTGTGTGCACGAGCTTGACTAGAAGTGTAGTTACTTTGAGGGCTCATATTTGTGTCCTAAATACCGTGTTCAAGTTCGCTGAACTGGGCTGTTCGGTTTCTCTAGCATTCGCTCGTCTGTACTAGAGCGTGGTAGACAGGTGCAGAGAACACGTGTGATTGTCTCATCTTAGTCACATGGGCCAAAAGCAAGATTATCGGTGACTCCAACATAAAATCAGTACGATTAAGCAAAGGTGGGGCTCAGCCATGACTGACTGAACGTGCTTCATCCACAACTTCCTAATTATCGCTTTAAATAGGAGGGCACCAAAACAAGGTTAAGCTACACAATGCAGGCTTTAGCCAATTTATATTATGCGAGCGAACAAGTGCCTCAACCAACTCATTTGAAGCTCAAACGTAATTTATATTTTAATTTGTCTACTCAAATGAGCTTCTGTTGCAGTAACGTTGTACGCGCAGTGAAAGTATTTACTCTGCACTTGCTACATGTCCACTTGTGGTCGTTCATCACGAACGCATATTCTGCAAGAACCATTTGTTTTTCGAAATGAGGCACTGGTTTTCATTCGCGCTACACAACGTATCAGTTAAAAAATGAAGGTTGAAGGGCTAGCATTGTTTTGTCACCTACAACATTCATGACAGTTAATGAATGATCACCTAGGGAAAGTGTATTGCTATTTATATTTGTGGTTTTACATCCTAAAACCACCATGTAATTATGAGAGGTGCCGTATTGAAGGGCTCCAGGGATGTCGACCACGTGGGGTTCTTCAACGTTCATCCAAATTTAAGCACACTGGCCTACAGAATTTTCGGCTCCATCGATAATACAGCCACCGCAGCCGGGATTCCATCCCTAAGGAAAAAGTAGGGGACGTTATTTGTTGTGAATGTCAAATGAATAGATAGAAATTAAAGCGTCCTAAAACACAATCTACTTGCTTCCAGCAAGGACCCAATCTAAAGTCTCCGAATAACGAGTCCGATGCTCTACCGATTGAGCTAATGAGACCAGCGTACTTCAGTACGCGTTACTAGGTGAATGTGTGCATTTGAACCTGAGGGTGCTAGTGCTATTCATAGTTATGGTGGCGAGTGAAAAACACCTTCTTTCACCTGTTGACGTCACGTAGCACGTGATCTTAATATTAGCTAGAAGCTGACCAACAATTCCTCGCATACTACCTGAAGACATGTCAGCTTGAACTAGATCCTTGCTATGAATGAACAAAAGAGGGATGTATGCACTGAAGTCCAGAAAACTATCGACAACGGGATTTCCGGTGGTATAAGTGGCAACAAATTGAAGTGAACAAAAAGGCAACGGGAATACAACATGTAGAGTTGAGATAACAACGGTATTTCCGGTGGTATAGGTGGCAACAATTTGAAGTGAACAAAGAGGCAACAGGAATACAACATGTAAAGTTGAGGTGAATAAACTTTTTTGTTCAATGGTTGTTGCTGTGCCAAGAAATAGAAAGCACTGGATGTTTATTCAAAGGTTGCAGGTTTGGTTCCTGCTGCCGGCAAGTTGCTTGTCTATTCGTCCACTTATATTTCTTCACACGTAAGTCACGGCTACGACAAATCACGTCGACTATACTTTCGTGTATTGTCTCTCGATTATCATTAACAGCCTTCCAATGTGTCTACGTGTGCGCGAAGAGTATGTGTGCTGGTAAGTGGTATTATCTCGCTCCAATCCAAGCTTAATATTACAGCGAAATCTGTTTGGAAATCACAACAAGGGTCACGTGTGCCGTAGTTGTCTGCCGCCGGCGCTAGTGTCCGTAACAACTATCGTGTGAAATAATAAAACAACCTAGTAAGTATATAAAGACTCGAAGAACAAGATGGGATTGAAACCCGGGCCCCATGTGTACCAGCCCTGTGTTCTACCCTTACGGCAAGCATGTGCTTGAAACTCTGTTCCAAACGGACAGTAAGCAGACTTGATGTCGACTAAGCAATCGCGTTATTATTAATAAAAAAAGTGTTTTAGTGTAACCAAGGAATACCCAGGGGTCCCTCAATGCGAAACAAATGGAACATCAAATGCTCGAACCTATGACTAAAACTTCAAGCACAATTCATCACCGTCAGGCGCAGCATCCGAAAATTGCAACAAATTTTCTAGCAAGTTTGTAGCAGGTACTACATTTCTGCGAAGAATGACGAAGTGAATGACATCTTGAATACGTGTTTATACTACAGAACAATTATTATTATGGTGTAGTGGGTACTCTGCAAGTGTGGTGGAAGCAGTTACCCAAAGAAGGCTTCAAAAAAGGCTTTTGAGGGCCGCTCTTCCAGATATCACTGTGACCGTGTTGCGAGTTCTGCGCAGGCCTGGTAATTTTTTTACTAACTATACTTAATTCAGTCGATACTACGGAAGTCAGTATGTCGAGTACAATGTTGAACCATTTAAGGACATACACCGCTGCCTATGACAGAGATGTTAATGGCTATAGCTAAGTCTATATATGGCGAAAACGGAGTGAAACACCTACGAAAACGTCCCAAAGTATTTACATCTCCGCGGCGCAGATGACTGAGGTTTTCATCTATCGAAAAGCGCATAGCCTACTGGCGTCAGCGTATTCACTGCGCAGACACGAAGCACTGGCCAAAAAACTCGGTTTGAAGTTTCAGAATGACGTTCTACAACCCGCCATTAACGTCTGTGCTGAATCGCGGGTGTTCATAATTTAATGTCTGGAGCACTAAAGAGGCACTGAAGTCTTAGGAGCATAAACAAGCTTTAATATCTCTAATGGGACACTCTGGCGTAGCACGAATATTCAGAATTTATGCTTAAGAAATGGTTTCTAAATACAGCCTACTTCAGCCTAAACACTAACCTAGATGAGCCGTTACGTGGGGATGTTCGTCGTTTCAACCTCTTAACTCAGTGGCTAACGCTTTTAAACACACACACACACACACACACACACACACACACACACACACACACACACACACACACACACACACACACACACACACACACACACACACACACACACACACACACACACACACACCACACACACACACACACACACACACACACACACACACACACACACACACACACACACACACACACACACACACACACACACACACACACACACACACACACACACACACACACACAACACACACACCACACACACACACGCACGCACGCACACACACACACACGCACGCACGCACGCACGCACTGCTTTAGCCTCTCGCTTCATTTGTTTCTTTTTTTATTCTCAATGGAATGATGGCACCCATTACTACTGCAAGCTCCCTACGATGAAAACTGTCTATAGCCGGATTTCTTCCTCTCCTTCCTTCCTTTCTTTTTCTGTTCTTTTTTTCCCTAAAACAATCATCATTCAGTCTTTTCAAAATTGAAACGCCATAAAAGGGCGGCTGCCCCAAGCTTCAGGGAAATTTGGAGGCCTCCATTAGGGGTTAGCACGCTTTCAGCAGAACTTTTCCAGGTATTTAGTCTTTTCTTCCTTCTTTTTATTTCCTGCTGAATG
The DNA here is from genome assembly GCA_013436015.1 of Rhipicephalus annulatus. Classification (NCBI taxonomy): domain Eukaryota; kingdom Metazoa; phylum Arthropoda; class Arachnida; order Ixodida; family Ixodidae; genus Rhipicephalus; species Rhipicephalus annulatus. The sequence goes on from WOVY01012440.1 coordinate 236,371, forward strand.
ACCTTATCTTTATTAAATTTAACACAACAGAGAGCTGTGCAGATTTGTGCTTCCAGTGGATATATCTGGAGCACCTTTAGAAAAGCCTTCAAATTTTTCTTATTGCAATAAGTATGGCAATGTGTGTGTGTGTGTATGTGTGTGTGTTTGTGTGTGTGTGTGCGTGTGCGCGCGTGCGTGTGCGCGCGTGCGTGTGCGTGTGTGTGTGTGTGTGTGTGTGTGTGTTGTGTGTGTGTGTGTGTGTGTGTGTGTGTGTGTGTGTGTGTGTGTGTGTGTGTGTGTGTGTGTGTGTGTTTCGTCTGAAGGCTCTGATTCGAAAGTCTGTACCTTCAAGCGAATTGTAGTAGATAGAAGACGGCGCTGGTGGTGGCTGTGATGATGATACTTATAGCAATTTGGGAGAGGACGCGAAATAAACCAACTCTCCATTAAGCTCGATGGATACCTATATATTGCACAATATACGCAATCTACAGGTATCGATAGAGCTCTATCAGCAGCAGGGTTACTGCATCTTTCTGACATCACACTTTAGCGAACGATCGATGTTATCGCCGCTGTCGCTTCATTATTTCTTCTCCAAACCATCTCTCTCGGTGCTTATATTTACCTCCTCCAGCGCAATAAACATTGTTTTGGCCTAGCCACCGTCCGTGTCTGCTCATTCAGTGGCGACGTGAATGGTTTAACAACCGGCCACCCATCTCAGTAGGCCAACTCATTCGCCACCATGTGAGTACACCCCCGGTGCATTTTGACGAGACGCGACCAGCGTACAAAAGTGCGCTGAAGGCCTTCTTGGAAGGCAAGGGCGTCACGAACAACACGAAGAAGCGAAAATGACACTACGGGTGTACAGATGAATGCACAATTTTGAAGGCCACGGGAGCGCGTTCCAAGCTTCATCCCAGCGCCTTCCGACGTTCTGCTTCGGCGTTGCACTAGTCCCGGGGCTCGGCTGCTATTGTGGTGCAACCTTGGATATAATGCCACCAGATCACATAATCCGTGATCTGCAAACTGTATGAGACCATCGGCAGTCACTCGCGTAGCGTCAGCTGACGGCTTGGGAGGCAAAAAAAACTTGCGTTATCAGCCGAAATACCAGAAGCGAACACGCATGAGATAGTGAGCCATGCTTCTGAAGGAAGCGTATTCTTGCGATAGGAGACCAGTCTTATCTCTCGAAAAACCGGCCACGGGTCATTTTGTACGCATGCTGCGGAGTGAACGAACATGGTACTTCCGGTTCCGTTCGGCATCATGCCGAGGTCGATTCGTATTGCTTTCGAAGGTTAGAACGAAAAGACGTGAACCATCTATCGCCACATATATCAACACCCACTAAAAGATTCAAGCCAACTAGGGGAGGTGGGGTCAAATTAAGAAAACTGAGAACTAACAAAGTTCCAACAAATCAAAAACTTGATATAAGTTTTTTTTAATATTTCACCTTTGAAGTGTGACATCATAAAGTTACCGTTTAAATTACGGCTTATCCACCATCTTGCTAAATGAAGTAGGGCCTAATTTTTTTCGGTAGACCGCCAGAAATAGGGGTTGTACGCAACCAGTCTGCTAATGTGGGCTTGTGCTTACGTCAGCTATTCGGCCTGTTTTCGGGTAAACCGGGCATTGCTCAATTTCGCGAAGTGGTTTTGTGAGTATCGTCTTCAGGTTATTTCTTCTAGTGAACATTGTTTAGCGGCGAGACATTTTAGTGGCAAGCTAGGTCCCAAAAGCTGCAGACAACTGTTCCTGTGAAAACGGTTTAGCTTTGTTCCTGTTCAGATACTGGACATCCCGCTTATTCACGTCGGCATTCCACAGCACATCGCGCACGCTTTCGATTTCGCGGTGTTTCCAGTGGACGTGCAAGTCGACACAGATTCACCGGTGTAATGACGTGGCCCACCTGAAGCTCAACGAAGCAGTGAGTCCCAATTCGCTCGAATCAGCATCAAAACAGCTTTCTTCATGAAAATGCGTTCCGCGTGTCGACGACTCAAACTCAAGATTTAGTGCCGTAGTGGGTCAGATGACGGATCCCTGATATTCCTCGGCTGCACCGGCCATCACATGTGTGGACGCATGGGACGTAATGCTGATTGATATGTGGGGTTTAAGGTCCAAAAACCGCCGTATGATTATGAGAGTTGCCGTAGTAGAGGGCTCCGGAAATTTAGAGCACCTAGAGTTCTTTAACGTGCACCCAAATTTGAGCACACGGGCCAGCGGCATTTTCGCTTCCTTGGAAAATGAAGCCGCCGCAGCCATGGAATTCAACCCCGCGACCTGCAGGTCAGCCGCCGAGTACCTTAGCCACTAGACCACTACTACGGGGTGAATGGGACCAAATGCAGATGATCCACAGTGTTCGAGGTGCCCGTCACGATGGTCAACACGACAAGTGAGTGAATACCTTTCGGCGTAGCTAACGATGATAGCATGATAGCAGAACTTGCTGACGTGTACGTGGCAGGGTTGGACCTCAACAAAGATCCACGCGTACATTTTTAGAAGTGGTAAAGGGGGCTGAAATTTTGGGAAGCAGGCGAAGTTCGGCGTACGCCTTTCGTTCAACGGCATAAGCTGAATGACCGTCTTTTCGTTCGCTGCAGATTGTTATCCCTGTACCTTATGCTAAGTATGCGACACTATTCGTACAGGTAATAAAACAATATCTACCGCATTTGCCTCCGCGGCGTTTTTTCTTTAAGTTTCGCGGTAAATCAAGCGTGTTGCACTAAGCACCATATATATATTCCCCGTGTAGTTGTGTCCTGACAACGTTGAATGACATAACACTTTTCACCATGATAGACTTAGGTGAGGTTGCCCCGCCGCGGTGGTCTAGTGGCTAAGGTACTCGGCTGCTGACCCGCAGGGCGCGGGTTCGAATCCCGGCTGCGGCGGCTGCATTTCCGATGGAGGCGGAAATGTTGTAGGCCCGTGTGCTCAGATTTGGGTGCACGTTAAAGAACCCCAGGTGGTCTAAATTTCCGGAGCCCTCCACTACGGCGTCTCTCATAATCATATAGTGGTTTTGGGACGTTAAACCCCACATATCAATCAAATCAATCAATCAGACTTAGGTGAGGTTTACAGTCAGCTACAGGTCGACCAGAAAAGGCAGGCTGCATAAGTAGATAGGTGTTACCCGTGTATTATATTTGCAGAGAAAATGCGATAACATATCTCATTATTCACGACCGCTATTTGTCCTGATGAGCACAGACATCTGGAAATGTTTGCAAGGTTATATCGATGGTTTGATTCATGTTCCATGTGATTAAAGTGCCAAATACGTAATTGCTAATAAGCTTTTTCCTTCGCGCTTGCCTGATATCAAAGTATGTGGCGCTGCATATTCAGCAGTACCCATGGAATAAAACGGGGAAATTTAGGATTATCTAATGCTCGTACTTTCGTTGCACACTTTGTGTCATGCAGGCGTAATTTTTACTCCTACGCATACATCAGCGCCGCCCTTGCCTGTGGCGGCTATTTTTGCAGCTACATTCCATGGTTATCACGACTAATTACTCACAGAAAGTAACAAAACGAAAACGAAAATATTTCGCCTTGAAATTATTGAGTACTATTCATCTTATGTTGGGTGAATGCCGCTAACTTGAGACGACGGACGTAATGAATTCGCAGGAGGACACAGATGACGAACAGCTGACGTTTAATTTGAATTCATTGCTGAAATGCATACTTGCAATGCTGCGTAAAAAGACACCAGATGAACAAACACAATATAGGATAAGAAACGATAGAACAAATGGTTTATATAATGCAGCTGACGGTTTGTTGATAAGAGTTGTGCCCTTCCCTGAGGCGATCATATCCGCGCTCTATCTCGACTCATTTTTTTCTCAGCTCATTGAACTTTCCTGAGACAAAAATCTGTCTCCCGTTTCCGACGACCAGATTAGAGCGTTATTTACCTATTTTTTCAAAGTGTTTCATCCAGCAATTCACGCTGAACTTTTGCATAAACTTCAGATAAGTTTTAATTGCTATAAAACTGTAAATCGGCTATCTGGAACTCGGCTACAGATAGCCAGTCTACAAAAAGAGCCTGTAATGATCATCTTCAGCGTTGTTCTTGGGTGTTAAAGGCGCATACAATGTTGCATCACATGAAACCATTGTGGATGTATTTGAAAGTATCGGATTGAGGGTTCGTGTAGACAAGTCAATTGACAACTATTTCAAGAGCATAACCTTTTTTGCACAGACTAAGGATGGCACAAAACACATCATTGCATCTGTCGATATGTGCTTGAAGACGGAGTACTTTGCCCCACACTTTTCAACCTTGCACTCCTCGACCTGGTTGACGAATTTCCACAATCAGTCTATCTAAAAATATATGCAGATGACATCTGCATATGAGCGTCAGGCGTAACATGCCTTCATCCACGCGCCAGACTTCAGAGAGCTGCTACACTGGCGACAAAGTACCTTGGAGGACAAGGACTACCGCTGTCATGAGAGAAGTGCTTGCTGATTGCATTCAGGCATAAGGTGATGGGCTGGTATGTCATTAAAATCAAAGACCACTTGACCCACTAGGTCAAAACCCATGTGTTTTTTGGAGTTATAATTATCGCAATTTCTTCTGGAGCCCTCAGATCACCTATGTATCAAAACGAACCTCATAATGACCACCCACGCACTGATGTTTCTTGCTAAAAAACGTGAAGAGGTGCATCTGTACGAGCCATGCTTCAACATTACACTGTTCTGTTCTTCAGTTTTATGCGCTAAAGCTTACCTGTGCCTTGCGGGATCCAAAGAGCAAACGTGCACGTCCTCCAGTCACTTCAAGCCCAATGCCTTCGCCGATGCGCATCTACAGCAGCGACACTCATCATCGTTGCTCATGGTTATCCAATCAACACATACCTCCCCGATGACGCTTTGATCATCATCATCAGCAGCAGCAGCAGCAGCCTGACTACGTTCGCTGTAGGACAAAGGCCTCTCCCATGTTCCACCAGTTAACCCGGTCTTGTGCTTGCTGCTGCCAATTTATACCCTCAAACTTCTTAATCTCATCTGCCCACCTAACCTCCTGTCTCCCCCTAACTCACTGGCCTTCTCTGGGAATCCAGTGAGACACCCTTAATGAACAGCGGTTATCCTGTCTACGCACTACATGTCCGGTCCGTGTCCATCTTCTCTTCTTGATTTCAACTGTGATATCCTTAACCCCCGTTTCTTTTCTAATCCACTCCATTCTCTTCTTGTCTCTTAAGGTTACACCTACCAATTTTCTTTCCATTGCTCGCTGCGTCGTCCCCAATTTAAGCTGAATCCTCTTTGTAAGTATCCAGGTTTCTGCTCCGTAGCTAAGTACCAGCAAGATACAGCTGTTATATACCATCCTCTTAAGGGATAGTGGCAGTCTACCTGTCATAATTTGAGAGTTCTTGCCAAATGTGCTCCAGCCCATTCTTATTCTTCTAGTTACTTCAATCTCGTGGTTCGGCTCAGCGGTTATTGCCTGTCCTAAGTAGACATAGTCTTTTACAACTTGAAGTGCACTATTACCTATATCGAAGCGCTGCTCTCTTCCGAGGTTGTTGTACATTACTTTTGTTTTCTGCAGATTAATTTTAAGACCCACCTTTCTGCTCTCCTTGTCTAACTTTGTAATCATGAGTTGCAATTCGTCTCCTGAGGTACTCAGCAATTCAATGTCATCAGCGAAGCGCAGGTTACTAAGGTACGCTCCATTAACTCTTATCCCTAGCTGTTCCCCTTCTAGGCTTCTGAAAACCTCCTGTAAGCACGCGGTAAATAGCACTGGGGAGATTGTGTCCCCCTGCCTTACACCCTTCTTGATCGGTATTCTGTTGCTTTCTTTATGAAGCACTACGGTAGCAGTTGATCTCTTGTAGATTTTTTCCAGGATGTTTATATATACTTCATCGACGCCCTGATTCCGCAGTGTCTGCATGATGGCTGATATTTCTACTGAATCAAACGCCTTCTCGTAATCTATGAAGGTTATGTATAGTAGTTGGTTATATTCTGAGCATTTCTTTATTGCCTGATTGATAGTATGAATGTGGTCGATTGTTGAATAGCCTGTTCGAAATCATGCTTGTTCCTTTGGTTGACTGAAATCTAAGGTTTTCTTTACTCTGTTACCAATTGACTTTGTAAACAGCTTGTCTACTAAAGAGAGCAAGCTGATCGGCCTGTAATTCTTCAAGTCCTTGTCATCTCCTTTCTTATGTATTAAGATGATGTTAGCGTTCTTCCAAGACTCTGGTACCCTTCCCGTCAGGAGACACCTCGTAAACAGGGTGGCTAGTTTTTCTAACACAATCTGTCCTCCATCTTTCAGCAGATCTGATATTACCTGATCCACACCAGCAGCTTTGCCTCTTTGCATGCTCTCCAAAGCTTTTCTGACTTCTTCTATCATTACTGGTGGGGAGTCATCTGGGTTACTGCTAGTTCTTATAGTATTAGGGTCGTGGTTGTCTCGGCTACTGTACAGATCTCTGTAAAACTCCTCCGCTATTTTAGCTATCCTATCTATATTGGTAGTTATTTTGCCTTCTTTGTCCCTTAGTGCATACATTCGACTTTTGCCTATCCCAAGTTTCCTCTTCACTGCTTTGACGCTTCCTCCGTTTTTCAGAGCGTGTTCAATTTTCTCCATGTTATACCTTCTTACATCGCATACTTTACGTCTACTAATCAACTTCGAAAGCTCTGCCAGTTGTATTTTGTCTGTTGTACTTGACACTTTCATGATTTGACGCTTCCTAATTAGGTTGTTCGTTTCCTGGGAAAGCTTGCCTGTGTCCTGTCTAACTACCCTGCCTCCAACTTCCACTGCACACTCTGTAATGATACTCGTCAGATTATGATTCATTGTATCTACGCTAAGGTTGGTTTCCTCACTAGGAGCCGAGTACCTGTTCTGCAGCGACACTCTGGATTCCTGTACTTTCCCTCTCAGTGCTAGGTCATTGATTGGCTTCTTGCGTATCAGTTTCTGTCGTTCCTTCTTCAAGTCTAGGCGAATTCAAGACCATACTATTCCATGGTTACTGCATCGTACCTTGCCAACCACTTCCAGATATTGCACTATGCCTGGGTGTGCACTCATTATACAGTCTATTTCGTTCTTATTTTCGCCATTAGGGCTCCTCCATGTCCACTTGCGGTTTCCTCATTTTCGGTAGAAGGTATTCAAGATCTGTAAATTATTGCGTTCTGCGAATTCTACTAGTAGCTCTCCTCTGGCGTTTCTAGTACCGATGCCATAATCTCCTACTGCCTGGTCTCCAGCCTGCTTCTTCCCTACCTTTGCATTAAAGTCGCCCATCAGTATAGTATACTGTGTTTTTATTTTACTCATTGCCGATTCCACGTCTTCATAGAAGCTTTCAGCTGAAGTGTCATCATGGCTGGATGTAGGCGCGTAAGCCTGTACCACCTTCCTCTTGTATCTCTTATTCAGTTTAATTATGATACCTACCGCCCTTTCATTATTGCTATGGTATTCCTCTATGTTGCCAGCGATGCTTCTGTGAATTAGGAACCCCACTCCCAGTTCTCTTCTGTCAGCAAAGCCCCGATAGCAAAGGACGTGCCCATTCTGTAACACCGTATATGCCTCATCTGTCCTCCTAACCTCACTGAGCCCTATTATATCTCATTTAACACCCTCTAGCTCCTAGAATAGTATAGCTAGACTTCCCTCACTAGAAAAGGTTCTAGCGTTAAACGTTGCCAAATTCAGGTTCCAATGGCAGCCTGTCCGGATCCAGAGATTCTTAGCACCATCTGCTGCGATGCAGATCTGACCACCGCCGTGGTCAGTTGCTTCGCAGCTGCTCGGGACTGAGGGCCGTGAGTTAATTGACGTATGCATGTGGGAGGTAGTGGCCAGATACTGCACAAGGATGGCCAATTCTTCTCTGGTGAGGGAGTGCGTTACCGGCGGGGGTTTCCGGTGAGGTCGCACCCCAGGCTTCTTAATGCAGTTCCATTACCACGCGGATTTTTTTAAGGTGGTTGGGAACTGCGCGGCACCGGGATTTGAGCCAGGGATCTTTTGCAAGCGAGGCGGACTTTCTAACCACTACGCCATCACCAGGCTTTGATATTTGTGACTTAATATATTTTATTCGGATTCCATCGCATCACCTCGCCTCACGTGAAACTTCCAGGCCCCACTAAGCGTTCAGCGCAACTGTAGCACAGCATTAAGCACTGCTTCCATCGAACTTCACGCGTGCAGCACGGCAGCCGTTACCATTGTGGTGCCTACACCCACTCAAAGCCCTTCTTACCATTCCTGGCATCCAAAATAAGAAACACTCATTGCATCTAGCCCTTGAGCTGGTGTCCCTTCACGAAAAAATTAAGCACTACGGATATCTTCACATTTACACAGATGGCTCTGTTTTTTCAGTAAGCTCAGCAAGGTTGGTGTTTATTGCCGTGAATTTCATCACAATTAAATTCAAGACATCACATTTTACGTCATCGATGGCTTCCGAATTCACCACCATACGTGCAGCACTGTAATTTATTGTTGAAGAATCTTCGCAAGCAATCCATCTTCTCGAACTCGAAGGCAGCTTTTCAATGTCTTAAGTCACCCTTTCTATATAAACCTAATGAACAGTTAGTAGCCGATATAAGGTTTCTTCACTGTGAAACAATTGAGAGACAACACAGCATGGTATGAGTGGATACCAGGTCATTGCGGTACATATGGCAACGACCGCGACGATGAATCCGCTAGACCTGCACCTGACGGTACGCAATACACAGCCATCCCGTTCGCAAGAGCCGAGGCAGTTACCAGGCTTCGTTCACTTGCATGTTTCCTCAAGCACACAGCCCCGCAGTGGTGGTCTAGTGGCTAAGGTACTCGGCTTCTGACCCGCAGGTAGCTGGACTGAATCCCGGCTGCGACGGCTGCTGTTTTGATGGAGGCGAAAATGCTGTAGGCCCGTATGTTCAGATTTGGATGCACGTTAAAGAACCCCAGGCGGTCAAAATCGCTGGTGTCCTTCACTGTGGCGTCTCTCATAATCATATGGTGGTTTTGGGACGTTAAACATTACGTATCAATCAATCGACCTCAGACATGCACAGGGAAACTTTGTAGAATTTACAAACGCTCGCCTACAAAACTTGGATCCCGATCTCTTCGTCTTCCCTTAAGAATATATTCAGCTGAGGAGACTCTTCTGTGACGTCTGTGGCTTGGCGGGAACTTCACAAACGCATTTTATTCTTATTCGAATCACCACCTCTACATGCACTTACTGAAGTTGCGAAGAAAACAATCGCTCATTTTCTGTCCAAGTATACCCATTTAAACGCGCCAAGACAAGAGCTTACTAATCGGCCTTTGTCGAAAGAAAAGGTTCTGAGTCATCCGCCAAGGTCATCGACAGCCCAGAAGGCTTTGAAAGCTTCATTACTTTTTTGCAGACATATGGCCTTAGACACAGACTTTATATTTATATTCTCTTTAATTTTGCTTTTCCTCTTTCGCTATTTTCAGCCTTATTTCCCTTTCTGTTTGTAACATTTTTTATCTTCTTTTACTCCCCTTGCCCCCTTCCCCAGCGCATAGTAGCCAGCCAGTCTAGGAACTGGCTAAGCTCACTGTCCTTCCACTTATTTCTTTCCTCCTCCTCCTCCTCCTCCTTTTTATCTTCCTCCTCCTCTAAAGGGTTACGGTGGTTTATTTCAGCAACACTGCTGAGACCAATATGTGGTACTCTCTCTGCCTAAAGACTTCGACCACACCAACACCTCGTCACTCACCACATTTATCTGTACGTGGAAAATATTTCGCTCTCAAACCCGTTCACAAGCAGATTGCTTGCAGTGTGCTGTCATCTATCAACAAACGCTCAAAAACAACCGGTGAAGCGTTGGCCACGTTACGCGTACAATGACTATTATGAGATTCATGCACTACAAAAACACTGATGAATGCTACGCGCACGTAAAGCAAGGTGAGTTCAACCTTCAAAGGTCCTACAATAAATTTAACCAACTACGCGGCTACAGAAAATCTCGCCAAGCTGGTATGTGTGTACTCTGTGGGCTATAATTGAAAGCGTGAGTTGCCACGTTTTTGAGTTGACACAATCTTTATGAAAACTTCACTTCTTGCCAGGGCGAACTAGTTTTATCATCTGACGGACGGTCCGGTTTATTGACTGATGTATGAAACATGCAAAGTGGTTAGTGTTCATGTCTTGTTAACGTGTTAACACTGAGGCTAGCACAGCCCAACAAGGGAGAGCTTACCTACTGACCATCCTCAAGAAACCACCCGTAAATTGCGCTTGGCGGTGCGACAGTCTATAAGCATTCCGAATGTTGGTTCTCTACGTGTTAATAGACTAACTAGCTGTTAACTAGTAATCTAGCTGTCTGAACCAACGTCCGTACTATTCGAAATTCAGCTATGGTAAATATTCGGCTGTAAAAGTGTAATCAAGCGTACCACAAAACTATGGGTTCGGTCCACTCATGTTCAATACTTTACATCAACGACTTGCCTTCTGTCATTTCTTTAATTCCTTCATGCACAGCCCATTCTTTCAATCATCGTGTCAATGGATGTAGCTTTAACCATGTACCTATTAACACTAGCTTCGTAAGCTTTCCTTGCTGGTGCCAACACTTTCAGTAGACCATCAACTTAAGTGAAATAATCCTTCTGACGTTTTCAAAGCATCGTTTTATGCCAAGTTTCATAAACTCGTCTAGCAACCACTCCTTAAATAGAGTTGGTCAATTAAAATATTTCGGTAGTGGTGCTATGGCATATATACTGTGTCTTCGTATATCGAACTACCGAGCAATAACGATTCGGCGACAACCTTCTACCCTTCCGACGTGAATAAACTGAATACCATTGTTGATCAAACTGCACACACTCTGTATTGTCTTGTGATTTGTTGAGTCGTGCACCTCAGGACTTCACATAAAGTTTCAAATTTATTCATTCATTGTAGGAACGTCAACAGTACTAAAGTCAAGCACAATTAATAACTTCGGATGTAGCAAATCGAAGTACTAACGTGCAAGAGCCGCTAGAAAAGAGAACGAGGCTGAATGCTAATTAATGAGCTCGTTCAATAATCTGAAACTTCGCGGCAAGCACTCTTGCTGAAAGTCGGAAACTTTTATTTATTTATTTTCTCTTTACTGTGGCTTTTTGTTGTTTCACATAGAATGTCCATGTTTCCAGAGCTACTCGCTAGAGTTATTCTCCGCACTCATTGCGCTAATCGTGACAGGCCACTGACTCTAGCAACTTTTAATAATTACTGCGAAGAACCGATGCATATTGCTTCGAAACGCAGAGCTTTGAAAGTCTTTTATTTGCCTGAATTTTTGATTGTGAGCAGCGCGGCAAACAAGTTTTCGCGCTTTCGCTACTTCTCAAATCATGATGGAAACTTCGCGCAATCAGAGTAATATGGCACTTCAATCGCGAACACTCAATTACGAAGCCGTACTTGTGTCTTTCGCCAAAACCTCATTTCATCACAGTTTCTCACTTTAAGCAAAGTCTTTGGAAACATAAAACAAAAATCATAGCATATTTACGAAGTGAACGCTGACGAGCGGGGTGAAGCCTGGATGGATGGACGCATGGACAGACGGACGAACGAACGAATGAACGGACGCACGGACGCGTGGAAGCACGGACGAACTGATGAACCCTTCACCCCGATCATCATCATTCACTCCGTGTAAATGCTGTGACACCGTTTTTATTGACTTGCAATGCAATGAAACTGGCAACTACGACGACTGCGACGACACGGGACATACAACCCATGACGTAAGGAGCTTCGCCCTTAAAACAGCGAAAAAAAAAACATAACATACATAAATACGCTCATATGCAGCGTTTTCTTCTTGAATTCGAGTCTCGACGGGTAGATCGATAGACGAGTAAATTGAGGAATATCTTTGTTGCTTGTTTGTTTAATTTACATTGTTCAATATCTTTGTCTGCTTAAATCATGAATATCGGCTGTAAGCTTCTAGACCTGTCACATCTTTATCTCCTTTTTGTTCTCTTTTGGCGCAAGAGGGCAGCAATGCACTTTCACGGCGCCGCTAAAGGTCAATGTCATTCATTTTTCCACTGCATGAAACTACAGACAACAGCGCTTCTTAACTGCAAACAAACACGAGTCATTTTGTCTGGTGAAATTCGTTAGCCTAGCCAAAAAGTGTATCAGGGTGACTTGACTCCTCTAGAGCCATAGAAGCATATTTAGTGTACATGTTTGTAGCTTGGTTGGTCTTCGAGGTTTAATGTGTCAATGCTACCCAGCCAACGAGAGTCGACGTAATGAAGGAACCCGGTGATTTTCAATCACCTTGGTGCATTTAACGTACACAGACATTGTAAAACGCACAGGTCTTCAGCATCTCTCTTCCAACAAAATATGACTGCCGTGGCTTGAATAGGAATGCGAATGTGCGTATATAAGCACTCGCAAACACACAGGCACAAACTCCTCCCTCGTCACACCCAAAAAAAATGGCAGCATATCCACAGAGTGAATGATGGAGAGTGGGGCGAAGCATTCGTCCGTCCATGCGTCCGTCTGTGTGACCGTCCATGCGTCTGTTTGTGCGCCCGTCCCTGCGTTGTTTCGTGCATCCGCCCCTGCGTCCGTTCATGCGTCCATCCATGCATCTGTTTGTGTGTCCGTTCGTTCATCTATTCAACACTCCAAGTCCCACCATCTCGCATCTTTTTATCATATATTCCCCATATAGAAGCACCGCCATCCAGCGGACATTCCAAGGACTAAACGAGAGGTGGCACACGCACACTTTCTTACGGCCTGCGCTTTGGGTCCACTTCCCACCTTTAACAACCTCGAGTTCATGGTATATTCTAGTTCACTGTATTCATGGCACTGCGACCAAACGCTCGCTAAACCTTGCGAAAACCAAGGAGGTTACGCCCAGCGAGTATAACGTAGCAACATTTCCCTGTCAGATAGGGCTCAATTTACATGCCAATGGCTGCTAATGAGAAATGAGAGACAGGAGAATTCGGCTTTTACTTTCTTACGGCTTGCGCTTCGTATCTACTTCTCATTTTTAACCACCTTGAGTTCATTCATGGTATATACAAGTTCATTGTATTCATGGCACTGCGGCTCAACGCTCGCTAAACCTTTCTAAAGCTAAGGAGGTTACACCCAGCAAGTATAATGTAGCATCCCTTTCTTGTCCGATAGTGCTCAATGTACATGCCAATGGCTGCTAATGGGGATCGCAGCGTGCGCGTTGACTAAAAGCCGAATGCTCATGTCTCTCATTCCCCATTAGCAGCCATTGGCATGTACATTGAGCACTATATTTTATTGTTAAACAACGCACAGAAGAAATCTCTCACTGGCACCACCTTGGAGGTCAAGTGTCATACCTATTTCGGGTATGTGCCACTGGTGGTTACATACGAGGGACGCCCAAGCCACGCCATAAGGAGCTTCGCCCCTAAAATAGTAACTACGCCTCCGAGACACTTTCATTCACCCATTCGCTAGCGTGTGTTCTGTCCTGCAAAGGCGTATTAACTGTCTCATCAGCACGATTCGCACCCCGTTTCGCTTTCTCTTCTGGACCGTATTGTCAAGTCGCGACCTTATAACCGCTCGTGCCTTTCTGTCCCTAAGCGTTCGCGTGCCGGTAACAACAAACTGGGAAAATGTTCCTCGGGCACAGAGCTTTCCCTAATGACGCCAAAGATTAGCACTAATAGTTAGCGGGTGGGTGGCACCTCCGTCGTGTTCTCGAGAAGGACACAACTTTACCAAAATGATAAGTAAAAACGACGAGGTGAGGTTGCAGAGAAAGAGAGAGAGAATAGACGCTGTTCCTGCAGCCCAGCCTAGTTTGGAACGCTGCTCCACGTATTCATAAAAAAAGAGGGAAAAAAGGTTAAAGGTTAAAGTACGTACTGACGTTTGCCCGGGAGGAATAAAAGAAGTATAAGAACGTGTAGGGGACGTGCACGCCTTTACACTAAATGCCGTGTAGCGGTAGCTGAGCGATACAATTTGGCTCGGAATGAAAGCCACAAATTGTGGTGGTGCGCAGGAGAGCGCTGTCTTCATAGGGAGAGGGGAGGGGGTGAGTGGTCGCAGTAATGGTGTCGAGGTGGGTCATTGTGATGGCAGAATATTATCACCGGGTAGCAAGAGTGCCAACTACATTTAGAAAGCTATATGGGCGAAGCATTGCGGCCCGATTGGGGAAGAGAATGAGGAGAAGCAGGAGAGCGGGAAAAGGGGTGGTTTTTAGGGAGCACCTTGGCGACGATGTGGCCTGCATATTTCATCTGCCCTTTGCCTGGGTGGGGCAGGCTGTCAAAATGGCTCGTTTTGTTTATATCTCCTTGACTGTTCTTTAGTTTCGTACGTAAGGCGGCGACAAAGGCTTAGCAGGATTTTCTTCCCATCTTAAGCATCTTCGTGAGTATACCCCTACGTCTCCTCGCAAAGTTCGTGCCCCCTGTTTGGCCCCTTTGTCGTTGATTATGCTCCTCGCTTTTTCTTTCCTGTTCGGCCTTGATGCGGCGATGTGCCTAAGCGTAGAGGGAGTTAGAATGTGGGGAGAAGAGGGGGGGGGGGGGGGGTCCAAGGTCAGCGTGTCGTTTCGTTAACAATGGAGTCATACGTCATTGCGCTCCCGTTGGGAGTTTCGCGTTTTGAGCTCGTGAAAGGGGAAGCAGTGTTTTGAAATTGAGGTTGTTCTTCCCACTTTTGTTTTTTCTCCTCGGCGTATTCTTCCCGCTTTTGTTTTTTCTCCTCGGCGTATTCTTCCCGCTTTTGTTTTTTCTCCTCGGCGTATACACGAAGCATTCAAGGCTGGTACATCGCTCACCTTGGTGGGATTTACTACATCCTGCTGTATTTTATTGTTAACTCCTCGGTATACTTAAAAGAGACTCCAAGAGTAAAGTTAATTACGCGCGAAACGTCCCTCGTCTTTTCTGTGCTGTTTTTTTTTATTCGCTCGCGGAAAAAACGTTCATGGAGAAGGACGCAGGCACCAGAATACTTACGTCCACTGCGATATTGTTCTTGATGTTCGGGCAGTGTAGGGAAACTAAAGCAGTGCGTCCAGAAACTATTTATTTATTTATTTATTTATTTATTTATTTATTTATTTATTTATTTATTTATCTTCGAATCCTGTGCTCTGGTACACTTAATAGGACAACCACAAGTTTACTTGCATCACTTGATTTTAAATACGAAGCATTTCTTAGCGAACTTCGGTGACTTTGAGCGTATCTATCTATCTATCTAGACGCGTACTACTTTCCGCTCTCCTGGCCGTTTCGATAATGGTATCGATACCAAACTTGGTATACCATAACATAAATGCATGAAGAACATATTTGACAGTCATAACATGAAAATCAAGACATGTCTGTCATGAATGTCATGATGTACATTTCATGGTGCTGCAGCTCTTGCGGTGGTTTCGTTCACATGGCATGTTGCAAAACTGGTATGGTGTGGCATGATTGCATGGCGACCACAAGCGACAGACCCTAACATGAAAATCATGGCAAGCGTGTCATGTAACAACATGACTACATGCCACGCTCTTGATGCGTTCGCGGCCTGTTTCGCCAGCATCACAAATACCAAATTTGGTATTACAGTACGTGAATAAATGACGAAGGTATGTGACTGGTGCAAACAGGATAATCATGAGATGCGTGTCATGTAAGAACATGACTGCATGCCACGCTCATGATGCGCTGGCGGCCGTTTCGCTAGCTTCACATGTACCAAACTAGGTATTACGCGACGCGAATGGACATGGGTAAATCACACATCTAAACATGATAATCACGACATGCGTGTCATGTAACAACATGACTGCATTCCATATAATAGGGAGCTTTAGAATACTGTTTACAAGCGCTGCGGGCGCTGCAGGCGTTGCGGCCGTTGCGGGCGTAGCGGGTGCCATATGAGATTTGGAATAGCGTTTACCCAACTGCAAACGTAACGCACGATCGCGGCGACACCGTAGCCTCGAAACCAGCGCTTGCGCGCCACATGCGGTTCTGCGTGCGGTCTGCTAACGCGAATGCCGACTCGCGTTACGACACATGCGCAGTGATAGCGACCGCACCGCAAGGGCTCACGGTGCTCTATTCTAAAACTCTCTCACAATGCTCTCGCGGCCGTTCCGCTAGCTTCACATATGCCAAATTTGGTATTACGTTACGCCAATGGATGACGAAGGCATGTGACTGCTGCGAAAATCATAATAATGAGATGCGTGTCATGTGAGAACATGATTACATGCCACAGTCAAGGCGCCAATACTTTTCAACGTGAGGCGGTGTGCGTGCTCACCGGCATTCATTTCTTCGCGTCACGCCGGCGTTCCCACGCCAGGTGCCGGTCCTGCCATATACTCGCAGGCGCGCGCCACGCTGCGTTGCTTTGATGCATGCACGTTTCAGCACGTCCAGCGTCCCTCCGTCATGAAAAGAGGGAGCACATAAGCGCGAATTGAAGCATGTCACATTTCGCGCCGGCTTCCATCGGGCCGCGCCGACGGACGCTGGTTGCGCCTGGCGTATATATAGGGTGCTCGCGTTTTGCTAACGTTTCGTCGCTGTGCCCATAGTGCGCGCGCGTCAACGCTACATTGGAGTATATAGGGCCCTTCATGATGCGCTCGCGGACGTTTTGCTAGCTTCATACATACCTATTTTGGTGTTACGTGAGGTCAATGAATGACGAAATATATGACTGGTGCAAACATGACAATCCTGACATGGGTGTCATGCAAGAACAAGACAACATACCACGCTCATAGCGTGCTCACGGCCGTTTCGCTAGCTCCACATATACTAAATTTGATATAACGTGACGTGAATAAATTATGAAGGTAAACTACACATCCATACATGATGATCATGACACGGAATTTATCTACGGCATCATTTAACTCCACCTCGTAACGTTGTGCTGATTTTAAAGTTACATATCAACATTTCTCATCCGTGCCTCGCATGTCATCGATTCCCACTGTACGTGGAACCTGCTACTTTTTTTTGTTATCCTCTCTGACGCTAATGCACATTGATTGCATAATTTGTGATGGCGCCAGCGACAGCGAAAATCTGTTTATGCGTTATACGTGGTAATAAATTTTCAACGAAGTATGAGTGGAAATTATACCATGGAGTGCACTTAAGAAAATGCTAACGCCATTTCTAAACATCAAATGCGAAGAAACATATACTGTGGTGTGCCCTAATAGTGCCAAACCGTTCCTTCAATTTCCTATTCATTATGATAAAAAAAATTGCCCGCAGCTTCCCTCGGGGGAACACTGAGGAGGATGCGGAAGCGGTTCCGCCAACAGTTTGGCTGGCGCTGGTCGAAGGGACGTCGATCATTCTGTTTGTGGATTCGTTGGCATTCATTTCACGGCGACTTCGGACGTCGACGCGCCGTACAAACCAACGGACGAGCGGCAACTGAGCGAGCGAGCGCCGACCTTGAGTATATATACAGCGCGACGGCGCATGCGCTGTCAGCTGTCGAATGTTCTCGAAGAAAAAGCGCGCGCGCGGCACAGATGGCAACGGCGCGACGGCGCATGCGCTGTCAGCTGTCGAATGTTCTCGAAGGAGAAGCGCGCGCGCGGCACAGATGGCGACGGCGCGACGGCGCATGCGCTGTCAGCTGTCGAATGTTCTCGAAGGAGAAGCGCGCGCGGCACAGATGGTGGGCGACGGCGCATGCGCGCGCGTCAGCTGTCGAATGTTCGAGAAGCGGTGCGGACGGCGCGGACGGCGCACCACAAGGCGCGAGTATAAGATGCTTCCGCATCTAAAAAGGAAAAGTCCAAGAATAACTCAATTTCTCAGCGCAATTATTTTTTCAACATATCAGATTGTACGTAGCCATCCGATGCTCCACTGAAAGCTTATAGTGCGGTGCACCTAATGAATTAGATGAAGATTTCAGTGCCTGTGGCTGGTAATAATTTACGATTACTCTTATCAATTTTATTCCACCCTTGTTGTCCAAAGTTTGTAGCTGGTAATGCTCGCTGAACGTTACTGTGATTATTGATCAAGCGGGACCAGAAAACGGCATTCACATGAAGCCGCAAAGTTAAAACCAATCCCAGTATTCCATTCGTTGTCGTGTACAGTATGGCTCGTATTGCTGCAGCGAAGTCAACTAACAGTCGCGGTTTAACGTTCCGAAGTCGCGATATCATTATGAGAAACGCCATTGTGAACTACCCAAAAAGTTTCGGCTACTTCGGGTTCTTCAACGTGCACCCAAATCTAACTACACCGGCCTCAAGCATTTTCACCTCCGTAGAAAATGCGGTTGCTACGATCGGGATTCGATCCCGTGACCTTCGGGTCAGTAGTCTAGAACCTTAAGCACTATATAGACCACCATGGCGGGTGCATGCAGCGAAGTTGTGGCGCCGAACAGGAGCCTGCGACTTGGTGTGGGCCGGCCTAGTTGAATCCGCGTACACTTCCGCGGCAGGGTCGGCATATCACCGGAAGTCATGATTCTAACTGAAGCTTTCGAAAAAGTTTGTAAACGAGTTGTGTGTGTGTGTGAAGAGCTAACGCGACCATAACTACCTTCCGTTTTGTTAGTTCAAGTAAGGCAAAGCGATTCCCGGGAGCGCTTTTGGTCGATGCTTTTGGCCACACGGTCAACTTCAGTATGTGCTTCCGCCCTCTTCAGTTCTTCTCTCAACTTTCGGTCTCTGAAGTTGACTTCCGTTTTCTACTTCCGTTCTGTAGTTTGTTTACTTTGTATGTAATCATCACTGGCAGTTTTAGCTTAGCTAGAGATTGTATTTATGTAAGGTCAGAAATGGTCTCCAACATCATAGGCAAGCCCCCCTCCCGAAAGGGGCTGAAAAGGGTCAAGGAAGAAATGTCACCTCGTGTTCGTTTCAGTGTTTTACAAAAAAAATAAAAACGCAGGACGTGAAGCACGTTCCCTCTGTAGCATCCTACAGATTGCGTTAAGCATACTACAGTTCTTTTAGTTTTATTTATGGTAGGATTTTTATGTTGTTACTGTTTATGACTTAGCCTAGAATTGTGACCGGCACATGTCAAGTAACGAGGATAGCTAAACCAGACACGTGGGCAAGTGGGCCAGCTGCTTCTGAAGAGATCAAAAGCTTCAGTTCTATACATTAATTATGGCTCACTGTAAAATTCAATCGCCTAGATGAGACATACAAAGCTATAATTCATTGTGGGTGTCTAGAGCTCCAAAACCACGACGTATTTGAAGAAAGCCATAGCAGAGCGCTATGGAAATTACCATCTCCTGGGGCTCCTTACCGTATACAACTAAACGTAAGTAGGTTGGCATCGAGTATTTTCGTCATTATCGAATATGAAGTTACTGCGGTTTGTATTTGATTCCGTGACCTTCGGTTACTTGCGAAGCTGTCTTTTGGTTTTGAAGTGGGGGGATAGTGTCGGCGAAATAACCCAAGTTGTTTGATCTGTGCTTGTTCTGTTCTTTTGTCTCGGGCTTGCTCTACGTTTTTCCTTCGTGATATTTTTCCTCTTTTCTGTCATTCTGGCCCTCTACGTATTGTCATATGCCAACTTGACCAAGGAACTACTTTTAGAGTGATTTATAAAAACTTCGCGCCATAATAGTCTTCTAGTTTACTGCAGCTAACGACCTAATCAGTAATCTAGAGTATTGTACTTCCTGGTAATCTCGCCTATACTAGTAATACAATCTCGCGGTTTATATGTGTATGTTCAAACGTGAGCTTTAGCAATCTTAGCTCTTCGACTCATTCATGCCAAACATAGTTATTCGCTTAAGGTGTTTGCATGTTAAAGTTCGACCTCAATGGAAAAAATCGAGCTTTTCAAAGGTCGTTATGTACCTTGTCTTTTAATCATGCACGCTAATTATCTTTTCTACTCAACAGCAACCTTTCAACACAGTGCAGATCAGGTGATGTCAGGAGGTTTCTTTTTTTAATACAAGGGCGCATTCCCGAAATTAACTTGTCTTGCTGTTTACCGTACGTTAAAATTTTGTGCTCCTGATTCTCTTAAAAGTGTACATCCCTATAACGTATAACGCTCATTCTGGTTACCAGCGTCATATATTTTTTTGTTCAGTAACGAACGCCAGTTTGGAAAGTACGGTGCTTAAATGGCAAGATAATTTGCACCTTGAAACATTTCGGCCGAGCCATAGATTAAAACCGTCTGCTTCTTCCCTTCCTCCATTCCTGCTATAACCGATGATATTGCCTTTCGGACACCGACGATCTAATGCAATTACGCTAAGTCGACCGAGCGTTTTACGCAACAGAGGCTGCGCTTCTACTCTACCGAGCTACAGACTTTAATAGGATTTGGCGAATCGCTTCAGTATATGCCCCTGCGTAGTAGTGTGTGTGCTTTTTGTGCAATCAATGTGCACTGCATCATTCTAATCAACCAATAACTTGAGTATAGCAGGTCCTATTTCAATTATTTTTATTATGTCATCACGTTGAGTTAAAATGGTTTCCAACGGTAACATTAATTCGTAGTTGGGTCTGACTCGAATAAAGTTCCTTCATAATGATTCGCTTCTTTAGGCAAGGTGCACGAGGAAGCCAATCACCGTTGAGTAATTTGATCAGGATCGGGCTTGATCATAATTAGCAGTGCACTTTTTGACACCGGTATTACATTTATGTCCAATCAGCCATCACTCGTACCTTTGATGGAGAAACTTGTGAAAACCCTCGCATACAGCCTCGCACACGCCTTATTTGCAAGCCTGGTCAGCATAATTATTATTAATGTCGTCATCAGGAGTGGTACCAGCAGTAGCTCATTTTTATTCAACTGATGCACACACTGGCACACCCTAAAAACTCTACCAATAGGGGTTTCCTACATCAAGCAAACTTATTTAGAGAAAACCTATTTAGTAGCCATGAACAAGAAATTTCGCACATTAATATAGTTCCTCTGAGAGAGATAAGTCATGTGAATGCAACCCAGCAGATTAATAAATGGGCACAGTTTTGCTATGATAAAAGCGTTTTTGTCAGCAATACAAGAAAATGTATCTATTTTTGTTAGATGAAGTGAGAAAAATTGGACTTCGCTCTTCTTGGACTGGCTATCAACGAGTTTGGTGTTCAAATGAAAAAAGAACGAGAACAGAGTGGTTAAAACAGTGCCTAAAATCTCTTTCATCTTGCTGACATCTACACGCTTGAAAACGACGTACGTTATCGAAAAATTCTGCACATAATATTGAAGGATTCCGAGAATTAGCTTGGAAGGTAACACAGCGTTCACGAAAAGGGTAGGGAGGAGGGAGTGTTCTCAAATATGGAGAGCGAGGAGGATGAGGAGGAGAAGGAGGAGGAGGAGAGACACACTTCCTCGTCACCAATGCGTCATTCATCTTGGGACGCTATTTGTGTGAGTTTTTGATATGTGGGGTTTAACGTGCCAAAACCATTATATGATTATTAGAGACGCCGTAGTGGAGGGCTCCGGAAATTTCGACCACCTGGGCTTCTTTAACGTGCACCCAAATCTGACCACATGGGCCTATAACGTTTCCGCCTCCATCGGAAATGCAGCCGCCACAGCCAGGATTCGATCCCATGGCTTGCGGGTCAGCAGCCAAGTACCTTAGCCACTAGACCACCTCGGCGGGGCACTATTTGTGTGTGTGTGTGTGTGTGTGTGTGTGGTGTGTGTGTGTGTGTGTGTGCGTGCGTGTGCGTGTGCGTGTGCGTGTGTGTGTGTGTGTGTGTGTGTGTGTGTGTGTGTGTGTGTGTGTGTGTGTGTGAACTTCTCTTTCTCTTCCACGAATCTGCAAAGCAGTGATATCAGTCAAGATAAATAGAACGAAAAGAAGCCAGCAATTTAAACCACGTGGCAATAAAACAATGCCTATAAATGGAAACAGGATGTCTGATAGAAAAGCGGGCGCCCGCTTCTCTACATAATTGCTCTGATACGTTTAGACAGCCTAATTTACATCTCCTCTGAAGCTCTGCGGCTTTCCAGAACTGCAACCGAAAATAGCGGCATCGCACGCTTATCGATTTTCAATCTCGCCGCGTGAATTTGCGTCCTTGGCGTTGGGTCCAGAGATGTTTGTAATACAATAGCTTGGCCCTCACTTTTATCGCTGCTTTATTTTTTCAGAGAAGCCAAGTGTGCAGTGTGTCAAGCCTGAACGCCGAACCCCTTAAAGCCACATCTACAACGTAATCTGTAATGAATGTTACGTTCTTCGTCATATATTTACACATAACTTGAACCCGAGCTTTTTCTTAAGCTTTTGTTGTAATCTGACACAGAATGCATGAATCATTACATCGCATTTATAAGAAAAAGTATGTTGTCATTCGATCCTTAGCTTACGTATTTAGGATGTTAGGTGTTGCACCCAAAGAGAAAAAGAGAGATAGATAAAAGGAAGAGACAGGGAGGTTAACCTGTAAGAACTCGTTTGCTACCCAGGACAAAGGTTGGAAAATAAAGGTCGCAAAGAGGATATAGATATATAAAATAAATTAGCAAAAATATACACATGCACACACATACAGGACGTTTCGAACTCAGTCGTTTGAAGAGGCCGGTTGAACGCAAGAAGCGCAGGAGCGTCTTCACAGCCTTCTTCTGCGGCATGAAGTCCTGTCAGTTGCACAGGATTCTTTCTTCCAAAAAAGTCTGGTTGTCTAGTTCTTCTAGTGCATTTCAGAGTGACTGTCTCTGCGAGCAGTATTGTGGGCATTCGCACATAATGTGCCAAGATGTTTCGTCACTGCCCGCAATGGTCGCATGCAGCAGTGTCGGCCTTTTTTTATGAGGAACGCGTAGGCATTGGTGAATGCGACACCCAACCATAACTTGATCAGCATATAGTAGCGTCTCGTCGGCGAAGTTCCGGAGGAATCATTAAGTTTTATATGCTTCTTTCTCCGTGTTAAATCTTTCAATTGGCTACCATGCACTTGGCTACCATGACGGGTATCGGTGATCCATCGGTAGTGTAAACAACACACGCAAACACACGTGGGACTGATGTCACTTTATCACAAAATTGAGTCTTACAATAACGAACAAACGTGTTCTGAAGGTGGTATTCAAGCTTTGAGCACTGTCTGATGCTTCGCAAGATGGAATCTATTACATTTAGCAGGTTCATTTGTGCAATTACGGGCGTCCAGGCGTCTACTTCGGAATTTTCACGCAACTTCTTCGAGCACAAAGATGCAGAAAGAACCACGCGTGTTTTTTTTATAGTCATAAACGAACCATCACTATTCTATAAAACTCCAAATCTCTAATGTGTCTTCTTATTGAGCTGCCATGTCTCAAGAGTATAGTTCGAGCAAATGAGCACCCTGAACTGCTTGGCGCGTTTTACGTTTATAGACTAGCGTTGTGCCGCAGTTGCGCTATTCGCATTGACATTCATTAGTGAACATGCAGCCGCGACGGCCGCATTTTGATGTGGGCAAACGGCAAGAGGCTCGTGTGCTTAAACTTGGTCGCACGTTGAGGAACCGCAAATTATTTTATTTTTAAATTCCCTATATATTCATAAGCATTGTACGCGTAATCGGTGCGTTTTAAAATTTCTGATTTGACTATGTATTTCTAGCCTCTCATGCAAAACTGAGTGCCGCTCTCAATAAATAAACATATCTTTTGTTCCACGTGCAGTTTTATAAATGGCAGGATCATTTTCTGAAATTTCCGTTGACGCATTGCAATGTTTATTTTTTTCCTGACGAATGACCCCATTGCTTTCCCATTAGAGCAAAAGGACGGCACTGCACTTTAAATAAATGACTGAACCTCACTTCAGTGCTACCGTATGACTAGGCTTGCAAAGCTTCTTTCATATGCGAATACATTAGTAGATAAAGTAGGTTATTTCGAGGATCACGGGCCTTGAGACAAGACTGCAGCCCCCATCTGCTAATGAAAATGGACACTGTGATACAACCAGGGAATGTGTATAAGCTTTAAATCGCTCTGCTTATTTTCTTTTTTTTTCTGTCGCTATACTAACATATTTATTGGCTCTTCTGATAGCCAAGGACCAAATTTTCGAGCCGCGCTTGTGCATATCAGTTATATAAGTACGGCACCGAAGTCGGGTAGAAATTGATAATGACTTGCAAAGTACGCTGTCGTGAAAAAAACACACATGCTGTCATAGAGAAAGCACAAGCCTCGTCAGTTTGCTTATTGCACATACAGGGTGTTTCAGCTGCAAAACACCAAGCAATAAAAAATTAAAAATGAGTAATACGCGTCTCCAGGTAGCGCAGTATTGTTCTTAGCTGTATGTAGCACGTCAGAATATTTTTTATCCGCCAAGCACGGTAATTAACAGAGATTGCGTAATTAACTCTTTAAATATTGATTCTAGAGAATAAAATTCAATACAAGACTTGTAGCTCTTATCCAGAAATGAGAAAATTTTCAAGTTACGGCAAGATAACAACGCTGGTTAATTTTTTTCGGGGTTTGCTTAACGTGCACAAAATTCAAAAAAATGCCATGTGATTGCCGCCTAACGCGCGGTGCTCTGAGAGCCCTCAAATGTAAGTTGAACGATTGAGCGAAGGCTTCTCACGCACAAAGGTCGCTTGAACAGGCTATCAGTTCCTACCATTCCTATCGGATCCTACCATCACTTAATGGCTTAATAGCCATTAAGTGATGGTAGGATGGTATTGTTAAAAAAAGAGGGGAGGGGCGAAAGAAATCTATGGGTTAAGAAATCTCCACGAAGTGCCATTAGTATTGTTTCTTTTTCACTTCTTTAAAGGAATACTAATAAGTAATTGTAAAATAATATGCATTGTATTAACTTCAAAGCATTTCATCAATGAGAATGACCTCGTGCGTGCTTTTCAACCGTTCTTTTTTGTTTTTGATATGCGGGACTGGTGCAGCACACGTGCGTTTCGGAGAAGCGCCCATTTCTACAGTGTGGACCACTTCACAGAAGGAAAAAATATGTTTCATGATGCGTACAAATTTTGATAACACTGTTAACATTTTGTGAATGGCATTATTTTTGTCCCGTTCTCATTATTTTGTGTGGTGTGTGTGTGTGTGTGTGTGTGTGTGTGTGTGTGTGTGTGTGTGTGTGTGTGTGTGTGTGTGTGTGGTGTGTGCGTGTGTGTGTGTGTGCGTGTGTGTGCGTGTGTGTGTGTGTGCGTGTGCGTGTGCGTGTGCGTGTGCGTGTGCGTGTGCGTGTGTGTGTGTGTGTGTGTGTGTGTGTGTGTGTGTGTGTGTGTGTGTGTGTGTGTGTGAAAAGAGAGAGAGAGACTGCTTGCGAACGCTTATAAATTAATTTATTCTTTGCGTTGTCCTTACGTTCGTAACCAGAAAGCGCGAATCATTGTGATCTGTGATTTAGCTCTTCTGTTAACAGCGAGACTGTTTGTTAACCTCACCATAATTTGTCTGTGAAAACATAAATCATCATCATCCTGAACCACCACGTATTCTCTACATAATCTTATTTATCTTCCATCTCCTCTTGTTTTTAGTAAAGCACTAGGTGACTGTTTAAAATTTATACTCTTTTTTATTGTTTGTTTGGATGGGGAACTACCCATTCTTTGGTTTAGTAGGTGTCACGAGAGCCGACATATTACGCTTTCTTTTTGTATTTTTTTTTTCTCGAACGTGACATTGTTCCCATGCTTCAGTAACAAAAACACAAATACTGGTACAGAGAGAGAGTGAGAATTTATCAGAAGGCAGGGAGGTCAGCTGGAGCTAGCGTGCTCTAGCGTGCTACTCTACGCAGGTGGTAAGGAAAGGGGTAAAAATGGGATGAAGGGTGATCAAAAGAACAAGAGTTGGTGCGCATGTACTACTAGTCACTTTGCACAATACCCTACAGCCATTACTAGAGCACAAACATCCATGGCCGTGAAGCTGCACGCAAGCACTTTACCGCGGTAAAATAGACAGCCTGCGCGATGAGCTTGTCATTCCCTCGTGTACACGTCACGCCAATTACAGCTGGTTTAATCAAAGCGGTGCAGTCACGCGCTGCCATTTGTAGCCGTCTCCGAGCGTGTGTGTGTCTACGCGCTCCGTCTCACATCCTCCGCATCACCCGCTGAAACCTACCACTGGAAATGCCTGGCTATGTGCGTGGCGGGCGTTATTACGGTCACCTACGAACGCGTTGCCGTCTATTTACTCGGCTAGCGATGGCGACGGACGGATTTGGAGCCTAATGAAAATGCGGGCTCACGTGCGCGGACCGCTCGAAGCCGGGAACGCCCCGTAGGCCATGTACCGTCACGTTGGCCGCGCCTCTCTTTTGCATCACTGCGAGCTCCGTATCGCATTGCGGCTCGAGCTCTGTGCAATCGCGCACTTGCCCGCTCCTTTGACGGTGCGTTAGTGATGGTTCGAGGTGTCACGCACGCTTTTAATTTCAGAGCGTAAGCAGTTATCATCTCACAACAGCCGATGTTGGTTGAGTATAGTTGTCCGCCGCCGCCAGAGACGTCGCGCGCAACGAGAAAAAAAAAAAGCAACAGGGTTTTAGGTGGATTTCGTGCCAGGCTGTCTGCTTGGCGAACTAAAGTTGTACCACAGAGCCATGTACCTAAAAATTTGGGGGGGGGGGGGGGCAATAGAAGTGAAGTATAGAACAAGAAAATGCGACAATAGACGTGAAATTGCGTTGCAGAAGAGTGGAATCGCACCAAGCATGAGAGCATGGAAATCGCACTACGAGTGAGTTGTCTGAAGGCCCTTGTATTACGAAGCGCTCAGGTATTACTGATCTCTAATTATTATCCTCAGCAATAACGTCAGCTAAGTGCAGTGCCCTATACGGACGCGTATACTGGTTACTTAGCCTAATAGTAATTATGCATTATGGCGTAGTGGAAACTTCACAATTTCACGAGACATTCTGGGTTATTTTGAGAGAACTCAAGTAACGCGTATGGTTCTGTCTTTTCTCACGTAACGGTTGATGATCTTATTGGTAAGCGAAGCTTGGTTGACGAATGAGATGGCTACGCGTCAGGGGCCCAGTAACGCTAACGCGTAGCTCAAGCATGCTCCAAAGATTTTCACAAAGAAGGATTAGACAGAGACGGCAGAAAAACACACGTGTACAGAAAATCGCTGAAGCAACCTTACAATTTAAGCGGCAGCACCACTGTAATGCTGGTCAAAGGACGCGGACTTACAGTATATGGTCTTATCTGCTCACCTAGTTTGCCGTCCGGTGCAGGTATTGCACTTATTAAGAGCCTAAAGGCCCGCTCCTGTAAAAATTTCTGTCGTGGCTATTCTGAATTGTCGTACATGAACCAACGTGCGATTGTCAGCGTAAATACTTTCTCGTGTAGTTTTGTGTTCTTAGCAAAGCAGAAACGGATAGTTAACGTATGTTTTTAGCATTGTGGTTCACGCAGCATGGCTAAGACAGCCATTTATAATTTGTTTTGTTTTTTTTTTATTTTACAACGTCCATGTTCAAAGCAGGGCAGTAGTTTTGTCTTGCAATGAGAATTTGTTTAGATGAATTGGTTAACGATATAGAGTACTTAGTACTCTACTATGGGAGAGCTGAAAGCCGTCCCGTATGGCGGAACAACAGATCGAAAAAGAAAACGAACAGTTAAACCTTGCACAATTTTACCGGCGTTGCGTTTCCATTGCAGCGCAATTGTTTGGTTGATCACAATTCATAGGTGAAAATTTATTGTTTAGTGGGTCATCATAAAGATTCTAGTTGGTGTTTACTTTTTCTCGAGTTGGCAACTTTTCGCCTCAGTTTGGCGACAAAAGTTCCTAGTTGGCACCATGTCTATTCACTGGCTGCATACTTTTATAAATTACCACGCTGTACATCAACAGCGGAAACCATCGCAATCGCTAAAGATCATCCGGCCACAGTGCACATTACTTTGGAGGTGCTTAGAGCTCATATTAGACACCTTGCTCGCGCCCCTGCCCACCACCTAGCTTCGCTTCCAGAAGATCGACCGAGTGCCTCCTTCTGTAAGAGAGTATTGACTTTCCGTGAGTGCCTTCCAACAGTCTACACGCCTCCGGAACGGATACTAACACCTCCTTGGTGCTTGGACCGACCAAAACTGCGCTTGACAGTGCCGGGGATTCGCAAGAAGGCGGAGCTCTCGGCGCCAGCTTTAAAGCAGATGATTCTACTCATGCTACACGAAGAATACAAAGATCATGTCAAACTTTACACGGATGGCTCGACAACTGTTGGAGGATCTGCAGGAGCTGTGATCTTCCCAGCAAGAGCCGAAACCATCCAGTTCAGAACGTCACACAAGACGACATCGACAGCCGTGGAGCTCGCGGCACTCCGCAGCGCACTCCGCAGGATTGATCGAGAGACACCACAAAAATGGAGCATTTTTACTGATTCGAAACCAGCTCTCCAATGTCTACACAATGCTCTACGTCGTGGGCCTCAAGACCAATTGGCGCTCGAAATACGACAACTGCACCATCACCTAATAGACGAAGGACATGACATATCTTTTCAGTGGTTACCAGGCCATTGCGGCATCATCGGTAACGAGCATGCCGACGATGCAGCTAAGAATGCTCACGAAAATGGAGTGATGGAACCTATTCCACTATCAAGAAGCGACGCAGCAGCAAAGATTAATACGCTTGCGCAGGATGTCGCAAGGTCTATGCGGACTACGCCCGGTTTTCTCCACACCCGTCTTCACCGCCTGGACCCATGCCTACGACTTACTATTCCATCTGGCCTACCCCGATCCGAGACGACCCTTCTCTGCCGCATGTGGCTTGGGGTGTCTTTCACGAACGCCTTTGCCTGCCTGCATCGGAATGAGAGACAGCGCTGCATGCGACCATTGCGACAATGACGAAACAATTGAACATATTTTATGTCAGTGCCCCCAGTACAGCTCTCAGCGACAGTCCCTCTCAGCAGTGTTTGCTCGCCTCGACGACCAGCCACTTTCTGAGCAGTCAATCTTGGAATGTCGGAAAGATCGAGCTTCACGCCAGAAAGCAACGAAGGCGCTGATGAAGTTTCTGCGAGCGACCCGCCTCGTTGAACGATTGTGACACTACTGTGTGCGCGTGTGTGTGTGTGTGTTTGTGCTTCTCTTCCTCCCTTTCCCATTTCTTTTTCTTACTTTTCTGTCTCCCCTTACCCCTTCCCCAGTGCAGGGTAGCAAACCGGATATGTTTTCTGGTTAACCTCCCTGCCTTTCCGCATTAAATTTTCTCTCTCTCTCTTTTATAAATTCTGGTTATGCTTTTATGTATTCATCAATAGTAAATATTCTCTTTATGGCGCTCCTTTTCTACTAGGCTACCAATCTAGCAACAATATTAGATTGCATTCTTCATATAGGTACATTTGACTCAAGCTCTGGCATCTTTTCAATTCAGAAACCCTGACCATCATTTCACTTTTTAATGTTTGCTTAATTTCCATAGGGTGCGTTGAACCAGACCTGATCACGCAGCTAATGTTTGAAGGAGGTGAACAGTTTTTACCACGGTGTGATTGAGCTTGGTGATTTTGTTCTGTCAGCTTTTCACTACGCCAACCGTGGGCATCAACTACCGGTGTAAACCCCTGGCGTTTACGGGACCACAGGCAAAAGTATCTGTTGCCCTGTATCGGGCTTTGGAACGTCGTAACTGGAATTTAAAAACATCCTCTCTTGCGCACACACCTAAGACGCCTGAAGCGCGAAGGCCATCTTCTTTCCGTTTTTGGTCAATGTCTTGTTTCTGCCCCACCACCTCTCCGAAAGCTTTCTGCCCCTAATACTGCCTTGCATTGTTTATTATGGAAGCCAAGCTCTGTCAGCTGGATTCACGGCCGCTTACAGAAGAGAAGATTCTGGGACCTTGGCCGACGGCTTCCCATACGCGCAAAGCCACGAAAGCCCTCTTGTACTTTTTAAGGACCACCAGACTTCACGACCGCTTGTGAAAGAACTGTGCGAGACCGTGCTGTGTAGTCTCGAGCTGACTATTCATGCTTCTCCTTCTCACTCCTCTTCTTTTCTGTCTCTTTCCGTTCTATTATTCTTCTTTTCTTCCACCCCAAGTGTAGGGTAGACAACCGAGCCAAGGTTGGTTAACCTCCCTGCTTTTCCTCTCTATTTATCTCTCTCTCTCTCTCTTCGAAGATTGAGGGCACCTCACTTTAGTTTGTATTGCCTCCCTGATCAGCTCAACACTGATTACGTATGCTACGGTGTCATATGATAACATCATCACGTGGCTTCAAGTCATATGACGTCACTGCAACGCCATACTGACATCACGGAGTTTGTCAATCTGAGACTTTATGCGGTGACGTTATTGTGAATGGTGATTTTTTGCGCCACTCGTGTCAACCCGACCCCACCGATCAATTTTCCCGTTCGATGAGGCATATTAAGTTCTCGTTTTAAAAAAACTTCAGCGCACGAGAAGTTACAACGCACTTAACGTGGCCCTGCACAAATTTTGTGGTTTGCAGAAGTTAAAGTGCAAGTAACGCAGCCCTTCACAGGTTGCCGAGATGTACTCACAGCCCTGCCGCGGTTGTTTAGTGGCTTAAATACACGGCTGCTAACCCTCATGTCGCGGGATTGAATCCTGGCTGCGGCGGCTGCATTTTTGATGGAGGCGAAAATGCTGTAGGCCCGTGTGCTCAGATTTGCATGGACGTTAGAGAACCCAGATGGTCAAAATTTCCGAAGCCCTCCACTACAGGGTCTCTCATAATCATACGGTGGTTTTGGGGCGCTCAACTCCACATATCAATCAATCAATCAATCAATCAATTGATCAATCAATCGAGATGTACTCGCATTGCCCTCTACCCGGTGTCTGGATGATATCATCTGAGTGCCAACAAAACAGCTCTGGCTTATGGCTGAAGTTTGCTAGTAGTTTGAGGACATCGGTCGCTCAAAACACTTCATGCTTTGGTGGTTTGCTAGTGGTAAGCTAAGTGTGAAAAGAAGTCTGCGGCACATTTAGTCATGCAGATGGTATGCGCTAAACCATGCTCGTTCATTGTGGGAAAAGGGTGTTATAGCTGAAGTTGCGATTGCATGTCACTGTTGCGCGTAATCTTCGGCTTTTCTGTCGTTCAAAGGACAAGCAATTCGTGGGTTTACGAGCGTGAATATGAGCCATTAGCGCGGTTGCCGCCGTCTAGACGTGTGACTTGCGAAACAACTTGCTGATGGCGCGATTTTCGACGCGCGCTTGATCCTTTCAAAATGCTTGCGTTTTGTCTTCGTTGAGGCTCCGACCAGGCGTCGTCGAATGCTCGAACACGAAGCTCGCCAGCATTGCGGCCCCAACTTTCGACACAGGTGTCACGGAAACCATATAGTAAGAGCGTGAGTTATGGGGCTTGCCTTATGCGCACTCCAGCGGTCACTGACCTTTCGGTATGTATGCGAATGGGCGAGCTTGGCTACGTTGCGATTTTTCTAACAAAAACATAGAGCAGAGTCTGAAGGAGTCCGTGACATTTGCTCTCGTGCAGAACACCTACTTCTCAAACGAGATGTTAAATTAATGTTCCGTACATAATAAACGATAAACTTTGGAGAATTACTTTGGGTGCATGCATTTTCGCATAACGCAACACATCAGCCCCTTTTTCGAAAAAAGAAACGTAATGTAGCTGTTCGAACTGATTTTTCATCAGCACATGGATGCTTCGAATGTCGCTTGACCACGCTGCACGTCGCATTGCATAGTAGGGAGGCCTTGATGGCAGTGAGAACAAACATGCGATTTCTCGAATTCAAGTGTCGAAATGCGTATGGCCCATAGCAATTCAACAATGGCTACTTATATTTACACTGGGTAAAGTTTAAAATGAACACACGCACAGCAGGTATTGGCAGGCAGGCTGACAGATAAAGAACTTTATATTATCCGGAGACGACGATCAGTCCCCCTTAGGGGGCGACATCGGCGGGCCGCACCCGCGATGGGACAGGGAAATCCATCTCCTCCGCCATGTCATGGGCCCTCTGGATAGCCCGTAGCTGGTCTTCCTCCTCGTTGCTTGTGAGATGGTATGGCCAGTCCTTCTCCGTTGAAGGAGACCCGGGGATCTCGCACAGGGCAGGACATGCCCCAGCATGTGTTGCAAAGTGCAACGCTGGTTATCACAGCGAAGGCAGCCTGGCTCTATACCGTCCATATATTTATTCAGGTATCGCTTTCAGCGCGAGCCATAACGATGGTGACTCGACGAAGCTCCGTCGAAATCGGACAACTATAAACGAAGGTTATATGCGTTGTATGACCCCCGGTGGCATCTGCAGAGAAGAAACCACGAGGTGGGGTGGTCAGTTTACCGCAAACTGCCCACTCAAATTTTCTAAAGAGAATTTGGCTAAACGATTACCGTTGTGTAATACAGGTGCAGAATCACAGACGGGAGACAAAGGGAGAAAAATAGAAGCACATATATCCGAGTCTCTGCTCCAGTGACGGCGATTGCTCACCCCACGTTATTTTATGATGAAAACATACCAACGTGCTCGAAGTTTACAGAAACGTTATTTATTCGCAGTACTGTGAGGGTCTATAAATACAAGTGCTCCGCACAGTCACCACAGAATGCGTAATGTAAGCTGTGCCTCAGCGGGACACATACCTTTTCTTTATGCTGAAAACGTTTTCTCCCACACCACATGTCGTATGCTGTCTCACCTATAAGTCCACGCATGTAAGCTCGAGAAAAATAATTTCACCGTGTTTCTGACCCCGTAGTGGGTGCACAGTGTCATTGAAGCTTGCTCTGTTTTTTTTACGAAAGCTTTGAAATGTCCCTTTTGTTCAGTTAAAAAAACTTCCCTTCGAAGTTCCCGGTAATTTTTTCCTTCCTGATTTTTCAGAGATGTGAATTCAGCTCCCAGACGTCATGCTTTCTTTTATAATTTCGGCAGCAGCCTTAAAGATAAATGCATTGGGACACAGTTCTTTGCGAAATTGTGATGCTCATCGCTGCGCCTTATCATGGATAATGGTGCAGAAAAGTATTGTTTTTTTTAATTTCTTATACCTGTAAAAAAGTGAGCAGATATTCAGGGACAACATCTGCTCTGGTATTTTTTACAGCAAAAAAAAGGGGGGGGGGGCAAATAATCGACGAAAAATGGTCGGTGTATACGCGGCAAAGCAAGCATAGACCTAACTACAGCCTTTAGAGGACTTTTAAAGCGAATGTGCAAGTGCAGGGTGTTTTGAATGATTTGGCGCTCAACGTTCCTCGTCAGAACTTGAGAATTGCTCCTCTGCGCCACTTCTTTCGGACGTTCTATCTCAAATACCAGGCGATATGATCGCTTGAAGGCAGCTTCATCAGTGGGCATATGTGTCTGATTTTGTTTTTCATTTCCAGTGAAGTGCCGACCTCGTTTTGATGAAACTTGTTTTGTGCTATTTCTTAGCGGCCCATGTGTATATACCGCCACCAATTTTTATAAGATTATGTCAGAAATATAGGCGAACGTACGAAGGGTTAAAACAAGCTATTCGTTGTAGATAATTCTTAATTGCAAAGTATATTACCAACACCAGTCCACAGATTGCTTTTATTTCTTTCTCAATTAACGCATGGACACGTTCCTTTATAACGTAGCCCCCATTCTGTTCACATCTATTGTGTTATCTGTTGAGGCTTTATTAACAGATCTTTTCTATGTCACTCAATTTGTTTCGTTGTCAAATATGAACATGTGGCCTCTGACAGCTCCCAGCTACTTTCAAAACTGTGTCAGTCTTGATGCTATGCTGTGCACGATCTGTTTCCCTGTCGCCTGTCAGCGAGAACCAGCGGACCACAAACAAAATTAATAATAAAGAAAGTGAACAGAATCCCTTCAATTCCGCTTCGAAACAGCCTGCCCGACGCACCGCACTGACAGCTTCTTGAATACAACTCGCGGCAAGCAGCCAGAAACGCGCCTTTCCATTTTCTTTCTTAACTTGTTTTGTCTTCTTAGCTCTACACGACTGGAATAAAGGCCAACACTCCCTTCCCACAGTTATTTCCTGTTTGATCTTTCTTTTTTTTTTGTTCGTATACCGCGAGCCCCTTAGAGAATACTCGAGTCAAACCACTGCGGCGAGCCGAAAACTGACGCACTGTGATTCGAGCGTGCGTTATTTGCGAATCAAGACTTCTTGTGTTTGACCTCGTCATTGTGCAGAGAGTGTCGAGGGAGCTTGCGGGGTAGCCTCCCGCATGTACAACCATAGTGCCTCCATCTAGCAGAGACATAGAGAGGTATAGATAGATAGAAAGAGGGAGAGAAACGAGGCAGTGTTTTGAGCTCGTTTTCCCTCTTTTCGTACAGCGTCGCCCTTCGCTTCACTTCCGCTCCATTTACCCTTCTCTCTGTCTGGCCGTCTGTATACAGCGGCTGCGCGTGAGTACCGACTCGTTTTGTTCGCTATTTGCGTGCGGCGCGATCGTTCTAATTGGACGCTGCCGGTTATCGAGCACGTTTGTTTGTCGTTATTCGTATTCTTTTCTGAATCCGGACTTTCTGTTAATTCATAAATGAAGGGGGAAAAAGGCGAAGGAAGTTTTGTGTACCCCTTTCGGTGTTTGAATTGTCAAGCTGCGTTGCTGTAGACGGAGACTGTAGCCATAGGTTGTACGCCCGCCATTTGACAAATGGATTTTGTCAGTCTGAGAGGGGTGCAACGGAGAGGTCGTGGGGGCTCGCTGCGTAACGACCATGCGCGTTCGCTCTCGGGCGTGCTCGGGGAGCCGACGTGGTAGATTGGGGCTAGCAGCAGACAGCTTTCTCTGTAGAACGACATACTTGTAGAAGGCCATCCTAGCTGCTTCAAAAGTCGTCATTCTCAATGAGATGGCTCGAAGACGGAAGCCATACTCATCTCCCTCATTTTCTTCTTTTTCTCTTCTCACTCGATTGTATTCGACTGAGAAAAAAAAACGCCATAACGTGACGATGATCCTTTTGCATCGCCCCGCCGCGGTGGTCTAGTGGCTAAGGCACTCGGCTGCTGACCCGCAGGGCGCGGGTTCGAATCCCGGCTGCGGCGGCTGCATTTCCGATGGAGGCGGAAATGTTGTAGGCCCGTGTGCTCAGATTTGGGTGCACGTTAAAGAACCCCAGGTGGTCTAAATTTCCGGAGCCCTCCACTACGGCGTCTCTCATAATCATAGAGTGGTTTTGGGACGTTAAACCCCACATATCAATCAATCAATCCTTTTGCATCACTTCACGTTGACTCCGTGCTCACTTCCGTCGTTTCGTGTTCAGTTCACTTCGTGTTCGCTTCTGGCGTTTCGTGAGTCACGTAAGCTTACGCACAAATGTGACGCGTTTTGGCGTAGGAATTTGTCCCACTTCTAGTGCTTACCGTAATTTGTTTTCTATTACTTTTTGTTTTTTGATTCGTGGTACATGCTTCACCGCTTGCTCCGGGCAGCCACTGCACGATGCAAAGTAATCCCCTGCCTAACTGCTCAGGTTCTATTTCTACCTCGGTACCCACATAACAGTCGTTGATACGGCGGCCAATTAGGCTCTCAGTGTATTCAGGGGCTCTACTCTCGCGTATTATTCATCGATCACCACAGTAAATCTTCGAAGTTCGTTTCTTCGAGGTGTAGTGAGTCTTCTCCACTCGTCCACTTCGGTGGTACGATGTGTACCTCGGCAGCCGACCAGAAAGTAGCGCTTTCGGTCCCGCTCACAGCGGTCAAATTTCGATGGAGGCGAAACGCTTATAGAGGCCCGTGTACTTCGCGATGCCATTGAACCTTAAAGAACACCAGATGTACCAAATTTCTGGAGGTCTCCACTACGGCGTTCCTCCTAAGCATATCGTACTTACACGCATAACGCCCCAGATGTTGTTGCACGTAAGTTATTTTTTTTTTCGCCTATTCGACCGGAAACCTCTCGCTCAAGCGCATTTGCGACTACTTAAAACCAGTCTGCTGATCGTTCTCGAAGACAGGAATATCACGCGGAACTATCAACGCACAAACATGCCACACTAACGGAAACACCTTGCGTACGTTTCGTATCAATTAATCAATCAGTTTATTGTGCGTAAAATACATAGAATTGCTCGTTGAGCACTATCTTTTATTCATGATGATAAGGGGCGCGAAAAAAACGACACACAACAGAGAAGAAGTACACGGGACGACGCGCTACTAGCAACTGGAATATTTTATTCAGGAAACACCATTTATACCGCAGTGACATCAAATTTAACCCAACGAATCGACCAAAAACTAAAACCTAAAACTACATGCTCAGCATGCCTACAAGTAACGTTGCAGATAGGCTATCTCCCCTTCCTGCAGACTGATAGAGGGGTGGCTGATGCAATCGGGCCCCTCCCTCTGGATAAAGAGGGCTTCTATAATCTCCCTCTCCGCTGAGCCCCTGTGCCTGTAGATTACAGTTGTCTGCTGAGATCTGCACCAACTCGCCCAACTTTTTACTTTACTGAGTACTATCTTTTATTGTCACGGGGTCGTGACGTGGCCGAAGACAGGAGACTTCGTGTTGGGATTTCACTGTTTATTTGGGCGAACCTGTGCCCGGTAAACGGAAAGTCCAATTACAGCAGCAGTCTCGCACAGATAGCAGTCTCGGACTGATAGCGGCCAACGTAGCGTCGGCCTTCGATCAACAACTGACAAGCGGCGAAGCGCGTCGGCATTTATACTCTTGCTGTAGAATGTTCTAGCGTTATCGCTGGCGGTGGCGTAGGTTCCAGAACAATCTGTACCGTTCGCACAGTGGGCGTGATCTTATCGAAATGATCTACTACAGTCCGGAACCTTCTCGAAAACTGCAGGCGCGGTTTGCGCTGAGAATCGTGTGGTGTTTTGGGACGGTAACAAAAACTTGGGAAATGGAACGTGGCAATATACAGGTGGGACCCTATAGAGCCCATTGAAGGGCAGTTGCAGGGCCCGTTTCTTAACAGTAGCAGTTTGCTGAGCCAAAGGGAAAATATTGAGTAGATACAAGTGCAATGAAATACAATAAATGCATACAACAGTTATAGTTGCATCGGTGCCTTCATTCGCGTTGTTGAGTTTTTTCGGGACTCAAGACCTCCGAGAGTTGTATGGGTGTATCAAGACTGACGCATCACGCGTCATGCGTGCTCCTTGAACTCGGCGTTTGCTTGAAGGCTTCGTCAAGCGAGACGGAGGTGCGGCGCCCTCGGCGACTCCTCCTTGTTAATTATGTGCACTCAACGTCAGAACCGATGGCGGATGTCGGAGCCTTGACATGCCGGGTCAGGGCAAGCCGATGTAAAGGCTGGCGCGGGAGTCGTAATGCAGAGCGGTGTGTCATTTTTGGAGCGCCAATTCCTCGAAACGGGCAACGGCTCAAGCACTTGTCAAGAAACTTGGGGCGCCTGCCTGCGTGCTCGAACTCGTTCGCGTAGTTCCGCCCCGAGCCGATACCATTTCTCGCCTGCACGTGCTATAGCTTCGCGCTTGAGGTTGTGAAATGTCCCGAAAACGTGCAATCCTGCCTGTCGAAAAGGCTTTTGATGCCTTCAGCAAAATTAGTTTTCTCTCCATGAGGCAGGCACTTACTGCGATAAATATTCGCTACCTTACGACTTCTTTGTAGATAATAAAATGAGCCCTGTAGCTTGCCTGCGTTCGTAAAAGGAAGCCTGAAAGGACACAACTTTGAACAGCCTCAGGTGTCTTTGTTTTTGGAGACATGTAAAGCTATGGTTTTGTTTTTTGAAGCAAAAGTCTTACAAGCCTCATCAATTGCCCCAAGCTAGCGGTACCGGCTTCAACTCGACGCATACAAAAAATCACGAAGAGATGACGACGTCATGGTCCCAGAGGTCACGAATATTTCTGACTTCGTGGTGACGTCATAACGGCCAATACTCGTTTCGAGAAATTTGGGCCGATTCCAAAGGCACTGAAAAGCTACGCGACGCGAACGACGCTTCCTATGACTCTGATCTCGGAGGTAAAACAAGAACCCCGTTGGGTGCAGAAATATTCTGATGGCGGGAAGACGGCAGTAGGAATCGGGCGAGAAAAGACAGAAGATGGCTTTGGCCTTCGAGTCTTCTTAGATATATGTGCGTTAGGGGCAGTGTGGTTTTCGCAACTTGAGCTTGCCAAATTAAATAGGACTTGGAACGAACCATACAAAACCCTTATCTATACACTCTAAAGTAGTGACAGGAAAAATATAAACTAATTTTTTTTTCAATGCCAATATCATGTTACCGTAACAGCGTAAGTACATTATATGAATGAGAAGCCTGCATCACAGTTCCTGCTTCTACTCTACGGTCGTAACTCTTCCTTCTAATTTTCTAATATCTTTAACATGCGCGGTGGTACGCTGTACAAAGAAACGGTGAAAAATGCAGCAAAATGCTCTCAGAGAG
Organism: Rhipicephalus annulatus; assembly: GCA_013436015.1. NCBI lineage: Eukaryota > Metazoa > Arthropoda > Arachnida > Ixodida > Ixodidae > Rhipicephalus > Rhipicephalus annulatus. The sequence goes on from WOVY01012440.1 coordinate 274,940, forward strand.
TGAATGGGGTGCAGTACAGAAAGTAAATTTGTTGATGTCTATCAAGGACACAGCGTATACAGCTCTCACGGAGCTTCAAAAGGTAGTTTACGATATTCTAAACGTATACTAAAGGTGGCCTGAGTATTGACTTTGTATATTTTATAGGTTGTGGTCTGTTATGAGACGTTTCTGACTCAACGAATGATTGTGTTTTAATCTGCCAACTATTGCGGTAACAAGAAGCTCAGCTTGTGTGCACGTTAAAGAACCCCACGTGGTCTAAATTTCCGGAGCCCTTCACTACGACGTCTCTCATAATCATATGGTTGTTTTGGGACGTTAAACTCCACAAATTTGTCAATCATTCAACAAGAACCTCGGCGAATGAAATACACTCCGGCTTCCTGCGAATGTAATGCAATAGCCGAAATTCAATTCCTCTGGAACTCGTACTGGCACTGGGTCCAAGAATAAGGCCTGCCGTATGGCTTTGTACATGATAATGTGCCGTGAATACACTGATAGTGCCGTTTTACTAGCAGCTGGGTCTTTCCTCTGCTTCTGATCTCTCGACACAACCAAAATCAATCTCATTTGGGTCCCCGCTCACTCTGGACCCCTAGATAACTAGGAAGCAGATGAAGTGGCCCGAGTGTCAGCGAACCAGTTCGTGGTTCAGAACCGAGCCTCCCGACAGGAGAGACAGTGACCTCGAACAAAGAACTTACGAATGTGTACAAAGGTGACAGGCGATCGTGCCCTATACCGCATATCAAGCTTACGAGAGCGCAAGCTACTGTCCTCTGCCGAATAACAACGGCACCACTCCTCACCACTTAGTGTTCTTCACAAATGGAGAGGTTTATTTATTATGCAAATATTTCAATAAAAATGCCATTACGAACCAAGTTCACGTCCTCTGCGAATGCCAGAGCTTTCCTTAACCCTGAAGTTTTCTGCAAGCTCCCCCAAAAGCCTTAATAATGGTATCTCAATGAAGAGCTACAGAAACCCGTCAACGCATGGGAGGTACAGAGGTTGCCGCAGACAAGTAGCCAGCTCCAAAGCCATGCACTTTCTTTGGAAGAATATAGTCTCATTATACTCCACATACAGCGAAATTGTGTGGCGGGGTCAACTTGACAACGTAGTGGAAAAAATTTTCCAGTTCTGCTTCAAGAGGGAAGTACTTAATATAATCGCAAAAAAGAAGTTGTAACTTTATATCGAAGAAGGTTGAGCTAACTCCTGTAACATTAATTCTAGTGCAACTCAACAAAAATGATGGTGTGAAGATACGCGGCCACTGCTGCAACCAAAGCAACCTTCGAGCTGTTTATGGCTTCGTGCGGAGACTTTTCAATGAAAACATAACACCAACAAAGGCACGAAGCGCCTGCTGATTCCCGCAACAGTACATTGTACAGGTGCGGGTGACCACTACCGTCCTGTTTAACCCTTTCATACGCAACCTATGAAGAAATGTATGCAAGTGTATCAAATCGATAACATCTTATGGCAGGGCACTCGACATTCTATCGCAGCAAAAATATTTTCACAGAATGGTAATTCCTGTATGTTAAAGCAATCATTTCTCTGTGTTAAAGTAATCATTTCAAATTTATTACTAACACCTCGGGTTTAACGTGCTAAAACCACCTCATGATCATGAGAGAAGCCGTATAGTGGAGGGCTCCGGAAATTTCGACCTCCCGGGGTACTTTAACGTGCACCTAACTCTAAGCATACGGGCCAAAAGCATTTTCGCCTCCATCGAAAATGCGGCCACCGCAGCCAGGATTCGATCTCCGGACATGCGGGTAAGGCAGCCGAGTGCCTTATCCACTAGAACACCGTGGTGGGTCACATGCAACAGTACGCTGCGAAATGAAGTTAAAAAAAACAAGTTTATTGTTCAGGAGGTTCCATTCACCCAAAGCTCCCTGTAGCTTGCACTTTCCTAGCACCCAGTTGATAGGAAAAGTTCAGCAGATCCCACGTACCTTGAGAATCGATTTAATGCGGAACATGCGTTTGCAAGCCGACTGTGTTGTAATATTTTTTTTTAGCAAAACGTTACGAAGTTGCGCTAAAGATATGTACAAAAGCACGCATAGACATACGTTAAACAGCCGCATATATTTCATGTCCCCACTTGTTTACAGCTGCGTAACGAAGTCCACAGCAGCAAGAATATTAGCGACACCAGAAGCGGTAAGCTGATAGAAAGCGCTGCTGCTCGAGAGGATCGTAGCTCTGGACACTGCTTCATAAATCAACTTCAGCGTATGGCGCCTAGTGCAATGGACCTTGACCCGACGAGATGGCTTTGTGATAGTAGATCATATGTAATGTTTATAAAATTCGATAGCCAGCACTGGAATCAGAGTCAACGTTCCACGAACATGAGGGTCTGTTTAAAAAGTATTTCCGAGACCTGACGTAGCTCAGTGCTCGAATATTCGATTTATATTTATTTATTTATTATTTAATATTATTGCAACTCTGAAAGAGGGTTTTATCAGAGTGGGTATACATTTGTTAAATTTACAAATTGGCAACAGAATAAAAATAAGACACAGTATGTAAAGGCTTTGAGAAAACGAAGACAAAAAAATCTGACAATTTGCAACAAACAGGCACAAGGGCGTCCAACAAAATTAAATAAGCACTGTATTCAAGCAGCATAGAATAAACACTGCACTGACCGAAATACAGAGCACTACTTCATGTAACAGAGCACACGCAGTTATTGTTGAACATGCGTTGCAAAAAGACTCCGATTGCTGCAAAACAACATCGTTATTAAGATTATTCCATTCGGTAATTGTCCTGGGGAAAAACGAATATTTGAATGTGTTATTACGGGTGGTGAATGGAGTCAGTGTGAACGCGTGCCTCCGCCTTGTGGCATATCCAGTCGAAAAATGTGGTATGCATGATACATCAACATTAAGGTAACCCTTAACTAAATGAAACAAAAATTTCAATCTTAATGCAGCGTTTCTATGTATCGGAGTTGGGAGGTTGGCTCTTGCTAATAAACATGTTATTTAAGTACGGCTGAAACTGTTATAAATAAATTTAACAGCTCTTTTACGACTTTTTTTCATTTCGTTGATAGAGGCTTTAGTGTGACGGTGCCAAATTAGTGATGGATAATCTACAGTGGGTTACCACGCAAAATGATAAACTTGTTATTGAAGTACGGCCGAAACTGTTACAAATAAATCTAACAACTTTCTTGTGGTTTTTTTTTTTCATTTTGTTGATATTGGATTTAGTGTGACGGTGAAACAATGACATTGTTTGCATTCGTCCAGTCAACGCTGCCGATGTCCACTTTTTAACGTTCAAGCGCTAGAATTACTCATGTGTGTTCTTGCCATTCCTGGGTAGAGGAACATGTTTTCACTTGGAAACAACTACACAATATTTCGATACTCAACGTGGCCTCGCTTCCATACGCCGTTGAACGTGTGCAACAACAGTTGCGCACCTGAGGCAACGTACATTTTCTGAATGTTCTCGAATGAATCACACCGCTACGCACGTGGGCGGTATCAGGAAACGCACTTACGTTATTTTGCTATCTTTCATTTATTCTTATTTCAGTCTTTTTCACTGCTGCAACTTTTAATCCAAAAACCTTTCTGCAGCTGCGCTCTGCAGTGGCAGTGTTTCAAGTTCACTTGATATTTTAGCAAGCTTTGGCTATTTTTTTTTTCAGAGATGCTGCCAGAAGAGTCTTAGAAGTTTTTAACGTTGTGTTCGTCGCCCATCTGACAAAAAAACAACTTTTAGCGCCATCTGCATCCGCTTTCGCGAGCCTGATACCTGCTATTTCGCTGACAGCGTCGGTATGCATGGCAGAGAAGGAGAATATCTCTAGCTGCGCTGTCCAGCCGATATTTCTTTATCTCATTTGCTCATATTTGCCGGTGTGTTTTTTAGAAGACGTTGCTGCTTGCTGCGTACTGTATTAAAATGAATGAAGATTGCCCTCATGAAGAAAAAAACTACATAAGCTCCCACATCTGGCTAGTTCCTCTAGATATAGCGATTCACTCGAGCACTAAGCCCATTCTCAGAGTCAGACCAATGACCTAAAACACAATACCTAAGCACGTATTCGTAACGTTCACAAGAAATGTAACCAGCAGGACACTAGTATGTCGACAAATAACAAAGCGCGTTATAATTCAGTGTAACAGAAACACCGAAAATTGACAGAAAGTGCCGGTACAAGACTAAAAAAACGTTTTCATTTGAAGGATACGTATGCACAGGCAGGTGTGTGTGTGTGTGTGTGTGTGTGTGTGTGTGTGTGTGTGTGTGTGTGTGTGTGTGTGTGTGTGTGTGTGTGTGTGTGTGTGTGTGTGTGTGTGTGTGTGTGTGTGTGTGTGTGTGTGTGTGTGTGTGTGTGTGTGTGTGTGTGTGTGTCATCACACAAAACTATTATCGTCATCGTTAACCAGCACACACCGTCTGTGTTCCCTTTTTTCTCCTCATTCCCACCTTATTCTACGCTCTCAAAACGCGTGCGGTGAGCTCGAGCAACGGGGAGGCACAAAGTTATGGAGAGATGAGACGGGTGAAGAGGAGGGAAAGCAGAAGGGGAGAGTGAAGCATAGCGCACAAACCAATGAGAACTGGAGAGAAAAATGCAAAAGAGGAAGAACGAGAGCAGCATCGAAGCACGAGAAATAAACTTAGATCTAAAAAAAAACAAAGCAAGAGGAAGCGCGTGAGAACTAAAAAAAAAGAAGTGACTGAAAGAAAAAGTAATTCTAAAAAAAGAAAGAGAGAAATTAAATACGAAACTGGCAGCAAAAACAAAAAGACAATAAAAGGAGAGAACTGAAGAAAAACGCTAGTGAGAAAGAAGGAGAGAACTAAAGAATAGCGAAAGAAGACCACCAATCTATATAAAAAAGTGTAGACAAATACATAAACAGGTTGCCCAGTGAGCCGCGGCGAGCCCGTTTTTTTCGCTTCTCGCGAATCAGAACAATTTTGTCGCGTTTCTTTTCTTATAGATATAAAAATAAAATGATTAATTGTTGCCATTTTATGGTAACGGGGGACCCTTTTTTCTTGGTGATTAGCACGGTGAAAAATTCGTGTAATGTAATGCACTGGTTTGATTTAAATTAAAAGCTCTCCTATAAGAGAGCCCGCGAAGGTTTTCGAACGCGTGATCATGGTGCACACTCACGATTTATTCGAGTGAACGCTCGTCAGAAACACCCGTGACTTTGAAGAAGCCTCTTACGGCTATAGGTGGTAATCAAGCTATAGCCCTCGGCAAGTGAAAAGCTTCGTTCTGAATCTTGTAGTTTCTTGCAGTTTCATCCTCTAGAAAACATTCGACTCTAACAGTCGAGCAATAAGGGATACGCATTATGAAGCGCTTTATGTACCTTAACGACTCAATGTAATACATCTAATACTTCGATTTTTTATATCCAAGTAATGCATCAATTAATACTGCATATAAGTTACTTTTAGCCGATCCTTCTTGTAATGTTCCCAAGTTGATTTCAGAGCAATAATATTTTATTTATTTCTTTATTTATTTATCTGTTTATTTTTGTTTGTTTGTTTGTTTCTGTGATTACTTATTTATTAATTTATTCATTTTATCACCCTCGAAATCAAGAGCAATACAGAAAGCTGAAGTAAAAATACAAACAAATAAAAGCAAGAAACAGTGAGTAGAAAATAACTGCGAGCAAACTTCAAACTCACTCATACATATTCAATTGCAAGGGAGTAAAAAAAAAAACTTAACGAAATTCTACAGACTCAGGATTCTGGTTATCCAATGCAAGCATATATTATTTTTTCCGGGTACTGAGACAGTCCATAACCTGATTCATTCCGGAATCATGTTTTGTCACTACCCACATCACCAATTTCCATGTTTAACGGTCGTCAGTAATGAGCGACGAAGACAGCTTTTGACATAAAAAAAGAAGAGTTACTAGCTGAGCAGCGCCGAGCCATAGTACGTAGAAAAAAACACATCAAAAACCACTCCGAGTATCCCGAAGAGTAATTTATACGCCACAGGGTCAAAAGAAAATGAACCTAACTACAACAAGCGCTTCAATGAGAAGTGAGCGAGAGTGTAGGTCGAGTTGAAAGGCGCGCCGTAATTAGTCAGGGCATGTCAGTGTCAACCGGGATTTCTGCTGTACAAGAGCAAAGAATGCGGGTGAAGAAGACACCAACTCCTTATTTCCAAGTCTGTGGAAATAGGCGTTTTCACAACTTCTTCAACGCTCTTGTGCTCACTTAACCCGCATTATTCCGTTTACGACGCATGCTTTGTATTCGTTTAACCAAATCCGCGGACGCATTCCTTCTTCGGAGCGGCGCGTTAATTAGTTTGTCCTTTTCTATCGGCTCTCGCTTGTCTGTCGCGTGTTCTCAAACACAGTTTCTTGATTCTCTTTACGCACTCTATCGATCTCCGCTTCTGCTTTTATTTAGCTTTCCTTTCCTCAGTCGGTTTTATTGTTTTTTTTATTTTGACACGTGCGAAAAAAAACATGTTCCTGCCGCTCCACGTTGCAAAGCCAAGAGCAACAGCGTAGCTGGCCGGCGCCTGCTAAATTTACCGGATGCCGGGCCGAGACGCGTGCGAGCCGCCGATGCCGGCGGCGTCATGGCGGCACCGGCGCGTCGCCATAGCAACCAGATCGCTCAGGCGCCGCGGAGCGTCACATGACAGGTCACGTGCCTGCAGCGCCGGCACTGCAGAGCCGAGGCAGCCGCCATTTGCCGTTCGGCCGCCGAGTTGACACCGTCGCTCCAGCGCCGCCGGCGTAGACGACTCCGCGCGCGGCCAACATGGGCGGCGGCGGTGGTTACCTCCTGCTCGTCCTCAACCCGCCCTGGACGCCCGAGCACAAGGAGGCTATCCTCAAGCGCGTCGCCAAAGGTGAGGAAGACGCGTGTCTTGCGTTTTCTCCCTCGCCGCAGCAGCGGGATATCTTTCTTTCTCCCAACCGGCTCTCTGCCGAAGTCGCCGCATCTTCTCATCCTCACACTCCTCCCGAGCAACTCGCGAGAGTGCTCTTCTACACAGTACACTGGTGGGTGGAGCGGCAATCGAATCACGTCGTCTGTTTCGCGATTAACCAAGCGCTTAAGCAAATCCGTGCATGCGCCATTTGTTCCTCCACTGGCCTCTCGTCAAGACGGTGAAACGATGCATTCGTTGCATACACAGTCACTCTTCCTTTTTGGTTTCCTTCAAGTCCGCTAGCGTGGAAGACGAAATTTTGAGAACAGAATTGTTTCACGTATGCCAATGTTGTTTCACCTAATTGCGTTTCGAAAGACCCTTTTGTCTTTTTTTATTATTACTTTCGAGCTCTTTCGTTCGCGAACTCGTTTCTTTCAAGTGGAACTCACTGAATACCAGGAATGCCGGTCGTGAAACGGGTTCTAGTCAATTTCGAGCTCGTCGACAACTCGCATTCTGTTTTTCTTCTCGATGCCGGTGCGTAACAAGCAAGTCGACAAGCCGTCGAAAAGAAAACACAAACAAAAAAACGCCGGGCATCGATGTCTCTCAGACCTATTGCTACCAAGCAACTGGGCTACGCCTTTCTTGATTCTTTCTTCTCCAACTTCATTCATTTTTTACGTTTTTTTTTCTTTGTAGCAGGCTCTCTCAATGACATCCTGCACGTAGTGCTTCTAAAGTGATTGTTCCATTTCTCCTGAATTTTTTTCGGGCTCATGCAAACAAGGTGCCTTTCAAGGTATCGACGTGAGAGTTCGCTTAATGAACGGCAGGCTTCCGGGTACTTGGAACTTCGTCAATACCGGAGCACTTTTTTTTTTCCCTGGCTCAGACGTGGCGACCTGACCCCATGGCACTCGTGCCGTGGGTTCGGTTATCGACGTTAACCAAGCCTAACCAACCCATCTACGCATCATTCTTCTTTCATTTATCAGGGCTGTATCGAAACCAGTGGAGGAGCGTGCGCGTAATCGTCTCCCAATGCCAGCGCGTGGGGCATTCAGCTTGCAAAACGCCGTTGAACTACTCAGGGATATTGTTTGTAATGCATTGATTCCTCGCTGTCACAACTAATACTGTTTCTTTCCAATCAGAATCCAACCGATCATGCAATTCCCGCGGTCATTTCGTTTTTCTGATCTAGATTGTTTCATGCGAGGACATGCCGTCTCGATGCCAGACATGCCAAACGCTTACAATTAACATAGTGCTTATCCCCGGGCCACGAGAGAAAAGGTTTCTTACGCAACGTTTTCCAACGATAGCTTCTTATTGCTCCAGTCTATCTACATATTTTTGCGCCTTGGTCTAAAAGAAGAAGTAAACCTCAAAAGAAAAAACACAAGCCGAAATCCAATGTGAACGGCCACTGCAATCAGAGTCTAATCTGAGTGACCACGACGACTGCATTGAGAATGGTACCATGGTGTTTTTATTTTTTCAAAATGGCTGGTGTAGCATTTAGGCTCCCTAATCCGCCTGTAATCTTGGTCTTTGTAATCTATTTCTTCCTAATCCCAAAAAATCTCACTCCTGGTGCTCTCCAATACCATTGTGGCGGAAGGAACAGGCGGTAGATGTTTCGCGACATGTCTTTATTTCTCTTTTCTAATCTATAGGCTGATACATTGAGTGCTGATTAGTGCCCCTTTATTGTTACACTGTGGTACAGTTACCGCAGTGTCTAAATCGCAAAGCGACACACTTCCAGCCAAAAATATGACAGGCGAATTTAATGACCTGTCAGCCTGCCAGCTTTCTTGCAATACTTAGCAGCGAAATAGCAGTCGTTGTTCGAACGCGGTACTTTTCATTTGTTGCCTAATTCCAAACAAAAAAAAGCAGGTTTTGTTTGTGAAGAGAATGAACAAACCTAAGGCGTCAATATGGAGTCGGGCACATCGACCTCTCGTATTTCACCTAGAGGCTGTCGCCATCTTGGCTACACTCAAATCTGAGTTCTGGTGATCTCCTACCTACTGTGCCTATTAGATTATGATCTAACAAACACATAACGTTGCTAAAGTGTAGTTCCACTTGCGCTACTAGTTATCTACCTATCTTTAATCCCTCGTTAAGAACGCATGAGAACTCTCAACTGAACAGACCGCTCGCCTTGAAAAGAAAAACATTTCATCAATTTCGGAAATACTACAAATGGAAGGTAGCAACAACGACGCAAGGTCGCCTTCGCGAAGTTCTACGTGACTGCGAAGACTCGCTGGGGACCGCGAACACACCCTAGTAGAGCCGCCTCGGTCGGCCTGGTCGCACCTTAATCCTCAATAACTTCGTCCCTGAGCTCACCACTGGCGTTGCTGGATGCTGGTCCAGCCACTCCCTTTCTCGATTTTCTTTTAATGATACGTTTCTCATTGCTTTTTTTTTTTTCATCTCATCCCATTATCCCATTCACTCGTCTTTACCGGTACCGTCAAAGCTTTCTTCTCTGCGGTGCAACCTCGTTGTGCGACGAAGCCCCCGCTCCGGGACAGTCGTGCGTGACTTCGGGACAGCGCCACTCATCTCCTCTCTTTCTCCCGTGACTCTTTCCAATGCCTCCTCTTCCCTCTTCTCTTTTTTTCCCTCCACACTCTCTGTATTTCTGTCACACTCCTATCTTGTTTTTTTGGTCGTTCATCGCGTGTCACTTCACCCTTTCTTGCGTATCTATTTCTTTCCCTTTTAGGGTCTATTCGTTAGACGCTGCTTGCTCCGTGATGCGTGCACGCTCTATTGCTTCCTCTACACCTAACGTTCGTGCTCGCGTCGCGTTCTTTCTCTTTTCGCTTCTTCCGTTTTTTTCTTTATTTTCTTTTTTTTCCCTGTCGCCCTCGTGTCGACTGGAGCGTTAAGGCGGCACTGAAACACACGCTACGGCGTCCTGCGCCCAAATGGCGTGTAGTAGCGCTCTCGGCCGGACGTCGCTTGAATGATGCGTCCACCTCAGTCACTGTACGGCGTATAGGAGAGAGAGAAGGAGAGAGAGAGAGTACCGTTATCGTCAGCCCGCTAAAGAGCGCCCTTAAAAGGTCAACGCGTACCGCTCGGTGAAAGTGTTGCGAGTCTGTTTCCGGTCTTCTTGCCCTTATTGTTCGCGAGCCTGCACGTCGTTGATCAAGGCCGTATTTGTTTGAAGTTAATGGTCCTTGAATGCGACAGTGAATTACGAAGGGACAATGGGGTGATCATTTGCCTTTTTTTTTTCCTTAATCGACACTTGGTGAGAGCGTTCATTGGTGGCAATGACAATTTAACTCCTCATTCCCGGGTGTTTTCGATGGAGGTGAAAGTGTTGTAGGCCCGTGTGCTCGGTTTTGGATGCACGTTAAAAAAAATCCGCCATATCCACGAAGTGAATGATGATGAGTGGGCGAAGCTCCGGAGGTAAACCTGGTAAACCATGAATCCTCCGTACATTTTGCCCACTCGATTTTATTGCAACGCTCCCCCTAGCGTACGTCGCCGCACTATATCGAACGATGACACGCGCCATATGTGGCATCATTCCTATTTTATAACACCTCGCATCTTTCATAATCAACTACACGTACCGCCGTCTAGTTTATAACATCTTGCATCTTTTAAACGGACGGACGGACGGATGGATGGACGGACAGACGGACAGACGGACGGACGGACGGATGGACGGACGGACGGACGGACGGATGGATGGATGGATGGATGGATGGATGGATGGATGGATGGATGGATGGATGGATGGATGGATGGATGGATGGATGGATGGATGGATGGATGGACGGACGGATGGATATGGCTGTACCCTTTAGATCGGGCGGTGGCTAGCGTAATACTTAGAACTGAACGAGAGGTGGCTACATACAGGGGACGCACAACCCACGCCTTGAGGAGCTTCGCTCCTAAAACAAAAACCCAGGTGGTCGAAATTTCCGGAGCCCTTCACTACAACGTCTCTCATAACCATATGGTGGTTTGGAGATGTCAAACGCTGTAGAATAATCTTTCAATCCCCTCATTCCCTTTTTCACCACTCTGAATAAGGTTTTATTAGAATCAAATGTTACAGCGTTAATGTTTTAGTGCGATAGCGTTAAGAGCTCGTTTCTTAGAAATTCCAGCGTCACGGTCATACTCATTGGTTGTAAGCGAAAAAAAATTTCATTTGAATAAAAAGAATGCACATAAAATAGGCAATAAAAATCTTGGGTTTAGTCAAACTCTGTTTTTTTTTGCGTCGCAAGCAGAGTTTTACCAAAGTCATGTCATTGCTAGCAACTACTTCGAAACAAAAAACGATACAAGAATGTCATGTAGTAGGAGGAGTTTCCTCAACGCATGTAATATTGAGTTGCAGAAGCGTAGAATTGTGTCAGGCGTCGGGACATGCTAATCGCGCGACGAACCGATTGCCTTAAACACTACTGCGACGCAGCGGACTAGTTCTAACGATACCGTTTCGTATTCTAAATGTCCCTACAACTTTTCAATGCCCCCTCAATCACTACATACCTAAATTGTAGTCTGCGAAATGCACTCATTGTACGTTCAGTGTGCCTATGTCAAGGTCATTGAACGCCGTTGCTCTCTATGCACACGCAATTACAACAATCGCAGTGCTAAAATATAAGGGAATGACACTAGAGGGGAGACTAACACTTGGCCTTTTCCGTCGGGGAACATGGAGGCATCGGGTGGGCGTGCTGCATTTCACCCCGCATAACAGTGTGGGACGCGCAATGTTCGCTTGTAATGATTGGAGCCTCGCATGTGCAGAGGATACCGGGAGACGCCTTGAAAGACGACGCCGATAAAGAGCTTCTCGGCCATAACGTAAAACAATCAGGCACGACGATCATTCACCTGAGAGCGCATTACTTTTCGTTTTGCACTCTCAATTTATTTACCATGGTTGCTCCTGCTCAAATTCGCTGCCGTCTGAATCTCCAAGAATCGACAGCTTTCAGCAATAGCAGCTCCCTACGTTTACTCCAGGTTTCTTATCATCAAAAACAAAAATGCGAGTAGGCAGCTCATATTATAGCGTTCGCATATAAGACACGGCCGAGCGCGCGTGAGTGGCAAGACCTGGAAACAAATTACGCCAGGTATCATTTTCGCGGATGAAGGCCACCCACTTGGTCTCAACTCAATTTACGATCGTTTAATTGTTCTCCTCGTAGACCGACAAGCAAGATTGCAAGCGCGTTCGACAAACGGGAGACATTCTTGAAACCCGATTTATCAGCATGCACCTCTAAGTTACACGGCTTCTTATGTGCGGCTTCAAGCGAGATGAAAGTAAATTATTACCTACACTCTTAAATATAAAGGTCGGCATATCCACTGACTAAATACTCACCATTCACTTGTCACATAGAGCACTAGCCTCTTAGTAAATAAAGGAAGTAAAATGCAGGTCAGCGAAATTTACTACCTAGTTACTAAGTCAATGGTGCTGACTCGAGTGGTTAGTACATTACTAAATTCTTAGAAACCCCCGTAAATAGAGGTTTACGACTATTTTGTTAATTGTACGTGTACGTTGCCGTATGGAAATGATTCTATTATAAATGTTCAGGATAAAAAAAATGAATTGGCATGGCCCTCGTAAATTAATTAATGACTTCTAACTACGTCATGTAACTATACTGTGGTAAGTGCGAATCACGGCAACATACTTATACAGGATTAACCCCATGATCATATGATCAAATCAGATTCACACACGATAATACATATGTAAACCCCATATGCTCATATGGACTCATATGACCATATGATAGGCTTATATAAGTTCTTATTCTCACGCAATTATATGGCCATATGAGAACTCATACGAACAAATCACGAGAGCACGCATGCATGCGCAAGCACAAGTAAATCTTCAAGACTTGGACATAGCAGATTACTACTATAGCAGAAGCTTAAACTTATATAAACCCCCTGCGTTGGGATCATACCCCCCGTACTGGTTAGCAGTCACAGAATTTATAAGATAATTGTTGTTTAAGAGATAATTGTTGTCGCCTTCTATTTGCTTATGTGTAAGCCATTCCGTAGCACGAAGCTTCTATTCCAAGGTAGTGAGTAAAAGCACAGCTTGCCTTAATTTTGCTTACGATGTCACCAATTACGGCAAAAATGTACTGCGGCATCGACGAAGGACCTGGAAACGTTTGTGGCTTAGTAGTTGCTTAGTTAAAAACACTAAGAAAGGTTGCCTGGTTAGTAACGACTAAAATCGCGAGCTCTACTAGCAGGTAGCTTGTAAATGTACCCCGCGAAGGTAGTAAAATGCTCCGGAAACTAGTAAACACACGCAAAAAAAGTTTACAAACTAACTTACAAAAAGTTTACAAACTAACTTTTCTGTAAGAGTGTATGAACACTTCACCAACTAAATAATACTTTTTTTGGAAGCAAAGAAGGAATTTGATATCTCGTATTACACACGCTGCGTGAATGACCTTTGCAAACTGAAGCATTTCAAAATGCGAGAGTAGTGGTCACATAGAATGAATATTATTCCTATAGAATTGACGCCTTAGCACGCGAAAGCTTGTTACAGGGTGACTTCTTCGCGGTATAAGTTATTTGGTGCATATCCCGCAGCTCAAGCGGGATATTAATTAGGCAGCAGATGCGTCTACGCGCACGCGTTCTCAATTTTTTTTTTATTTATGCGTGTATAAAACTATAAGTGAACTTCATTTGCTTCGAACACAAGTGTGTTCTGCATATATGCTGTAAGCCAGTGACACTATTTCTTAATTAACAGTACAATTAACGAATCTATAATTGGGTATATCAGCAATAATAAAGCCGTTCAATGACGACCATTACTATTACACAGGCGTCTAAATTCGCCTTTTTAGTTTCTATTCGAATGAAAAGGATACTGCTATGCATCCTATGCCTACGAACCGAACCATTTGCTGGTTCTCGGTTCATAGAGCTCAATTTTGAGTTCAGGGAGGACACTCTAGCTTGTGTTGGTAATATGAAACAATGCGCTCGAAGAGTCAGTTCGTCGAGCGGGAGTATTCGCCGCTTTCGTGAATTATTTCAAACGTAACGAATGTCATTCGGTTCATCTTTTCAATGAGGGCAGCAGTGGGAAGTCAGCAAGACGCCGCACACTCCGCACGGTTTGCAAAGGCGACCTCCTGTTTACAAATGAACAGTGTGTATACTTAAGCAATTGGTAAACATTTGCAGTTCCACAGAGATTGTTGCTGATGCCAACTGGACTCGTTAGCCATCTGCTAATCTTATTTTTATTAAGTGCGAAGAATTTAGTTTCGTACTGCAGGCCCATTGAGCGTGCGTCTGTCTATCTATCTATCTATCTATCTATCTATCTATCTATCTATCTATCTATCTATCTATCTATCTATCTATCTATCTATCTATCTATCAAGGCTTTATTTCAGCTTGGGCGCACGAACTGGGGATTGCGAGATAAATCAGCGAATTTAACGCCGCTTGATGGGCGTCGTCATCCGTACATGTCAGCAGTAGGCACAAAGCAGAAGACAATTACTGCACGGAAGGTTCATACAAAACACTATGCATATACAAAACAAAAAATAAAATCACAGCATAACCACCGAGTGATTGATAATGAGTGGGATGAAGCACTGGAAGGTTTCATCGCTAAACCGTGAACCATCCGCGAATATCGTTAACTGCGCCATCAAAGACGAGACAAACACAGTATATATCTATACAAGAAATTTATCATTCGTAAGTGGTAGCTATACGACGTTTCCGTTCCCCTTTCATTATAACGGCTTTATATGGTCGGTGGAGTGGTAGATCGAATATGGGGCGTAGTGGGATGTTTGCAAGGACGAAGTAGTGGGCAGTTGGCAAAGGTGAAACTATAGGCGGTCACGTACATACATACAACGAGTGGACACACTCACGTCCAACGGATGGACACACTCACACACTCGCACCAAAAAAGAAATTGATAAAACTGGTACTACAGACATATGTATCCTAATTAGCAGCTGTACTGTGAGTGCAAAACAATAACACAGATTAATACATTGAAGACATGAAAACACATTGTGACTAAGACTATACAGATTGCTGAATAATGTTTTTGCTGGTGGCATGGTAAGACAAAGTATTTAGCTGGTCATAAAATGAGGTATTCAGTAACGTTGGCACAATATAAGTTAACACAGAAAAATCATAGTTACTTGTACACTTTGGTAATATGGAAATTTTTTGCACTCTGGTATCATATCATGAATGGTGATTGATGCCAATGGTGAAGTTGTAATCGTGTTGCTGTTGCCATCGTTACGCTACTTTAAACAACTGGTCATATAAAACATATGCGGTTGTTTATAGTGTGTCAGTGCATGCACTTGTAGGTATCTTTAGCGCCACTTCGTAACGTTTCACTCAATAAAAATTTACAACAGTCACCACCCATCGGCATGCTTTCCATAACATCGATTCCCTATGTACGTGAGGTCTGCCGTATTCTATCTCTGCGTTCAATTTCCGGGACTGCATCAAGCTGTAGAGACATATATCTTTTTTTTTTTCATTTATTTAAGTTGATTCATCTGCGGCGCGCTCAATGGCGGACTTGATTTTCACTCATGAGCTGCCATACCAACCAACTAGCCCAAATAGCCGTTCTTATTCAACGTATCTCGGATATCGCTGATTGCAGGCGTAAACGTGTGTTCAGATTCAAGCTCTTATAAAATATGTTGAGACAGTCAGAACTTTTTTTTGTTGCTACTGTTATTTGCGGTGTCTTTCGCAGCCATTACTCGTTTCGTTAGGCGGTCTATCCCGCACTTCTCTTACCGACCGCCTGAGTGCTTCTGTTCTTAATGATGGTGCGCTAAAAAACGATAACACAGAAGAGTGGAATCCACCGTTATCACCGCTACCAACGTTAAGAGGAGTTACCAACTCGCCCAGCTGTCCGGGCTTCTCATGGGTCTCAGTACATATTGCTTGAGATCGAAGTCTCAAGCCGAGTATACTTGATGAAGTCTGAGTCACCGAAAAATAACTGATTACTTCCGTACTGTGTGACCCCTACACGCTATATAATTATCTTGTTTACGCGCTTGTAGTACTTATTACGCTTGTAGTACTTCTTCTTCACGTTCTTTTTCATGTGAAAGCACATCCGAGCTTAGACGCACCATATATGCCCTAGCCTTGAAGTGCACACGATAAGGCCCTCGCCTACCATGTGTACTCAAATACTATTAGTAATAGTTTAATCATTCACAGTTAATTTTGGCTACAATTGCAACACTTGGCTAAATACGATTGACTGACTTCTAAAGTTGGCTAGTGCCTGTTGACATTGGAATATATTGGTTTACCAAACGATGGTTGGCATTCGTAAAATAATGGTAAGCTGTGCGCTGTTGTTCGAGCGTCCAAGGTATCCATACAAAGTGAATACGGAGGTGTTGTCGCATAACAGAAAATAGCCTCATTATGCTTTGCCCGACTTTTTCTTCTTTGTTCTCTCCCTCGTTAATTATTAAATTCATTCACGCCGTCTTCGTGCGCCATTTCTCGTCAACGACGACGCGGAAGAGCAACGCTGACGACATGCCAGCCCGGACACGCCCTAACTCTACTCCATGGTGTTAGCACTATACGCATTACCCTTCTCCGCCTCTCTCTCTGCACCGCGAACCCCTCCTTCCACTCTCCCTCAACATCTGTCGAAATTCCTTTGCTGCTACAAGGCATAAAAAGAAGAGCTCGTTCGCTGACGACGGTGAAAGGGGGAGAGGGTTCAAACCGCGGGTTGAGTAACGAGCATCGTGCAATGGTGAGGTTTCCAGCCTCCGCCGCCAAGATTCCGCCCGGCGTGACGCAGCGTCTTCCTTTGCTTTTCATTAGTTTGTCTGCATGTCGCTCTCTCGCTTCGCCGTGGATTCCCCAACACTCTCAGTCTTGTTTTTTACCGTCTGCTCCGGAACTTGCACGTCTTCTCGTCTGGTCCCAGCAATACCTTTTCGTATGTTGCAAGCGTGCTTGGTCGCGCAACGCGCAATACACTTGGTAGCGCAAGTAACTTGTGATTCGTTCACACCGCAGTGGCAGGATGTATTCATGCTACCGGCACAGTAGAAGAGCTATCTACGTAATTAAAACAAGTGTGCGCCCTAGGTCTCATTGGGTTTTTTTGTGGCATCACTCTATTTTCCTGCGCAGAGTATTGAGCCTAATTGTTGACTCAACCAGATTAACCTTTCTACCTAATAGATCTCTGGCTTTCTCTTTCTCTTCACCCATCATTAGGGACAAGTGCTCGCGCAAAGAACAGTTTCTTCGCAAAATCATAGTTTGACACTCGCAGCTCTTTATACGTTGCCTGAAACTATTAGCATAGCGCCGTTTTTGCAACGGATGCGACAAAACGAGGGAGACTTGAAGGTATTCGTGTGTTGCGATCTATTTCACCTAATTGATATGACAATCTAATTGGGGAAGAACCAAACAACGTGTTATTCGTTCCCTATATCATTCACGACTGAGAGCTATTCGATTTCCAACTGGACGAGCAATGCCGTCTATTTGTCTGAAAAGGCGGCCAGAACTGTATACAAATACCATACAGTGCGTCCGCGAAATGTCCAGTGTAGAGTGCACTGTCAACAACGTCAAGAAACCAGAGGCGGAATTCATTCTGGTTGGACGCTATACATAAATCTACGCAAGGACACACCGCCTTCTCACCCAACCACGAACATGAGCTCCAACAGCTCTGCGTCCCCGTTGTCACGACATTGCGGCCGCGAGTACGGGCAAGCACAATACATATAATTATACGACACGTGCGTTGCCGCGGAGTTCTGTCGCTAAACTAAACCGAACCAGGCGCATCTTTGCGAGAATCCTCTGGCGACTCGGCCTCTTTCTTCCTCGCCACAATGGACGGTGTGCGACGGCGGTTAGTGACCCAAGGCTTGGTTTCACTCGTACCATTTTTCTTTTCTGTCTTCCTTCGTTCTATCCGTCCCCGCCCGTCTGTCCTTTACGTATTCGTTGTTTTGTTTGGTTTTATTTGTTTTCTATTTCACAAGGCGCACTTAGCGTGGCACCGTACTCGGCCCCGTCACTCTCCACGGCGCCACTACCGCCCCCGTCTGGTATTGGCGCGACTTCGTAGTCGTAGTTCCAGCGCTCGCTTGCCGGCCCGGCGCAGCGGCGGCCAATCGATACGTCTGCCATCTGCGAAAAGCTTTGGCGCGCACTGCGATACGCGTAAAATACGTACGCAGACGCACAGGCGGACGCATCGTCAAAAACTCACGTCCGTCGGTCGACCTGACGCCCTGTCCCACAGTCAATTTTCCCATCTTTTTTTTTGTTGGCTGATTCCCTGCCGGGACGAGAGAGGAGGTAAACGGGAAGAAAGACTTCGGGTGTGTGCGGTATTACTGCGAGTAATTAATGTCAGCTATGACACCCAGTTCGCTGTGTATGCGAGCTCGCGCCGATTAGGAGTGATGACGGGGCGGTACGGTGTGTCGTCTAATTTTTTTTACGGGCCTGCTCATTCATTATTCTTCTCTATTTTACCCGTATTTCAGTCACCCTTGCTACTTCTCTTTACTGTTTTCTGCAAGCTATGCTCACGAAGTGCTGTTCAGTGAGCAGCTGCCGGAACTCTGCCAGTACAAATGACAGCCTATTGATAAAGCGTGGGTAGCGTTTAAGTAGACTGTACGCTTACGCCTTTGATTCTGCTGCTTTGAAATACAATCATTTGGTCCACTCGTGGCTATAGTTCCGTTACCGATCTGGTGAACAGGCAAAGGAATGACTGCGTCGTCCTGCTTTATAAAGATTGCTTACACACATCTTGAATGTCCCAGTACTATTGCTCCGACGTAAGAGGAGGCAGTTGGTGTTCTTTCAATGATCGATGAGTATAGACGAATGCAACTCGAGAGAAGCTGAGGCCCCGCCACAACGATCGAATCGCGACAGCCGATGGCCTCCGTGACCGAAAAAAGACTGTAAAGAAGTAGTGGTAGTGTCACCGGCCGTTTGCCTCATGACGTTAGTACAGCAGGTACAGCAGGTCGTATTCACCCGCTTTTTAGGAGAAAAGCGCACTGCGTTCTAAAGTTATGCCACGTTCTAAATTTAGTAACCCTATAATGCTAGGAAGGGGAAGCTTTACCTTGGCATTTGTGCGCTGTCTTTATACGTTTGTATTTTAATGACTGCTGCAGGTGCACTATATATATATATATATATATATATATATATATATATATATATATATATATATATATATATATATATATATATATATATATATATATTCGTAGATTCGTTGTTTTTCAAAGTTCAAAATAACGAACAAACGTGCGAAAACTTTTTATTCCAACGTTTCAACCGGGGTGGGGTCCGGCCTTCGTCAGGACGTTCCCTGTCGAAAGCCGGACCCCGGCTGAAACAATGGAATAAAACGTTTTCGCACGTTCGTCCGTTATTTTGAACGAATACATAAAGCTTGCTTTCTACACAAATTGTGTGCCTAAGTGTGCAGCCGTTGTAGCTATACTTTCGAGCACTTTCTGTTGATGTTGCAATGACTTATCACGTTCCCGCGTAAAAATAATGAGGGAATATGGCACTGTTGTAGCTAGACCACTGATGCGAGAGAACAAACAGCTTAGTACATCTTAATGCATATTAGAAAATATATTTACGGGGGAAAAAACTTGATCACAATCGTGTGCATTCAAACACATAAAAGCATCGTGTCTTTGCATACATAAGTTAACGAAGACTTACCTCCACCCTTTCGAGGCGGATATCTTACTTCTCAATTCGCAGACAATCCCGAAATATTCTTCAAATAGCTACAAAACAAGAAACACAAGCGTAGCGCTCTGCCCGATTGTGTGAATAACTTTATAACCGCGTCTCCATTCATGGCCGAGTAACTTCAGGACGGCTGAATAGGCGTCTACACTTCTTGCGCAAGAAAACGTGCTTTATCAACTGACCCGCTTTACAAACTCGCTTATCTGTAGCCGTCTTCACTCAACGCGGCGCTTATTATACGCGTTCCTTCCAGGCTTTGTCGCTTCCCGTCGCCGACACGGTTTCTGCGGAGACCGTCAGCTCTCCAACTCGGGCTAAATTATTCACCGCCGTACTTCTAGTTTTCCTCGCTTCTTCTTAGGGACGGGAAGCCCTCGGGAGGAGGAGGCCTTATAAAAGTGCAGTCCGCGAATCGTGTAGCTGCGACCGACTCGGCGTTGGAGAGCTTGCGTAACTTCCATTTCAAGGGGCTCGCGCGCACTTTCTTGGTCGTCGCCGCTGTCTTAGGCCCGCTGGCAGGTTAATCCCGGACGCTGACGGTGCATGCGCATTGCGAAAATGTATCCCATGCAGGGCAAACAGTAAAAGGGGGAAGGGGAGGGAAGGAGGGGGGAGTCTATACGCATTCACCTAAAACAACTATAGAACGTGAAAACCGTCTGCTTCTTCTTTTTTCTTCTCAATCGATTCACTGATACACCACTCCCCGACGAAAGCTGTCTCCGTCTAATGCACCCTGCCACGGTGGTCTAGGGGCTAAGGTACTCGGCTGATGACCAGCAGTTTGTGGGATCGAATCCCGGCTGCGGCGCCTGCATTTCCGATGGAGGCGGAAATGTTGTAGGCCCGTGTGCTCAGATTTGGGTGCACGTTAAAGAATCCCAAGTGGTAAAAATTTCCGGAGCCCTCTACTACGGCGTCTCTCATAATCATATGGCAATTTTTGGACGTTAAGCCCCTTATAGGAATCAATCAATCAATCCGTCTAATGCAGCCTCAAATGGCTTCTAATATCGGAAGAATTTGTAAGATTTCACCACCTAATATTTCCTCCTGTTCTTCCTCATTCCTTCCACACCTAATACGGTTTTTTGTGGCCTCCGTGATCGGTTCACCATCGGGTCCAGCGACGATTTCACGCAACGATGTAATGGCGTAGTTGTGCGTGATACAGCGTCATAGTGACGTCTCAATGACGTCACGCAATTTGGGTGACCAATGACATGCTATCTCATCATGCAATGATGTTTTGTTTTTTTTTTCGCGTCACTCGTGGTAACTGCGTAGACGCCGACGGCACATATTCGGGTTAGGAGGGTATCTATAGCAATTTCGCTGCTTCGTAACGTGTGCGCAGGGATCGTGTTATATAGCTACAAATTATGTGCAGTGGTTTTTTTTTTTTCGTTGCAGCGATGTACCGCAGAGTGTTATACAATATCGAGAAAGGAGAATTAACGCCCCTAGCCCCGACAGAATAGAGGTCATTCTGACCGAACCAGTGCGTGCCATCCCTGCAGCATCGTAACAACAGCCGAGACGGCGCCGGTTCAATGGAGCGCAGGCCATGGTTGTGCCGCGTCAGCTCCCTGAGAAGTGGCGGCGCGTATAACCAGACCTCCCTGCGGGGAGCCGCCGCTATTGTGCGGGTTAACGGGCAGCAGCGCTGCTGGCTCAGCGCGGGGGGAGTTACGCGGGAATGGCTCCGTGTACGTGTGTGTATACGTTTCTAACGTGCTCGCTTCCAAGAAATTTGTGCGTTGTCCGGCAGTATGTACGACTAGGGCTACTGCAGGTGTCCTTATACCCTTGGGCTGCTGCGCAGTGAGCTGTGGGTTACGCTGAACGTTGGCAATAGTAGCTCGCGCTTAGCGCTGTTTATGACTCGGATTTGAATAACGGCACTCGATTCTTTGCACTGTTTGTTTTTTGTCTTGTTGTCTTGTTCCTCGATGCCTCAATATTATTTTAGGATGTTACGGAGAAGGATGGCCAACAGTAATCATGCCCCTCAAGGTAGAAGACGTCTCCTTATTCTCCTCGCTGTCACGCTTACCAATGTCACACTTACAAGTGCGTCGTCCAGCTGCTTAACGCGAGAACAACGTTTGAAAGCGTGACAGCTGCAAAGACGTCTGACACCGCGATTTCCATTCACGGCACTCTGGCTAGCTCACCTTCAAAAGGCAGGGCGAGACCATTTCAATTCGCAATTGGAGTTCATGGTCACGCTGCTAACCTGAAGCGCGCACAGGGGGCCACGTGATAACAATATCCGCCTAATGTGTTATGGCAATCCCCTTTCCCGTACCTTAGCGACGTCTGCGTGCGTATACCTATATTCTCTAATGATAAGCTTAGTATGTGGTTCTGGCAGTGTCAATTGCTGATTGATTGATAGATATGTGGGATTTAACGTCCCAAAACCACCATATGATTATAAGACACGCCGTAGAGGAGCGCTCCGGAAATTTTGACCACCTGCAGTTAATTAACGTTCACCCAAATCTGAGCACGCAGGCCTACAGCATTTCCGGCTCCATCGGAAATGCAGCCGCCGCAGCCGGGATTCGATCCCGCGAACTGCGGGTCATCAGCCGAGTACCTTAGTCACTAGACCACCGCGGTGGGGCTGGCAGGGTCAATTGCATATAGCTCATATTTTGTATGGGGTTCTATATAGCCGCCTGTCACTGAGCGTCGCTTAACCTAATCAAGGGTCCATATCACGCATTGTTTAGTCTACAAATTGTGTCCTAATGCAATTCGCGTTGACTGCGCAGTTCGCATGATGTCAAAACACAACCTCTACACTTCTCATCGCTCTTTTAGGGACACTGGTTGGACATGCAACTTGCATCATGCTGTTTGCGCTCGTCATTGCTATGCGTCACAATATGTCACGTTCCTTTCGCAATCCTGCAGCGTCATTGAACGTACAGGATCTTCATATGTAAGTGCGAGATTTCTTAGCAGCGACGAAAGATGAGGAAGGTTCAAATACCTTGTGCTACTTACATAGCTCGTGAAAGGTGTTACGAAATATCTTTTGGCAGGTCAAAAATATATTTTCGGCCATTAAAATTTTCGATCAAAAGCGTTGTGGTTGGTCGTCAGTATCTCTTTGCAATTCGAGATTCACGTACATGAGGCTTGACAGTGCTCTACGTGCGAAATATTTTGTTGGTTCTCAAAGCCAAAGGTCCGTCGCTTGTTTTGGGGACGTTGAACCCCAAATACCAATCAATCAATCAAAGGTCCGTCGCTTTCACCTTAGACATATTCCTCTTTGTCAGCAAGTTGTGAGTTTCATCGTATTCTTTTGTTGGCAAATCTCTCCTACCGACCTTGACTGTCTTGGGAATGAACTTGAAGTTGAGACCCTCCGCCAATGGCACACACACACACCCAGGGGGATTGGCCAAAACAGGTATAATTTCAAACAAAAAAAAACGTGCGCGTATGAATTGTACCATTAGATTCGTCCTAAATCTTTGTATTTGTCGTACGTCTTTGTTGAGCCGTACAAAGAAGTGATCAATAGCAACCGGAGGTTGCGAGTTTAACAGCAGTCGTTCGCGAGGCTGCTTGTGCAATAGCGTTCACGTATGCTTCAATTTCTCTACCGTGGCTCGAAGGACTAACATTTCCACCATGACGTGGAGTGGAACTGGAAATCCCGCGTGTTAAGATGAGCCGTCACTTTGGCCGTCGACTACACGACGGTCATAATTATCATCACGTCACCGCTAAAGAGCGCTGCATGGCGATGTCCTTTCACGGAAATGTTTCTGTCAGTTTCATCTTACACCTGTCAATTATCATCCATCTTAATTATACCCGCATTATTCGCTATGAAGGTCACTGACACGTGAAAATGTCTAATTTTAGTGCACGTTTCCTTACTTCCATTATCCGCCGTCAAATGTGCAAAGTTTTTTCCTCTCTTTTTTGTTTTACTAGCTTCATTTTTTTTCCACTTATTTTCACCTCTCGATAGACAAGCCCCGTCGCGGTGGTCTAGTGGCTAAGGTACTCGGCTGCTGACCCGCAGGTCACGGGATCAAATTCCGGCTGCGGCGGCTGCATTTCCGATGGAGGCGGAAATGTTGTAGGCCCGTGTGCTCAGATTTGGGAGCACGTTAAAGAACCCCAGGTGGTCGAAATTTCCGGAGCCCTCCACTACTGCAGCGTCTCTCATAATCATATGGCGCTTTTGGGACGGTAAACCCCACATATAAATCAATCAATCAATCTCGATAGACAAAAACCCTGTCCCCCAATGTATATATTCTTGAAACTTGATCAGCATCTTCATCCAAAGTTATGCTTTTTCGTTATGTCATCATAACATAACATCATCTTAACATGGACTACTGTGAACAACAGTTTATCTTTGTTTTGGTTCGCTACACACCTAAGTGCCTAGTCTTTATACGTTCTCACAAGAAGTGGCCCTCACTGTTTACTATTGTCCACGAGTCTTCATCTTAGCTTTCAAGATGAAAAGGTAACTGCGATGCACGTAAACGAACCTTCGCGATAACATCTTTGCGATCGATCTTCGTACGGCTTATTTCACGCTTCCACCTATTATGCATTCTCGCACTAACCACAGTGGATATTTTTCCGAGGACACATGTCGTGATTGGTGGTAGGTTCGCCTCATCGGCTCCTATTATAGCGCTGCATTCGATAACAACTTACTTTGTATGGCATCGAGAAAAACAAGGAAGGAACAACCTTAAAAAAACAAGCAAATGGGTCCAGCATAGGTACGATATATTTAGCCTCTATTATTGCGTTTATTTCACGAACTTAATTCACATCCCAGCCCTATACATTCGTGTTGGTAACTATTTCAACGCATGTGCGCACCTAATCATGCTTGCTATGAATATTTTATAGTGAACACATTTATTTCCTAGGTATTTTTTTCCTAACCTCCTTTTATGAAATGCCCCTCTAAATAGGGTTTTTAATGGAAATTATCAATGAATATCAGACTTTTTTTTACTCTGCCATAGAACAAGTCGTTGTAATTTGTTGATCTTGGGTGACTCATTTATGTACATCACGTTCTTTAGTCTCACTTGACCTTCCGTCATAAAGCAAACAAACCCTTCCACATCACGCTTACACTACCTTAAATTCCGGAAATTACGGTAATGCGGAAGGAACGTCCGTCTGTCTCTCACGAGGGGCGCGAATTCGCGTTCACGACTTCAGTCACGACTACGTCCGCTCTGTCACATCACGGCTGCTTTCTAAGAGCGCGAGAATGAGTGCGAGGAAGAGAGAGAGAGAGAGAAAGGCAGGATGCACTTAGGGTAAGGGTGAGGGTAGACGCAAGTGCTTTATAACGGGCCTGGCCTTTGTGACCTCCCGTGGCCGTCGTTGTTGTTGCTGTCATTAGAGCACCGTCAGCGCTCCCTGCATCCTTCTCCTTGTACGCGCGTGACGTCTTCGTGACGTCACACACGACTGCGGCGGCCTCCCGTGGATGCACTGCTGTTGTTCGCGGGGCGTTAATGCTCGCGCTGGCGTGCCGCTGGCGCACGCCGGGCATTCATCTTTTTCGTCAGCCCAAGGTCGGCAGGCGTGTTGGGAACGGTGAACCGTTAAGGAGAGAATCCCTCCATCGCCTGTGGTTTCGCGCTGACGTTGCTGTAGTAGTAGTAGTGCAGAGAAGCATGCATTCTCGAGCTGTCAGCGTTCCCACACACGGCAGGTATACGAGGCTGCAATAGCGGAAACACCTCACGGATGTCGCTCGACTCTATGGGGTCGTTCGTTGGCGTGGCCGAAACGACGCTACCGATTTGCGGTGAAAGAAAGGCAGCGTTGCAAAGTTCAAAATGACGGCACTCAAGAACGAGGAAGTGCACCTAACGTCTGATATATCAAAACGAAAAAACCTGGAAGGGCGGGCCAGGACATCAAAGAGACGGCATCGTAGACAAACCACACAAAGGAAAAACAGAAATGCGAACAATGGTAAAATCATGCATGCACGTTTTCTTCTTGAATATTTACGTTGACTGAATACCGTGTTCGAATCGAACGTCAAGAAATGCCCTGAATTCTTTTTTTTTCTTTTTATGCCTTTGATAACTCTTTTTTTTGTCTTTTATGCTGCTTTAAATCAGTTTTCAAATGCTATTCCTCCATCTCATTCTTGACAGCCGTCGTTTGGGAACTTCGCAGATGTACTTCATTATATGTGGGGACCCATGTTTCTGGAGTTTATTTTTCTTGAAAATTGGAGGGTGCTTTTAGGCTTTTTATTTCAGGGACAAAAAATCGGCGTTTATCGGTGTTTATTTCTCACGAAAAGCCCAATTGCCTGAGCTTCGGCGTTTACTTCTGCATTGTAAGCTGTTGCATTGTGGTCTTCCTAATAATCATTTCTAATGAAATTGCTTTGCATTGTTGCTGATAATGCTGCCTCTCCATTCTTTCGTTGTTTTCCTCACTTTCGGATCATATACACAGCTAATAAGACTGTTCATGGGCACTGTTGTATAATTGACAAAGTGTGTTTCTGAAGGGCTAGAGCTAGTCAAGCTGCTTCTGAGCTTTTTCTGCCAATCGCCTTCATTTTCTTGACGAAAAATAAGGGACCTGTTATTAACATTGTTCACAATACTCTGAAACCCTAGATGAAACTTTGTCTGACCCCAATAATGTGCGACGTGTATTTTAAATGTAACGAGGGTTTTACCGCAAAAACATGTGCGCATGCAAGCACAAATACTTCAATACAAAACACCTACGTTCATGAGTATTACCACTTTAAAGTGTCGGTTAATATACATAAGCATGCTTTGCTAGATTACTACCACTGATAGAGGTGCCCTCCTTCCGTTCGATTGATGGTTCTCAGCTTTGAAAATGCCCTCAGAAGTCCGAGAAAATTGGAGTTTACCGGATAAATCTGAATTGCCAAAACTTTGACCGGCCAGCGTTCATCGGATTTTTTCTGATTAATTCGAAAACATGGAGCTTTAATTATGTGTTATAGTGCGACATGAACGACGGAAAAACCAAGGTCGACATACGACAGCACACAGCGCTGACAAGTGAAAAATGTTGTTAATTAAAAAAACATGAGTTTTATTGAAAAAACACCTTTTGATTTCCTTCATAGTTTTTGCCACGTTGTAATACAATGAATTGATACGAACTATAGCCCAGTTCACTGCGCTCTGAAATTTCTCGGGCTGCCTTTTTCGTCCAACACGTTTCAACTTACCCGTACACAAACTCTTTGGCTTTCCGCCTTACTGTGACCACACCACAATCCTATAGACCGTCATTTAATAGAAGTCTGACGCGGTGTCAAACCAAAACCTGCTACATCCTTTACCGTTGTAATCTCTCAAAGTGTGTGTGCGTGGGGGGTGGAAGGGGGAGGAGTGTGGTCTGATTTAAACCCACGAATGTTATTTCCTGTGCGCCAGTCTCAGATTGCATTTACGCTGCTAGCTCTCCCACTTCTGTGATGCCCACACGCTGGCTATTTGTGCATATGCTGCATTCGTTGTGACGCACAAAAGCAGCAAGAAGCGCCTTTGTTGTAACCGCACAGAGCAGGTTTACCACTGAACTCGCTTCGCTCTGCTTCGTGAGCGGAATTCGCGCCACGTTCCGAATCGAATCGGTGTCGCCGTACACCGCGTACACCGAAATTTGCTTCATCCTTCCACATAAGCCACGTAAGATTGTCAAGAATGAAAAAAAGCAGAAAGAAGTGCTTTCTTAGCTAACCTTCATGCCAGTGCGTTGAAGAACAGATTTTGATCTGGACCTATTTACTACTCAAAAGGGATTCTTGCAATTTTTTTTTGGGGGGGGGGGGAGGGGATACCAGCGTAATACCCAGAAATGAGGGGCGAAGTTATGGTAAAGTCTGTCGCTTTTCCTAATTGTTTGTTTTGTTTTTCTTCAGCAAATGCAACGTGCAACTGAACGCGCTAAGAGCAGTGTACGTTGTGAACATGCTGTCGAAGATTTCGTACACGGCAAGAATATTTCTAAGAAAGAAAAAAAAGAGAAAGAAAGAAAGAAAAAAGAAAGCAAGAAAGAAAGAAGGAAAGATAGAAAGAAAGAAAGAAAGAAAGAAAGAAAGAAAGAAAGAAAGAAAGAAAGAAAGAAAGAAAGAAAGAAAGAAAGAAAGAAAGAAAGAAAGAAAGAAAAACTGTGAAGAGCTCAACCAGCGCCCAGCTTGTTACCCTTCAATCGGAGGTGCATTGTGGAACAGAAAGGAAAAAAGTGAGAAAGACAAAGCCTATACAAGTATACCGAATGTTATGCAAGCAGCTGCTGAAGGAACTATAAGGCATGCGAACACGTACGCGGGAGATAGGAACAACGACAACGCGTGGGCGTAAAACCGAGTTCAGGCGCTTCTCTCATCACCTCATACTCTTCTGTTAACTTTTATCTGTGCTTACACCCCTTCATTTTTTTTAATTCTACGATGAAAGAATCAACACTGCCCGCTCAAAGAAGGACAAACAGCATTATTACATAATCCTCACACTCCCGTCTGTTCCCTACTGTCTTAGGATTTCCTGTAAGTACTCTTTGTTATCGGACCTATAACTAGCAGTGTGGCAGCTTGGGCTAGTTGGTATGACATGACGATAGTTAAAGCGCGAGAACAAAACGACGACACAGAGACACGAAGGACACGTATAGTGCTCGTGTCTTTCGCGTCATTCTTGTCTCTGTGTCGTCGTTTTGTTCTCGCGCTATAACTATCGTCATGCTATAACTAGCGTTTTGTTACAGGTCTGGCTGGTGTTTGTTATCGGTGTATCTAATATGAAATAAAATGATTCATTTTAAAAAAAAAAGAGGGCGGGTGGGCGTTGCACCCAATTATTCGTCATATTCTTTGTTATGGGGTATAATCCCCATGCGTTCAGAAAAATCTGGCGAACTTTTAGCGCATTTGTTCAGGCAACTCAATTGTAAAGGAACATTGTCATAAACATGCCAGCGCTAGCTCACGGTGCAACCCTGGCGTACTCAAAAGCCGGGATATAACCAGCTGGGAGGGCGTCTGCATTCCGGCGAACGATTTTGATCCGTGCTCAGCGGTGCGTGAGATGGAGATAATTCATGTTTGGTAGAGTTGTCATTGAAATTCAACGATTTGCAATGGCTGAGACCTTCATGAGAGACGATAACTACACT
This sequence comes from Rhipicephalus annulatus, assembly GCA_013436015.1. Classification (NCBI taxonomy): domain Eukaryota; kingdom Metazoa; phylum Arthropoda; class Arachnida; order Ixodida; family Ixodidae; genus Rhipicephalus; species Rhipicephalus annulatus. The sequence goes on from WOVY01012440.1 coordinate 303,993, forward strand.
CCATGGCACACTCGCCTTCCCACATGCCACGACAAAATGGCGGTCGCCGGCGATGTGTGGGCTTTAAATACCCGATGAGTTCTATGGTTTATTGCGCACTGAAGTATTCTTTGCTCACACTTTTCTATGTGATTCGTACGCACAGTAAAGACTTAACTTCCATTTGCACCGTTGGCTGGCCGCGTCATTGTCATGCCTTAATAAATAAAAGCTGGCAATATGTTCGTGGCCCTCGGTTGATAAGTGGCTGGGGTTCTCGCCTGCTGACCCAAAGGTCACAAATTGGTAGATGCCCGTGTATACTGTGCAATTTCAGTGCAAGCTAAAGAACACTAGATGGCGAAATTTCCGGAGCCTTCCATTATATACGGCCTTCCTCATGATCATATCGTGGTGTTGGGACCCACACATCATCATTTTCATTGACAAAAATATACCTTGAACTCGTGCGGTGCGATAAAACCAGTACCAAAAGGTGCCCTCGTTTGCGTGGTCATGCATAGCAACAAAAAAAAAACCCGAAGTTTGACGCCTTGTGCTGCGCTACACATACTTCCAAGGTCTTTCGACAAACGCTATTAATTTATTCTAAATGTGCGAGCTTTGCACCGCGCACTCGGAAATCAAACGAGGCTCATTTGGATGTGAATCGGGGTGCGTGCAATTTATGCATGCCATTATGCATCTGAAACTCGCACACCTTGCACTTCCGCAAAGGCCCTTACCATGTACTTACTTAGTTTTGTTTCAGGCCTTATGTTTGTTCCCGCCCTCCGGAGAAGAGCTTAAATTTGTAGAAGCGAAAAAAAATTCTTCTCTGCTGTCTGTACGTGCATACAGAAACACTTCTTTTACGAAAATTCTTTTTTACGAGTAAAACATGCAACGTTTCATTCGTCAGTGTTTCCCTTGTGCATCAAAACTTGTGCTTTTTGCATACCCAGTGTTGTAGGCATCGTATAATCATTTTGTAATACTTTGTTAGCCGTTTAGCAACGTGTGCATTGTTTCATGATTGACCGTACACTGTTTTCTTGTTTTATTTGTTGTTTTTGTCTTTTTGTGGTTTGCTTATATTATGTAAACCTGAAACTGATGTAATTCTGATGCATTTTCTTTTTATTTTCTAATTTCTTGAAGTTTTGAAAAAAATCGCCGTCAAATTGTTTTTTTTTTCATGTTTATTCTCTGCGGATTTGTTGTTGCCAAGTGAAAAGGGGTATAGCCTCGTCAAGCTGCTAACATAGCAGCTTTTTGCTCTTATCCTTGCGTTTTCCTTTTCGCAACTCTGTGAAGAAAATGCTCAATAAAACTGAAACTGAAACTTAGCATGCCTGTGCACATGTGTCTGTGAATATATATATATATATATATATATATATATATATATATATATATATATATATATATATATATATATATATATATATATATATATATATATATACTGCCACCTCCTAGCGTTGAGACTCACGGGTTCTGATCGCTGGGAGCTTGCTGTAATCGTTCAATTATAATCAAGGAAACTGTAAACGCGATCGCTGGCCCTGGCATGCAGACATTGTTTTTCGCCAAGCTATACTTTGGTCGTCAGGCACGCTTAAATATAGGAAGTCCATGCACTCGTGTTGCGTAGAGACGAGAGCAAGCTAAAACGATAATGTGGGTAAACTACGTGTGACTTATTATGCGAAAAATTTGTTGACACGCAACATGGAACAACATCGCCTGTGCTGAACGAATTATAAGTATATTGCGAACTCTTTTTCAATGTTCACCGTACAGTCAATAGCATTTTTATTTTTTAATTTACCGTATTTGTGTTTCGACGTATGTGCGTACGTGTAACTTCTCCTCGTGCAGTTGGTGCCGCAAACTACTAGTATGACTCAACCTCAGCTCGCTCTAACCAAACTTTTCCTAAATGTTAAGCCCCAGAATATAGGTTTTTTTTTACACGCCTGAAACCGATCTTACCAGGTTTCTTTTTACTTCTTTGAAGCCTTTGAGTGGAGCTCCTTTTATTTTCGTAAGCGCAATTGAAGCAAAGTGTAACTCCTGAGCTAGTAAGGCTGCGCTGGCTGTTTATACATTGTTTATACCGCAGCTTATACATTGTAGCTGCACTGAGCGAAGTTCCCGCGTGGGAAACGTCTATCTGGTAAGCCAATCAGAAAATAAGCTCTTTCTTTGCTGGGTTGAAGCACACTGTCTCAAAATTAATGATTTTTTTGTTTGTTTGCTTGTTTCTTGAGTAGCAGTTTTCCCAATTTCACATGTTAAACGCAAGAAAACACGCGGTCTGACTGGGTTGTTGCAATCGCGCAGGTCTGTTTCCTGTGCAGTTTATCCGAAGATCTCGTATAGCAATGCTTTGCGATATGTCTGAGAGGTCGCAGACGGTGCTCTTGCAAAACGGTTTGAGGCTTCAAACCCTCAGAGGGAAAAAAATATTAGATTGCCACAGCAGTTGCCGCGACGTGCAAACATTCATTGATGAGGTTGGCACAGTCCAATAAAACAGTGTTTGTTACTTTATTGCGTAATTTAGACGTTCCTGTTCGAAAAGATTTTCATTCTGCATTCGCCGTTCGCGTCTACATTTTCAAAAAAACCCGCGCTGTTGGAAAGCGCGCATATTAAATCAAATCAAGCACATTTCAAACAACAACTGATGTCGAGGCCCGTATAAGAAAAACCAGCAAGGCGTGACGAGGTCCATGGCCCCGTGTTGCAGACAATAACAAAACGAGAATTCATGAACACTGCTCATCGAAACAGAAGGAGATAAGCATTAACAACCACGCAACTGCTGTAAGAATAATCGCTAAAATATTATTACAAATATTATACTGACAAATATAATGACTGGTTTTCGGAGATACAACTTCTCATGAGTGCACTACAAGAAAGTCAAGAATATTAACGCGGTAGAGTTGAACGAGCTCATTTCGCAGAGACTCCAACGTCAGCGTCATCGGTTGTGAGCAAAAAAGCATCATCTTTGCAAGACAGAAAAATATATGAGAATATACAAATAAAATAAATAATGAGAATACTGGGTCTGATAGAGAATATAACCCGGGTCGTTTGCAAGGCAAGGGCGCGTTCCACCACGCGGCCACGTGTCGGCTTGTGAATACAGTGAAAATAACCGGCTTGGAAATGCAGTGAAAGTAATTGTCATGGTTTACAAACACACGCTTCCAATATACAACCTTCAAAATACACCTTGAAATATCGCAGTCATAATGTGTGGTACAAGCTTACATTGCCATCAGGCGTCAGAACATGGGAGTATCATAATGACTTCACAGTTTTAAAACCAGTCAACCACTACAAAAGGCACTCACGCTGCTAAACCCTGAAGTCCACGTAGTGGGTGCATAGCAAGTCCAAAAAGGTTTCACGCACCAAGTGGTTGAAGTACGCTCTAGGAACAGAATATCGCTATCGTATCCAACTCTTGAATGCGGAGCCTAAGTGTCCCCCAATTTTTTACAGCACTATATGCATACGTGTGTTGCGATTTTCCCCTTATCAGGCACGCATTGTGCTGCACGATTTACGCCATAACGCGCATTTTCATAGATATTATTGACTTGTTAATAACTGTCTTATTAATAAAGTTCGCTTAATACGATGAACCAATCGGATGCACAAGTTTCAGCGTCTTCGTTTGCTAAATTTCTTTGCCGTTGTATTCCCGCCGCGGTGGTCTAGTGGCTAATGTACTCGGCTGCTGAGCCGCAGGTCACGGGATCGAATCCCTGCCACGGCGGCTGCATTGTAGATGGAGGTAAAAGTTCTGTAGGCCCGTGTGCTCATATTTCGGTGTTCGTTAGAGAACCCAAGGTGGTCGAAATTTCCGTAGCTCTCCACTACGGCGTCTCTCATAATCACGCGGTCGTTTTGGGACGTTAAACCCCACATATCAATCATCGTTGCCATTGTACCAGTTACGCTGTTTGCAATTCCTTTTATCATCATCATCATTTATTAGATATATGCTTGTTATTGGACGTCACCCACCATATTGCTATGCCTAAGAACTTTCACATAAAGACAGTTAGTCATTTTATAAAGTCAATGTCAGCTGAAACGCTTCCGACAAATTATCAGGAACAGGCAAACCATTAGGTTATTCGAAACAGCGCACTCATCATAGTCAAAATGTCGTAATTAATAAAGCTCACGTAACATGTACGATGATATCTATGGCCACTAATTTTCTCAGCCGTTCGTGGTAGTTGATTAATGGCACAAAAGTGGTGACCGCTAATCAACGGGTTGTATATAAACATTGCAGGTACAACCACCACAAATAATTAGAAATATTTAAGCACTCATTAGCGATTCAAACGTGCTAGCATGGGAGAGATTTCCGTAAAAACACGACCACGACATCGCCACTCTTATGCAAGTCATGGGCTTTCAGCTACAAGCAATAACAGGCAGTGGCCGGGTACTCTTTTGCAAGCGAGATTTATGTGTTCGTTTGACCTTCCGCAATTGCCACGTCGATTACACGCAAAGATTGCGTTTCGCTACATCATGCGTGGGAACGAGCGCAAAATTTCGGCACGTTTCGCCACCGCGTTTTGACCTCAACGAAAAAGTGTGATTCGCATAACGGAAACTCGTTCGAATCGTACGTTACACAATGTCTATTACTCGTTGTTCCCGCCTCGCTGGTGCTATAGTCGACGCGGTATCAAGATCTATAGGAGAACGACTCTCTCGGGCACATTTCTGGTTTTTCACCACTGCGTTGGGCCATCAGTTTCGAAGGAGCCCTACATTCCGAGCACGTTATATGGCTTCACGCAGAAACCGTTTTCCCTCCCTCAACTCGGTTCTTCTTCACGGTCACCGCCGCATATACAGGCGAGTCAGATATTGTTCCAACTTCCTTCTTGCCGGAGATACTTCTATACTACTCGTATTCGCCAGCCACCTTCATATAACTTATTCGGCGTCATCCTCCCTCTATGCCGTTTTTTCTTCTTTCGGAGGCTCACATGGCTTTCGCTGCTGCTTGCCTTAAACGGCGTTTAACGCGTCTTCCATTGAAGGGCGTTACGGAAGTGAGGCAGCTGAACAAAAAAAAAAAAAAAGCCGCGTCGGGGACGAAACAATCCCAAACAAAGAAACGAGGTGACACAAAGAGGGAAACAGAAGGCAAAAAAAAACTGTGCGCTCGGACAAACCAGTAGAGCACAAGGTCGTTTCGGTGAAGCAGTCGGACGTGAGACCGTTTTGCTGTGTGCGCCATGTCTGGGTTTTCTCGGTGCGTTCCTTTTGTTCGTTTCTTTCGCTTCTCTGTGCCTTCCTGAAGGTACCACGCGTTCTCAGTCGTGATGGAGGATGTCTGCTTCCTCTCCTCTCCTCTCGTCGTCGGCACTGAGCGAGGACGCAGGTTGCCCTCGAGGCGAGCTGAAACAAGCCAGCTCACGTAGCCTTCGCCCCCCCCCCCCCCCCCCGGAAGCGTTGCGCACACTCGTTATTATGTGAGTCTGGACGTCCAGCTGGGTTTGGAGGAGGAGGAGGAGGTAACCGCTTGTGATGAGGCAGGCGATGCCTGTAGAAGAATAAATTGGGCGAGAGAGAGGGAGAAAGGGAGAGAGTCAGTATTGTGACGGTGCAGCCAGACGCGCGGTGTGCACGCCAAATACTAAGCAGTTTCCCACTCTTCATGGCGTCCACGCGCATTCGTCGTAATAACTGTCGTCGTCTCTGCTGACCCGCGATTGGACGAGGCGATCGGTGCGGATGTGTGTTATGAAGACTGAAAGTGTGGGTTTCGGTTACGACTGATCGTTTAGCGTGCAGACGAAATAATGGGTGAGAACAAAAAAATTACACCATCTTTCACTGAAGGAAACCATGGGGGAGGGGGAGGGGTATGAAGCAGCGCTGGTGGTCACTTGTGTTATTTTCATTTGTATGTTACCGCGGATGTTTCATTTATATGGGAAGTTGTGTATATGTTACGTACCGCTTATGTTACCTCTCTCCAGTTCGTACGTATTACCGTGTGCGTACCGCAAAAGGAACACCCAGCGCTGCTAGGAGAGTTCAGCGGAGCGAGCGAGCACAGCACTCTGTACGAGCGCACAGCTGCGGCGGAAAGATAAATGGGAGAGGGAAAACGAAGCGGGGGCAGCGCTCTTCCACGTCCTCCCACCTCTTCGCGCTCACACGAGGAGAGGGGGTGAGTTGGCGCAAAACGCAGCAAGGGTGGTCACGCCGCACACCGGAGCGGGTTCCGCCATAAGCTACTTTGCGTCAAAAAAAAACTAAAAAAGCTTCGCTGGTCCTTTCTTTTTCTCTTTTTTTTTTCTTTTTCAGAACCACGCTCTTAAATCTCAAGGTAAAACATCGGTTTTCCGTCAGAAAACTTACTCGCCATTGCTCACTAGCCGCGCCCACCGACGGGGACAATCCGCACAGCCGTCGCACCGAGTTTGCGCGGCGCGGCGCCAACCTAGTACGAGCGACAAAAGGCACGCGCTTATATACCGGGGATGCCACATCCAGTTTTACACGTTAGTTGGGACGCTGGAATTGGGACATACTTGCATGATCAGCGGCAGGTTGTGGATTTATTCTACTTCTTCTATGGCAAGGCGAAACCTAGCATCAGCCATTAAGGCGACGTTAGGCCCCTATGATAAAGCGGCTTCGCTGTTTATTAAGCTTTTACACGGCTAGTGTAAACATTTCCCTGTTTTGTTATGGTGTGGTAACTCTTATAGGCTAAAAAACTAACATGCCATCCGGTGTTTCGGCTAGTAAGCTTAGTGAACTGCAAATAGTTTGGAATGGCTGGCAGTTGGACAAGTATCGCGGGATCTAATCCCGGCTACGGTGGCTGCATGTTCGAAAAAGGCAAAAATGCTGTAGGCACGCGTGTGCTCATGTGCACCTTTGGGTGCGCGTTAAAGAACCCCATGTGGTCGAAATTTCTGTAGCCCTCCACTATGGTGTCTCTCATAATCGTATGGTGGTTTTAGGATGTTAAACCCCACAAGTCAATCAATTTGACAAGTATATAGTTTCAGGGTTTATACTATCAAGTACGCGTAGACACAATATGCACGCACGTGAAAGACTAAGAAGCGCTTAACTGTGGCTGTATTTATTGGGCGTTTGTGTTTCGGTTGAAAAATAGCCTCTTTTTCGAAAGTTGGGTTTGTTTCCCGCATATGAAAGCTGATTATCACAACGCTGTCGTGCAGTATAGATTCACTCGTATACGCGCTGCCCACGCCTTACGGAGATGCACGTATTTCCTGTGTGGTTCAAAATAGTTGCGGGGATACCGCCAGGAGCTTGTCGTATTTTTTTGCTTTTTTTTACAATTTCCGCTCACAGCTGCAGAGAGTATGCATTAAGCTTTGCTTTTTTATTGCCATTATTTTTTCTTGCTTGATAACTTCGACCCAACAATCCTGTTTCTTGCAACCGTACACGCGTTTGCGAACTGCAGTATCATTATTGATATTTTGTTATTGATTGCCTAGCGTTATTTTTTTAACACATTTTTTTCTGTCTCACCCGTCTCTGGTTGCATTTCCTGTATTCTCTAGTCACGTCGCGTCACGCACGACTCCTACACAAATGGATCCTAGTTTTTCAACTTGTTCGTTCGCTTTCAGCTCTCTCATTCGCCGATAGCGAATTCTTTCATGCAAAGGGAGCACTGTTTCTCTTACTTCACGCTCGCTGCACCGTCCAGCTGCCGCGAAACGGGGTCATTTCGTGACTATCACGCCCGGACGACGACGACGACGGCGAATTGCCTTGGGTACGCGAGCTTGCGATCGTCGAGCTCTAAAGTGGCCCATGCCGAACAATGTCAACTCCAGCGTCGGCGGCTTCGAATGACCCCCGTTTTTTTTGGTTTCCATCGCTCTGTTCTTCCCGTTTACGGTGGAACTCGAATGCGAACGGTACGCCACCCGTACTGCCTACGCTGCACTCGCTGCCAGTAGTATATAAATTACGTTCAGTGTACTTCCTCAAAAGGGGCCATCGTAAACACGCAGAACGGCGCTCATATGCTACACGCCGTATTCGCATTTATGAGATTTAGCTCCGCTGCTGTACTGCGCTGTTTTCGATCTCGCCGTGTGTCTCACTTCGTTTGTTCACATCTACAATGCACGATCAATGGTGCGCCCTATTCTTGTGCGTCAACAAAACATTGCTTCAAGCTGGGTGTTGATGTACACTCCGCTTTTCCCCCATATTTTCTGGGCGTAATTCTCGCGTCTGACCTTGTTGGAGGCCTGCTTTTCGTTATGAGACGAACATGATCGTTATCCGGTCGATGAGTTAGTATTCAATCAAACACTTCGGTGCCTCTTCTGTGCTGCTGTAGCACAGACGAAGAAGTTTCGGGTACAGAACGTGAACAGAAACATCCAACAACGCGCCGCAGCAGTTCTACAAAAAAGATGTTATAAAAGCACGCTCATTTAGCCACCCCTTGCAAAGGGTTTGTTTCTCTTTTCCTGTTTTCGTCAATTTCTTTTACTGTTTCAATGGTCATCATCGCATTTACATCGCTCAGCTCTTTTACGGTCATTTATTTCTAGTGTAAGTGAAATTGTTCTTATTTATTTTTTTTTGTTGTAACGAGTTGGCGGCCGGTAAGTTATACGAAAATCAGTAATTTGTACTGAAAACTCGCTTCTGGCACACCTCTGAAGGGACATGACGATAGTTATAGCGCGAGAACAGAACGACGACACAGAGACAAGAAGGACACGAGCGCTCGTGTCCTTCGTGACTATATATGTTTCGTCATTCTGTCCTCGCGCTGTAACTATCGTCATGTCATACCAACTAGCCCAAGCTGCCAGCCTTCTAAAGGGACATTTTACTTCAGTGCAGAGCTCCTCGCTCCTTCCATGGAGGTGCATTGCAATGGAGTTGGTGGTCTCTACTTAAATTTTTCTTTACTTTCTCTCTGTCTATCTTTTCTTCTTCAAAATTTCTATTCAACACTTGTCGTATTCATTTTTTTTATTTCGGTAGCCTGCAATGCTTCGGTGCAGCAGCAGGGCATTGTTTGTTGTTTTATTTTTATTATTTTAAGACTAGATTTTGCCCCTACGAACTTGTCAGTCAGTACCAAAGTATTAGGATTTCACGAGGGCCGGTACTGTGAAGATGGTGAAAGCGGAAAAGGGGAGGAGGGGGCAGGGACAAATGGAAGAAAGGCGCAGATGACTGAGGCGCGAAACCGATTGATTGATACGTGGGGTTTAACGTCCCAAAACCACCATCTGATTATGAGAGACGCCGTAGTGGAGGGCTCCGGAAATTTCGACCACCTGGGGTTTTTTAACGTGCACACAAATCTGAGCACACGGGCCTACAACAATTCCGCCTCCATTGGAAATGCAGCCGCCGCAGCCGGGATTCAATCCCGTGACCTGCGGGTCAGCAGCCGAGTAACTTAGCCACTATAGACCACCGCGGTGGGGCTGAGGCGCAAAACTAAGCACCGATTCACCCCAAAACAAGTCCTTTTTAAAGAAAGGGTTTGATCAAAATGTCATCTGTTGTTGCCATTTTATACAATGCATTTCTCATAGCCCATGTATGGGTCTTTTTTTTTAGGGAAACGTGATGTAAGGCTTCGAAAACAAAACTAGTCGGTGCTGATTTTCACACTGACTAAACTATCGACGCTGATTGTCAAATATATAGCTTTCTCTTCACGGTGATGTTTCAATTCACGGTGAATGAATCCCGTAGCCAGAAATTCTTCTCAGTAGGGAGCCACTTGAGTACGACTTTGACTGCTCAAGAACAACCACGATTTTCATTACCTACTTTTGGTAAAACAAACCATTTTATTAGAATTTACGAGAGGGTGGGGGCAGGGAGCATTTAGGGCACTTTTTTGGCCGCAGGCCTATGTTGAACGTTTGGGGTGCCTCAATATATATATATATATATATATATATATATATATATATATATATATATATATATATATAATGCTGTAGCTGACCAGAACAAACCAATATTATTATTTATTTATTATTTATTCATACTGCAGACTACAAAACGTGGTCCAAGCAGGACGGGCAATCAGGAATCACAAAAACAGAGGACTAAGATTGATCACGAACGTAATAAATAACAAAGTGAGTAAGATGAGGAAATATATACAGTGCTACATCAACAAATATACACTATGAGACAAACATACATACTATGCAGGGCGGTCACACTCAGACAAGGTGTTCCACTCAGATACTGTTCGCGGAAAGAAGGAAAATTTATATGCATCTGTTCTAGCAAAATATGGTGCAAAAGAGTTTGGTTGGTGATGTCGTGTATATCTGGTTGACAAAGGGGATAAATACAATGAAGGGTCAATCGCAACTCTATGGTTAAGCAAGGAACTCAGGAAGTCTAAGCGCAGTTGCCTTCTTCTAGACTGAAGTAGTGGAATGTTGTTAGCTGACATTAGTTCAGATGGAGAATCCATGTGATGAAATTTAGAATATATAAAGCAAACTGCTTTTCTCTGAATTCTTTCCAATTTGTCTATGTTACATTTGGTGTAGGAATCCCACACTACGCATGCGTACTCCAATTTTGGTCGAATGTAAGATTGATAACACATAAGTTTTACACTTGGTGGTGAATTGCGGAGCTTGTGTCTGAGGAAGCATAATTTTCTGAAAGCAGATACACAAGTGTTTTCAATGTGTGAATTCCAAGACAGGTTAGTAGTGAACGTAACACCTAGATATTTGTAGTTATTGACCTGTTTAAGTGTAGATGAACCAAGGGAGTAAGCATAGTGAAGGGGATATTTTTTTCGAGTTATACACATGGAAACTGTTTTTTCTGTATTTACAATCATACCCCATTTGTTGCACCATTTGTATATGTAGTCTAGATTTTTGTGTAGCTCCATTTGATTATGTTTGTTATGAATTTCACGAAATAAAACGCAGTCGTGTGCGAACAAACGAATCTGGACGGTTGGCTCAAATACATCTACAATATCATTTATGTAACACAAGAATAGCAAGGGCCCCAATACACTGCCTTGGGGCACACCCGACGTGACTGGCAAAGGACCCGAATTTTGACCCTCGATGGCGACGTACTGCACCCGATTATTCAGGTATTCAGCTACCCATGCTACCAATACCTTCGGAAGGCCTATTTTATTTAATTTGTAGATTAATTTCTCATGAGGAACTTTATAGAAGGCCTTACAAAAGTCTAGAAAAATGGTGTCTATCTGAATGTTGTCATCGAGGGCGCTGGCAAATGCATGCGTAACGGTAACAAGCTGCGTCACGGTCGAATATTTTTTTCTAAACCCGTGCTGGAAATGTGTTAGTATAGAGTGTGTTTCAAGAAATTCTGTAATCTGGTTCGCTATAATGTGTTCTATTAGTTTACAGCATGAGGGAGTTAGCGATATTGGCCTGTAATTAGGTACTGATAATCTGTCACCTTTTTTGAAGACAGGCGCCACTCGGGCCATTTTCCAGTCACGCGGCAAAGTTGCTGTTGACACGGAAGCATGGAAGATTATAAAGAGGAATTTGCCAACGCATTCGGCATAACGTCGGAGAAAGGCATTGGGCAGTTCGTCAGGACCGCAACTTTTTTTCGTATTTAGGTTTACAAGCATGGAAACCAAACCAGCATATGAAATGAAATTGACCTCGAATGGTTGAGATGACGCTACAGAAAACGTAGATGCTCCGGAAACATTAGACACGCTATGAAAGTATGTGTTGAAATTATTTGCAATGTCGCCAGGATTTGTAACTATGCGGCTGTCAAGTACAATCTTTGAAAGGGGTTTCTTCCTATCTTTAAGATAATTCCAGAACTTGGAAGGATCATTCTTTATAAAGTCGGGCATTAAGGTTTTAAAGTAGTATTCTTTTGAGCGATGCATTTTTTCAGCAAGGATTCTTTGGTGCTCCTTGATAACTGCGCGCTGCGCATGCTGCTTCCTTAGCCGTTTAACTTTTCTTTTTAGTTTAACAATTTCATGCGTCATCCATTGCGTACGTTTATGCGTTCGTTTGGGTTTGCTAGGGATAAAGTTATTAATACAGTATTGGCACGTCTCAACAATTTTTTCCCAAAGAGCGCACGTGCCTAAAGCGTCATCGTTAAATTCTGCAAGTACAGCTTCCATGTATTCTATTACACGGTCATCATCAGCTCTCGAATAATCCTTAAAATACTGCATGGGTGATTTTTGGTGGCTACCGTATTGAAACAGAGGAATTGTCACGCTTAGAAGTTCATGATCTGAAAGCCCCTGTTCCACGACTACATTATATCCTGAAAAAGCACGTTTTACGAATACCAAATCTAGGATAGAGCTTGCATGTCCTTGCACGCGTGTTGGTTGCCTGACTATTTGAGTTAGATCGTGAGCGAGCATAATATCAAATAAAGTGTTAGCATTTTTACTGAACTGGGAACAGGTCAGCCCCTCCCAGTCTACACTTGGCAAATTTAGGTCTCCTATCAAAAAGATTTGCTTATTAAGAAACCTTGACATATGTTCTTTCAGAAAAGTTAGGTACTCCGGGATCGCATCTGGAGGCCTGTAACATGCGTACAAGATAAAGCTATGTCCCCAGCAGGACAATTGTACGCACAAGCATTCAAGAATGCCAACATCAGCAGCAATCGTTGCTTCGATATCTGGTTTGACAAGGATGGCTACTCCCCCTCCTCTGGCAGATCGGTCTTTTCTATACACGTTGTAACAGGGGGGAAATACCTCGTCATCACTAATTTCCTCTCGCAACCACGTCTCCGTTATCACCGCAATATGGGGATCATACTGCATAAGCATGCTTTCCAAGGAATCTATTTTATTAGTGACACTGCGCAAGTTTACGTTAATTAGTCTAAGTTCTTTTCGTTTGTTTGTGTTCCCGCTATTTTTACACAACCTAGCTTTGTTTTTATAGGGAGGGGTGACAGAAGGCATTTGGTTTGTATTACATTCCTCAGTTATGATTGTCGCGGCTTGTGGCTTCGCGTATTTGGCCGACGGATTTCGGTTTCAACGGTATTTCTGGCATCGTTTTTTGGAACGGCCACTATATCATTTTTGTCTTCGTCCCAGACGTATTCCTTCTTGTTGATATATAGCTTGTTGTACACTAGCGAGGCTTTATCGCCATTATCTCGATTCGTTTTACAGCTCCGCCATAGTTTTCTTCAAATTTCCCGTACTCTTACAGAGAAATCCTCCCCAATAGAAAAATCTGTGTCTTTTAGTTTGAAACACTGCTTCAAAATTTTTGTCTTGTCTCTTGAATCTAGTAGTTTGAGAATCACGGGCCTGACCTTGCCGGGTGATGGCTGCCCCAGTCTATGGATACGCTCAATAGTCACCGGATCTAGCTCAAGAATGCCCTTTATTATATCATTGTTCACAGTGGACTCTAGCGACTCGTTTTTCTCTTCTTCCGATTCAGGTAGTCCGTAAACAATGATATTGGACCTTCTGCTTTGGTTTTCAAGATCATCAATCCTTGCTTCAAGATTCGCAATCTGTTGCTGACATGACGTGACCTTTATTTCTAGGCAGGCTAATGAATCTAATTTTTTGTCTATATCGGTCAAGCGTTTTTCCTTAATTTCCTTGATGTCAGTTGCAATTTCACTAAGTTGCTTTGCTATTTGTTCTAGAGTAGGGCCGGAGTTAGTCTCAATATCGCCACTTAGCAGAAGGATCCTCCTAACAGATGACGCCACATCAAACAATATGCAACATATTCCGCAACCGAACAACCGTGGGCACGGCAACATCACCAAGAATGGATCGCTAGAACGAAAGCACTTTCCGTATCGTTTGCTTACCTGTACAAAATACAGGAAGGGATTAGATGCGACCCACATGGTGGTGATGCCGCCGTACCCAGTGCCAGCCCAGTCCTCGGGAGTGCCTTTTATAGCCGAACCAGCAGATGACGTCCCCCAGCTACTGGTCACGTGGTGATGTGGTGGTATCTTGCTTTGGAAAACTGATGGGCTTGTCCACGATAAAGCCGGGAGATTGTCAGTCAGTTTGTGGCAGTCGGAGGCGTTCCACCTATTTGACGGCGCAACTTTCGTCGCACCAGCGCACGTTTTGTTGATGATGTGCACCAGGCCAAATATCTGTACAAAATACAGGAAAGGATTAGATGCGACCCACATGGTGGTGATGCCGCCGTACCCAGTGATCGTAGTTGGCGTAAAACAATGTGAGTACAATTTGGCAGCCACCCGTTTGAGCCCCATGCTTTCGCCTTTTATTTTCTGCGCCGTAGTCACGCGCTGTCATATCGCTCACGTTTCGCTTTCAGCTGTAAAATGCCCCGAGCGTCTTTCCGCGGAGCCTTTGCAGGCGTTGCGAGGGCGAAAATCGAGAGTGGCCCGTACATGCGTCGAATACCCGATTTTCCGATCCGACCTTGGGCTTGTGCCCTGCCCGGCGCCATTGCTCGCCGCTTATATATAGTGCCACTTGCCCCCCCCCCCCTCTCATCCTCGGTAGCCCTTTGCCTTGTTTTCTCTACCGACACATATTTTTACTTTCCCTAGTTTGACGTCCACCATCAATATCCCGGCCCCGCTCTGCCACAGCACACGTGCTGCCATGCAAATCGTGGCCATAGCGCTTCTGCCATAGACACGCCCCGTACCTTCTTTTCCTCCATGTCGCACTCCCCAACCAATCCTACTTTGTGCATCCTTCGGGCCGTTTGACCTAACATTCTTCTTGCGAGTGCTTTCTCGCCCTTTTTGTTTCCTTGAACACTGGTACGCGCATGCTTTTCGATGCCGTTCGCGCGAACCGATTGGAGACGAGAATAAATATCGCGGGCAGTCATCCGTATACGCGAGTCGAGCCTCCCCCTTTTCCACTCTTCTCGCCTTTACGCGAAGAGAGCCACTGTTGTTTGAAAGATTACGTTCGTCTTTTTTCCTCGTTCGCTTGGGAATTGAAAAAAAAAAGCACTGGCTGTTATACGTAGTATAACAGCTACAACCAATCCCTCTTACGCAGTATGCGAACGTTCTGCCCTTCTCCTGGTTCCCTATTTGAAAAGTGACCCGTCCCGAACAGTCCATCCCTTCGAAAGCTGCTCTATCCGGACAGTAGCTCCCCACTTCCCCATCTGCTCACTTCTGGAACCCGGTAATTCCACAACGATGCGACCGGAAATCGGGTGAGTAGGGTCGGTGCGTGTGCGAAGGGGCGGGAGGTGTGGGGCAGGGATTACGGGAAGGATCGAACGAAGGCGGCTACACCTGTCAAGGCTCGGAACCATCAGCGAAGTCGTTATCTCCCCACATTTCATCCGTTTAAAAGAAGGAAGAGGGGTGCGCGAGACCCTTCATATCGTGTTCGTTCTCCTCATCCTGTCATTCTCCCTGCTTCTTCGGTCATTTCCTTGGCTTCGCTCCCGATAGTCGATCGTAACCCAGTGACGTGATAACGCCAGCCCCACCCGCGCTTTAGCCCCGTGATTGCGTATTATATTGTTAACTCAAAGATATCTTTGCTAGGTGTCTTTTGTGTGAAGCACGGGGGAAACTACGTAACAAAAATATACCCCGTTTGTTGTGGTGTGGCGGCGCTAGTACGTCAAAGAAAAGGACGGAAAGGGAGAACGTATCCCTGGGCTTTACGAGAAAAAGCTCCCTTTTTTGGAACGGTGCCAAGCTCTCAGACACAGCGGCGTTCGTCTTTCCAGCTGCGCCCTGGCGTCCTTGCGAAATGCCCTTCTCTCTGCCATCCCTGCGTGCCTACCCTACCCCCTTCTTTTTCCCAAATGGTTTCGCTCGCTCTTTCTACCCAATGTACCCATGCGCCGCGTTTTCTCGCGTATTACTCTAATGGGAGTACCCGGGTGTAACTGAAGGAATAAAAGGGGTGGAAGCAATGTCTGGAGATAACAATCCTGGAATAAATGGAATGCGACAGGCGCTTTGACAAATCACAGTGACAGCATTCTACTTGAAGGGCTCGCTGCCCTCAGGCGCAGTGTCCCGCGACCTCAAAAGTACCATGGACTTCAAAGAATGTTGGTGGAATACTATGTTCAAGTCAAAATACCCCCGGGAAAATAAAGGGTATTCGTCCACATGTCTTACGAGACATACGAATACAAAAGTTAGGTTTCTTAGAAAAAAAACAAATCATTAACGTCACATTGAGCATAGAATAGCGGCAACACACTGGTTGAGTCTGTGCGTAAAAAGCTGCTTTATAGAAACGAAAACTGTGCGATGCTTGCTAGTGTGGTCGTTTAGCGCGTAGGCAATAGCAGAGGTAGTCGGTGGTTTCATATTGAGAAGGCTGGTGCCAAGTGAAAGAGAAAAGCAGCTGTGAGAAGCATTAGGGGGACGCAACATTAGCCAATCGGCTCTCGTATTGAGACAGTTCATTGAAGGCAAGAGGTAGTTTGTGCTACCTGACAAGATAAAACTGTTCATATGGTACGTCAAGTTTTATATTATTATTATTATTATTATTATTATTATTATTATTATTATTGTTGTTGTTGTTGTTGTTGTTGTTGTTGTTGTTGTTGTTGTTGTTGTTGTTGTTGTTGTTGTTGTTGTTGTTGTTGTTGTTGTTATTATTGCCATCGACGCAATACTTCAAGAACATTGGTGTGATCTAAGCAAAATTTTTCTTGCGTGGTCCTCAGATGGTTTATTCACGTACGGGAACAAAGTGGTGACAGAAAATTTTGCTATGAATTGCAATGTGGGCGTTTCATGCGACTACCCTTTGCAAGTCAGGAGCGAGTTGTCCATAGGCTAACTGCCCCTGACCTTTCTCTCCATCTCCCTCAAGCTCTCTAGAATGTGGCTATGGTCAGCCTCTTACTATTAACTGAAAAAAAAAATCGGACGAGAGCTGTGTTTTCCAAGATACTTCCCGCCCTATACATTGCCTAAAAGACTGCACCGGCTAAAACTGTTGCGCTCACCGCGTGCTCGCATCTCCCATTGCTTTATTCAGCTTGTCTTTTCACAGCGTTATTGTCGCCTCGGCCGTTGCTGTGGATGTTGTCACTCTACACGCGACGCTCAGTTTACATAGCCGCGCGCGTTGACAACAGATGCGCATACACTTCGCTGGCTCTGACGTCACGTGGGTAGAGGCGGAGCTACTCGCGACAAGTTTTGCAACGGTTCACTATGTCGAAGGCGGCAACGGGTCTTTTCTCCCTCTCTACCGTTGGCTCGATAGCTGCAGCAAGTACGTGCCCTTAAGGACGCGCCAGCAGAGTGTTTTGTTTGTGAATTGAGACCTGATGTCTCGTGCTATCTTCTACATCTTTCTTTCTTTCTTTCCTTCTTTCTCTCTTTATTTCTTCCTTTTTATTTCTTTTTTACTTCTTTCTTTCTTTCTGTCCTTATTTCTTTCCAGTTCGACATCTTGTTCATTCCTTTCTTTTCCCCTTGGGACACATTCCTTGCACGGCGCTGTTCCGTCTCGTTAAAAAAGAAACTAAAAATTAAGGAAGGTAGGGGGCAGGAGAGTATACGGGAACAATTTTCTAGAACGAGAAGAGGTGCCGGAAGGAGGGGGGGGGGGGGGGGGCGCCTGTTTTACTCTGCTTTCGCACTCGGCACTGCAGTGTTTTTCATTCTATTACTCGCGCTGCTTTCTTTGTGAGAAAACTGGCGAGCGGCGGTAATGCGAATTGTACGACGCAGTTTCGCAGTGCCCCACAGCGCGCCAAGAGCACGCGCACTGCTTTTTTTTATGTTTCCTCGCGGATGCAGCGCACGTGGTATCTTTCTGCAGAGGCAGCGCCATCACTTGGAACCACGTTCTTCGCTCCGCGGCTGCACAGCAGTATACGTTCCTTTGACACGGGGTGGAAGCAGGCTGGTATAGAGCAATTTGCGAGAGTCCGTGTTGGAAAGAACGTGTTTATTCTCATGAAGTAGAAACGTGGAACGAGAATTATGTCTCGTTGGTGTTTTTGTATGCTGGTTGTTGAGAAATTTGACTGTCAAAACCCTACTTCGAATTCGGAAACTCGTTGTGTGGATAGAACAATACATTTGCGCGTGAGTACAACAGCTGAAAATTTTTAAAAAGAAAGAGAGAGAGATTGGTTTTGCAGAATCCAGACGCATTCCACGTGCCGCATGTTCCGAGCGTATTCCGATATTAGAGAATTGAAAGAAACACATCGGGGGCAGGGAATTGTCGTTATCGTTGCTCTTCGTGTGGTAAGAACATCTGGAACTGTTTTGAACGCAGGACCTTGAACGAGTGCGGCCGTTTTGGTTAGTGCCGCGAAGCTTGTATTGTATTCAACTCCTATGG
The DNA here is from genome assembly GCA_013436015.1 of Rhipicephalus annulatus. NCBI lineage: Eukaryota > Metazoa > Arthropoda > Arachnida > Ixodida > Ixodidae > Rhipicephalus > Rhipicephalus annulatus. Next base: position 322,363 of record WOVY01012440.1, read on the forward strand.
TTATGCAGATAGTAAAGATAGTAAAGCTGGAAGAGAAGGCTATTCTTTCAAAGCACCAAGCGCATATTTCTTTAACCTAAAGTTGAGACTTCTTTGGCTGTCAAACTCGAGGTTTCATTTAAATTGACGCAATCGTTAGAAGTGGCACCATTATTTGTTTTTCGTAACCTGCTTGTTCTTGTTTATCGACCACGATAGTCTAGTGGTTTTGGTGCTTGACGGCTGACCTGAAGGTCGCGGGATCGAATCCCGGCCGCGACGACCGCATTTCCGAAGGAGGTTAAAATGCTTCAGGCTTTTGTACTGAGATTTAGGTGCACGTTAAAGGACCTCTGGTGGTCTAAATGTCTGTGGGCCTCCCCAGTGGAATCTATCGTAACGACCTGGTTTTAGTACGTTGAATTCCAACAAATACTATAATAATGGTTGTTTGCACTATAAAATCTGTTTTGCGCTAATCCAGTGCTGTTATTTGACTCCGTAGTTTCGTTATTTTGTCATCCATTCAGTCACAATTGCCCACTTATGAGCGATACTTTTTAGTTTATAACAAGGGATGCCCTGTTCTCTTTATCTCTTTCTTTCTGACTCACGGTCTCGTTAAGTTTATCTGGCACTGCATCCTTAAGCATAGACTTTTGCCGACACTATCATCTATTTGTACTAGTTACGGAAAACTCTATAATAACTGAATAATCATGGCCACCTGTGACTTCATTACCGGCACCCTAAACACAGAGGAGAAATATTTTCTTACGTTCTCCGAGCTACTATAGAATGCGGCAGTCGCAGTGCCGTATTGAACCCGTGACATCGCTCCATTTCAGTAGCACGGAGCCACGGGGTTTGCGGGTCAGACGGTAGAAAAGGAAAAAGTTTAAGCCACACTTCAGCGTCTGAATTTCGCGGGGAAACCATTTTGAGCACTGCATTGCTCAAGCTCTGCGCACAGTTTCAGTACTACAGCACTGTAGTACTGCGTGTACGCTTAAATGCCCTTTTCACGCTCACGTTAAGGGCGTATTGTATTACAGCAGAGCTGTTATGATAGAGGCCTGCCGTTTATCGTGGATAGAAAAAGTTCCTCATGATGAACTTACACGTGCTCAATCGTCGTCGAAACACTGAGTGCAAATGCTCGACGAGAGTATCTGGAAAGAGCGGCCCTTAATCGGTGTTTGTTGTACCCGTGTTCTCGCGTTAACTTTCGCTGGACCAGTGTGGCGAGTATAGGAGGATTTCCCCCATTCGGGCGGCGCCTTCGCGGTATTGGAGTTTTGCAGCAGAGTTGTTGCGATTGAGGAGTGATGAAGATGAGAGGCGACTGCAGAAAGAGAGAGAGAGAAAGGAAGACACAGTAATAAAAAGTAAAATAAAAAGGAGAGAACGGAAGGAAATGAAGACAAGAACAGATAAAAAGACAAAAAAGCGAACAGACACCGAGAAAATGTAGAAAAACGCAGATTTAAAAACATAAAAACAAACACAAACTTGACAATAGTTTATAGTCTCCTAAACGCGAGCAACTTTTTCTAGCGTGAACTATTAAAAAATGTATACACAGCAAATACATGCACGTGAAAAACACATCAGCCTGACTCCGTGCTCAAGAAAAAGTAGTTTCTAACGTATAAGCATAATAAATCGATAAATCAATATTTAGTCAGTCGACCGATTGATTACTTCAGGAGTAGGGGAAATACTGCGAGAGTGCCACGACTACGCATTGTCGAGACGCTGTGAACACAAAGTGAGAGAGAGAGAGGGGGGGGGGAATGGGGTAAGCGCGTACTTTCACCTCCTGTACCAACTATATACGTACAATGTCGAGGCTACGGAGAGAGAATAGCTAGAGCCGTGACTTTCGAGCACGCCATCGAAACTTCTGGCAAAGAAACATATTGAAACACTGCGAAACTGTGCAAAGCCTCGTCCGCGGCTCTTTCCGTTCGCGTCGTGCAAGGGAGGCTCACAGCTATGTGCTCTCCTCGTGCGCGCGCCTGTGCAGCCAGACGCATCGATCCGTCCTGGGCGCCGGCTCGGAGGCAGGCCGCCGTCGGTTTATTAGGCAGGCCGAGTGCGGGCGCTCAGTGAATCATGGGCTAAAAGAACAAAGAACACCGAACGAACTTCTTTTACAAGGAATTGCGATGGAAAGCGTGTTCCGGTCGGTCGGGTCACCCATCCCATTGCAATAATTGAGGGTAGCACCGCGTACAAAATTGTAAGAAGAAGTAGTTGACAAGAAACAACTGTCAACTACAGTAGTTTCTGTCAACTGCTTCTTCTTACAACGTTTTACGCGGCGCTACACTCAATTATTGCAATGAAATACCAACTAGCCTGCATAGACACCCTTGTTCAGTATCTCACCCATCCCGTATGCGACATGTCCGTTCAGCGAGTGCCTGGGCAGGCTTTTAGGCGGGGGTGCCACACGTTCGCACTGCATATGGCTTCCCTGCTTCCTTCTGTTCATTAGGTATCGGGACTGTCCCAATCACAGGTGTAGGGTAGCGAACCGGATGCTTGTGTATTTGACCTACCAACATTTTCTCCGCTTGATCTATCTCGCTCGTGCATCTATTCCCCTTCAGTGTGTCCGCTCTTGCTGCGCTAGCACTGGTGTGCGCTTTGAAGCACAGAAGCACAGCGGAAATACAATTAGGGAAACTAAACATGTTTTGCGCGGAACAGATACCAACGAGAATGAGTCGAAAGACTACGGGGAGCTGCCAGCAAATACATTTTTTTTTGTCTTTACTGCCGCTTGACTGGTACCTAACATACCGTACGATTTCCGTACAGTGAGAAACCTCCTCGTAATTATTTACAAGCACATTTTTTGAATAAACGATCCATACAGAGCAAGCATTCTCATCAATGCTTCTATAAGGTGGTTACAGATCAAGAATTGATCAAGCGCAATGCTCTATCACACCACTTCGCTTTGTGTATTCTTCAGCTCTATCGTACAGCTGCGTTGCTGTCTGTTAAAGTCTGTTCCAGCCATCGTGTTTCATGCTGAACGTCGCGTTTTTTAAGGGCGGAGTATTTTAAGGTCCTTGGCGGTCGTATGCTGTTTTCGCTGGACGCAACGCATGCAAAGCCACGTTTATATATAAAAAAAGAGGAAGCATAGAGAAATAGAAAAAATAGAAACTAAAATAGAACAGAATTGAAAAATGAACAGAAATAAAGACAGAAAAAACATCAAAGAAGCTGGAAAAGCGAGCGAGCGAGAAATAGAAGTGGAAACAAAAAGAAAACTGGAGAGAAACAAAAAAAATTGCCCGCAGCTTCCCTCGGGGGAACACTGAGGAGGATGCGGAAGCATGTAATTGGTTAACGGGTGTTAAATTGCGACTTACTTGGGTCGATGGCTAAATTGGTTAACGTGGTTGTGAAATGGGGTGTTAAATGAGTGAACACGTACGGCACGTATGCGAAAGGGCGGTGTTTTATTTATTGCGACGAACCAACGGACGAGCGGCAACTGAGCGAGCGAGCGCCGACCTTGAGTATATATACAGCGCGACGGTGCATGCGCTGTCAGCTGTCGAATGTTCTCGAAGGAGAAGCGCGCGCGCGGCACAGATGGCGACGGCGCGACGGCGCATGCGCTGTCAGCTGTCGAATGTTCTCGAAGGAGAAGCGCGCGCGGCACAGATGGTGGGCGACGGCGCGACGGCGCATGCGCGCGCGTCAGCTGTCGAATGTTCGAGAAGCGGTGCGGACGGCGCGGACGGCGCACTACAAGGCGCGAGTATAAGATGCTTCCGCATCTAATATGTTGAACGATTTTGAGTACTTCGTACTCAACTATGGGAGAGCACTGAGCCGTCCCGCTAAAACAGTTTAGTGGCTGGTAACAGAGTTAGACACATTTTAGAAAACATTTATTGCCACAAACGTCATTAACACTCAACAGAACATTTCCGTCTTAGACATACTCTAACGATGATGACAATACAGACGTCATTTACATGAACATGGATATGAGATGACGTTGAAAAAACATGTACATTTGATGGTTCACACAAACACAACCACAAAATACTTCAAAGTAAACAAGAGACAAATAAAACATAAATATGTACATTTTGCATATTTACATGTTGGCATGCCATTTCTGCCGGCACATCGACAGATCAGCCTACCAATACCAGGCCGGCCGAAAGACAAGTTTCACTCGTCCGTCATAGACCGACACAAAAGGGCAAGACCAGTGCCGAAGAAATTCCTCTTCACCGAGGAAGAAGAGCTCCTCCGACAAAACAGACAGCAGCTCCGAGTACAATCGTTCTAGGATCGGGTAGAGCGCGCGGCGGCGGCGGCCCGCAGCAACCGCCTCGCAGCGGTTGCGCCAGAGGCAGAAAGCGCCGGCAACAATGAGAAGACAAGCGAAGCGGCCTCGCGAACAACGCCCAGAAGAAACGAAGCGATTTACTCTGAGGCAGTGAAATCCAGCATGTACACAGGGGGGGGTGGGGGGGGGTAGAAAAAGGGGGTAACGATTTAGAGCACAGGGTACTCTACTAGGGGAGAGCTTAAAGCCGTCCCACATGCCTGAATACACAGGCATGGTTCAGTGTGCACCGACGCTCGCGTAGGTTTTAAATAGCTAACTTTACCGTACAAGCTCATGTTTGTGTTACTGGTTTCCGTACCAATACTTTACCTTCCTGGTGCATTTAATGTGAAACTTTGACCGTTTTAACTCGGACACATGTATGCTTTTGAAGTGCAACAAATAACCTTATACTTGATGAACGCGTGAATATTGCAGTAGCAGAGAACGAGTGATTATTGTATCAGACGTAATGAATTAGCTCAACTAAGGCGGTGCAGACGGCGCGGACGGCGCGGACGGCGCACTACAAGGCGCGAGTATAAGATGCTTCCGCATCTAAAAGGCTACCCAGCTCCGCCCTCCTTTCAGGCTGGACACCACTATAGTGCGGAGCTGCCTCATTTTTTTTAATACAGTTAATCGGCACATCTACTAAGCTTAACAACAGGAACGTAACCAACTACGTTCATTGCATCTTGTTTATGCTGATAACAGCCAGGTCGCGGATTCGCATTGTCAGGTGTGCGACAATCGCACTGCGATTCGAGGCTGAATACAAGAAAGGTAGCGTACAGACGGCTAGCACTGACGACACTTAAAGAGCCGCGTCCAAGCTCCAACATGGCAGGACGCGAACTCTGGGGATGTCGCGTCAATGTTATCGATGCACATTTCGGGCGGGTTCCTTCATTATTCGCGCAAGGAAGCAGCGTTTCAGTGACATCGTTATTTCACTGAAGAGCTGCATGTAAAACACCGTGTGATTGTGCCGCCATCTAAGGCGCCATGATGGAACAACGTTGCGCGTTCATGACGTCCCGTGAGAGCTATTAGGGCACTATACGAGCACGTTCAACGAATCCAGGTAGTAGAGTTTAACACCCCACCCCCAACCCTTCCTTTCCTTGAAGCTTTCCCGATCACATACGTCCTATAGATACCCCGCATAGCTGGGTGTTATGGGAACGCTGCTCTAATCGATTTCGCCTGCATTGGACGCCCTGCAGTTTTACTCCGCGCTGCACGTCTTGCTTGCACGACGCATCGGTGTGCGTGCCCTCCTTTGCGTGCGTTTGTTGTTGTTATTGTTATTTTGTTTCATGATTCTTTGTCTATTATCATGCGGATGAACAAAATGTTCCGGCGTGATATAAACAGTTAATTAGTCTAAGACGCAGTTCTAAAATTCAAGACACGCTTTTTTCACAAGTACGCGCACACCTCTCACCAACGCAGACATGCAGAGCACAAAAGATAATACATTCAATACATACAAGATAAAAGCAGACAAAGCAATAGACACTAAAGTTTTGTAAAAATAATAATACAATACGAACTGCAATATTTAGCATCGAAGAACTAATATGCATAAAAATTCTTTTAAATCCGTACACCTGGTTTATTTGTATTTGCACGTTGCATGAGCTTGTTTTCCGAATTTCCGCACTAACGTATAGCACAACTCCGCTATATGCATTTTTTTTTCTAATGGCAGACGGCAGATTACTTTTCAATACGGGCAAATTGTTGGGACAATGTTACGAAACGTCCAAACCACGCTTACTTCGTGTAAACAGAGAGGAAAATTGCCGCGTCTACTGAGACGCAAACAGATACGCAGACACGCCGAGGGGTTGACACGAGGCCTAATTGATTCGGACAAAGTTGCTCGGCATGAGGCAATAGAACAGGCCGGCGCCGCGGTCGAGTCGCGTGACTGCTCCAAAAGAGGCGAGGGAATTGTTTATTCTTAGTTTTGTGTACCCAGAAGAAAAATAACCGTGGCATATGGTCTCGACCCTAGCGGCAGAATAAGCGAATTGAATAGCTGAGCTTTATTAGGGCACTGAGATTGATTTCGTCAATCTAGTGTCCTGACATTCAGGTTAGTCGGGTTTATCTTTATTTTACCTTGTTTTTTTTTTGTTTCGCCTATCTGAGAAGAACGTTTTGTAGTAAAAAGGCAAAGAATGTGCTAGCTTCGAAGTAATTACTAATGCAGAGGGCTCCAGTGTAGAAGTAGGTTATATAGTAAAAATCTGAAGAATAGTCTGGCTTCATGGTAATTACGAATGCAGGAGTGTCGACTGTAGCGGTAATTATTTCTGTCAGAAAACAAATTAGGCAATTAGCTGATTCATAGACGATAAATTGGCCCCGTATCTGCATGTTTCACTGCAAATGTCGCGTGGAGAGAGTGAACAAAAACGTTTATTGGATGTTCTGCGCGAAAAAGTCGGTGAACTGGATTCTGGAAGCGCTGCGTTAGAGAGTCTCAATCTGTGCAGCGAAGGCGAACGAGCACATCGAGGCTCGTTAGACACGAGCGCCATCTGGCAGTTATCTTCGAAAACGAAAAAAGGCGTGCGGGGCCGCGGAGAAAGATGCGCGCCTGTCTCGGAGGCGATAAGGTGTAGAACGCAAAGTGACGGGCCGGTTCGACCACCGTGTCGCCTTAGCAAAGCGTTGGAAACACTTGCCTTTTTGAGCATCGCGTTGCACTGTCAGCGCAGCGAGGTGAACGCTACGGTCCTTAAAATTGTGTGTACCTTCACTATTATAAACACGCACACACACATAACATCTACGTGTTGCTATGGTGCCTCAGATATGCGCAATAATTGCTTTTTAAGTGACAATCACACGAGTATGAACGCTGAAACTTGAGCAATAATGGTGGGTGCTGCGGATGGGGTTGGTCGTTTAAGATATTGTTTGGTACCGTTTGGGTATTGTTACTGCGGACAAACAGACAAATGTGCAGGCAGACCAAAATTTTGGCGTTGATGGTCGCTAAGGAAGACTGTCGTCTTTGAAAATAAGAAAAAAACGACCACCTTGCCATTCTTCACAGGGGAAACGCTATATACTAGATAGAAACACAGAAGCGTGGATAAGAACAAGCATATTAATGTTGAATGTTCTAAAATATTGGTAGACAACTGTGCCTTTCGCGCCGTGCACGGTTATTGCATTAACCTCTATAGCATGGGCTGCAGCGTTCGCCATGACGTGGGCTACAGCACGGATCATAGCGTGTCCTACAGCGTATATTTTAGAGTGGACTTTGCAGTGGACTGTAGCGTGCGCTATAACATTCACTATAGAAAAGAACATAACATGGACAGTAGCACATGGTTTGACTCGTGAATAGGAGCGTTAAATATATCGTCCTAATTGCACAATGAAGTTGTGAGAGAAAACCATACTGTATACGAATGATTCGGTCAAATATCACTGGTTCATTCCTTGGCTTTAAATAATAACAAGAAAGCTTTGCGAAGAAGCTCCGATGCCACCAGAGAGAGACGTTTGCTCGCGACTTCGGTGTTTGCACATCGGACAATAGAGAAGGCCCCTTTTGTTTACGTAACAGGAAGAAAGAATCTTCAATCGGCCACTGTTAAATCACCGTCGTCGATTCGGCCACAGCGTCGGCATTTTCTCTACCATGACTTCATTCTCCTCGGCATTTGCGAACGGGAGCAAGCGTATGAGCTCGTCACGATCGGTTCTTGCCGAGTCCTTTACACATTGAATATTTTGATCCGCGGACACAATGGGAGTCTTTTGTGCGCACGAGTCGACTGTGTACGGAGATAACGGAATAAGTATTTTGATGTAGCTCGAGCTTAATCTAAACATACGCGCTTTTCTAGAAAAAAAAATATATTTCTGAATACCGCATCTTCGTGCGTGTTATTCGTGGCGAAAAACAAATGCGCTCAATCTCAAACACGCAGCCTTTAGTATAGCGCAGTCATGTACTTTGTTGCCCAACGTGTTGAATGAATCCGCAGGTCGCGGGTTCGAATCCCGGCTGCGGCAGCTGCATTTCCAATGGAGGCGGAAATGTTGTAGGCCCGTGTGCTCAGATTTGGGTGCACGTTAAAGAACCCCAGGTGGTCGAAATTTCCTGAGCCCTCCACTATGGCGTCTCTCATAATCATATGGTGGTTTTGGGACGTTAAACCCCACATATCAATCAAATCAACGTGTTGGATGAATACGGATAGACTGAAAGCGCACACGCGAACAGCAGATTGAGCTTAAAGACTGCCACAGCAGTGTTTCTGTATATCAGGCAGCTCACGCTTGAATGTCTCGCGTTTTGACTAAAATTTATCCAGTCATATATGCCATTGTCATACAACGAAAAGTGGCGAAAGTTATCTTGAGTGCCGACCCGAAGGTCACGGACGGGTTCGATACTGGCAGTAGCGGTTGCATTTCAGTGTAGCTAAAATTCTAGATGCCCGAGTGCTTCGCAATATGAGTGTATGTTAAAGAACACCATATGATCGAAATTTCCAGAGTCCTGCACTACGACCTGTCTCATTACACTTCACGTCCAGGTTTGGACTATATACTTGTTACTGCGCTGCATAAAATATTGACAGCGCGAAAAAAAAAAGCCCATGCGCCCTCGCATTGCTCCTCCCTTATTTGTCGCACTGTCATTATTTTGTACTCATATTCATATCGTAGTTTTGGCAATTTAAGCCCGAGATATTGTTATGAATGGGAAAGTGAACACACTCGCACATTGATTACAATTGTCTGACGCTCTCCTCTAGTCCTTCTCGCTCCGGCGACCATGTGCAAAGTGGTTTGAACGCGCGAAAGTACAGTACACCTCCTTACAATGCATCCCGTTCCTTGCCTTCCTTCGCTTTAATATCACACCACGAAAGCTCGAAGTCGTCTGGCGAAATCCATTGTGACGCGTAAGAAGCTTCGTCCGAGCACTGACGAGAAACACCCCACGCGTCGACTAAGCGCGCGGCGGTCATTTACACGGCGGTGGTCTGGTGCAAGCAGCCGTCGCTCATTCGGGAAGGTGCCTCCTTTTGTCGCCACTTCCGACACCATCCTGCCATCGAACGGGCAACGCGTAGTTTATTCGATGTAGGCACGCGGTTTGGGCCTACCCTTTGTGGAAAGTCTCTGATGGGATGCTGCGCGATTTGGGGCTATTCACGGGGCGCAGATACCACAGATAACGACCGACTCAAGAAGGGCTCGCAAAGGCGTAGAGTGTACATCGCTAGACAATACTTAGCGAAACGTTTGTGTTTCTCAGAAATGGTGTAACCAGGGCAGAGGAGGGGGGGGGGGGGTGAAGGCCTGTTTTCACCAAATTTTCAAATGTTGCATGTGTGTATGAACACGTGTACAAACAGGCATAAAAAGTAGTTGAATTCCCTCCACACAAACACACACACACACACACACACACAGAGAGAGAGAGAGAGAGAAAGCTGATTACATCCTTGCTTCTCGGTCCTTGTAGCTAGCCTTCAGTTTTCTATGCTTGTTTTCTTATTTACATTTAGTTTTGCGTATGCTTTCTACAAGGTTCAACTTGCGGTCTTCTTTTTTTCTTACCTGTGACATCAACACATAAAAACATTCGCTCACGTTGTAGACGCGCGTAGATTCTAAGTGACAGAAATAGTGAAAAAACTGATTCACAAAGCTACTGCTATTTCGAACAGGAAGGAAACAACGTTTGATAAAGTCCTCAATGCATTTCAATTTAAACCAGTACGAAGCCTTGAGAAACTCTTGAGGACGAGTGCCTTTTATCAGGGCTGCGTTCGCGCTGTTCAACATTCTGAGTTTGCCTTCGTAGCCGTTTCAAGGGTAACGTTGTTTACATCGAAGAAGGTTCTTCCGAAAGGATCGTTGCACCACTTAGTTCAATGTTCTTTCTTGTGCTTTCTCTGGGAGTGGTTAACAGATCAACCAACTGTGCTTCTATAGTAGGGTTGACAGGCGGGCTAGTTGGTACAAATTCATAATGGAATAATTGGAAGCGCAAACCAACGGGACACAAGAGAAGAGATAAACAAGCGCTTGTTTGTCTCTTCTCTTGTGTCCCGTTGGTTTGCGCTTCCAATTATTCCATTATGAATTTGTGCTTCTATAGTCAAGTAATGATGGTAGAGTGCATTTACCTCCTTTTTTTCCCGTAAATACTCATCACTACCCTTCCTCTTTCTTACTCCTCTTCTTTTCTATCTCTTTCCTTTCTATTATTCTCCCTTTCACCCACCCCTAGTGTAGGGTAGCCAACCGAGGCAGGCTTGGTTTACCTCCCTGCCTTTCTTCTCATTTATCTCTCTCTCTTCACTACCCATATAGTATTTGCAGCAAGCTTGAAAAACTTCGTGTGGTTAACAAGACTGTACTGCACAAGACGATGCCTGAAAAGATCAAAACAGACACTCACAAAGCTGTGAAACACAATACAGGTGATAATAGTGTAGTCTCGCTTCTCTTTAAATCAAATCAGAAATGCGAGTCACTTGAAGCTCGGAAGTAGCGAATTTTTGTAGTTTCCTTACTCTGCTTCACACAGGGCTTCAGAGTTTATGTATACAGCACACATTCGGAGGTTATGTTGGCGACGCCTCAAAAGAGACACTTAACGCAAATGCTGATGTCTGTCACTTTCATCCGCGTGCTGAAAGGTGGATGCTTTTATGGTGCTGTTAAAAAAGATCAAGACATCCTTCTATCAAGTTCGCCATCTTTTCGATGGTCTGATTGGCTCTCAAGACGGCTGTTCTCTCTTTTATTAATTAGCTTAAAAACGCCGACTCAACCGAATTCCAAAACGTCTTGGAATACTCTCAAAAGGGATGCAGTACTAATAAGAACTTGCAATCTTCTGTTCTTTCATTTATTTCTTTATGCCCCACATTTATTTTTTCGTTCGTCAACCCTTATTTTTGTCAAGAATCGAAGGCTCACGAAGCGGCCAGGAATTCTCGGGCTCTTGCGCACTTGTCAGCCCACTGATCGACCCAGTGTCACTGGTCCGATTACAAGCTAAAAGCACAGCAGCTTCCCAGTCCATAGAATTATAATTGCGACCCATCGCTGCGGAAGGTCGGCTAAGCAAGGCCACCTCGTGTGACTAATTTTCGCTCACCTGTCATGGGGCCAAGAGCATAACTTGAAAGACTTTGCTTCCCAGTATAAATCCTAAAATATAGCTTTAAGTTGGCAAATGTACCCATGATATCTCATTATAATGCAAAGACAAGTTTTTTTATTAGTATCAAATGTAGTTAACAGAATCTTTGCTAATGATAGTGGCTGCCTATCCAGCCTATGTAGTTCTTCTAGATATTTTTTTCTTCACGGGGAACGTGATAATTTTCACAACTCAAAATTCAAAGCATTCCCCTTGATGTTCGCGATCATTGAGGCTCTGGCCCCGCCGCGGTGGTCTAGTGGCTAAGGTACTCGGCTGCTGACCCGCAGGTCGCGGGTTCAAATCCCGGCTGCGGTGGCTGCATTTCAGATGGAGGCAGAAATGTTGTAGGCCCGTGTACTCTGATTTGGGTGCACGTTAAAGAACCCCAGGTGGTCGAAATTTCCGGAGCCCTCCACTACGGCGTCTCTCATAATCATATGATGGTTTTGGGACGTTAAACCTTACATATCAATCAATCAATCATTGAGGCTCGGTTCTGCTCATGCATGACCCGCTACCAAGAGCTGTGGCGTTCGACGTCACATGGGAAAGGAGCGTCGCGAAGCGCCTTTGATGTCGTTTCTTTATTCATTCTAATTTCCTTTTCATTCACTGATGCTTCTGCGCACGCACCATCATCCACAACGACAGTCTGGCGCTTCGGTTCATCTGATGCTCCTTCCTAATTGCGTGTGCCGACGCCGTTACGTCACCGGGCTTGTCTGTCTCGGCTCGTGACGCAACAGAGGAAGCGTGCGGTGCGTGCGTTTAGTGTGCACTATATCTGACAGAGCCACGCGCAGCAGCGGGTAACGCGTCGTTTGCCACGGCCCGGCGAGCATGACTCGATTGCGAGCGGGAACGACGAGCCACTGCTGCCAGTGGTGGGTGTGGGTGCCGAGCCTGTCGGATGTGTGTGAAATGGTCTTGCTGATTCTTACAGCGTCCTCCAGTGGACGTCGTATTAGCACTAGGCATTACAGACATCTCGGACAACTAACATTCCGGCTTTATTCCTAGACCAAGGTTCCTACGATGGTGATAGTCTGGTCTCACTATCCAATTGGTTGCAAAAGATATACGCTGGTATTCACCCAATTCTGGTGACAAAGGTCTAGTGAGTAAGGTACACGGCTGCTGACCCGCAGGTCGCGGCATCGAATCCCGGCAGCGGTGGCTGCATTTCCAACGGAAGCGGAAATGTTGTAGGCCCGTGTGCTCAAATTTGGGTGCACGTTAAACAACTCTACGTGGTCGAAATTTCCGGAGCCCTCCACTACGGCGTTTCTCATAATCATATGGTGTTTTGGGGACGTTAAACCCCCCATATCAATCATCCTTTCCAGGTCCACCCAGGAGGCGTCAGCCACATACAGCGACCGCTTATACTTATCTTCAGGTGAATAGGAATACCAATCAGCAGGATTTTTTAGGATTAAGGGGGAATCCCGTATATTGTAGCTTCGTTACTGCCTTTCACCGCATCAGTTTGTAACCGCCGTGGAGAGCGAACTCTGGGATGATCGACCTGATATGATTCATTAGCTCAAAGCGTGGGCCGCTCTTATTCGTGCATCGTGCAACGATTAGAAAAAAATTATCGGTAACAACATCTAGACGGAAAAGGTTTTTTTTTTTTTTTTTGACGCTTCAACCAGAATCCTGTCTCCATCGGGACTTCAGTTTTCCTGAGGCAGGCCGGACCCCGGTCGAAACGTCGAGAAAAGCTTTCCTCTATTGATGCTGTTACCGAGCTCGACTGCTGACCCGCAAGTTGAAGGTTGGATCCTTTTCGTGCCGGTCGCCTTTTGACGGCGGTGAAATGCTTTACAGGCTTATGCACGTTAGGCTTATGTACTGTGCGGCATCAGTGCACGTTAAACAACACCTCATGGTCGAAAGTTCCGCCACTCTCCGCTGCGGCGTTTCGCATAATCATATCGTGGTTTTGCAGAAGTTCTTCTAATCATTTCTATATGTACACTAATCTTGACAACATAAAATATATTATCGTGTCAGAAATCATTCATACGCTACTTCGCGTTATCCCCTGCTATAGAGCACGTTCGTAAAGATAATAAACGAAGGCCGGTTGGGGTATCCTTCAGCATACTCTCTGTTTTTCATCACTCAACTCCCGCACATCCCGCGCGCACTCGTATCTCACTCCCTTGCTCGCACGACAGCGCAATCAGCGATTGGTTAGGCACATCTCTCGAGGCGCGCCTTTGTCGGTGTAGAAAAGCAAATAGCATCGTATCATTATCGCGTGGCGTTGATCGCCGCTTAAGCGGGTCTGCGCGAAGCCTTCGCTCGATACGATGCAGTCACGGCCCGTTAGTCACGCCCCGCGTAACGAATTCCTTCCAGCGTGATCACGCGTCTGCAGCCAGGAGATCTGCACCGGCTCAGCAATGCGTGCATGCACAGGCCATTCCATGCATATGGGCCGCTGGTATCCTGTTCCGGCCCTCATGCGCAACACTCTCGGGACATGGTAATCCTGGTAAACTCGCCGACTTTCTACGATGGAAACAAATCGGTGGTATGCGTGCACAAAACCTCGCTGCTATTAGCAACCGACAATATTTATTTATTTATTTATTTATTTATTTATTTATTTATTTATTTATTTATTTATTTATTTATTTATTGCATACTGCCAGCCACCTCTTGGTGGCCAAGGCAGGAGTGATACAAACTTTCATACTTGCAGCCACTTATAACACTACCCTTCACGGCGCAGAAATAAAATCACCACATAACAGGTTTGCGTGGAACATGAATACTCGGGTTACAGGAGCAACACAATGAATGAATGAGCTTTCTTCGACTATATTAGCACTCGGAATCACTTAGACATAAATGAAGGTTTTCAACCACTCGCCTCCTATTCTGCTTGTGTGACTTCTCAAAAATAAAAAAAGGAATGTAATCCAGCGTTTATGACACACTATATAGTCTGAACAACTTCGCACGGAGAACGCATGTGGTAGTAATACTTTCCTGCACAACAAATAAAACTTGAGTAGCCTGGGTACTCTTAACCTCAGTTTTCACACAACGTCCCACGTATATCAATATAATGACGGTGATGCTCACTCCGGGGAGTGCCTAAATAAATGCAAAAGAGAGGTAGAGGAAAATAATTAAACTTAATTCCTTTTATCAGGGTGCTGGCGCCCGTATAGGTAGTCATCCGCCTCAGTCCAAGTAGTCGGTAGCATCAGCCGATATCGTAGCCATATTCCCCACTGGTAACTGGTCCTCTGTATGTGATTGTATGAGTGTTGTTATATTACACTTTCAAGCCACAAAAAATATGTCATGCACCATGCCCCGGGAGAGCCATGCATTAATTGCATTCTTTGTTCTACTCTGTGCAGTCTTTTTTCTACTTGGTGGCTTTTAATTAGTATACGTCATACTCCTTGCCTGCAGCTGCAGTGGCATCACGTGCCCTTGTTTCGATATCTGTCTTTACTCTAGTGCTTCCTTTTTTATTTAGTGGTTGTACATGAAACAGCCAAAAAAAAGGTTAATATTTATCCTATTGATGTGCATCAAAACACAATATATAGTGAACTCGGCAATCGTAAGTTCTTTGTATTCTGACATGCGTCAGCAGAGAGAAAACGTCGTCTTTTCACGACTGAATAAGCAATGTAGCGTACATGTTTACGTCGGAAATAAGTACCAGCAATAACCTCTTCTGGACTTCAATGTAAATTTATAGAATGAATATTTTATGCGCCACCCCTAACGTGCATTGGCGGGTTTTCCCCGCACCCGACCTTGAACTCGTACCGTTTTACCGTTCATTCTTACAAGTGGTACATGAAGGAAATATGCTAAAGAGCAAGCTTTCAGAATAAAAAAAATTCTAGTATGTTTTTCTCTTTACGTATAGCATAAAGCTTAACACTGACTATCATAGAATCTGCGTTTGGCAAAACTTTTGTATTGGTTCGCTCTTACTACACTGACTATAGAAGACTGTTAACCTTATTTACAATTCGTTCTTTTCCTTTTTTTTCCGTCATCATGTATTCCCATCGCTCACAACTGCATGATGTACATAAGTTCATCAATGTTGCGGAGTGCGTCCGTTTGCCGTAATCTTCTCTCGTATACAGTTGTAACAACCAGGACCGCCTTTGTGAGCCATGGTAAATACCATGTCTGTATGCACGCAGAGTCCAGCTAGTTATTAGGCATCATTCGATTTGACAATCCGTCTCCCCGTTTCCATTCTGTGAACAACCAGCGATCGATTCGAACCATTCAGGCGTAGCTCTCTTTGTCACTTCGGCGCACTGCTTTGTCACAAGGCTTGTGATACGCGCTTCGCTCCGGCAAACATATCAAAAGGCCACTGCGCATCTGTAAACATCGCGCATCGCAGTGGAAGACTAGACAGCTTCCTTGCATTATGGCCGTCGAAATGGCACACACGCTGTGCGATTGTATCAACGGGGCTATAGCCTCCTGCATTAACTCTCGCAGTCTACGAGCGCTGGATGCGTCAGCTGTGTACGTAAGCAGACGCACGTAAGCAGGCACGACGCGTTGACAAGCACTGCGGCGCGCTGTGCTCGACTCGACCTCGGCGGTAGCGGACACCTCTTTGCGACCGCATGCTGCGCCTGAATGGGTGTGCACTGCAGGCGGAGCGTTGCTCGTCCGCTACGCAAGCCCAAGGTTGCGTTCACTGGGGCGCGAGCAGGTGTCGATCATGCACGGTTATATGCGCAGTGGCACTTGATATGAGGGTGGCACGTTTACATTTTGTCACAGAGCTTCGTCTACAGAAAGTAACACAGAGGCAGTATAGCACAGTAAAACTTCCTTAGCACAGTAAAACACAGTAAACACAGTATAGCACAGTAAAACCCTTAGGGAGAAAGAAGTAAGCCTCTATTACAGTCTTTAAGAGTCGCCTGGTTACAATCTTCATTCTCGGAGGTGTTTACATTACAATAATCCTCATTCTCGGAGGAGTAGATCGGAGGTTACAATCTTCATTCTCGGAGGAGTAGATCGGAGGTGTTTACAGAGAAAACAACCGAGGCTAACACCCTTATACAGGGCGTTGGCCACGGTTGTTTTCTTTAGAAACGGTGTACAACCAGTTCATTCAGCAAACAACACGCTCATATTTCTTTACGGGCAAGAAAGTTGTTAGCCATGTCAAAAAACGTTTGCACTTTTATATATGCTACCTGTTTTTTTTTTTACTTCGTATACGTGGATTTCTGTAATGTTTACGCTTGCGGCTGCGGGTATTCTTGGTGGTTTCATTTTTTCTTTTTACGTTACTCTTCGCACGCACTTGTTTTCTATTTCTTAACGTGTTACGGCACTTCAGCGTTCTACGCGAATGCATCAGCAATGCAAGTTGTTGCATATATTGCAAAATGATGTCAATTTTCAGCCACAAAACCGTCCGCCAGGGTGGTATAGCGGTTGCGGAGCTGAAATAAAGATCGCGGGACCGGCGGTGATTGCATTTCGACGGAGGT
Source organism: Rhipicephalus annulatus (assembly GCA_013436015.1). Taxonomy (NCBI): domain Eukaryota; kingdom Metazoa; phylum Arthropoda; class Arachnida; order Ixodida; family Ixodidae; genus Rhipicephalus; species Rhipicephalus annulatus. The sequence goes on from WOVY01012440.1 coordinate 339,446, forward strand.
GAAATACTATACAGAGCCATGTACTGTGCAATATCGGTACTCCTTGAAGAACACCAGATGGTCCGAAATTACGGAGCTCTCCATTGCGACGTGGTTCTTCATCATATCGCTGTTTTTTTTCCCGTGAAACCCCACATATTGGTATTGAAGTCACAAACCAGGCTGAAGGCTTGATGACGAAGTCGAGATAAATTTATGTGATGTTTATCTATCACTTTCATGCTTTTTTGAAAACTATGTGATACCCACAACTCTAACAAACACTTCGTAGATGCACAGTGCTTACTTCTGGTTTATTTAACCGTTGAAAATTATTCCTGTTCGTTTAACGTTGAGTCGTGTCATTGAGGCTTTTCTAAACGACCTATGTTGGTTCGACAAACAGGCGCGAGAGCTACACCAATATAGTTTTGAACAAAAAAAGTCTAAATATAAGGGCGCGTTTACTTTGTTAGACGCCACATGAGATGTTAATATTGATATGTCAATGTGATGAGATGCTGTAAATGTTGTCAATATTACCAATATAGATTGACTTTTACTTCCACCACTGTATACTCAAGGAAGCATTTTATAGAGAGGCCAAGTGAGAGTCAGGTAATAATGAATGTCACGCATGCACAAGGCTTGCTTCGTCGACGGCAACCCGATCACTTTCATACCGGTGCGCTGGACGTCGGTGCTGTGCAATAATAGGCTCAGGGTTATGGCGGTGATTGCGAGATGTCGAAATACGGGAAGCGTTCTTGCCGTTAACCGCGGTGACCCTGTCGTTCTCCGTGCCAGTATATTGCGTTGTCGTGTCTGCCTCATACCGGATGGTGACGCTGGGCACAATGCGGCAATTGTGTGCAGCGAAGCGTCGTGTAGATGTTTTATATGGGCGCCAAGCATAGCGTGAGCGGAGTTCTAATTATTAAGGTTGCTGTTCTTTTTATTATTCCTGGTCTTATGGCGAGCTCTGACTGATGTAAACCAAACGAGCGTGTTGCGGCGTCGTTTGGCGTAGTTGTGCTGTTTACCGTTAGTATACCGTATACCCCTATTGGAAACTATCAACTTTTATTTAGTTTAGATGTAGAAATTCCGCAGCTTTTGAAAGCACCGCACGGCTCGCAGGTTAACGCGTTCTCTTCATTCGTAACATTTCCTGATTGCCAACGTGCAATCCGTGTGACTTCTGTACATTTTCCTGCGTGATCATACGAGGGAAGATTGGATACGAAGTCGAGCTTAGAGCCCAATGGTACACACCCCCAACGGAAAATGGCCTTCATTATACATTCGCCCAATCGGAATCTCCATGTTCTACAATCCATAGTAATTCGAACTGACGGGTTAAATTTCTCTAGGGAAAGCATTACAGCGCAGCCCGTTCAAAACTGATGTTAGCTCGAGTTCACTTCTATAAGCCCACGTGTGCTCTGAGTTTTACTATACATTCAGCACATACGCTTTTCAAGTTAGATCCATCGCCGCTAGTCGTACAATCAATTACGACAATTTTACGATTTTTTTTACTGTCTGACTTGACGTTATCGAAAAAAAATACTTGACTTGACTCGGCTAGACTTCACAACGCAGCTGTTAAGCTTTCAGGTGTGCCGTTTCGCGTGAACGGAAAAAGAACCAGAATGCGCTCACTTCGACCTCTTCCTTTTATGTTTCACTCCCAACACACTTGCGTCGGTTTGTCCGGTGTGGGATGCAATAACTATAGTGGCTCGGAGAACGAGTACAAAGAGAGAAAGCGAGAGAAAGTGAAAATGTCTAAAAGACAAAAAATTCTAGGGGAGAAAATATTTGAGGTGGTATTCGAACCCACTTCGAAGGCGAGCGTCGAAAGCACATGGCTGTACTGCTAGCAGAGCATGTACCATAGTCTCGTACATATAGCATGGGGGTGTAAGAAAAGATATATATATAGTGGGAGTAATAATTCAATGGGCCAGTTAGTCTTCGTGAAGGTATGGGATATGGCACTACGGGAGCCGGTTGTCATAAATATATTTATTTCCCAACAGTTTCGGGAGGGGTCCTCCCTTCATCCCGTTGTGGCATATCCCATACCATATATATATATATATATATATATATAATATATATATATATATATATATATATATATATATATATTGCAAACTAATACTAATTGTATGTGGTTGACGTTTCGCAACCACGATATAGTTACGATAGACGCTGTACACAGGCCTTTATCGTTTTGCCTCCATCGAAAAGCGACCAATGCGGCCAGGATTGAAGCAGAAAACTTCATTTGAGCAGCTGAGCACCGTAATCAGTACAGCTGCGGACTATCTATTGTAAACTTGGTGTTCGTGGTTAATGACTCCCAGGCAGACTTTAAAAAGCAGAAAACTTCGCACGTTCTGAAAGCCGCGAGTTCACATAAGCGTTATGTTCAGAGCAAAACCTCTTATAACGCCGTGCGCACGACCCGCTATTCCCCAACAATACATCGATGTTAATGTTTTGAAAAAAATTAACTTACATTTGCATTCTCTTGGTAGTATGACTACATAAACAATTATACTAACAATTTTCGCGCATTTATTTTCCTTTTTTATTTGTATCTTGTTCATTATGTTATTTTATTTTTAATAATTTAGTATTTAGTATCGACTGCGGTGTACGGTGCTTTTCGATAGATAAATAGCAGTTGCAAGAATCAAGTATAGAGTTTGGTGTCTACGGGCAGAAAGAAATAGTTCAAAAATCAGCAAGCTATTATTTAAAAAGAAACATTCTCAGATTCTTCGACAAGGCATCCCCTCCGACTACTTTAACGCGTTATTGGAACGGAACTCATGTAAGCCAATCACCTCCCATTCCTCCGATGCAGATATGTCTGAGACGCGCACTGAGTTTGTACAACGGCGAGATGTCTGCCTCTCGAGCATCGCCGGCGCTGAGTGATGCTATACGTAGTCGTCGTAATGCACGATAGTGTTTCCGGAGCTTGTTCCAGGTTCGGCTCTCTCGCCTTGCATTTCAGCTGCGCAAATCTAAGAAGCACGATATCGCACTCGTGCCTGGTACAACCCTGTTATGCCATCGCTAGCGCCATGTTGCCGTTCGTCGCGCATTCCGCTGCAGGTCTGGGAAAGAAGACAAGGCATCTCGGCGTGAAACATGGAATACAGCAAAATAAAAATAAATTCGGATGAGTGTAAGCCAGAAACGAGCCGCGGGCAGGGAGAAGTTTCCAATTTCCGATTCTAGTCTCCCCGCGTACGGTTCGAGCTCCGGCTGTGGTCCCCGTTAACGACTATGCACGCCCTGCAGAGGATGGAGATTTAAAAAAAAAAAAGAAACGAGCTTTTCGCTTCTGACGAGTGAGCACGAAAAAGGAAGAAGAATGGGTCATTTGAACGCGTAGCGTTTGGCTTGTTAAGCGTGTCCTCCATTCCGTTTTGGCATGCTTTCTTTCTTTGCTCCCTCTTCAAATCGTACCCTATTATCCTCAAATACTTTTTTTCTCGTTGTTATTACACCCTTCTTTGCAAACGGCTGATTTCGTGTGTAAGTGTGTCAGCCGCCGCCGGCACCGACATGCCCGAGCTTCTCGCCTTATTCTGGTCGCTTTGTTCCTTCAATTTCACCGCATTAGCATATAATTTCCAACCAGTACTGTTTCTATTTCTTCATACTTTTGCTTGTGTTCAATTCCCTAGTCAAACACAGGGGTGCACATTCGTTCTCATCTTACACCTGTTTATTATTTCTGTATTTCGATAGTATTCGCTTCTTTGGCATGTGCTCACGTTTATTATTTTTTTAGTCTCGTTTATTTCCTGCCTCAGTCAAAAGACGTGGGAGTGCGCAGCGGAGCTGCATTGATTATTCGACGTAACGGACGCGCAGACTCCCTTCACTCGACTCCAGTGCAACCTCTTGCAACTTCACCGTTCTTCTTGCTCGTTTATCACCATATATATATATATATATATATATATATATATATATATATATATATATATATATATATATATATATATATATATATATATATACATATATGGGAGAGAGAGAGAGAAAGACTTCAACAAAACTTTTCAAAATGTGCGTAGCAGACAAGGTGAAAGTAGGAATAGAGATGTACAAAATTAGCACAAAACCTTCAGCTGACTATTTCGTGAAGGCGTACAATTTACATAGCTTCAGCAAAGAAACAAAACATCAGAACAAGAAGCAATCGTAGTAATGTAGTTTAAAAAAATGACTATCAAAGAAATAAATACAAGAGTTTCTCACATGAAATCGTCACACCACTCCTGTATCTGATATGCTCGTGTTCGTGCTGTTTTTTAAAACAAGATCATTCGTATTGGTCAGGCTCTGATGTTTCATTGTTTAGATAAATCTATAAATCGCCTTCTTTCACAAAATAACGTTAGCTGGAATTTCCGCGCTTCACGCCTGCGTCTGCATTGCACTTTTCGCCCTGTCATGTTTGCGTAGGTGAAAAAAATTTGCTGAATCTATCAATCGGGTAGTGCATGAACTTGTCTAGCTTCCAAAATAGACAGAATATAATAAAAGAGAGAGGGAGAGGTTAACAAGGACTTCGAACTCCTGAATCCACAACTCTTACCAAGCCTTCCATAACATGTCATCGGTCTGCAAGTCATCGCGTATATATAGTCTTCGTGTCATGGCAGTATGTGATGTCGGTGGGGTCGTTTTGCCGTCATTTTCTTGGTAATCGTTTGTCGTCATCGTCGTCGTCTGCGTGCCGAAAATCTTGTCACGTTGACCTCGTTGCAGTCACGTCTGTCGTCCTTGTTCGTCGTCGTCACAGTTGCTGTTCAGTCGTCGGGTCTTGGTTTTCGTTATATCGTGTTCGTCCACGTGTCAGTCATGCTGAACTGATGACACGACTTTGGTTTAAAATTAACTTTTCTTATTTATTTTCTCTTGTGCGATTGCATCTCCACACGACAAGTTCACCTTGTTCTGCCCCTGTCTTTTATAACCTAAGCCTTTCCGTTTACTTCAAGTGCAACGTTACTACCTTTTCCCAATTAACGTAATTATTGTGTTTAACTATGCCCCCACTGGCACATTCACTGTGCTGTTCTTGCTGCCATCTCTACTTTTTTTTATTTTTACATGGCTCTCCCAATGTATTATTTTCATGTGCGGATACTCAAAATATTGCTTTATTTTTATTCATCACACGTACCTCATATAACGCTAATACTTTGTTATCATGTAACTGCTAAACTAGGCTAAATTATACTTTATATTCTCATTTGGTGATTCCTCGCTCGGAAGACAAACCACGAGTCCTAATTAAGAGGTATAAAATGTGACACACTTGTTCAGCTCGGATGAGATGAAAAGCCCTGACTTCCATACGCGAGAGCAACCAATACAAATGGGCCTACGCTTAGCATTGGACGGACGAAGCAGCTGTTGTTCTTTTTTTTTTCACCGTCCTCTCATCTTCATCTCGTTGGCCATTTCTGATAACAAGACGGAGCGGTGCTCGGGTCGATTCTCCTGAGCACTCCTTTGCAATCTCTGTCTTTCTCGCGTAGCTGTTGGCGCTTAATTTTCTAGATAGGTTGAACCACCTGCTTTACTTTTCTTCTTCTAACTTTTCTTACCCCTAGTATTCAATATTTCTTTAACAAAATGCCGTGACTTAGCTGTAAGAGCATGGTCAGGAACCGGAATCAGATGATGGTTAACGGATACTCATTACGAATACAGTCCTTAATGGCAGTACTAGTTTACATAGCCAATAGCTATGTCTCACGCTGTTCGAATCGCAAGAGTGTTTGGTTACCAATCAGCTTGCAGGAGTAAAAGCCTATAATTCAGCATGAAGTGAATATTATAATCTCTTCTAAGCACCGTTGCTTCTTGAGAGATAAACAGAATACAGAAGGTAGCTCAGAGCAAACTTCTAAACCTTGCTTTAGCTCATTGGGGGTGATTCATTAGGAGATCCAACCACCAGAAACGCAGTCAGAAATGTTTTTAGGGGGGATGGGGAAGTGGGGATTTCAGCCATACTTTATGTATCTTCATGCATGTGTTTGTATGTTTGGTGTATAACGCAGGCAAAGTCCCCCCCCCCCCCTCTCGGCTGTGTCCTTGCCAACCGCCTGCATTTGTAAATGACGAAAGTTTAGGGATCACAACCTGTTGGTTTAAAAATGAGAAACCTTGTTTGTGGGCGAAGTTAAAGCTCATGGCTCGCTGGGTAAGCTAACCACAAACGAGGTGTCAAGTTAAGCAGCTCGGTGAACTGGTGGATTAGACTCGCGACTGTCAACACGACTACGGAATATGCTGTGGCAAACTCTCGTTTGCAACACCGGACAGTGCGAAAGATAATGCGAGAGGGTAGAAGTAAGGACCTCGTAGGGTGAAGTAATGGACATAAAATGCTTGCTAGCAGAAATTTTGCCGAATACGCAGCCCAAACACGCGGTAACTTGGAATGAACATATTCTACATTATGTAAATGTGTTTTACCGTTCATAGCATGATCACAATAAATTATGGAAGTGCAATTCATATTAGGCTATTATATTAGATTATCGTTGTTCTGCAAAGAAAACTGCCGCGTAGCTTTTCACTTACAGCCTACAATGATACCAATGCCGTACGTCTGCAGCTGAGTCTGTGGAGCGCGAAGCGAAACATTGAACGCACTCGCGCCAAGGCAACAGCTGAGAATGACTCACGTCTATGTAAGTGGTTTGTCCTTCGTGATTCTGAGGCGTGCTTCAGGGTCGCGATTTAAAGTATACTTGCCATGTGCCGTTTTGGATTAATTACGGTGGCAGCTTTACACCTATGAGAGTTGTGACGCGCACGCTTGAATACGCGGAAGCTGCGGGTAGAGGGGAGGGTAATAGTGTATACACCTAAATATGCGTTACAGCTCGGTGTTTCAAAGAGATAATTAGAATGCGTGGAGAAGTACTGGCTCTTGTGTTAAGAGAAATGTGTGCCCTAAATATACTTCCGAAACTGAATGGCTTTAAGCATATGAGAAACGGGAAGCGAAGACAATCGAGTTGGATAACTGTTTGTTGCTGTGCCATCTTCTAATGAATCAGATGCCTGCATAGTCAGCTGTTTCTCTGTCTGCCTTTATTTGTCCTTGCCGAGCTATAACAGCGTATGAGAAACGACAGTTCTTTGTCTGATAAGATTCACTTGTGCAGATAGACTATCACAACTCTATTGATATCGAGAGGCGTGCTGTGTCAGACTGTCGGTTAGAGACGCCCACTGTGGCATCACTGAAGCTCGAGCCAAACGCATTATGTGGAAATCTACAAAGAGATTGTGAAGTCTTAAAGAAGCATAACTTGCCGTGCGTTTGACAGTTCACAGTCGAAACAACCTAAATTAGCAATAGAAAACTCGAGGAACTAACTACGCGATGGAGAACAAATTTATCTCACACTATCGCGGCAATCACTTAAATCTCAAACCAAGAAGAGTGCTTGTTTAACCTTCTTGTTCTTTTTTGCTTCTTAATTCGGATATGGATTCATGTATATGAACTTGTAGGCCCCACTCGGGGTTCAGCGCAACTGTGACCCAGCATTGCACAGTGCTTCCATCGCACTTCACGTATGCAGCATGGCCTCCGTTACAATTGTGGTGCGTACACCTGCGCAAACCGCGCAGATGAGGCCGCTAGATCTGCACACGATGGTACCCAATACACAGCCATCCCGTTCTCAAGAACCGACGCAGCTACAAGACTTCGTTCGCTTGCACGTGACCTCACACTGGTACAGTGGAACTCGACAGACTTCACAAACGCGCGCCTGCATAACTTGGATCCCGATCTGCAGCTTCGTCTTCCCCCAAGGATATCTCGAGCTGAGGAGACTCTTCTATGCCGCCTGTGGCTTGGAGTGGCCTTCACGAACGCATACTCTTATCTCATCGGGGTGGCCAGCTCTCCTACATGCACTTACTGCAGTTGCGAAGAAACCATCGCGCACCTTCTGTGTGAGTGCACCTATTTCAACGTGCAAAGACAAGAACTCACTGCAGCTCTGGATAGACTAGACAATCGGCCTTTGTCGGAACAAAGGATTCTGGGTCATTGGCCAAGCCCATCCTCAGCCCAAAAGGCTTTGAAAGCTTTGCTGCGCTTTTTGCGGACAACTGGCCTCAGAGACAGACTTTAGTGTCTTATACTTTTTGATGTTGCCTTTCCTCTGTCGCAGTTTTTTTTTTTAATTTCTCCTTCTCTTCGCAGCATTTCTTTTTAACATCTTTCATTCCCCTCACCCCTTTCCCCAGCACAGGGTAGCCAGCCGGTCTAAGAACTGGCTAACCTCCCTGTCTTTCCGCCTAAATTCTCTTCCTTCCTTCTTCTTACCATTCCTAGAATCCAAAAAATAAAGAAACAGTCGTCGCATCTAGTCCTGAAACAGGCCACACTACTCTTCCTGCACAAGAAACACGATGGACGCCTTCACATTTGCACGTATGGTTCTGTTTCTTCAGTAAGCACGGCAGGGGCGGTGGTTATTCCCACGAAGACCATCACAATTAAATTCAAGACATCGCATTTGACATCATCGACAGCTGCAGAACTCTCCACCGTACTTGCAGCTCAGGAGTTTATAGCTGAAGAACCTTCAGAAACTTGGTTGATCTTCTCGGACTCGAAGGCAGCTTTTCAATGTCTCATGTCACCCTTTTGTCATGGACCTAATGAACAGTTAGTAGATGATATAAGGCTTCTTCACCACCAAGCAATTCAGAGAGAACACATCATCGTACCAGTGTGTACGAAGTCATTGTGGCCTATATGGCAACGACTGCACAGATAAGGCCGCTATATCCGCACATGATGGTTCACAATACACAGCCATCCCGTTCTCAAGAAGCGACGTAGTTACAAGGCTTCGTTACTTGCACGTGACCTCACACTAGCACAGTGAAACTCGATGGAATTCACAAACACTCGATTACATAACTTGGATTCCGATCTAAAGCTTCATCTTCCCTCTGGAATATCTCTAGCTGAGGAGACTCTTTTATGCCACCTGTGGCTTGGTGGGGCCTTCACGGGCGCGTACTGTTTTCTTATTGGAATGACCAGCACCTCTACGTGCAATTACTGCAGTTGCGAATCGCCCATCTTCTGTGTGATTGTACCCATTTAAACGTGCCAAGACAGAAATTTACCGAAGCTCTAAATAGACTATATGATGGCCCTTTGTCGGAACAAATGATTCTGGGTTATTGACGAAGTTCACCCACAATCCAGAAGGCTTTGAAAGCTTTATTACCCTTTTTTTACGTGCAACTGGCCTTAGAGACACACTTTATAGTGTCGTATTCTATTTATTTTCCTCTCCCTTTTTCGCTATTTTTGTCTTCTCTCTCTCCCACTGTCTTCGTAACATCTTTTTTCTATCACCTTTTCTTCTCCTTACCTCGTTCCCCAGCACAGAGTAGCCTGCTGCTCTAAGAACTGGCTCACCTCCTTGTCCTTCCGCCTATTTATTTTCTCCTCCTTTTAATACATTTTCATTTCTTCCTGGCATTGTTAATGCTCTCCGGTATTTACAGCATCTCCACCTATGTTACTGATCGTGACACATCATGCTTGTCTGGAGGCCAATAACGAGAGTACGTTCATATAAGTGGAGTCTTCCGTAACACACCTGTTTCCGGCCATGAACACGAGTTGCAGGCGCCATTATGATGAGGGTCAGGCACCTTTAGCCACCAGCCGTTCGCATGTTTACGGCTGTCTGAAAGTGTTTCACGGACCCGGCTGCTCGCAGACGAGCTCTATCGGTCATCTGTGTCAGGGTCGCAGTGTTTCTTCAGCCCGTCGCTCGTTCCAACCATTAGGCAAACTAAACTTTTACTTTCATTTATTTCACAACCCGTTCAGTCTCCCCTGAGCGTCAAATGCGCAAAATTCGGCCAGTATTTACAAATAAGACTTTCTGTTTACGGGGTAGTATGCGTTAACACTGAGTGATGTTTCGTACATCCAGCAACAAACTTTTTTGGGAGTGCAAGGTTTGCAATAAAAATAACTCCAAGCTGCCGCTGATGCATATCTTCTCGTTTAATTATTTCTCCTGGGGCTAGCTAAGACGACCTGCTCAGCAATCCACTAAACTTGAAGCGCCATGCCTTGAAGGATCAGTAATTCGAATTTGCCGTGCAACTCGTGTTCAGTAAATTTTAGCGTATTTCTCTGACACACCACGTAACGTACAATAGGTGGATTCAATACTTTTTGCTGAATCAATAAAACGTGACCTTTTGAAGCAATTCGTACACTTATAATAAAAGCAGCAAATGCCTGCTGTTTTTTTATGGTTTCCAAAAATAGGCTGCGTGGGTGGGCATTACAAAACGCCGTGGCGACTTTTTTTTTTTTTTGTAAGTCGTTGAGTGATTGAAAACCAAAAACCAATATTCCTTTGCGCTTGACTTTGCCACATAACTTGCGAGCTGTTAGGCAAGGCGCACTTGCAAGCATCTTCCGTTTTGTTTAGTTTGTGACGCCGTTCACATTGTCTGAGATGTGCAGTCAGGAAATTTTCTTTGCTTCTCTTTATTTTCTTGTGACTCTGAGACATACTTCATGCCTTTACTACATCTTCTGTCACCAATATCTTATCGAAAAGTCGAGAAAGAACTAAATGTCACTTTTTCGTGGATTCGTGCGCTGACAGACTCCATACGTGACCACTTTGAAACCACGGCTCATGATGAACCAAAGAGTGCCGTTTCAAGGACCATCACTAGGTGCTTCAACATCTTCCACTTGAATTTCGCCCTTTCTGCCAGTTTTCTAAAAAGCCAAATGAGTCGTGCTCCAACTCCTATCTCTTTTTGTATTATTTTCTATTGCTCGTTGCTCATTAATAAGCCAAAAGTATAACGTGAGCATGCTCTCGCTCACTTTTTCTCGTCAGCTCATTCTTTTATTCTTCAAAATGTTAACGCATGCTTCAAATGACGAAGTGAAAATCAATATGAAGCCGTTACATCCTCCTGGCAAGGAACTTCTTTTCTGCTCTCGCGTGCCCAAATACGCCCAACTGTTCTCTTAATTACACTGTATTTTTCGTACTCTACTCCGCCCTCATTCTTAATTTTTTTTTAGAGTCATCCGCTTTTTCTTTCAGTCACTTTTTCATAATTACGCTTTTGAAGCATGAGTACTTCACGCTATTTAAACGGGACTATTCACTGTTTGCTGCTCAGAGTGCTCGTAGATTGAGCAGCTTTCATACATGTTTCATTAACCCGTCGTTAATCGAGTACCTAACCTGAACGCAATCACAGAGTCTTTCGCGAGCTCCTCTTTTTTTTTTCTCCGACGTTTCAATTTTCTCATTTTTTTTTTTTTGGCCCCGATTTCAACGACTGTCTTCTTGCAACCCAAGCACCACGGGAAATTCGTTCTTGGAAACTGGTCGCCCTCTTTCCACGATGCGAAAGAATGATCTCCTCCGTGATAAGTAAGACGCGCCAGCAGCCCGTACACGGTGCTCCCCAACAATTTGACGGCACGTGCTGCACCCATTCGCCCTTTCTTTTCTAAATGGAGAAACGAGCGCCGCTTTTGCAAGACCTATGGCGATTGCCGGGGCAGTAACGTTCGTTGCTTCGGGGTGTGTGTGTGTGTGTGTGTGTGTGTGTGTGTGTGTGTGTGTGTGTGTGGTGTGTGTGTGTGTGTGTGTGTGTGTGTGTGTGTGTGTGTGTGTGTGTGTGTGTGTGTGTGTGTGTGTGTGTGTGTGTGTGTGTGTGTGTGTGTGTGTGTGTGTGTGTGTGTGTGTGTGTGTGTGTGTGTGTGTGTGTGTGTGTGGACATAGAGATGCGCGCGCGGACATAGAGATGCGCGCGCGCGCATCTCTATGTCCTTTCTTTCTCTTGGCCTCTTCCTTGAATTTCGCACTTCTCGTACGAACGCGTGAGAACGCCTCCATTCCCCTCATGTAACAAAGAGAATAACTATTAAAGAAGACCTGTCGACTTGATTTTTCTGAATCGCACTCACACGTGTGCACAATGAGCACAATTTCGAGTATTTGAAGAAATATATGTGTTGTAACAGCGTAAAAAAAACGGGAAAGGAACAAGCGAGACTCGCATTCGTGTAACGACTGGCGGGAGGAGTGTAAGCTTCGGCAAGCGCTGGCGTCTTCGTTCTTCGACAGTCATTTTCCCCACGTGCTGCGGGTAAATTGCGTCTCATTCCCGCACTGTATGTATGAGGCTGCTCTAGATTTCTTCTGCCGCGGTCGTTGCCATCGTAAGCACCCTGGAAGATACATCGTGAACGTTCGTGATGAAAGGACGCTGATGGAGATGCTTTTAGTACCTGTGACTTGGCTTTTGTGCTTGTTTTCGTGCGAGACTCCGGGCGAGCGAATTTTAGTAGTGAGAAATGCGTGAGCGAGTACTTCGCGTATAATATAATAAGGCGCGCAGTATATTAGTGTGCGAGGCGTAGAGTTGATGGAACGTCGATTTGAGAACGTGAGTGGGACATTTCATTTTCTCCGAGTCTTCTCTCTTGTCTGGCGTTATATTATTGTTTCTGCTGAACTCATGAAGTGGAATTATTTCTGCTGGAGAACAGTCTCGCACTTGTAGTCGTTTATCAGCTTCAATCCACGCAGCAAGCGAATGCGAAAGCTCTGATTTGAGCGTCTTACTGTGTTTAAAGCTTTAGCTGCCTCACCAAACGTGAAAATGGACATGCGTCGTTGGCGTATACGGCGGCGTAGATGTCAACACGAGTGATTGAAAGGATCGTAGTCCCGTGATGATGTTACAGATAGCCGAAATAGTGACGTTGAAATGATGTCATCTAGACGTTCTTGTGACGTCAAATGACATGGCCTCGGATGACACCGTCATCCCACAACATTGTGTCTTGGTCTAATGTGCAGTTATCACGGAGGCTGGGAAAAATCAAATTAGCTGCCAAAGGCTTTCAATGCATTCGATCTTGGAGTCAATGCGAAATTACGTTAGGTGCAGAAAACTTTCAGGGGATGAAGGAACACTGCGGAACGCCTTCTTGAGGCATTCGAAAAAGGCCTCAAGAAGGCGTTGGTTAGTAAATACATTTATAATGATTATGAAAATTGGTAACGGGAGCTCATTTCAAACAATACGCCTATTCTATTTTTTATTTTCAATAAGGGCTTCGTGGCGGCGTTCATTATGCACTACTGTACGCTCAATGATTACGGCCACACAGTGCCGGGCGTGTCGGGCCCCATTTTCTGAAACTCAAAGTCACGCGATTGGCCGCGTATGAGTTATGATGGTGCGAATACGCGAGCAGGGTAACTAGTGTCAGCTCCCCAAGATAACATGCACGGCGAAGGGCTCACGTTAAAATTTTCAATAATATTGACCTCTAACGAGGTCATTCGAGCCGCCTTCCTATAACTAGCAGTCAGCATAGTCACAAAACAAGGGTGCTTGAATGAGACAGGTGCTGCGTAAACAAATAACAGTGGTTTACTGAGGTCAGGACAAAGATTTTCGAGAAAAATGAATGAATGGGGTAATAATAAGCTATCTGAATCTGTAACTCCGGACATGCGTGCGCATGCCAGCAGGCGTTGTCTCTCTCTCTCTCTCTCTCTCTCTCTCTCTCTCTGTGTGTGTGTGTGTGTGTGTGCGTGTGTGTGTGTGTGTGTGTGTGTGCGTGCGTGTGCGTGTGTGTGTGTGAGTGTGTGTGTGTGTGTTCTGCGCAAGCACTCCGTGTGTGTGTTTTCTTCGCGTTTTTTACATGCGTTATTTAGCTTCATTCACTTTTTGCTGAACCACAAAGGAATTTAATTCGGCATGTATGTTTCAAGTGTCCTTACAGAAGCATCTTCGAATATGCATCAGCCCCGTCGTAGACGACCAACTGTCCAACATATCTTTCAGATAACTTATTCGAATGAGATCTCGATCAAGGGTTCTAGATGAGGTTCCGAACACAGAGTAATCACGATTGCACTTGATTAATGTATACCTCTTCCCTAAGCAGGCATATGGTGTCATGTCGCCTTTATGTTAGTATTTCAATACGCAGGCTTTATAGGTGGTAACAGTAGAGGGCGAGGACTCGTGTATTGCACTTTTTGTTCAGCGCCATCTTGCGTACTCAGTGTTTCTCTTTTTTTTTATTCCATTAATTTCTCTCTTTTCTTTCCCTCAACGATACCAAACTGGTTCTTACCACTTCACGCAGCCACGTTTGTTTCCTTCCATTCTGTTGTTGTTGCGTGAGAACGATGCCAGGTTTCGTCGTTTTAAAGGAGACAGCTGACATTTCTATTCAGCACTCATTTAGCTAACAAGTGCATATGGTTCGTCGTTACACGTTCGCGTTAAATTGCGCTTAGTATAACAGTTACTGGACGAAAGAATGAAAAAAGGAAGAAGTGGACTCACATGTGCCACGTACAATCGTCTTAAAATGTTTAGTAACTGCTAGGCAAGAGAAAGCTTCAGAATTTTCCGACAATATGTGACTGCAAATCCTTATTCACCACTCGAGGCAACGGGAATATTCAGCTTCTGTTGCTTCTGTCTCCTAATCTCGGCAGTTGTGACACCGACTGCTCGTTCGCTTGTTTCTTGGTCTTCGTTCAGTGCAGTGATTGTTGTACGAATAGTATTTTATCTTTGACGCAGTGCTAACTTCGCATTATGAAACGCAAGCCAGCACACTGGCGCGAGAAAAGCGACGACACATTTCGTTTACGCCGTCCCTTGTTTCAACTTTCTAACGTTTCTTTTTTTTCGTATTAATTCTGATTGCACACCAATTGATGCAGTGTTCTGCACACGTCAAATGATATTGACATACTCAATGCATCATCTCTTTTTATGATTTACCCACGCGGGGTTAACACGTTTTGTGTTTGCGTTGAGCATGCGAAATAAGGGAAGGGGCCCCGTTTATGAACCTTATTTTTTACGTCGCCCTGTGTTTCTTTATATATATATTTGCGTACCCAAGCAAGGAACCTAAGTCATGTTAGCACAAGTGGTACATGTGTTATCCCTGCCACGTATATTTGTTCTGAATTTCTCTGATCTCTCCATCGTCATTTACATCCGAACTCGAAAAGACAACGCCCTTCCCCTTAATCTCTCCATGAGTTGTTTTCTTTTTCTTTTTCGTTCCATCATTTCTACAGTTCGCGATTTTTCACGGCTCCCGAATTAAGTCACCTGACTCCCGCATTACGTCCTGTCCGAGAATCGGTACGTAGTAAAAGAAAAAGATAACAGAAAAGGACAACGAAGGACGAAACTGGAGCGTTCACCCGATTCAATCGACGTCAC
This sequence comes from Rhipicephalus annulatus, assembly GCA_013436015.1. Lineage (NCBI taxonomy): Eukaryota > Metazoa > Arthropoda > Arachnida > Ixodida > Ixodidae > Rhipicephalus > Rhipicephalus annulatus. Next base: position 354,794 of record WOVY01012440.1, read on the forward strand.
GTCTACAGCGGAGCCAGCAACGCCTACGTCATTTCTTTTGTTTCTGGTTTCCATTTATGAATGGCGCTTCTTGACATGTGCACGCTTAACTTTTCTCATTCGCATTGCCTTCTTGATGTTCTTTTTTTTCTGTCATTCAGCCAGAGCTTCGTCGCGACGTTCTGTTTGGAAAGTATTGATTCGGGGACTCGCCACACGTATACATATATACAGCAGCCTCGCTCACGCGGGAACTTTTGTTTTGATCTTTTTTTTTCTTTGCACAGTTTTATCTTTTGTTTTTTCTGTCCTCCTTTATTTCTAACCTCAACGTATACAGTACAAGTTTCTATTATGTCTCTTCACACATCACAATCCCAATTGTTCCTTTCTTTTGTGGGTTACACTTCTTTTGCTTTTTCTCCTTCTCTATTCTTTTCTTGTGCCGCATTGCGCCGCTCACCACGTCCACATCGGTGGTGTAAGATGGTTCTACCAACAATTGCGCTGTTTTCATGCTTTTTTTTTGTAAGCGGCAGCACTCCAACTTAATCGATCATGAACGAAGAAATAGGCCAATCAAGTTTTCGACTACAATCTTCTCGTCGCCGAAATCACTCTACAGCCGAGAGAGATTGGAGGCGGGGAAGCTTTAGCCGAACAGTAGTCATTATTCCGGACTGAATATATTTGTGTTTGTTCTCGTGTTTGCTTGTTTTGCGTCGAATATCTTCTCATTTTTCTTCGCATCGTTTCGTTTAAAAATGGTACTTGTACCAAAAGGAATCTTCCAGGTTTTTGCGAGTTGGTTTCTTGTTCGGCGTCAACGTTAGAAGGCTTTCTTTTTTTATATTGCCTCTTCGAAGGTATTCCGGTCTCAAGTGTCCGACAGTGTTGTCTTGGGCGACCAGTTTAACAAAACCTTGAAGCTACTCATGTCACGAGAGCTTGAAAGAAAGAGCACTCAGAAATGGCTCCACTTGCAGCACTAGTTTTCAACTTGCAACTAAAGGGATTCACAGATCATTCTGCTCATACACGCAGGGAAGAAATAAAGGTACGCTATGTTTGTTCATAATACAGGATGACAGCCAACAATCACCTTGAACACGTTATCAGCCATGGTGACCATTTAGGACCAAACTCTGCTTCAGAGCGTTGTCGTAATTCGTGTTTGACGATGTTCCTCGACGAGAACTCTCCATTTGTTGAACTCACTTGATAAACTTCTGGATTCAGGGTTTTCGCACTAGACACACACACACACACACACACACACACACACACACACACACACACACACACACACACACACACACATATATATATATATATATATATATATATATATATATATATATATATATATATATAACTGTATCTTTATAAAGTGACGCATCCGCCGGCGGATCAGCAATCTAGTCATATGCTCTTTCAATGGACCGACTATTGCTGATTCAGTCCTGTCAGTGAAACTTAGTTTAAACATTTGCGCTCCACCGTGGTGGTCTAGTAGATAAGGTACTCGGCTACTGACCCCAAGTTGCGGGATCAAATCCCGGCTGCGGCCGTTGCATTTTCGATGGAGGCGAAAATGCTGTAGACCCATGTGCTCAGATTTGGGGGCACGTTAAAGAACTCCTGGCGGTCGAAATTTCCGGAGCCCGCTACTACGGCGTCTCTCATAATCATATGGCAGTTTTGGGGCGTTAAACCCCTCATATCAAATCAAGCATTTGTTGTTGGAGATTCCAGCAATGCGGAGAGCCATCGACGTCAAACGATTGTTCGGTATACACGGCACGCTCTTTGTGCGCGGTCCTGTCATCAAGAAAGCATGTTTTATCAAAAGCTGCAGATCATTTCATTTTTCATCTTTTTTATTTCTATACATGTAAGGCCAATGCTCATGAATCGATCATTTTCAGCCTTCAAGTGTGTTTTGTGTGTACCGGGGCATATATAATTTACTCCAGTCTCCTTCCTGCACGACTGAATGGAGTTGGAGGACGAGACAACGTTGTGTTCACGACACGTAAAAACCCGCCCATTTCAGGCATTGCTATTAGTAGTTACGAGGAGCCTTTAATATTTTTTTTTCTTTTCTTTTTCCTTCCTCTATTTTTTTGATGGGCCGATAAACACGCTTCGTCGTTTGGTTGATAGAGGTCGCAGATGTACGGTCAGCTCATCCCTCCCAACCTCGTTTGTTTAAATCTACTCCACTGTCTTCTATAATATAACTTCCTTCACTCTAACGCTATGCATTACTTTCCTGATGGCTATGGAATCTAGCGTCATTTTTTTTTCCACCAACAACCATTTTCTTTTCCTCCTCATTGTCTCTTTCGCCTTTTCAGTTACTTATGTTATACGCGGTACAGCAGTACCTAGAAAAACCTGCGATAGAACTCGCCAAGCTTCTCGTCCGCAAGTGGTATTTGCCGCAGGCCGTCGTCCCTAACGATATGTCCACTGTCTAGGATGGCTCAGATTTTCCATATAGAGCACTTCCAGCTTGAGCAACATTAGTCAATACTCAAAGCCGTAGCGGGTAGGCCATGCGCAAACTGTCAGCGAACATGTCCTAAACACTTATCGCACCGGCCGAGGTTATGGTTATGATGGTTATGCATGGTTATGGCCTGGTTATACGGCGCTGCGCTGCTGAGTAAAGGTTTCAATTCTGAGTGGCAGTTTGATCGGGGCGATATGCAAAATTTTATGCGCGCTTTGACTGGTGCACGCTTTGAAGAATTTCCGTCGGTAGGTAGAACATCTTATTATAATATATTTTAAACATTTGCCAAGTGGCGCGAAAATTATAAGAAAAGTTCGAACACGCGTGGATAAACATCAAAGTAGCCACGTGACAGAAAAAACATCGAGGAAAGAACCTACATAACTTGCTATGCAGAGAAAACAACAAGGTAAGAGTCCGGCATTTGTATGTGCACAAAGGTTCTTAGTGAAATACATGTAAGTCTATTTACTTGGCGCGATATATGGTTGTCGAAAAACTCTCAGAAAGCCTTTATAGCTTTGTTTTTAACGTAGCGTTTTAACCAATTTTCTCACTGAATTAACATTGCAATTTTGCGGAAAAGTTATGTATTGGTTTAATACGGGGCACTAATCTTGCTTTTTCAGATCTTAACTGGACTCCGTATAGCGTGTTAAACCCATGCCAGCATTTCGCAAATGCTTGTGATATTTCACTCTGTCCACTGTTTTCCTACATTTGCTGCGCTTTCAGCCTTGCATGAAATGCAAAAAAAAAACTACCGGCGCAAAGGAGCGAACATCCCCACAACAGCCGTATCATAACAGCAAAGACAATATTTGGTCACGCAGATTCCTTCTAACCTCACCATACTGTAAAGCATAGTCCCTGCCTTATATAACATCTGCATAGCGTTCCCGGTACGCTGTAAGAATAATCATTAATTTTTCCCTCTTTTTATCTCTTTAATACCGAACCCGCATAGACATCTCCTGATTAGGCAGTTAGGGATTATATAAAGCGTCCCAAAAGCGCTTGCAATGTTTTGAATTCCTTTTTTGTGTCCCTGTTTGCACGGACTGTCTTTTCAGAACAAGAATCATCTATTTGCCTTTTTCTTTGTTCTCTCATTCACTTCTCATCGTTATAATCTGTGCGGCCTTACACGGTTGACAGCGTATGGTCTACCTTGTTTCCGTTCCGTCCTTTCGCTGCATCTACCTCACCTGGCTGTCGTAGCGCCGTCATACCTGACCCACTTCACGTAACGATCTCGACACGGGCGCGCACACCGCCGCAGGCTCGCCGAGCCGTATTACCATCGCTACCGCAGTACTGCTACTCTGTAGTAACCGAGCCACTGCTGCAACTGTCGCGTACTGCTTTTTCTTTACCCGCTCATCCTGCATTACATACGGCCTCGACCCTGTCCGGGGTAAGGTATGCGGCAAAACTAATGCCGACAGCGCCACGTGTGCCAAGCGAACGGGCTCGGGGAGGCGCACTCGCTTTCTCATTTCATTTATTTATTTATCTTTATTCACTCATTCACTCTTCGTAGTCTTGGCCAAAGCGTTGCCTTGGCTATTTCGCTTTTTTTTTTCTGGCCATACCGCGTGTAAACGTATAGCAGGCGCGGACATTCGCAGTCTGAATCCACAAACTTGTGACTTGTAAATAGCACTTGGGAACTTCCTGTGTCGTTGCGATTCCGTCGTCCTTTGGGTGTTCGTTTCTTTTGCATATCTGAGTGTTTGTGGAGCTGGAGGCTATACGAACCGGCAACGCCTCTGAAAGAATGTGTATTAGGGTGTGTCACGAATTCATGGGATGCACTGAGTCGACGTTAACAAAATATGGTGCAGCAAAGTTGTCAAATAAAATATTTGTAAGGTTTCTGGTATGTATAGCATGCTTTTTATACTTGAAGAGCTCGAATATACTATTTGTAAATAAAAGGCTGTCCTGTGAACATTTGTTTTTACTGCAACGACGAATTTATATAGCTTGAAGTAATCTTTCAGCCTTCGGGATGTTGCCTTAGAGCAATGGTCGAAAGGACAGGCATGTATGCCCGATAGGCGCTCTGTGTTCCATCATCCACCCAGACAAGAGGAATAGGCTTTCTGCACGTAATGCACGTAATGTCTACACCATACGCGAATATTCTGTCTCTGTTCGCTTCAGTTTTGCAGAACCATTTGACCACTGCTGAGCAGTGCGTGCGATTGATCCAGTCATTAGAACCCTGTCTCGGAAGAGGCTCGAATAAGAGCGCTGTTCTTACGTCGCAGTGTGTGTTCCTTCTCAACCTGTTCACGTTGTTTCTACCATCATAAACCTAAATAAAATATAGGGTTCTCAAACTTGGCGTACTGTTTCTTTTTATTTTTGTGTTTCAAGTGAAAAAGCATATTGTTACTTCACATGGGTGAGTGAGTTTGGTGTCCTGCGTGGCAGACGCTCCGAGTTCTGGGTAAGCGAAACCTCGAGCCCGATTTCCAGTATCTTGCGACCAAAACCTCTACTCACTCGGGATGGCAAGGTTGTAGAGAGAGAGAAGTAGTGGAGGATGGCTCAGCGTCGCGACCATGTTGTGTGCTTACACTCTAATTTCTGTTTACGGAACGTGCGACAACATGCGCGGCTAGTCAGCAAAATCTTATTTGAGTTCGTAGAATATTGGTGTAGGTCATCGGTTGCGTTTGAACGTATACATATGCACGCATTTAGGCGTATCGTATTTCATGTTTCTGTTTCCTCCCCGACCTTATTTCTTCTTCTCCATTGTTTAACGGTGACCTGAAGGCAACTTTTTCCCCTTTTTTTCAGAACTTCTTTGTGCATGCGACATGCGTAAAAAAATTGGCAGCATATCCACGGAGTGAATGATGGAGAGTGGGGCGAAGCATTCGTCCGTCCATTCGTTCTTGCTTCCGTCTGTTCATGCGTCTGTCTATGTGACCGTCCATGCGTCCATCCGCCCGTCCGTGTGTGCGTCTGTTCGTGCGTCCGTCCCTGCGTTCGTCCATGCATCCGCCCCTGCGTCCGTTCATGCATCCGCCCCTGCATCCGTTCATGCATCCGCCCCTGCGTCCGTTCATGCGTCCATCCATGCATCTGTCTGTGTGTCCGTTCGTCCATCTATTCAACACTCCAAGTACCACCATCTCGCATCCTTTCATCATATATTCCCCACATAGAAGCACCGCCATCCAGCGGACATTCCAAGGACTAAACGAGAAGTGGCACACGCACACTTTCTTACGGCTTGCGCTTCGGGTCTAGTTCCCATCTTTAACGACCTCGAGTTCATGGTATATACTAGTTCACTGTATTCATGGCACTGCGGCCAAATGCTCACTAAACCTTTCTAAAACCAAGGAGGTTACGCCCAGCGAGTATAACGCAGCAACCTTTTCCTGTCAGATAGTGCTCAATGTACATGCCAACGGCTGCTAATGGGGATTGCAGCGTGCGCGTTAACTAAAAGCTGAATGCGCCTGTCTCTCATTCCTCATTAGCAGCCATTGACATGTACATTGAGCACCGTTTTTAATTGCTCAAAAACGCACAGAATAAATCTCTCACTGGCACCACCTTGGTGGTCAAAATGTTATACTTGTTACAAACTACAACGGCTACGAGGGACGAACGGGTTTCCGCTATAAAAAGCTTCGCCCCTAAAATACAGCGCAATAAAGATGGGGAAACGCCATTGTGGCCCATTTCCTTCTTCGCCGTTCTCACCTTCACGAACATGAAGGCCGAACGCTGTTTTCTATGGGTTATGCTTGAGCTGTTTCTTCCCGGCTACTGCCGCGGCCAACGACGCCCGTCTGCGCCGGCGATATTGGGCGCTACCTTTGTTAGTGAAATGAATCTGCGAAGGACGCCGGCTTCCGGCTCCTGTGTCCGAGTCAAGCTAGTGGATCGGCTTATAGGCAGAACTCATTAACGTGTCGTCCTTTTTCAGCAGGCACGTCTCGTCTAAGGCTACGTGAAAGTCTTCTGGCATTGTCAACTCCAGCTATACACAGAAACCGCTCGTGTATGGTTTGTTCGGACACGTTGTCGTTGTATTTTGCAGGCCTCTACAAAGACGGGATTAACGTGGAGGATTACCAAACATGCCGAAAACCTCCCAATCAGGAGTGATCAATCCCATTTTCCCAAACCAAAGCTTCCAATGATGGTAGCCTAACTTATAGATAGAATTGTTTACATATGCTAATCATATGCCGTCATTTTGTTCGACAGTAGCGCGAACAGCGAAACCTTGTTAATATATGTGATTCATGTCATATGAATATGAGCAATACTATTCGGAAAGAACAGAATTCATTTCTTATATTATTGCAGTTGGTTGCATTGTCTTACGTCTGACGTCTGATCACGTCTGAGACTATTTGAAAGTTACGAATGGAATAGGATGCTTAGTATGCTTCTAACAAGTGACGTTTACTTCAAGTTCACTAACAAATGACGTTTACTAACAAGTGAAGTATATTTCTAACAATTGATATCGCATGATTGTGACCTAGCATGGGGCATTATTTACATCATTACAAAGCATCGCCCTTTCATTACTCGACCCCATGCAACCTACGCTATACCGGGGGGTTTCATGGTCCAGCTTTCTCGAGTAAGTGGGGAAGAAAGCGTTTGACACCACTACCTAAAATGAATACAAAAGGGTAGCTGTGCGGGATGGCCTTGCTTATACTCTATATTTGTCCGTCAAGCGTGTAATGCAATGCACTGTATTGTGGAGGGCATCGTAGGTTTCCTCTTCCTCTTTCTTTTTCTTTCCTCTTCTCTCATTGCTTCATCTAGCAACCACTCCTGGCTCGGAAAGATAGTCGCATGGTCGCACGTCCTTTATATTTACTTATCCCCCACACGTAATAAATATTCCACTATTATACTCATAGGAATGCAGCATTCTTACGCCGTTGTCATGCAGACCTCCAACTCTATAAGGACCTAGACTAGGCGCAGGGTATTACTCGATCTCGTTATATTCCTACGTCATGGAGAGGCGATAACGCATCCGCCTACCGTTTTCGGCGCTATACTCTCTTCTCCCTGCATAATTCACGAAGTGCCCGTTAGGCCTTTTTGCTGCTCGAGTCTTACCGCTGCGCCAGCGCCATCTCAGCGCAACCGTGAAACCTTGCTCTTGTATAGAAGATAATCTTCTCACATAGGTGCGTGGCAGCACATTCAACGGGATATGCGCAACGCCAGCTTGCGGTTGCGTCACGTTCGCCTTTCGACGTCAGCGCTAGTTTGTAGGTCTCTTCCAGAAGATGGGCAAGAGTTCGGTACTCGCGGGATTTGAAGCCATACACCTGAAGCATCAACTTCACTAGCCGCTTCTTCTTATTCTCATCCGAAGCCTCTTCACCATCGGTGCTCCTGTTGCTAAGCTCATTTGAAGCATCCTCGCCTCCATGAATCATCTATAGAGCTGCTTACGACACGTTTACAACGTCTGACCTTGAAAGACGCTTAGTTTGCCAAGTATATATATTATGAAGTCGCGCTTGTTTCGGATGCTCATATATATTTCTACACGACTGCTCGGTAAACCCACCCTAACTACTCTGCAGGAATCGACAATGGCGGATCGCAGTTTGTATACGCGTTACGGGTTAGGTTAACTATATTCGGGGAACTGTCGGAAAGAAGTGTTATTTCAGAGCCGGAAGAAACTTATTAGTGGTGGTCATTCTATGGGTATCCGTGCAAGTGCTCTTCGAACAATTCTCCGCACTACAAAAAGCGGATAAAAGATTTGTGCGAACGCTTTGTTGAAAAAGCGCGAGAGCAACATCGCTGAACACCCAAGCTCACCTAATAAAGGAGTCCTCACTTGTCTGCTATTGTAACACGCGTATGGAGCTAATTAACTGCTAGGCAAATGCACACAATGGATGGGTTGAACGAACGAAAAAATATTGACGTGAATAAAACAATATCTTGCCTGTTCAAAAAGGTTTGTTTGCACCGTGAGAAAGCTAACGAGATTCATCTCGCAGACGGGACAAGAACAAAAGTTGTTTATTAAAGACAAGAACGATGAACATTGTTATTGTATAATTATTTGAACGAAGTTCTGTGCTGTCCTCTGGTAAAGAGAGGCAAAAGCTTGCAAGGAGTGGTAAGTTCGGCTAATTAGCATAGACGCATAATAATTACCAGCGCGAAAAAAAATTACAGACGGAAGGGAAGATCTGCACAAGGCAAACGCCGTCTGCCAACTGAAACATTAATTATTTATTACTGCTCTGCGTGTATCTTGTGTATCTCTTCCCTTTTGCCTCTTATTAGGCAAAAGTGTAACGAAGGCGTCCAGAGACCTCAAATTTTCGTGTACGCGTCGTTTCAAGATGAAAAAACACCTGCGCGATGTCAAGCAGTTGGCCTGGGATAATTACGTACTAATTAGGAGAAAAAACGTTGGGCACACGGAGGCACCAGGATTTGATTCGAGTGCGAACAACCGGACGCTCTCAGATGCGGTCAGGAAGCAGGTAGGTCAAGGCACACTGCTCGATCAAAGTAGCCTCCTTTCTGGAATATAAAAAAGCAAAGAATGGGTAGCAGGGTGGCTGATGGCGAAGAAGAGAAACAGCTAAAACACATAAAATCCGGGTTCGTATATATAGTGATTGTGGATTATGTTATAAATATATTTCCCCCACTCTTCAACTTCGTTACAACAAACACAGACACAGCGAATGATTGGCTTGGAGTGATCTCAGCAGAAACTTTGGTTTGACAACGCTTCATTTCAATGAGGTTTATTATTTGTATAGCGAAGCCCAAAACGTGAGCGCCGCCACGATGTTGACTATAACAAAAGAAATATTATTGCGCGAGGGTACGGTGTCAAGCTGACACACGAAGCAAAATAATAACAAAAATTCAGTTCGCAACAGCGCCTTTCTACAAATGTAAGTGTCGGCTGACACCCACTATCAGGGACTAAACTAGAATAATAAAATTAAAATAAATATTTAAACAATGCCAAAACTGCCGAACATTTTTGTGTTACTCAGTAGGAATATTTTGATTAAAATTAATATTTAGGTCTAAATAGTAGAAGACAGAGGACGATAATGTGGATATGTAAGAATAATAGGTTAATTGGGAAAACAATAAGATTAGCGTACAATTATAGACTATGTTACTAAGAAAATATGGTTTTGAGTATTTAATTAAAGTGTGAGTTTTATTTTCTGTGCTATAAGGCCCCTACTGGTCACGCGTGCCTTCGCGCCAGTGTTTGTGAGTATTACTGGAGGTGTCGAATTAGGGTGAGTCAGATGTAGTCACATTAGGCTGGGCGGTGTTTATGGAAACGCTTTGACAGGGCAGTAGCCCTTCTATGACGAATGGGAAAGTTCGCTATGGTTTCATGTGCCCACCTATCATGGTTGTCTGGTGGCCGTGGTGCTCCACTGCTGTTCCGAAGGTCTCGGGTTCGAATCCTTGGCCTCGGCGGCCGCATTTTCTTTGAGTGCGAGAAGGCTTGAGGCACGTGTGCTTAGATTTACGTGCGCGCTAAAACACTCCACGTGGTCGAAATTTTCAGAGCCCTCCTTCACGGCGCCCCGCATAATCATATGGGACGCCATTGTTTTGCATTTCTTAGAATCACACAAAAACCTAGAAGGTGTCAGAGCAGATATGTATCAATAAATATCAATTGGTTGCACACAACGTCGTAGCCTATTAACTGCAATATCAAGGCTTCTGGTCCCGCATAAAGGAATGTTCAGGCGTGTCAGCAGGTGACTGCATTCCTGGAAGTTTCTTATAGGTGGTTGTTGAAATCCTCATGTATTTTTATATTTTCGTTTCAATCTCACCATTCGTTTGTTTGATATTACATATCGTGTCTCTCGTAACCGACTCAAGTAAGATGTTCTTGTCGATAAAGATACAGTTATCATCCTAAGAATAAAAGTTAATTTCTCTCTCGGCAGTTCACAGGGATTTACGAAGTAACTAACTGAATAGACTTGGTTTAGGATATTAGGTGATATTTTATTCCTTATTTTTTCATGTTCATTTCCTAGCCAATATCACGTATGGCGAATTTCATTGAGAGAGCAGGAGCACTCATTGGATTGGACTGTATTGATATGGCTGTACCCTTTAGATCAGGCGGTGGCTAACGCCACCAAGCCGTAATACTTTGTGAACTAAAAACTAGATTTATTTTTTTTTCCTTTAAATAGTGAGGTTGAGGACTGGTACTTTGCAGTGAAGGGTTTAATTTTTACTCGTGCCTTGACTGTAGCCACCAATCAGATAACCTCCTTTTAGTTAATTCTGCCCGCTTAAAGTCTAGTTTGCCCTCCCTGTCCCTAAACCCCAGCGCTTCGAAAAACTCTGCGCCATCATCCTGAACTATAGGGTGAAGCCCTTTACAGAACATTATCAAGTGTTCGGCCGTTTCCTCCTCCTCTCCACACGCACTGCATACCGTGTCTACCCCTTCGTATTTGGCCCGATATGTCTTGGTTCGCAATACCCCGTCCTGGCCTCAAACAGTAGAGAACTACCCCGATTATTATCATAGATCCTTTTCTTGGCAATTTCCTGCTTAAAAGTTCGATAGATCTCTAGTGCGGACTCGATGGATTGATGGATTGATATGGCTGTACCCTTTAGATCGGGCTGTGGCAAACGCCACCAAGCCGTGATACTTAGTGAACCAAAAACTAGATTTATTTTTTGTTTCTTTTAAATAGTGAGGTTGAGGACTCGTACTTTGCAGTGACGGGTTTGATTTTCACACGTGCCTTGACTTTAGTCACCAATCAGATAACCTCCTTCTAGTTAATTCTACCCGCCTAAAGTCTATTTTGCCCTCCCTGTCCCTAAACCCCAGTGCTTTGAAAAACTCTGCGCCATAATCCTGAACTATAGGGTGAAGCCCTTTACAGAAGTGTTCAGCAGTTTCCTCCTCTCCACACTCACTGCATACCGTGTCTACCCCTTCGTATTTGGCCCGATATGTCTTGCAGTAGGGTTGACAGGCGGGCTAGTTGGTTCAAATTCATAATAGAATAATTGGAAGCGCAAACCAACGGGACACAAGAGGAGAGACAAACAAGCGCAGACTTCAACAGGTTTATCGGAAACTTCTTTAAAGTTTTTCCTAATGGCTGCAGACGCCTTAGAGAAGTATTGTTCTTGAGAGAGAACATCAAAACATCCTTCCTTATCAGCAGTAACAAGCCTCAGGCTATTAGACACAAAGAACGAAATAATCGGGCCCAGTCTACAGTGTACACCCGCCCTCGCATTCTTTTTGGACACCGTTGAAACACATTCTTTAACAAAATGCGTGCAAACTGCCCGCTTCCTGAACTCTCTGTGCTACTGACCGTGTCAAGGCAAGCTTCTCAAATCCGTCAGCGGTAGATGCCGGGCAAAACTTGGGTCCCATTTGAAGCGCTTGTTTGTCTCTCCTCTTGTGTCCCGTTGGTTTGCGCTTCCAATTATTCCATTATGAACCGACATGTCTTGGTTCGCAATACTCCCGTCCTCGCCTCAAACAGTAGAGAACTACCCCGAGTATTCTCACTGATCCTTTCCTTGGCGATTTCCTGCTTAAAAATTCGGTAGATCTCTAGTGCGCACTCAAAAGCACGCTGAAAGCGCCCTTCAGAGCCGGCGTCTTTCAGCGGTCGAACAGGAGTAAGAGTGCTATCTTCCCTCGGTAGAGCGAAAGCGCTTTTGCCACGCCGAGAGCAGTCAGGAGCAGTTCGTAGTGTTCTCGCCTGAAAAGCGGAGTGGGCGCATTCAACGAGAGTCACGTGACCTTTGAAAGCCAGTCTCAGAATTTTTTTTTTTTTTCAGCCGGCGAGTGCGGTGGCAATGTTGGCAACCAAATGTAGTTCGACACCGCTATTTTGTACGGGTGGCGACGATGAGAGCTAGACGTCTCCCGAAAGCGTCGTTGTACAAACCTATATATGTATTAGGATAATTGTGAACATGTGACTCACCGATTACACGCGTATTTTGTTGCTGTCCCGCAGAAAGTGCTGGGACTTGGAATGTTTTATCACATGGTCTCCCCACTCGTTACCTTCTCACCTGCTCTGCGGGAGCGTGCCGCATTCCAGTGGCAGATCGAGTGACCCCGCTCTGAGTGCTCTACCTCCCACTCCTCGCTGCACTACCCTCTCTACTCCTGTTCTTCCAATGGAATTCGCCAACAGTATGTACGTGCCTCAAATGGTTGTACGATTACATCGGCAAAGTGTTTGCAGCTGTATTTGAGTCAGCCTTCATTACTTGCCTTTAAGATGCTTCTGCCTCGTGTTATATGACCGATTCTTCACCATGCAAATTATCTTTTTGTTTCTTCATAGCCGTGAGTTTCTCAAATAATAGCACCACTCGCCCAGGGTTACGTGGCTTGTCGCCGCAATGCACTTCATTCCTTTTCTTTCGAAAGGCAGGTGAACTCAGAACAAATTCGCGTACTTCGTTATTTCAATTTCCTTATATTTGAGTCTGTCTAACAGCTTTTAAAACGCCGGCCCATGCACAATCATGGTCTGCCGGGGCTTCATCAAACTTTCGGGTGGCGGCAACCGCCACCCGAAACGTCTTGCGGCCACACCACATTTACGTCCCGGGGTGGCGATTTGTCGCCGCTCACGCTCTTCAAAGGAGAAAAGACGAATATAAGAAGAAGAAAAGGGAAATTTTGAGTGCTCCCCATAGAGACTAATAACAGCGTGGCGTCTCCTCTTTCGCCAGTTAGAAGGGATGAAGCGCTGACCGAACTGCGCGCCGCGCCTCCTTGGCTGCTGCAGCACTGCACGCCGTCTGAATTATTTACCAGTGCGGCGGCGCTGGACGGCCGCACGGGAAAGGATGGGGGGAGGATGAGAGAGAAGTGAATGCAGGACTCACTGCTTCAAAGAAAGGCAGAAAGCTGGAGGCAGTAAACACACTGGGAATAACAAAAAAGGAAGTGGGGAGAAGGGTTGGAGCGCGGTAAACAAAAAGGAAGAAACAAAGAAGTAGCACTGAACAAAGAAAGATGTCACACCAGAAGACACCCATAGAGGGAAAGCAGGAAAAGGTTTGGAGTGGAGAGGGAACAATTGAAGACTAAAAAGAGCTCTGGTCGGAAAGCGTCTAAAGGGAAAACGGAAAAGACGAATCCTGCCTGAAGTTAGCCACGAGAGGCAGCGTTCCAGGCTTGATGAAGCGGGATTCTTTCCCCACTGCGTGGTCGTATACCGTCGCTGTTTGTTTATACTTTTAGCTCAACTGCTTCTGTGGCGGCCGCATTCCTCCTTACTTTTCTTGGGGAGTCTGTGGGATTTCGCTCCCGCTACAGCCTGAAGTCCGGTGCGTCTCTACGAGTGTACACGAGTGAGCGTAGGCGTAATGGGAGCTCCCCGGTACTGCAGAAGCCGGGCCTCACCACGAGGATTCTCATAGATGTATGTAAGTATATCAGCCCGCACCGCCGCCGTACCAGCCGCTTCGAGTCCTCTGGTAATCCTCCGGAATGTCTCCAAGACTCCAGGAGCTTAGCTTCTTTTTCTGTTGCTTCATTACGCCACCACTCCTGTCTGAAGATTTTTTTCGTGGAACGTTCCTTGTCCCTCTCGCGTTCTTTTTTTTTTTACTTGGTCTGAATGCTTCCGAGTCTCCTTCAATCGACCTTCCTTTTTTCTGTCGGTCTGGCCGTCCTATTCTCTCTCTCTGCCAGCATCGCTTTCATCATTGCGAAAATCTCGTTATTGCGTATAAACAGAGCTGTCTCTTCATGTATGTATTGTATTGGGTGATGGCGTCTTCATTGAATTCGTTTGCAGACATTTGCTTCTTTATTGCATTAACAGGTCCCCTTTAGTAAATTGTTATTTTTGTAATTGTGTACTTTCTTCTTTATCGTTCTAGAAAGTTATTCGCATCGATATGTACCGTATTTATTTTATTGTAATGAGAGAACTGCTTTTTATTACGTCAAGAAAAAAATTATTTTTTTATTTTTACTTCATTATTCAATTTTAACGTGAGGGTCGACGTAAGGTAGCAATCATCTGGACAAAGACACTCGCCTTATATTGGAGTAAATACGGTGTGCGTCTTCAGGCAGCAGTGTTTTAACAAAAATTTCATCTGAATGCGTGCCAAAGCGCCCCCAGCCTTCCCGTACTTGGTGGTTAATGTGAAGCGTTCTTAATTCCCAGCCCATTTATAACTTTCTTTCCATGCGGTGTCGAGTCACACCATGACTTTTCGGACATCTGAGCAGTATTCTCTCTTTATTTTCCTCAAAATCATTTTTGACAAAGGCGCCCTGGAAGGGTTTTTGAAGTAACCATGAAATGAATTCACTGGAAGAGCTTATTACCCCCCGAATTCAACGTCACCAAAATTTTAATAAACAGTCCAGTGCGAACGGAGTTACAGCAGACAGGCAGGCAAAGAACTTCATTTGATCCGGAGACGACGCTCACTCCCCCATAGGGGGCGACATCGGCGGGCCGCACCCATTACAGGACGGGGAGATGCATCTCCTCGGCCATGTCATGGGCTTTCTGGAGCTGGTCTTCCTTCTCGTTACTTGTGAGAATAGATCACCACTCCTCCACTGAGGGAGGCCCGGAGCGATAGAAGCTAAGCAGGGGGAGGGGGGATGGCATGGGCAAAGAAAATGCGTCACGCGCGGTTCGTGACCTCTAGCGTTTTTTTTTCTTCTTCTTTTAATACGTGTGTTCTTCAGTGTGATTGCGTGCGCACGTTCATACAAGTCGCGGCTTCCTGAGGGCATCCACGTAACGACCGAGCGCGCCATGTTCAATTCAGGCAATTGCTGATAGAAGGCCTCTAACAAGTGATTTTTTTAAGTTTCTCCGTCATTTGTCGAGTGAAGAGAAAGCAATTTTCAGCTGACCTTGATTATCTATTTTCAATTGCAGGCAGCGTGCTGCTCTACAATATTCGGCTCGCCTGTTTTTCGGAGCCTCTACTACCTATCGGCAGCGTTTTCTGACCATGCTCAAAAAGGGTTGCAAGGCCCCTTTAAAGACTTCCAAGACGAGGCAGATTGAGTGTGCAAACAAACTGCCGGAAACGCGTATAGTAATAACATCGAGACTCTTGCTGTTTTCCGGCTCGTATAGAGTGAACGCTCTGTTTGCGCGGAGCACACATGTGTACCAATGCCATGCCCTTGCGGCGGTTCGCCTTTCTTTCTCTCACTCTTTCTCTCAGACGCTAGCGCATGACTGCCAACGCAAACTAGCGTTTTCCATGTGTTCCTCGCTTGCCTGTCCAAATATGCTCCTTCGTGCTAGAAGCAATACTCTTGCGCAGTTTCTGTTATTTTGTTTGGCTCTGCAAGTACGTGAATAAGTGAAGGTGTACAGTATTGAGTTGTGCAATTATATCATTAAGTCAACAAGCGCTCAATACAATAGTTTGGCCTGATCTGTAGCAGAATTCAGCTGACACTTCGCAAATGTATATTTTTAACACAAATATTCTTCCTGGCAATTTCATGTTCTTCCAAATGTATCTATGTTCTTTCCTTGTTTCTTTCTTTCTTTGTACTTGTATATATTGAAACTCTGTAGTTTCGTGTTTGAGTGTAGCGGGAAGTTTATATATATATATATATATATATATATATATATATATATATATATATATATATATATATATATATATATATATATATATATATATATATATAGCGCTGCTGGCTCATTATGACATTTCTGCAGTGAGCTACATTTCTGTGGCATGTCGACTGCCGTTCCATTCAACTTTCTCTCGTTTTTTTTTTTTTTCAAAATTTCTCCAAAGTCAAGCGCAGTTAAATAGGAAAATAAAAGACGGTTTCTGCAGCGTACTACGTCAACAGTACTCTATGGTTAGTACTGTAAACTCTAAAGAATTATTGCGCCAAATGAGTGTCGTTTTGTTCCACCACAAAAATCGTCATCCGGCTGGCCTGCACTTCCTTGCTTGAACACTCGGTGCTGGTGACTTTCCTATCAAGAATGCTGTGTAACGCTGATAACGCGCATGCTCATGACCTCAAACTGCTCGGCGCGCGGCGATGATAGAAGGAAAGAAGATATAAGACGAATATTGTTGCGGGACCAAATACGGCCTTTTTACTAAATCATTCCTAATGTGTGGAGCCACAAGTCGTACGTGCTCCGTTGGTCTCGCAGGTTGGAGGCCCCCTGTGCTCACATATACAGCGCCATCGCACTTGAAGGACTGAGGCTCGATTGTAACCATGGACCAGGGGCGTAAAACAAGGAGTGGCGATCCCGGCCTGTGCCCCCCCCCCACCCCGAAGCGTTTTTTTTGCCATGGCATTCTGAGCCAAGAATGATCGTTTTAAGGGGGTGCCCTCTCCAAAATAAAGAAAGTGCCCCCTCCGCCCCCTTCCGAAAAAAAAACATTCTGGCTACGCCCCTGCCGTGGACGCTTCTGCTGCACAGCAAATAGCAAGAGTCACGATTCCCTCATTCATTTAATCATTCGTGCGTTGCTTATAAATTTTTGTGTGCGTTTACGTAATATCATTTTTACGAGTTCTGTTAGTCTTCCGTTTAGCAGAAGATCAAAAGACTAAAAACATGCCGACATTGCTGAATATTTGATTTTCACTCAAGATGGTCATCATGCGCCTGTGTTTCAATTCAGATGTCCTGAAATGGCATGTACGTGTTGCTAGAATTGCGGTCACTTTTTAAGATACACTGGGCATTAGGTTCATGGTGAAACAAGCGCTAAAAGATACACACGCTCAGAGAGGACATAGACGAGCGCATACTAGCAACTGAAAACTTTATTTCGAATTAGCAAAGGAGGTGATAGTTGCGTCACTCAAGCGTCTGTTCTGCTAACAGATGCAGAATTAGCTTTTTGGACGCATAACCCATTGCATTTTTTACGTTTTCTTTTCTTAGTTTTTTTTTGGGGGGGGGGGGGGAGGGGGGCTTTAAACGTGTTTGTTTCCAGTTGTGTGCTATCGATTATGGGAGTGGTTTTTTTTTTGGTATGTCACGTTGTTGATGATGACAGGGGGAGGGGGGTGCTCGGAATAACGTACATGCGTGTTATGCATGTATTAGTGTTCGCTTCAAAATAAAATTCTCAGTTGCTAGTAAGCGCTCTCTGAGTGTGTGTTTTTTTAGCACTTGTTTCATCATGAACCTTTACCAACATGCCCAACTGGCAGTCATCGTAAATTGGGCATTAGAATCCCTACAATGATATTTTGAACGTTCAACCTGCCTGTCACGTTCTGGCTATAGTGACCAAATTGTTTTGGTCTCTCATAATCATATGGTGATTTTGGGACGTTAAACCCCACATATCAATCAAATCAAGCTGGTGCGAAAATTTTAAGCAGGTATCGCCGCCGTCGATATTTCATTCAATGTCGCTTTTCTCTCTCTCTCCCTCTCTCTCTCTCTCTTTATCTATCTCTATCTCTCTCTGTGCATGCAGTATTCGCGCACAGTATTCTTTTTTCATTCGCTCACTGCAACACCTTTTCACAACACCTTTTCTGTCACACTAAGTTAACATTATTGCTTCTTAGCGTCTTAGATTGACGATGTATTCCTTGTTTTTTTAGTGTTCCTGCTTATTATTCTAATGGTTTTTTTGTTTTCTTTTGTTTTTCATCTTTCTCTTTTTTATGCTGTGTTTATGCTGTGTTTATTTGCTGACAATGTATTTCAGTGTTGCTTGATGATTACCTTTTTTTTTTCATCATGGGAGGTCCCGCCTGCGGTTCTTACCTTGGGACCTCCCAGTGAATCTGTACCCATGCACTTTTCCATGTTCACGCTTGATGAATAAAAAAAATGAACGTGAAAATTGGTACTAAAGGGAGGGACAGAATCCTTCAAACACGACAGCTAGTGCAAGCGACAGATTTGCTCTGCTCTAACAAATGTCAAGACGAGCAAAAGTAAACACAAAAGTGTCGGTTCGCTCACCTTTTATTACCTTCAGTTTTCTTGTCTCATTCGATACGCTACCCGTATAGAATCATAGAGAAGACGCTAAATATATAAGCAACCGACAGAGACCCAGGAGAGGTCGGTGCGTATAAAATATCAATCAAGGTGGCGCGGGGTTGTGAAAACTGTCTCGCGCGTGCAGGCAGCCCGTTCTCATGCTACCGCACTATGTAGGAGCCCGTTGAAGATATCCCGGGAGGCAATTTATTTCCTCGAGAGCACACGGGTCTTCACGTTCCCATAGTATTCCAAAAACCCTCCTCCCCCCCTCCACTCTGCTTCATTTATGTAGGTGGCACTTTTTGTTGCTGCTCTTTTGTACTCCCACCATCGCATACGACGAACCCAACCATAACTTTACTTTTATTTTTAGTCAAACGTATGCCTCGTACTTTCTCTTTCTATCTGTCTGCCTATCCTTTCTATTTTTTTGTAGGTTGTGTACAACCCCGCTGTTTCATTTACCCAGCTCATATATGTTGGTGAAGTAGCAATATGGCTGCGACGTGCGCAAGCGCTAAATGATTCGCAAGCTATCTCTCTCTCTATAAGTTTACTTGCTTGTGTTCAGGTAATTGCTCTATTTACCCTGCGTTTCTCGGCGGCTCGTGTGCGGCACTTAAACGAGAAGATATCGGTGTTCATTATACGACGGCCGCTCCGCTCTTCATTGAGCAAAAAAACAAAAAAAAAATAACGGGAACGTTCCCGTATACCGTAGGCACTCGTATACGTACGAGGTCATTTCGCAGGATTACCGCAACGACTTGGAGCGGGAGGAACCTGCAAAGCACGTATATATGTCTTATCCCTGTGGTTCCTTAGATGAGGATGGGTATGTCTCTTTTTTCCCCTTTTATTCTTTGTTAAATTTCTTTTTTTTATCTTCTTGTTAAGCTCGTCTGCTGAAGACTTCTTGGTAGTAGCCGTATTGTGTGTCTGCGTGTTTATGTGACTACGCCTTCTATTCTGGGCCTTTAATCGCGCTTTTTATAACTGAACATTCTACCTGATTGTTGTGGCTGCATTTTTCTTTCGTCCTTTATTTGTTGTTCTGTTCAGCGCTTTCTGACATTCAATTTTACGATTGACGCAGTGGTTAGGTGGGGTCTTCCCATCTTCTCATTTGCTTACATCTCTCTATAACAAAAGAATGTAAGCTTCTTCTTAAATAGAACCTTCTATTTGCTTGTTTGCTCCCCTCCTTAAAAACTGGACAAGCATATCGCCATCTTTATTCACTTTTTTGTGTTTAGTTCTTGCGTCGTGCATCCCAAGACTGTCCGCGTATAAGCCTTCGTTGAAAACAACATCAATGGAGCCTCACCGAACCATGTATGAACGAAAACAATGTCTTACGCTCTCTTCACCACCTCAATTCTACATTGGTCTTTCATGAATAGCCCTTCACTTTCTTCCTTTGTGTGGTGGAACGTTATTTGTTTACGACCTTGCTGTGACGGAGCTCTTTCTTAACCATCCTATATCAGAATAAATTAATTTGGCAACAAACTGTTCCGCAACACTCTCACTTGAGCTGATTTGATAAAAGCGCCCGAGCAGAATTTCGCCAACGGTGCCCTGCGCACTCCGGTCAATTTATTTCGCTTCCCGACGAACATCGGTCCGGTAAGTGAATAAATGACTGCCTCCGTCAATATGTCTCAATTTTATTTTCTCCCAACATACGTGGAGAAGTTGGTGAACGTATGAATCACTTTCTTTATTTTTGTTGGATGCTGCCGCGAGATTATCGACGTTCTCCCAGTGATTCATCTACGTGAGAACAGGCGAGATGGCCAACCCAGGAGTTCCTAAGGGCATGTTGTGTGTATGCTTTTCCTTGATTATTTTTTTTCTCTTGACGTCACAAAACGCTCAGCGAGTTATACTAATGGTTCTCCCTCTTCAACTAACTCTTTTACTCTTTCTTTCCTACTTCTCGTAAGCTTGTGTAATGGCTGTCTTGCTCTTTCTACGATACATACAGAATTTCTTTAGGCGCAACAAACGCTTCTGAAGCAAGGTCATCAATAAAGGCGCCGTCTTTTCGCATCCTCTCCTTGCTATTCATATTTGCTTAGACTCTGCAGTGGTCTTTTCATCTTTCTTTTTTTCTAATTCACTTTCTTTTTTTTTCTTCGATAGCTGCGTCGCCATTTGATGACGGCGGCCGGAATTTCGTGTCCCACGATGCCGACGTGGCTCTCCAACTAACTTCCTGTCTCTTTTATTGAGAGTCTGCAGTCCTTTCAACGCGCCGTGAAACCGATCACGATGGATGGTGTCTGATGATTGGTTATATAGCCTTAGCCCGATCCCCCATATAGTATATCTAACACTCGCGTTTTCACCATGTACCGACGAGTCTCGATCGTGTCCTAATTGGAGCGAATGGGAGGTATGGGGGAGGTTATAGGACGTACAAGCTATGTATGAGCCTTTACCCCCATCCTTCTTATCTTACTCGATATCACCGCTGTGGTGCCGCGTCCCCTCTTTGCCCTACAGCCTCGTACCCTAGAGAGATATGTGACCGTGGGGAAACGTGACCGACCCCGAAGGCGAGCTAGCGAGTCGTTCGTTGTTTCGCTGATGACCGCTTGGCTGGGTGCGTGGACGTGCTTTTTTACTGGTTGACCACGCGCACAAGAAGAAGAAAGAAAGAAACGAAAGAAAGAAAGAAAGAAAGAAAGAAAGAAAAAGAAAGAAAGAAGAAGCAGAAGAAAGAAAGAAGAAGAAGCACGCTAGAAAGCTAGATAGATAGATAGCTAGATAGATCGATCTAGATCGATAGTAGATGCTGCTCGATCGATAGCTCGCTCGATCGGTAGATAGATGATAGATGATAGCTAGCTGCTCGCTGCTCGCCGCCCTCCCTCCGCCCGCCGCAAGACTCCCTCCCTCCCGCCTCCGCCCTCCCAGACGCAGCTGAAAGACCCCGAGCAGCGTCCAGGAAAAAGGAAAGCAGGAAAGAAGGAAAGAAGGAAAGAAATTCGTTATTGCTGACACGAAGGGCGCGGCGTGATCGAATCCAGCCTTGGACGGCCTGATTTGTATGTCGTCGAATGCTATGGAGGTCGTTGTGCTTATATTTAGGCGCACGTTAAAGAACAACATGTGGTCTAAATTTCCAGAGCTTTCACGTACGCAATTGCTGATAATCATGTGGGGATTTCGGGACTTAAAATCTCAACAATTATTTATGTTTTTCGGGAAGCCTATTCGCGCGAATAATCGTTTCTTTCGCGTTGTCCTGTCCCATTAATACGTATGCGGCTTACCAGACTGTGCCTCACGAGGGCGTATTCCTTTTATTCTTTCGTTCCTTGTTTTGGTTTTTTCTGTACCTTGCCCGCAAAGACGGGGGCGTTCGTTCAAGTTTCCCTTTCACTGCAGACCGCAACACCCAAACCGGAACGAACGATTTCTCGCAAGAGCACGACTTTATAAGAAGCTTTACGGCTAGTCTCATTAAAAAAATTAAAAAAGGCTCTCCTGTACCAACCTGAGACTATCTGGGGCAGCACTGCAGTGACTCACAGCGGAAGGACAGATCGCATGTGGTTTCCCCGGACGTTTTGCCTATACATGTGTGCGAATTACTTTTCTCTCTCGCTCTCTCTTTCTCTCTTTACCTTTGTCACTCTCTCTTTTTGCGGTATTTCATTCCTGGTTCACTTGTTTTTTTATTTAATTATTGGAAGGAAGGGGGGGGGGGTCAAAAACAAAGCGCCAATGTCGAAAAGTTTTTTTTTTCGTTTTCAAGCTATCGCTAAACGACAACGAGCGCTACGTAAAACTTCACGTTGCAATCATCGCTGAAAAACAGGGAGATCCCACCATATATCGAGACCTAAAATACTGCTTACGCCTTTACCGGTCTTCTGTACCTTTCCGTGGCACCAAACGTTGAGGCATTTCTCGCAGCCAAGAAAAACAAAAAAATCTCTGCGTCTTCTCCGGGAGCTCGGTGTGTTATTCCCGAAGGAATTCTTATCTTGCTTCGGGAAAACGGTCTCTCTTTTTTACACGGCAAAAAAAAAGTGAAAACTATGTCAAATTCAAAATATGGAACACTTATAGTCCTCCAAAAGTCTTTGTGGCCGACTTACTGTATACGTTTCTACGCTTTACTTACCCTCGGACGCCATAAAAATTGTCTATTTTTTTCGACATTGTTTTTTATTTGTCTGCATTTTCTTCAGTCAGCCCTTGATTTTCTTTTATATAAAGAGTGGGGCAATGGAGCAGTGCGCACTCTCTTGGGAGTGAAGTAGCTCGCCGATTTCACGTCACCGAAAAGAAAACTTCCTAAAGGGAAATGGCCGAGCAACAAAACACTTTCGCCCACCTTCGCTCTTGAATGAACAGAGATTGATCAATGCAGAAGCAATGATCAAGATCATAAGAAAAACAAAAATGCTAAGACAGCGGAGAGAAACAGGTCGGAAGGCATATGTTAAGGTTGAGAACTTTGCATTTCGGTATAGTGTTTAGACTTCGAAGACGTCGGGAAAACCGTTTTCCATATTATAGCATCCCCGCGGAGAATAAACTCTGCTGCTTGGCTGCAACGATTCGCTTTCACAAAACGCACACGGAGTTTCCCGTACACTCTATATAACATACCGTCACTGTCCGCGGCCGCACAAGATTCCCGGGCTTTCATCTTCAAGCATAAAAGAAAAGAGAGAGTAATGATACAGAAGCGTCAACCAGTTCTGAAATGATTCAGAGGTCGTATCAAGATGAGTGTGGAGTGTATAGCGGGAATTAGAAATGAGAAATAAAATCTGTCATAAACAAAGAAAAAGTGAAATACTAGCCTCGGAGCCAGACTCGCGGAGATAGGACGTTAACGTTTATACGTTGAAGACTTGTCGGCTTCTCATTTTTAATAATTTTTTCTCGTGGTTATTGGGTTTTCGTTTCTTTTTTTTTTCTGGCTCCGGTCCCAGCCAGCGTTGAATCTAGCTCGGCGCTCGCAGTCGGCGACGAAACGGAAGTTAACGCGCTAGAAAAGTACAATGGCGGCAGTGTCTCCTAGCCGATCGCGTAGCGTGAAGGTGCGAGTGTGCGTGTGTGTGTGGGAAAGGACGGTGCACGCGTGGTATAGGAGAGCACCGAGCGAGACTGGCTACTGCGGAACCGAAGGCACGGAAGCGGAAAGCTGTCGGTGCCAGCAGCTTGCGCTCGACTGAAGAAATGAAGAAAGGAGAGGGTTCCAGTTCCATATCACCCGTTCTCTTCTACCCAGAGATGGTGTTCGTCCCAGTCTCATTCACCAGATGTACAAGTTCGTGACGTGGCCGTATAGATCGTTTTGCTCGGGAAAAAAATGGGATGGAGTATCTCTGTCTCTCGGGGCGAATCTGGGTCGACCAGTTGTGGTGGCAGTGAAAGGAATGTATTGTGCCTGTGTTTGTTTCTTTGTGTCAGCCTCTGTGGGTGTATACGTGCGTGCATGCATGCGTGTGCGTGCGTGCGCTTTGTAATGTCGGTTCACGCAGGAACGAAAACAAGCAACGTTATACTGTGTCATCTGTGCTGTCCACTGAGCACGTTAGAGATATACTACAGTCGCAGTTATCATTGTGGCACCGTGCAGAAAGGGTTATAAATGTGCGGAGCTGGCGTTGACAACGCGCCGCGTATCGTTTACTGTTTCTTGCCAACTCAACGAGAGACGTCGGAGAGAAACGAGGAACTCGGGAAAATGAGAGGCCACTTCGATGCGCTAAAGGTGACGTGAAAAGAATGAGAACAAAAAAAAACGTAAAGAACGAAATAAAGAATATGAAGTTTCGTGGAACTGCTTTGAAAGGGTGCTAACATTAACTGGACGTCTTGTTAAAATGGACGCTTCGGGGGCGGAAGTCTTGCACCCACGGATGTTTAGAAGCAGACATATACCACTTCCGTCGTTCAGTCACCGCGTAAGTATTGCCAGGCGGAAGTATTGCCGCTGAAGTATTGCAAGTATTGTAGGTAGGTGTTTTCCGACTCCTTCGCATGCTCATTGATAAAAACATCCTGCAAGACAGAGGTTACCTTTACTTATTGTGCTTCAGTTTGATTCATGCGTCGGTCCCATTTGTGTCTTTCACTTGGAGCCACTACTATTGAGCTTTCTTTTCGCGATGCACGTTGCCTGAACTGAAGAGCACCGAGGTTGGATATATACGTCGTCTTTCATAATTTTTTATGCGCGAAATTCATTCGTGCAAACCAATAAACCTACCCTAAGCGTCAAACCCACTGTCAACGTTCGGGTGCTGTTTTAGTCGTTCTTATTTACCGCGTTCGCCTTGAACGCTAATAATCTACCTACGCAAAAAGAAAAGCAGTAATGCTGTTCCAAGCAGACTTCTTTTATACGGCGAGACGAGGTCTCCCACCGCCTATTCTTCCAGGGCTGTAGTTCGACCACCTATACCATCCAATATCAATACCGCATCCGATTAAACGTCGCATATGCCATTTACTTGAATAACGAAAATCGGATTGTTAGAGACGCCATTGTGTGTACAATGCAGCGTCGTAAGAAGACATCAATCGCGTGCTCTGTGATTGCACAATATATGCAGCACAAAGACGGCCTCTGAAGACGGCCTTAAAGCTAGAACAGAACTCAAACTTAGTGTGGACACATACTATATAGAGCCACGGCAAAGCAGCTCCACTTCGTTAAATGCCTCAAAAGCGCTCCTGACATTCTTGCGGACCACACGCCTGAAACGAAACAATGTAACTAGTGCAGTTCACGTGTGTGACTGTATGTGTTATGTGTTTATCACTGTATATGCTATATTCATAACCCAGTACCTGGAGTAGCATATCAGAAAAAAGCCAGACGAACATCTCCAGCTCTCCGATAAAATTATTCTCTCTCTCTCTCTTTCTCTCTCTCTCTCTACTGAAAGCGTGTTTGTAGCGATAAATAAAAAGAATTCGATTCTATGAGACACTCCAGACTAGTGGACGGTATATCGCTGTGAATAATTAAAACTATGCGACCCAAAGTAAGTGTTCCGTACGCACCCGAAAGATCGCCATTCACCTCGTCGCCTATTCATTATGCAAGATAAATGAAGGCACTGGGACACCTATAGAAATCGCTGCACCTCTCAGTTCTCTAATCTTTATGATAGAAATGGTGGTATCATCAGCGCAGATGCGTAGAGATGAATAATATCTTTACAACAATTCAAACTTCCTTTGGTCTGGCGCACCCTTTTGCTCATATCTTCGGCGTTTTCATCTGTTGCTATGGTCGGTGAGCAGCACATTTACTTTTCTTCCTTTTTTTTCCACAACAGCGAGAGGCGGTCAAAGGCACTCTGCGACCACGGAAGAGAGTGAAGAAAAAAAAAGAACAGCTTGAGAAACCCGCATTGCGCCAGATTGGGCGAACGATGCCGTCTTTTTGGAGAATGACTCTGTTTTCTCCTACGCCGAGTCACTTTCGCCTCCGGGCAAAAAACTTTCTGCTGCCTTAGCGCCATTCGCTTCACCGATCACTCGCATCCGCTGGAAGCGCCCTGGCATTTCCCCGGCAGCGCGAACAACAACAACAACGCAGCCCAGGAAAAGGCAGAGCGGAGTTACTACCGTAAACTAAATTGGCCGCTCAGGAACTGCAGTGCAGTTTGTGTGGTGCTCTCCGAAACGGTAACACGATCGGACTTGATGCACCAATCTTGCGAAGAATGCATCAAGGGCAACTGCCGAGAAAAAAAAGAAAAAGTCGAGGAAGTATACGTCGACGTAAGTTGGAGCTTTTCTTTCGGGAAACGAAAGAAGAGAGGGAAAAAAAGCGGGTGCGTAGAGGAAAGCCACGAAGTGCCGTAAACAGACTTTAGTTTACGAAGGGGTTTCAGTGCCGCCTTATTGGGCTGTTAACCTTTGCGTTTTGCTGCTTTAACAACTAAACGAACAATGTTACGGCAGACGCGTATACGCATGAGAATGGTTGTGTTGGTGCATATACGCTGTTTCATGACCCTATTATTTTACGTCGCGATATACAAAAAACAAGAAATCTTCGCCACAGCCCTAGATGGCGGTGCCATATGTCTTGGGTAAAATGGTCAATAAGTAAGCTTGACAACGTCCGATACACATCACTTCTTGAAAGCATAAAATTAAGGAAATATGAGCGTTGGAGTGATAACGTTATCCGTAAAGGAATACGATAACGTAGACTATGACTTCAGCTAGTCCTTAAAAATGAGAGAAAGAAAGCATAAACGCAACTGTAAGGAAAGTTCCACAAGACACTACTTCACCTCGTACACAACACCGGCCTAACAGCACGCATTTAACAGAAATATTATGCCTTGAAGGCAAGTCTTTGTCGCAATAAAAAAAACCGTAAGGAAAGATGAAGTGTCAGGAAAATATTTGTCGTCGTTGCTGTTTTTGTTCTTTTATTCAATGTCATAATGACGATGATCATGATGATGATGATGAGTCATCTGAGACAAAGCGGAATGCGCGAACGAAAAAGGAAAGAACATAAGCCCTGCCGTGACGTAAATGCAGGCACTCCTTATTATTAAACGCATTCGTTTAGTTTCCTTTGCACAGCAGGCCCCATCACGGTGGTCTAATGGCTAAAATACTCGGCTGCTGGCCCGCAGGTCGCGGGTTCGAATCCCGGCTGCGGCGGCTGCATTTCCGATGGAGGCGGAAAATGTTGTAGGCCCGTGTGCTCAGATTTGGGCGCATGTTAAAGAACCCCAGGTGGTCAAAATTTCCGGAACCTCCACTACGGCGTCTCTCATAATCAAATGGTGGTTTTGGGACGTTAAACCCCACATATCAATCAATCAATCAATCCTTTGCACAGCATAGTGATCAGACGTGTAGTGTTATACATGAAACACACACACAGGACCACGCTCACACATTCCAGTCCAGCCCCCACACATACCACGCGGAGATAAATTCTGGTGGTCATTGATATCATCATCATCATCATCAGCCTGTCTACGTCCACTGCAGGACAAAGGCCTCTCCCATGTTCCTCCAGTTAACCCGGTCCTGTGCTTGCTGTTGCCAATTTATACCCGCAAACTTCTTAATCTCATCTGCCCACCTAACCTTCAGTCTCCCCCTACCCCGCTTCCCTTCTCTGGGAATCCAGTTGGTGACCCTTAATGACCAGCGGTTATCCTGTCTACGTGCTACATGCCCGGCCCATGTCCATTTCCCCTTCTTTATTGCAGCTATGATATCCTTAACTCCCGTTTGTCCCCTAATCCACTCTGCTCTCTTCTTGTCTCTTAAGGTTACACCTACCATTTTTCTTTCCATTGCTCGCTGCGTCGTCCTCAATTTAAGTTGAACCCTCATTGTGAGTCTCCAGGTTTCTGTTCCGTAGCTAAGTACCGGCAAGATACAGCTGTTATATACCTTCCTCTTGAGGGACAGTGGCAATCTACTTGTCATAATTTGAGAGTGCCTGCCGAATGTGCTCCACCCCATTCTTATTCTTCTTGTTACTTCAATCTACACGCGCACAAACGAAGCAGGCGTGCTGATTTCAGTGAAAGGATGCGCAGTTTTTGTATCTTTTTTCCCCCTCACTTGACGAGACTCGTCACCATAACCCGGATGCCACGGCCAACGTTGCACGGCCAATTTGCTGTCTCGTGCCGGATCCTTTCCACGTTTCCTTTATACTTATTACTTGCAGACGGAGAAATGCGACTGCAGCGTTCAAACGACGAGCCATTGTGCATTGCTTTCCGCGCCAGTGTGCTGCGCAGTATCGACAATCGCTTCTGCATGGCCCACCGAAATGTTTCTTTTTTCCTTTGCTGTTGCTGGTATTTCATAATCTAAAGGGGCACCCCCATTGCGACCTCGCTGACAGCGACATCTGTCGCACGTGGAAATGCCTCTGCTTGCACGCCTCGGACAGCAGCGCGAGTTGCGGCACCCGCTTTTTTGTTATGTTTCCTTTTTCCATGCTTCGTTCGATGCGGAACGCATGCATTGTGGCGTGCTGACGGCGTGCGACACTGCTTTGAGAAGCGGCGCTTCGGGCCTTTGTGCTCGACGTCGTCGCGTCTTTCGCAGTTCTCCTTCACTGTTTTGTCGAGTTTGTTTCAGTTTTATTCTTCGTTGATTCTTCTTTGTTTCTTTCTACATCGATGGCACTTATGAAAGCTTCACTTGCTCGGACGTGTTTCCAGGCGTCGTGAGGCCACCAGAATCGGGCGTAATTCTTTCGATACATTAGTGTTCGTGCCGGCATGAGTACTCAGACCAGGGTGTCATGCTGTTCCCTCTGCAGAGGTCTGGTCGCGGTGGAAGAGCGAAGCGCACGTGGACAGACGCTCGAAATTACATGGATCATAAAGCATTTACAACAGCTGAAGGAAAAACAATTGAGCATTTAAAGAACATCTCATTTGACAAGTTGGCTGAAGTTTGGAAGAGCTCTGCGGTAACGCAGGTGTTGAAAAAGCGATCACCAGAAAGAAACACGCTCTTCTTTTTGTTCCTTATTTTACCTTGTCTAATTACCTGAAATATTACTTGACCTTTTGCTCAGTCCCTCGCCTCCTTGTGACAAGAAAGAAGTGAAACAAAATTGTCTACGCTGCATATCTTTCCCAGTTGTATGCGGAAGTATGTACTGGTGTTTTCGTAGTTACTCACTTTACTTCTTAACCGATCTTCGCATATTATGTTTTAACGTCGACTCACCTCACATAAGAGCTTGATATACTATATGTGATTATATGTGTATTACCCGGTGGCAGGCGTGCCACCGGTTAATCTCGGAGGCCATGGTGATACTTCGCCTGTTCCGCCGTTCGCATAAGTGGGGTGCTGTCCGTGTATAGCTCATTTCACACAGGCAATATTCGGCGTCATCCCAAATTGAAGCTGCTTCTTTACCTTCGAGAAGCACCACACTATTGTCTTGGTATTGTTTTTAACTATGCTATACAAAAGAACGTGCTCGCCTGCGGCGCTGCGTACTTATTCACTTTACCCATTTAATCCCTCTTCAAGGCCACTTTTTTTTTTCCTTTTTCATTTCGCCAACAAGCCATATGCCTTACGGTATTTCCATATAGAGGCCGCAGCCCCGTCATTAAAGAAATATAGCGCGGAATTCCCTCAAGTATTTTCTTAGTTCACTTGTTTTCTTTCATTTTATTCATTTATTTAGAGCGCCCTTAATTTTATATCGTGGCCACTGCCCAGCCATCAAGCAAACACACACACAAACACTCGGGTATAATCTTTGTGCAATCGTTTTAGTTTGCTTATTTTTTTTCTTCTTAAGCTCACGGTGTTTCGTTCTCCATTCTGTCCTCGAGTGCTCGTCGAAAAAGGTGACGCTTTCTGGGGAACAGCAGGAAATGCCAGACGCGAGAGAAAAGAAGGACAAAAAGGATACGAAAAAAAAAGCATTGGGGAGTGAAAAATTGACCCGCAGAAAAATTTATACTCTGTCACCCGCGTCGGCAAACTGTTCGCTTATTAAAATGCGCTTTCTCTTGGTTTTTTTTTCTTACGTTCCAGTGACCGTTTCAGATAGGACAGAGCATATATATACAGGGAGATTATTTAAGAAAGAAAGAAAGAAAGAAAGAAAGAAAGAAAGAAAAAAAGAAAGAAAGAAAAAAAGAAGGAAAGAAATAAAGAAAGAAGGAAAAAAAGAAAAGAAAGAAAGAGAAAGAAGGAAAGAAAGAGAAAGAACTAAAGAAAAAAAGAAAGACAGACAGAAAGCGAAAATGGCGCAGCTGGCCTATGGGGAAAACCCGCAAGGCGCTTAAAAAGAGGTTATTTGTCACACCGATCCGCCAGTAGCAATTTCTCAGCTGTCTATTTCCCTATAGCTACTACTATTTCTTCGGCGAATTTCTGGGTGACCCTTCTTTTCCACGCTTCTGTTTTTATTTTGCAGGCACATTGACAGATTTAAAAAAAAATGCCTCGGACAGGAAATCGATAGTTGTCTGTCCATTTTGTTTGTCGTGCCCGGCGGCGTCTATTTTTGCCCCTATTGGCTCGGCCATTCCGACGCCATGGTTATACAGGACAAAGATGCGCATAGATAAAACAAAATGACGACCGGCTCAGTAACGTGACGTGGAAAATGTAGATGCGATATTCACGCACACCGTATTTTATTCTCTCTCTCTCTCTTTCTCTCTCTCTTTCTGCGTGTTTCCGAGCAGCGGGGTGAGGTATAGCTTTTTTTACTTACTTTTAAGTATTTTTATGCCATTCCAGGAAGTACTTCACGTGGCCTTCATATTCGCCAAAGCCTGAAATTCAAGAGAAAAAGACCTGTTCTTAAACTATTGAAAAAAAAAACGTCCTTCGTTAACATGGCTTGCGAGGTATTAGGTA
This sequence comes from Rhipicephalus annulatus, assembly GCA_013436015.1. Taxonomy (NCBI): domain Eukaryota; kingdom Metazoa; phylum Arthropoda; class Arachnida; order Ixodida; family Ixodidae; genus Rhipicephalus; species Rhipicephalus annulatus. The sequence goes on from WOVY01012440.1 coordinate 385,712, forward strand.
AAAAAAAAGCAATGAGAACAGTCAAAGTCTCATGTTTAATCAATATTGCAAGTTGGGCTAGTTGGTGGGTACTAGAATAATGAAAAGTTTTTTTTCCTTTTTTCTGTTCGCATTTTAACGCTGCTCTGCTCTTACTTTTTTAAGATGTCATGCTCATACGTGACTCTTCGTATGACTAGTTCCTAGCTCTTATTGTTCTATCTTTGTGCCGTTCATTTTTCTTTTCCATATTTTTTTACGTTTCTCGTTTTCTTTATTTTTTTTTCTTTAGGAGCTGTCTCATCCCAGAGAAGTTTTATGGACCTAAGCGTATTTCGCAAACAAATGCAATACCAAGCCAGTCAACCACGTTGTGTCCCCTTGAACTTAATTCTATCGCTTCCAGTATAGCTTCTTGATTCCATGACCGTTCTTCAGTTCTAATTTATTCTAGTTCATTCTTTTCCTTTCTGCTACTTTCTTTTACGTCCCTTTTCAATCGTAGTGCTTCCTCTCCGTAGTGCAGCCCTTATTACTATGAATTCAAACCAACTAGCCCAAATCGCCATTCTTCTCTCCTGTGAGTTCTCTCGCATCTTCGATCGCTTTCCTTCGGAGGTGATCCATCGCACATCACTAGACTTGTTCGTGTTAGAAGCTGGCGAAATCAGCCATAGCTTCAGTGTGAAAAGGAAAAGAAGTAGCCAAGGTTTAAGGATGAATGGAAACATTGAAATACGAAAAACAAGATCTCACTCCGGCCCGAAAGATATTCGACAGAAAGAAGGAGGGCTCGATCAAATTTGTTTCGCTTTACGAAATAGAGTCGACAAGGCTGCCTCAACGCGTTATAGACGTTCGCTTTCGCTCAGGTTGACGTAGGCATCTCGTTCGAGCGAGTATTGCGTTGAGAAGTTGAGCACACGAGAGTTAATATGGAACGGAGAAAAAGCGATCATTTGGCCGAGATTGAAGCTGTAATAGAAAAATTGCTTAGTAAGTATATCTATAGTTTGCGAAAAAGGCATGACAATCTATAGGAAAAACGGAGAGGCTAATGAGTTTGACTGGTTTGCTGTCTTACATTAGAGGGGGAGAACGGTTCAGTAAAAGCGAAAAAGGCATGACAATCTATAGGAAAGACGGAGAGGCTAATAAGTTTGACCGGTTTGCTGTCCTACACTAGAGGGGGAGAACGATTCAGTAGAAGAGAGTGGGGAAAAGCCACGCAGTTCTATATTCTAGGCGCTATAGCAATTCCCGATGCATGATGATCAAGATGATTCCTGGAACAATGCCACAACCTACCACAGGGCATCAGCCACAAAACACGCCGGCAATATGATTTGTGAGAATAATAAAATAAAAGAGAGGGGAATGATGTGCGATAAGAGGGGAAAAGAGGGGAAATGATGTGCGATAAAGGTAATCTACGTAGGGAATCAAAAATATTTTGGATAATTTGGCGTGTTTTAATGCACTGTACTTAAAGCAATGTGAAGTATATGAAATAACTAAATAATTTAGATAAGGTTAAAACATAGCCGACTGAAAAGGGAACCTCTTTTTTCCTTTTGCCAAGCCATTGTACTGATGACTTGGTGAATGCTAAGCCGACCAAGAACCACCATTGTTGCGTCACGTCGTGAACAATGACACGTCAGACAATCGAATCGCTAATTGCGAGTGGGAGATACAATTCCCCACTGCTTAAAGTCTGCCCCATGTAGATGAAAAACTTGTTGAGCGCTTGAGCTTCGCCGTCATAGCTACAACGCGACCACGTAATCGAGCCCCGTGCGATGCATCGCCTTATCGATTTCTATAGCCTAGCTTCGGTCCTCGGTGGATGCCTCAACCACACCGCAAGAGAACCAAAGTCTGTTCGTGGAACTTTGAAGCTGTCCGTTTTGAAACTATCCCAGAACTTCTACTGCGAGTACACTGGTACACTCGGGAGTTCCCACTACGCCAGAATTCTTCCTTTTGCTTTTGTGGATTAGCCGCAAGGTCCCACTACACGTCCGCAAAGAAACACACAAAACCGCACCACTGCTCACTTTCTTGATGTTTCCGTTGAGTGTGCATAAGTGATCTGTAATGAATGCGCCTTTAAAACATCCACCTGTTGAACCATTCAAATGTCTGGACGCCTGACTTTATTTTACACTTCTGCCATGCAAATTATGGTGTTGGGCAATATCAGATACGTTAGAGATTCAGCCCACTACATGAGTTTCATATGGTGTTTTTTTTATCAGTTTCAACAGATGACGTGACTCTGTGGTAGAACACCTGTTTTCAATGCAGGTCTGGGTTTAATTCTAACTCATACCCAAAACTTCACCGCTAGAGCACCTTTCTTCGATGATATATATTTAAACTTAGTTGGATCATTGTAATTACAAAATAATTGATCAGTTTCCATCACTGAAAAGAAAATCATAGATATTACGCTTATAATTAAATGTTTTGTCATTTGAAATGTTATCCCGACAGTTTTCTCTCGCATATCGACTTTATAGCGTTGCATGTCCTCCAACATAAAGATGATTATTTTCTCTATCCATTCTACATCTTGCATTGCCTCACGGACTGCTTTCATCGCTGCAGTCGGCTAGTCCGCGCGGCAAGATTACGTAACAACGAAAGCTGCCGAGAACACGAATCGTTACACAATGAGGCCGCTGTGGCATCTAGATCCGGCGAGCAACGCATGTATATGTCGTGGCTGATGCAAAGGTCGCCATCCATACGCAGCCCCTGCCGTTGTCTGGAAGGGTACATGCGTCACAAACCCCTCCAGGCACCGGGAAATAACGAGTTGTTCGGCGATGCTTTTTCGGCTTTATTGGATAGACTCTGAGGACTTCCCGCACTCGAGCAGACGCACTGGGCGAATTTGCTGGCCGAATTCGAGCGTGTGAGCTCTGGTTCCCTTCGTCCGCCTTCCCCTCAGCTCCTTTCACTATCCGCACAATTTCGCCCAACCCACGCGTGGGCGCTCATTTAGAGCGACGGAGGTCATTTGTATACGCCGCAGTTGGTACCGGGTTATACAGTCGCCCATCCATTTCTCGCTAGTACGCTTGGCGTGGCGCGAGTTTGACACTGACCAGAGTGACACACAGGGCGGTTTTCGTGTTGGATGACCAGACCGACGTGCGTGCTTCGACCGGTAATGGCCTGTAATGTGGGCATGTCCAATCCATTTCTTTGCGGACAGCCGTGTACCACATCGGTATGAAGTCGTATACGGCCACGGTTATATTGCTGTGACCGTACAACTCTTTCATCATGCCCCGAGGGAGTGGTGACAAAGCCTTAGTACATCCCTGTGCGTTTGCGTAATCTCCCGGCTTCAGAGGGTACCTCACCTGCGTCTTTACAATCACCCTTTCAGAGATCTTCCTGTACAGTGTTTAGGATTAAAACGGAACAATTTAGGGCTCAGTAACCCATGTACTTTTAAATGCGAAGCATTTCTTATTGAACTTCAGCAACCTTGAGCGTATCTATCTATCTATCTATCTATCTATCTATCTATCAATCTATCTATCTATCTATCTATCTATCTATCTACCTATCTATCTATCTATCTATCTATCTATCTATCTATCTATGTATCTGTCTATCTATCTATCTATCTATCTATCTATATATTTATCTATCTAGCTATCTGTCTATCTATCTAGCCGTCTACGGCTTTTAGCTCTCCTGGCCGTTTCAACGATGGTATCGGTATCAAAACTGGTACGGCATAACATGACTGTATGACGAGCACAACTGACTAGTCATAACATGAAAATTATGACATTTATGTCATAAATATCATGATTTACGTTTCATAGACATGTGGGGATGTTGATTACGACTGATCATTTGAATTGTGGGCAACGTCAATTACCTGACCTTACAAACAGTTCCCAGAGCAAATTTTTGTAGATATGCGCCCAAGCGCTCAGCAGAACTAAAGGTCAACATGTTTCCGGGATATCGGCAATTCGTGTCGTCAAAATCAAAACATCGTTGCAAACTCGAGTTATATAAGCGCAGCACCGATCTTTTTGTATGATCGATCTTTCTGGTAAGAAGCAACGTGACGCAAACGGCGCATGTGCGTCGTCGCGCAATGTTTATGCTTTGTGCCTCCAAATCTTACAGGACGTTGCATCAGTTGGAAGCTATTAAAAGCATCACAGCTGCCTGCGTTTCAGTGTTTTCAGTAGATGCAGCGTGGTGGACAGAGGACCATAAGGTACGAGCCCATTACACTGATGGCGTCCCCGCCAAGTGCATGCTCTTGTGATTTGCCGTGATTACATAAAACCGCTCAGTTTTCTTTATCATAGGGAGACTTGGGCTGTTTCTGCATATCATAGGTGCACCTCTTCTGCGTATATCTGCGGGTAAACTATTATATAGCTTGACCATATATGCGTATGCAAAGAACTGTTTCGTGGGCGCAAATGAAATAACGTTGCATGGTTCGTATACCCACACGAAACGTTTACAGGTAATTTATGACGCTCGCTTACAATGAACGCCCCGCCACGGTGACTAACGTACTCGGCTGTTGACCCACCGGTCGCGGGATCAAATCCCGGCAGCGGTGGCTGCATTTTCGATGGAGGCGAAAATGCATGATGGCGGTGCACGTTAAAGGACCCCAGGCAGTCGAAATTTCCGGAGCCCTCCACTACGGCGTCTCTCCTAATCATATGAGAGTTCTGGGACGTTCAACCCCACAAATCAATTGATCGATCGATCAATCAATGCTAACGATGAGCTATTCATCGGTGAGAAACTTTCAGCTCTTACTTGGTTGAGGAGAAGGTGGCTTACAGTCATGTATATAACAGCGAAACCTGAGTCACCCTTTGACGAATAGTTTCCGCGGGAGCTAAACATAATTTTTAAAACTACTCTGAGCGCAAAATGCAGGCATGTCCATTAGAGCTAGAACGCAAGCGTGTACTGGCTTTAAGAAAACGGGAATAGAAACTATATTATGCGATTTTTCTGCTGTAATTTTTTAAAAAATTATTACTCAAATTAAATGTTTATTCAGGTGTGGCTTTTTCATGAATAAGCTCAGCCCGAGTGAGTCACCTAAGACAATCCATTGCGAATTTCCGCTGGACGGTCTTGACATCATATCACAGGCTGAAAGCGTGATGCCGCATGACAGTAGCGTTTGACAAACGTTACGCCTATATCAAATTTGACATATTTGCAGAGTATTTCACCACCAGTTTCGAAAGAAGGAAGAATCAATAGCATGCGTTGTTTATTTCGCGTTTGAGTAGCTTACGTTGTTAGTTGTCTGCGAAAGGTGCTGACCATCATTGCCTTTCCTTTCATTCATTATTTAAAGTAAGCGGCCATTCACCGAATCGCTTGAACATATCGGCATTCCTTGTGCGTGTATAGGCGCATGTATCACATTCGGCTTTTCATTCATTCATTGTAGAGAGTGACCATCGACCGCATCACCTGAACTCGGCTGGATTTCTTGCTCGCGCGTGTTACACACTCGTACGGGTGGTCTTCCTAGTGGCCAATCACGTTTCCACTTAACTGTACAGAGACACGAAGTCACTTCAGGATTGCGCGGCATTCACTAGCGGTCGCAGCAGCAGAAACATATAAAGTCTCTATAGCTCTCGTGCTTCCACACATCGCCTACGTAGCCGCCGACATTATGCACGTTGCGATCGTTAAGGCACTGATTACTTCACTGATTGAAACGTTCACGACTAGGAGAATGGCTGCTTTTCTGTTTGACGAGCGTGCTCGGGTTCTCCGAGCTGTAATAAAAAGGGCTGAGCTCGAAGTAAATAACTGAAAGCGTCATTACTGCCGCGCAATTGATCTCGAAAATGGACTAAGCGTGCGCGCCTTTGCGAACGCGACACTGCAATTACGGCTCATCTATCAACCGCTGCGGCGTCTGCTTTTATCTTAATATTTTATGCGTTAGTCTTACTCTCGAATGTCACCTGCCAAGGCTCGCTTCCTTTGTTGTACTGGTATAGCCGAATTACCATCATTATCGTGGTTAAGTGAGGTGAAATTGTCAAGAAAGAAATCAATCGCGCAAACAGTTTAAGAGTGTCCGTCACCAAACGCAAGGCAAAGAAAGTTCTCAACTGTAAGAAGCTATGGTTTTTTTTTTTTTTGCTGTTTCCAACAAAAAGCATTTAGGGCACGTGGGATCAAAAGTGAAAAGGAAGTTCAGCGTTAAGACCTGATGCGTTCGATTACCTGTTCAACTGTAGAGGTTGGGAGAACTATTACATGCCGAAACTTTGTCCACCACGGTGGAGCAGTGGTTATCGTTCTCGGCTGCCGACCCGGAAGTAGCGGTTTGAATCCCGGCCTTGGCGGTCACATTTAGGTGGAAGAGAAATGAGATGGGTCTCGTGTACTGTGTGATGTCAGCACATTTCAGAGAACACCAGGTGGTCGAAATTTCCGAAGCCCTCCACTACTGCGTCTCTCATAAGCATATCATGGTTTTGGGACATAAAACCCTAGGTATTATTTATCATCATTATTATTATTATTATTATTATTATTATTATTATTATTATTATTATTATTATTATTATTATTATTATTATTATTATTATTATTATTATTATTATTATTATTATTATTATTATTATTATTATTATTATTATTATTATTATTATTATTATTATTATTATAAAGCTTTGTAAACCAATGGCACGCAGCATATCGGCAGAGCTGCCGATATGCTATTCAGCTGTTTCGCGAATTGCTTACTACGAGTACCCGAGAACTTCAAGAGTACATGACTATTATATTTTAGTCATTACCATCTCATCTTTATAATGGGAACATCTATCTATCTATCTATCTATCTATCTATCTATCTGTCTGTCTATCTATCTATTTATCTATCTATCTATCTATATATCTATTTATCTATCTATCTATCTATCTATCTATCTATCTATCTATCTATCTATCTATGTATCTATCTCTCTATCTATCTATCTATCTATCTATCTATCTTCAACCTCTTTCCTCATGCTCAGAAATGTCATTCATTTAGAGTTCTAGACATTGCCGCCGCGGAAACTTCGGCTCTTGGCCCTCCAAAAACGCACACACTCGTCTTGTTGGTGGGCTCCTCTGCTGCACTGTTTCGTCCAGCAGTGAAGCCTTACAGCAAGTGGAAGTGAAAAAACTTTAAGCGGCGTCAATGTACTGTCTAGGCGTCTTTAACGATTTGGTGAAATATCAAAGAAACAACACTATTGTGTTGTGTGTAGGTGCCTTAGTCGATGTGCATACGTTTCAATAGCGCTCTCTTTAAAGTTGCTAATTCAAATAATTTTTAATAATTATCCCCGCAGTCACTTACCCTTACCTTTTTTTAAACTACTGCTGCGATGTCATCTGTGTGTTGTATAACTATCAACTTCAACTATTACCTCTTTTATAGAGCGAAGGTCCTTAAGCTAGTCGCAATTCGTGTGTGTTGCCTGTTGGAGAACTATCATCATCATAAACAGGTATGTGCCATTGATATGTGGGCAAATCCTACTACTCAGCACACGTCCACTAGAAATGAAAGCAGCAGTTTGCCCAACCATCGGTTGCGAAACGACGGCGGCGAGCCGAACACCCCGAGTACGTACAACCAGGCAATACTAGGGAAAGGCAACGGTTGCTGCGAGAACCCGAAGTGATGGAAGGCTTACGCCAACGACGACGTAGCTGTTATATCTATGAGAGGTCCGAACGCTACGTTTCAGTGCGAGGTTCCATCTCCGGAGTTCAAGCATCCGTGATGCGTCAGCGACTGTCTACCGTTTAGCTATTGCTTCTCTGCGCTGGGAATCAACGTAGCCACAACCTAGTATCAGCTCCCCAAATCCTAGCAACGACCGAGCATCAGCCTGGAAGCAACCTACATTTCCCAGAAAAAAGCCTCGAAACAATCTACTAGGAACCAGGTTAGTATTCAGAGTCATCCAGCTTCGCTTTATCAAGCCTTGCGTTGCTTGGTGCAAAATGTCGCTATTTTTTATGCGAGCGTTAATTTTTGATGAGGTTTTCACAACGCTTATTTGAGTTTAGTTGAGATTATTTACCGCATACAGTTTTACGGTAAGTTGTAAAAACAGGGAAAAAAAATATTCATGAATTCAGCTCGGCAATGTCCGACGTCCCCGATTCACTGTGGCAAGCACGACGGCAAAAACAAGGTTAATTTAAACTCGATTCAAACCAACGATGCACATGCTATACAGATTTTAAAAAAGTTATACAAAAATATATATCGATAACAGACATATTTCACAAAAAATAAAGTAGAAAAAATAGACAGAGTACGCGTATTTCAACAAGTAGTTTTAAAATTATTTATAGTACTTGGCAAACAAAAGCACAGTGCCTACAGTTTTAACTGTAGAACACATAGCCTCGTAATGTACCAATATTCAGATTGTCGGTTTAGTCACGTAAAAAGATTTGGTGGCAGATTAGCTAAACTGTTTACAAAACCACTACCTTTAATGAAGTCAGACTTAACAGAGGTTAATGAGGAGTATTTGTACAGCTCGCCTAATTTGATTAGTTTATATTTAACGAACATTAGTAAAGTATGGGCGCTAAAATGAAGGTTTGAAAGAGAACATTGAGCCTTTCTCGTAGGATAATGTGATCATAATTGATTGATATGTGGGGTTTAACGTCCCAAAACAACCATATGATTATGAGGTACGCCGTAGTGGGAGGCTCCGGAAATTTCGACCACCTGGGGTTCTTTAACGTGCACCCAAGTCTGAGCACACGGGCCTACAACATTTCCGCCCCCGTCCGAAATGCAGCCGCTGCAGCCGGGATTCGATCCCGCGACCTGCGGGTCAACAGCCGAGTACCTTAGCCATTATACCACCGCGGTAGGGCGATAGTGCGGTGATATATGGATTGCTTTGTTGCATTACCCGAAATTAAGTCGCAGTAACGCAGATGGGATTTAATTATCACACTAAATACTAAACATTTTAAGTAACAGGTAATACACGCTGACATTTATTCAATAATTATAATAATATCAGGTGTGTTGCATCCCAAAACCAATACATGATTACGAAAGACGCTGCAATAGAGGGCTCCGAAAATTTTGAACATGTCGTATTCTTCAACGGGCACTAACATCGCACTGTGACACGGGGCTCAACCATTTCGCCGTATTGCGTTATTGCTACGGCGTACCTCATAATCATATGGTTGTTTTGGGACGTTAAACTCCATATATCAATCAATTATGATCACATTATCCTACAAGAAAGGCTCAATGTTCTCTTTCAAACCTTCATTTTAGCGCCCATACTTTACGAATGTTCGTTAAATATAAACTAATCAAATTAGGCGAGCTGTACAAATACTCCTCATTCACCTCTGTTAAGTCTGACTTCATTAAAGGCAGTGGTTTTGTAAACAGTTTAGCTAATCTGCCACCAAATCTTTTTACGTGACTAAACCGACAATCTGAACATTGGCACATTACGAGGCTATGTGTTAACTACAGTTTTAAGGTACTGTGTTATTGTTTGCCAAGTACTATAAATAATTTTAAAACTACTTGTTGAAATGCGCGTACTTTGTCTACTTTTTCTACTTTAATTATTTTTTGTGAATTTCGCCTCCATCAAACGTGCGACCGCCGCGGCGGGGCCGGGATCGAACCGGCGACCTTCAGATCAGCAGCCGAGCACCCGAGCTACTGATCCACCCAGGCGGACGAAATTTTCTCAATACACCCAGGACCTTGCAGAGCTTACTTTACAAAAGTTCCAGTTACGTATGGGAACGGAGCAAACGCGGAACTTCCGTTCAGCTGATGGCGAATTCCGGAAACATGCCGTTATGTTTCTTTGGGAAACGTAACGTCGCTTGTTGCTAGGGATGTAAAAAAGGAAAGCCGGCGCACTGTAGGAGCTAACAGAGAGGTGCCGGCCGAAGCGGTGGCGTGTGCCGCGGCGTCCCATCGCTCAATGTCGAGGCGCACTTACAGCCACGCGCCGTCGGAAAGGAAAAGGTGTGGAAGAGGCTCCCGATTCGGGAGCTGCACCGGCGGCATCGCCCAATGTTTACGGGATAGAGAGGGAGAAAGTAAACTCGGCGCTACTGAGCGTTCGCCGGTCTGTCCGCGTACCCCTTGTTCCGCGGGCACGATTGATTGCCCGAGATTCCGCCCTTTTCGGCGGTACGCAGCGTTGCTGCAGCGTCGGCCGTCCACGTGTCCGCGTCGATGTTGAATGGTCAATGAGGAACACGTCAAGCTGTAAGCTTGATTGGTGGGAGATAACTGGAGAATGCAAAATAGCTCCGTATCACTGACGACCCGATATACCGAGAAATGACGCATCGTGGCGAAGTTAGGAAAGCGTGGTTTAGCGACGTTGTTCTAGTGAAGTGGTTTCCAGCCTATTACTTCATCGTAGTGAGTTACACGAGGGGAGCACTACCATGATATTCGTGTAACGTCTCGCAAGGACGCTGCATGTTCCATGAATGCCTTAAGGAATTAAGGTATCCACGTTTTCTTTTTGTTATATTTCTTCGTTTGATATTATACCTCAGGTGAGCAGCATTTGTTCCTATTGCGTTCAGTACTGGATATCACAATAACCACCCGGCTGTACATATCTTATAATTTAGTCTATCGGGCCATTGTATAAGCTGTTTAGCGTTTCTTGCTGCTTAAAAGTGCTTCTTTTCAGGCGCGAAGTTCCTCAGGCTCGCACGACGTTCATTGTAGACGTCGTCGTAGGTACTGTCGGTCGTCCCTCCCTCTATACCGTGCACATTGCGTTCATAGCGCACATAAGTCTTAAAATAGTTCGTACTCTGTCCACCGATCTGTTCGTCTGACCATCTGTACATCCATCCGTCCGTGCATCTTTCCGCCCGTCATCGCATCTGTCCATTCGTCCGTACGTATACGTGCGTGCGTCCGTTGAGATCAAGCGCGTCGTTACCGTTTCGTCAAGATTGGCTCATAATGCAGGAACCTTAGATAGCGACACTCTATTCCTTGTTTGCGATAGTATCGTGTTTCTCTGTGTGATCGCTATCATGGCACACTGTACGCAATCTTATATCGCAAGAACCCCCATTGTTTCTTTCTCCGTTCAATGTTTTCTCCTGTTACATAAGTTCATGAGACAGATCGGTATTGATCCTGTAACGCCATGCCTGGTCTGATACATTTTTGGTCTTTAAAAAAAACAGGCAGAGTGTGTTCCGAGAAAGAGGGAGGAGGGGGATTCAGCGCATCGAAAAGTTCTACTACTTTTTCGACTTACTACTGCGTGCGTTTGTTGGTGTGCGTGTTGTCCATGCCATCAAACACAGCCTGTTTACCCTGCTTAAACACGTATTAGGCAGTGATCAAGACGGCTTCTTATCTTCATTGCACGCTGTTTATGTGACGCACTATTAGACACTGCAAAATAATCGTTTCCTAGTTTTAATGATTGTGCATTCGGGGCGACACTTGCCTTGGAGCGCACCCGGAATAACACTATACTACTACGTACTCGGCGTGCAGGTCAACTCTGCAGTTGATCATGTAGTTTCGTTCATGCAACGCGCACAGTCACCTATGTTTCTCGGCGGAGCCTTAACAAATTACTAAGCCGTGTTTCTGTAATATATATGGTAAGCTCTACATGTATATATATACATATATATATATATATATATATATATATATATATATATATGATAAGCTCTACATATGGTAAGCGCGTTTTTATTGAGGGACACACGTGCATATACATTTTTTTTTCAATTGTATGTGCACCCATCGCGTGCCACAGTGGCATTCTGGCCACTGTGGCCAATGTTTTTTTTTTGTTTTTGCTTTTGACCGTTAGAAGGCGTTTTTGATTCGACAGGGCTAGTATACGATCATGGAAATGCGACGACTTGTCACCGCTAACGAAAAGACGTTGTAGAAAGAAGCTAGTGACGCATTATTTTTCTCCCTATCCGCATCTGTCTTCGCGTTCTCGGAACGTCCTGAGCTTGCTTCGAGCCTTCACTGCACGTTTTTTTTTTTTTCTTTTTAATGAACAGGTGGTTATACTTCGAAGCATTCTGATTCTATTGCATGTCTCTGGTGTGCACAAGCGTTTACACGCACAACTGTTTCACCAGGAATAATTTTCCATCGCTCAGTCTTCATTTGCGTTCATGCACGACAAAGCTATTCCTTGGAGCAGGTCTTTACATTTTCCGGGAAGGCTGTGCATGAACGTGAAAGAATGGCAGCCTACAAGCGTCACTTTTTTTCAGTAGGAGGCCATGATAGAGCGCTGAGTTGCGGAGGTGCGTCGTGAGTGACATGCATATGTAATCCCTGGGAGTGATTGGTAGTATTTGAAAATAAACAAACAAATAAGTAAGTAAATAAATAAATAGACATGCCGTTTTGCCTCAACCTTTCTTTCTTTCTGCTTTCTTTCTTTCTATCTTTTTTCTTTCTTTCTTTCTTTCTTTCTTTCTTTCTTTCTTTCTTTCTTTCTTTCTTCTGGAATGGAACCCACTTTCAGGCATTGCGATAAAATATTCTCCAGCCTGCTTTCGCGTTATCGAGCCTGCCTTACCGCATCCAACGTGACAAGCTCGATTCCTGAGGCGTAAAACCTGGTGGGTAAAACTAGAGAGAGAAAGAGACAGATGTGAAAGATAGGTTCAATTCGAGGTTGTGGCTCTTGTTTTGGGGGCGAGTGTATAGCAGTCAAATAAACACACCGAGCAGAAACTTTACAGTAAGAGACGCAAATAAATAAATAAATAAATAAATAAATAAATAAATAAATAAATAAATACGCGACAACAATCCAACTTTGCCATTGGGCCATTCCGGTAGCCATCGATCATGGTGAGTTCGCTTTCCGAGATTCATGGCTGGCACGCGTTATAGTCATCCTTAAGCCTTGTTACTCGTTGCCTTCTTTTTTTTATTTTCAGTGTTGGTGCTCATGCAGTATTGTCATGCGCCTTTTGCAACGCTGTTCCGAGGGGGGTTCGAAGTGAAAAACTCGAAACAAGGAGTGAAATAAAACATCGGATGAACGAAAGTCGTGCATTTCATTCCGATCATTGTCCCTATCTTCTTCGCGATTTTTTTAGGGGCGAAGCTCCTTAGGACGTGGGCTGTGCGTCCCCTGTATGTAGCCACCTCTAGTTTAGTTCTTGCAGTGTTCACTAGATGGCGGTACCATCCCCTGTATGTAGCCACCTCTAGTTTAGTTCTTGCAGTGTTCACTAGATGGCGGTACCGTCTCCTGTATGTAGCCACCTCTCGTTTAGTTCTTGTAGTGTTTACTAGATGGTGGTACTTGTAGCTGATGATGAAAAGATGCAAGATGTTATAAACTAGAAAGCGGTACTTGTAGTTGATGAAAGACGCGAGATCTTATAAAATAGGAATGATGTCACATACGGCGCGTGTCATTGGTTGAAGGCAATCGTTCGATTTAGTGCGGCGACGTACGCTAGGGGGAGCGATGTAATAAAATCGAGTGGGCAAAATGTACAGAGGATTCATGGTTTACCAGGTTTACCTCCGGAACTTCGCCCACTCATCATCATTCACTTCGTGGATATGGCGAAATTTTTTCTTTTTGTCCTCTTCAAGTATTTCGCCGGATATGCGCGCGGTCGTCGCATAAGCATTCCGGGGCCGAGATCAAGCATTCTGAATCGTCGGCGTGGGCTCTGCGTTTTCTCGAGTCGAAAACGCATTTTCGTTATGGGGTTGAATCAAACGCTCTTATAAAACGAGAGAGCTCGCGTGCCGAGAATGCGCTGTCCGCATCCGCGCGGAGAAGAGCGATCATTGAAAAAGTGGCCGCCATTCGAGGCGAGCTTACGAGCTGCGCTCTGAAAAACTCGAGGCATAAATAAATCAAGATCGCTGCCCTATTCCTCTCTTTCTCTCGCTTTCTTTCTTTCCTCTTTCCTTTCTTTTTTTCGTTTTTTTCTTTCTTTTTATCTCTCTTTCTTTCGTCGTGACATTTTTCGAAGGAGGCGAATCGGTAGAGGCCCCCTATCGGAAAAATTGCCATGGTGGATACTGGAAAACATGGTGGGCGTAGTGGAAATAATAGTGGGCATGGTGGAAATAATAGTGGGCATGGTGGAAATTATGATGGCTATGGTGGGACGTAGTGGAAAATATGGTGGTTATGCCGGGACATACTGGGTGGTATGGTGTACAGATGATGGGTAAAGTGGAATTGATGGTGGAAAGCAGAGGCTAGATAGTGGGCAATAATGGGACACACTGCCCACCATTGCGATAATGCTGGGTAGCCCTAAGCATATAGTGGGTGGTGCTTATTATGGTGGGCTACATGGTGTACCAAGCTGAGAAACTCTTCCCACCATTGCGATACTGCTGGGAAGCACTAAGCAGATGGTCGGTGCTGCTTGTTATGGTGGGCCACATGGTGTACCAAGCTGAGAAGCTCTGCCCACCATCGCGATAATGCTGAAAAGCAGTAAGCAGATGATCGGTGGGCTTATAATGGCGGGCAATTTATATAGTGTACCAATCTGGGATCAGTACACTACATGTTCTACCACCATGATTTTCATCAAAGTTAGGCCTACCGACCGAGCCCGTACAATTGTGTTATCCGTGCTTCCGGGTTTGAGAATACACGATTTCGACGAATAAGTATGACAATACAGCGCAGACATGGCATCAATTAACCTAAATGAAGCATTTTTCATTGTGTATGGTGTCCGCTCAAGAAGCAACAAACATCGATGCGACGCGATTAAAGCACTCCCAGAGAGCGTAATTAAGTGTCTTCTCACCGACAGCCGCCGGTCGCACTCGCCGGCACTTCTATAGCTTTTGTACGAGAACTCAGACGTGGCAATTCATATGCTTGGTGAACCAACATGAAGCGTAATGTTTCCGGCACACTGCATTCGTTTTGGCCAAGCCGTTATGAAGTTGCTTTGCGCTGGCGCGACCGCCCTCTACATTGCGCGAAAAGCATCCCAATACTCAATCAAATAAATTAGGCGGGCGTATCTATGGAATGAGCCTAGAGGCGTCAATAAGCGTGAGCAGATGTCACCCTTTAGAACGAGCGCGAAACGGATATTAAACTTGGCAGACCCCACCGGTAAACTGTTGCTGCTCCCCAGTCCACTTGGTTTTTTTCTTGAAGTTGTGAATTGTAAAAAAAAAATAGCACTAGTGCCGTTAACATAGTGACAATCGTTACAGGCCGCAGTTGCTTGTGTTTAATAAATGTGCAATTTTTAGTAGCAGGTGTAGATCTTGTCTATGTTGTGTACACGACAAACATAACTTAAGTTGAACCGTAAGTTTGTATGCCAACTAAGTATTTAACACCCATACAACTTCAAGTTGGTGTGGCGCAGTGGTTAGCGTGTTCGAATGGGAATCCGCAGGTTGCACGTTCGATCCTCCGTGCCGCCTTGTTTTTTTTTTTACGGGACGGGTGTTTTTTATACTGTTTTTATAGAATTCTTTTTTATTTTTTGTGGCAGCTCGTCACGGTGATTATGACGTCATTTCGCGCTTAATTGTTGCCGGCACTGCAGCACCCACCATACCCACCATGCGCCATGGTGGGCATTTCCCACCATTCACCCACTACACTAATCCACTATAATGGTGGGTGGTGGTTTCCACCATGCCCACCATTCGTTTACACCACGGTAACGAACACCAGATGGCTCTCTGCTCTCTATCTTTCATCTCCCCCATCCCTCTTTCATGCGCAGGGTAGCAAACCGGCTGCCTATAAACTGGTTAACCTCCCTGCCGTTCTTTTCCCTCGATTTTCCTTCCTTCCAGATGGTCGATATTTCCGGAGCCCTCCATAACCCTATCGTGGTTTCGGGACGTGAAATTCCACATGCTTTGGTTAGTATTATTATTAGCGCGAAATTTCGGATAATCAAGTGTCTCGCGGTCAGGCAGAACACTTCCCCATTGTATCGCGAGCTTGCGCGTGTATTGAAACAGCCCCAAAAGGTATTCCCGAAAAAAAAAACTTCACAGACGTTACGTTGGTATATAAGAAAATTATCTTATTAGAATCCTTGATACAGACGCGCTGACACTGCAGTGTACGATTGTGCTCCTCTGCCACTTGAAACCTAGCACGATGTCACGGTATGTTCGTTGTGAAAGCTTGCTTACTTTGCAGTAAATGAGATGCAGAAACACAGTAATGGCTGAATTCTGACGATTTCATTTATTCGACAACTTTTACTCTGTTCTTCTTCGGAAGGATCGAGTACATGTTTCTAAATATCCAATGCCATCGCAAGTTCCTAGCAGTCACGTGTTGTACGTCAGTGACACTGTCACTGATGTGTAGATGACATGTTTTTGGCGCCCGTTATGTATGTACCCACGACTGAAACTACAAACTTGCATTGACATTTTTGTTCTTTTTGCTTACATGTCGGCCCATACTACTAGCGCAGAAAAAAAAATGGCATTCATGCCATAGAAACGAGTGATATCTGCTCTACCAACGCTTTAGTCAAATGACTTCGAAGAAGTGTGCATTCAACCCACTCGAACCTCCACTTCTAGGAAGCGCCGACCCGCAAGATCCAATATCTGCGTGTTCACTCCTGCACCGGAGGACGCGTGCAAGACATATTACCGAATAATCAATTTTGTTCCCAGAAACGAGCCTCGGGATCTCACCCAAGATGCTCGACGCCTCGCTACCGTCACCCTTGTTCCGGTTCTCCTTTTTTTTTTAATCTTGGTTTCTTGGAGCGACCACACGATGTGCCATTCGTTTCCACGTACGGAACCATGTGTCGGCGTCGCTGTGCTAATTAAGCGCCGCTTATGAGCAACACGTCGCGTGTGGCCACGCACGTACGTGACCCTTTTCTATCTCAATTTTTCCTACCTTATATAATTTATGCAGCTTGGCTTACGACCATGTTACGACGCTAGCTGCACATCTCCCGTTAACCTTAAGAGAGAAAGGGGCAGGAGGGTTCGGAAGGGTATGTGCTACAAGGAGGACGGCAGTTGAAAAAGTCAACGGTAAATGCCGACGTGTGCAAATTTACCCAAGCTTGCATAAATACGCTCACCTTCTGAGCGAGCTCGCGTAGTTATGCATGCGTATGCATACTATACATGTGACGCTACGATGAAGGGGTGACGTGGGCTTCATCACGTCACCCCTTCATCGTAGCGTCACATACATGCATCTATATACGCTCCACGCAGCAAATGTACAAAAAAAAAACAAAAGCTGCTCTGAACATAGACGGAGGCATTGGTCAACAGCTGTGCGCATGGATGTGTTTAAAAAAAAAAGTGGTAAACGATTTAGAGTACTTGATACTATACTATGTGAGAGCAGAAAGCCGTCCCAGAATTCTAGGCTGAACCAGCAACTTCAGATATACGGAATCTTTGAGCATGGCGAAAACTAAGCCGATTTAACTATTTGCCGTTCACATAGAATTGCGTTTTAGTAACCTTTATTTTTCTTTTTTTTTCATCCTTTCTTCGATGGTTTTTTACTGCGCTTCTTTGCAAGAAACATCCTCTTTGTGCCACAATTTACTTCTCTTTAAGAAATATGACTGCCCTTCTTTAAACCGAAATTCCTTTTATGTCTTGTTCACTTGTGTTTTTCACTTCTTCTTCTTCTTTTTATTCATTATCCCCTCGCACGAAGTGGCTTAAGCGGTGCCCTCGGGAGGAACGCGTTTCTCCTGCCGGTTCATTTTATAATCCTGCCAGATTCTTATAAACCCTATGCGTATGTGGAGCTTACTACATACCAATCTTTGTAAGGACGTCCGAGGGCGCTCGCAGTTTTTTGGAGCGTAAAAATGTGTGCGTAAAAAGCTTCAACGGTTTACTCACGTCTCGGTTTTGTCATTGCCGCCTGTTTACTTGACCCTTCAAATTTGTTTTCTTTTGTACAGTTATCATACGTGCTTAAAAGAACTGGGTTATTTCTTCTTTTTTTTGCAACACATTTGTTAACCACGCGTTACACAAGCATGCAGTGTTTTGTTGGTGTGTGGGATTTAGCTCGAAAAATGTCGAGTTTGCTCCATTGTTTCTTATGATTCTCAACGTTGTAATTGCGATCGAGACAGGTTATCAAACATAAAACAGATACACAGTTATGTGGTCGCTGGTTATCATTTTTTTATATATCTGCTTAGATCTACAGCTTGTGCAGCAGAAAGTGAGAAATGAAATCAAAGGACACGACACATCTGCGAACTCTCTTTAAGGATTCCGGGCCGATTAATCACCTGTGGTGTCAAGTGCGCGTGCCTCTTGTTATATTGGCGGCAACCTGTGATCTTTCTCTCCTACTTTTTATCATTTCCCTTGCCCTGTGTCGGGCAGCCTATACCGGACTCTGCCTTTGTTAACCTTCCTGCCTTTGTTTGTTTATTTGTTTGTTTGTTTGTTTGTTTGTTTGTTGTTTGTTTGTTTGTTTTTGTTTGTTTGTGTTTTTTGTTTGTTTATTTGTTTGTTTGGTCGATCGGTCGGTTGGTCCGTCGGTTAAGAAAGCATATAGCATAACCTTTCTTTTACTTTTCTTCATATTTGCCCTCGTTCAATACAGCTGGCAAACAAACTGCATATCAGAATGATTTTTCAAACTCTGATGACCTTTGATACTCATTTTGCTATCTGAACAGCCTAAAGATTACTTGCGATTAAATTAAGCCGCTTCCTCGAGGGGCCCGAGCTTCAATTAATAGCTGCATCTTAAACTCGACCGCCACCAGCCACGAAAAGTCTATTTACAATATCTTGAAGAAAAGATGATACATTCCTTGTATGTACCTTCATTTTTGTGTGTATACAACTAAAGTAATGAGCCTAGATCCGCACAGGTCTTAGTTTCTTTTGCTGGTAACTTGGGTGGCTTGCTGTCTGTAATATGCAGTAATGTCTATCTCAGAACGGCGCGATTCCTATAAGCGCTGAAAAATAGGCGAAAGCCGCTGAGCACGCAAAATAATACAGAGTCAGTGATGGGAGTCAATAAAAAGTAAATAAATAAGGGTACAACGTTTCTTAATGTAATAAAAACACTCACCTTAACGACGTTGAAAATCAATAACGACCGAACTGCAGCTATCACGCCGCCGAAAAGACGACACTGGCTGATAACGAATACCGATAATTGAAGTAAGTTTAGTCCGAGTTGTCGAAGTTAATGCTTAAAGATGAGAAACGACTACAGAGTTACAGATATTAATTCCTCTCAGCCTCTTCAGAAGGGTGCGCTCCAATGAATTGGGTCATTCCTTGAGGCGGCGATAAAGCTCTTGAAAAAATTGAATTGCTGCACAAACTTGAAGAAAAAACAAGAAAGACAGGAAAGAGCGCAGTTCCTTCTCTTCTTGCTTTTTTGCTTTTTTGCTTTTTTTTCTTCTTGCTTTCTTGATTTTTTGCTTCTTGCTTTTTTGCAAAGCTCTTCTTTGCTTTTTTTTTTCAGTTTATCATTCCAGTGCATCTGCAAAGCGACTGAACTTCGCGTTTAATGGGCGCCATTGTGTGATGCGCGGAGCGCGCAGATCCTTACAGAGCACCGCCGCAGTCGTGCCTAATTTATTCAGCGAGGTTCCTCAAAGGCGCACACTCTGGCTCATGCACAAAGCAAACCCGCGGGGCCGCTTGCCCTAATCCGGGCGACGGATTAGGCACAGCCCTGGCTGTGGTGCTGCCTCACGGCCGCATTGAAACTGTGAAACTTCGATTCCAACTTCCTCGTCCTGTAGGCCCTTAATTATTTCCTCGCAAAGCTATCTGTTCAGCGCTACGCGACGAATTTCAGAAAGCGGGCACTTTTCGGAGATGGCAGTGCGCCTTCGCTCATTAAGTGTCTGCTCGGCTCTTAAAAAGTGCGGGCAAGTTGATGCCAGTTCTTTGTAACCCGTTCCTAATTATCCTAATCCGCGGCACCTCCTCGTTAGAGTTACTCGCAGACGCCACCGAGTGCGACGTGACGAGGTGACGAGGTGCCCCTTTGAGAAGTTCAAGGTCATGAGCATACAGTGAAAAAGCGAATATGTTCACATTGGGACTTTTCGTGTAATCGACATAGTGTTAGGTGGAGGAAGTAATTACAATGTTATTTATTATCTCATTAATTATAAGGCGATTGAGTGCACTGATTGATTGATTGATTGATTGATTGATTGATTGATTGATTGATTGATTGATTGATTGATTGATTGATTGTAAAGCATTAAGGCTCAATTAAAGGCCTGTTTTAACGTTGAAGGATCCGATTGGTTCAGAAAGAATTATTGGTCCTATCGCAGTACGTCGCGTCGTGACAGACTGCGCAAAACGATACATCAGCGAAGCTGCTCCCCTAAGGCACGCTTCGTCACCAGGTGGAGCTCCATTTTTGATTGATTTGATTTGTGGGGTTTAACGTCCCAAAACCACCATTTGATTATGAGAGACGCCGTAGTGGAGGGCTCCGGAAATTTTGACCACCTGGGGTTCTTTAACGTGCACCCAAATCTGAGCACACGGGCCTACAACATTTCCGCCTCCATCGGAAATGCAGCCGCCGCAGCCGGGATTCGAACCCGCGACCTGCGGGTCAGCAGCTGAGTACCTTAGCCACTAGACCACCGCGGCGGGGCGGAGCTCCATTTTTCACCTGTTATCGACTCGAGGCACAAGTAATCGGTGCCTCCGCCAAACCGGGTCTCTTATCTCGACGTTTCAATCTCCTTTCTTTCATTTGATTTCCGCAGACAGACTTGCACACACGATCTCAACTTTGCGGCCCCTCTCTTTCCATCTTCGCTTGTTCTGCGTCTCATTTTTTCTTAACATTGTCGATGTAATACGTCACGCTTTTGGCAACACGCCCACTCGTCCTCTTTGACCTTTCCTCTCTCTACCGCTGTTCCTGCTCCCTCGCGTGTCGTCTAAATTGATTTCCACGTCGAACTGGCAAACTTGCGGAGCGCTAGACGTAGCACCTGTACATTTATTTCAGTTTTGTGTTTAGATGCTCGCCCATTTTCTGTTGGCCATTCCCCACTGCCCCTATTATTTTTTTCTTCTTCCCTATTCTTTTTTTCTACTTTCTTTTTAGAACTATTTTTGTTTCCTGACTAGTAGTCAGTGATAGGGTTGTCCTTGCTACTAGTCGCCCGTAGTCTTCTTGGGTGATCGCCGCACTTGGTACATACACCTGGCCTCTGCGGTGTAGAGGCAAGTGGAATGCAGTTGATCCATGCATTTCCGTGGCGCGCGAACTCTGCCGAGAGTCGCCGTTGTGCCCGAAATAGGAGGGCACACTGATAGGAGGTATCGATAATCAGCGTACGTGGTTATTCGTCGCGCATTTTTTCCCCTGCGCTCTGCCGTATTGCATTAATTTTCACAAACAGAGACGCGTGTACGACTGCGCGTGTCTGCGATTGTGCGTTTGCCTTTCTTTCCTTTCTTTTTTTTGTTGCTCTATCTCTGTCACTGAGTTGCGTATGTGTACAATGCACGAGATGATTCCCATATTCCAGGTCTCTACTTAAGTATCATCAAACAACGGAGGTCGCAATAGCCTCGGCGTGTGCTGAAAGCCTTACCCTATCCCCCTAGTGCAGAATTACAACACAGGGTGTTTCAATTCTCCTGGACCTCGCCGTCCTTGCTTTCTTTGTATCTCTCTCTTTCAGTCTCTCCATAGTTCTTTCCCCTTTACGCTACGGAAAGAAATAACTGTTCATACGCATAAACTCATGCTTGAAACGCTATGCAGACAATTTTATGTGGTGACTCGAGTGTCTTGCTGATACCTGTCGGTTTTCTTTCATTTAGTTTTGGACTATATAGTGAGCGTATGCCGAAGTATCCTCTCTTTTAGCGCTGTTGTTATTTTTCAACATATCTAAGCAATTCTTATTCTTTTTAACATGAAAGTGTTTTATGCCAGGGTCAACGATGGCTCCGCTGACGTACTTCCGTCACGGAAGTGACGCTGAAAAATGTATAATAATAATCTTTTAAAAAAAGGCCAGAATGTGAGCATTCGCCGCGTGGCGTCAAACCATCTACTTCTCGATCCTCAGCGCCCAGCGCAAAGGAAGCTACCGGCAAGTAGCTACCGGAAGTTACAGTAGCTACCGGAAGCTACTGTGGAAGCTAACGGCAAGCCATTTATATGCCCCATACACCGTTTCGCAGTCCTCAAAACTTCGAAACCTTATCGCGTTTTCGTTATCAGTGGCGAGATGGCGCGACGGGTTCGCGTTGAGTTAGCGTTGGGCGCGCTGAGGTCGTCGCCTCCACGAAGTGCCGCCTCCGCGGAGCGTGGTCTCTCCTGCACGCGCAATTATCAGACTCGTAATTCGGGAAAGCACAAATGTTACTTCGCGCGCTGCCGCGTTTAGGAAGCGCGCTGCTGACACACGGCGCACGCACTTAGCTGTGTATACTTGTGCGCACCTTTCGTGCGTATTTCTTTCTGTTGGAACAGCACGAATTAAGTTTCGAGCTGTTACAGTTGGTCCGCGCTCGTCATGTGTATGCTAACTTCTTGCATGCTTTCTGCCTGAGGAGTGTACTGCAAGTTTCCAGCTGCTTGCCGTTCTTAACGTGACTTTGCAATCTGTTCCTGTTGCTGAAACAATGCACTATAAACGCTCAACGACCTCTGTAAAGACAAGTGTCATTTTCCTGTTATACCGATTCCCATAAAGGGAGATCAGCCACGTTATGTTTTATAGTTTTGCTCAGTATCGCTATATGTTCAGAATTAGGACACTATTTAAACTGGTGGTACAGGTTTTCTCTCAGATGCCAATAGAGCTGATTCACGCAGGTTCGGCAAAAGCTAGGCAAGCGTGAGTTGATCACGAGGTGCGCCAACAACTCTCGAGGATCGCAAGCTGATGGTTCATATCACGATGCAACCGTAAACACTGGCTATCTCTCGCTCTCTCTCTAAAAGGTCATGCGATAAGCATTGCAAAAGGATGCTACTATTTCAAAAACACTTCCTTGTTTCATGGGTACATCGCCACTACTCCGCGCCAGTGTTCTCGCGCGAGTAACGAACAAATAAGTGGATTCAGCCAGGCTGAATAAAATAAAAAAGCAAGATCAGGGTCGTTTTGTTTCATCCATTTTCTTCGATAGGCCTAACTACAGCATTGTACGACAGGCTTAGAAGATGACGTTCCACACCCGTGTGACGGATGAAAGAGACAATCGCAAACCGGAAGGCTCTGCTTCTACGGAAGGCACTTCTTTTGAGCTTCGCTTTCAATTCGCACAAAGACCTGTTTTTACTCTTGTTCCTACTTCTTTATACACACTCGCAACGTCCCTTGTCTATATGCCATTAACTGTATAAAACGGCAAGTTTACAGCTTCGGGATTGAGTTGCAGCATGGGCCATTCTCGCTTCTCCTCGCCATGCACGAAAAAGACAAGGACTTAAGAGGAGAATCCAGAGAAAAAATATAAGGATAAAGGAGACAGAGAGAGAAAGAAAAGACACGGCTTTAGAAACTTACAAGCAGTGGTTCTTTATTTACTTCGTGTCTGGTGTGCCAGGGCTCATCTTCCGCGTACTAAACTTTCTTCTCATTCTTCCTTGCGTCCTGTCTACTCCCCCTGTCTTTTGGGAAAGTCTAGCTCTAGAGTTTTCGCCCCTTAGGGCCGGATTGGCAAAATAGTGGGAAGCACTGAGGGGGCCGAAGCAAAGACAAATGACCGTCAAGGCGCCTCCTATAGGGAGAAAGACCGGAAATAAAGGAAAAGGCAGGAAGGAAAGAACCTAGAAGGAGGTACTTTGAGCGCAAGAAAGTGGTGGGGCGTGGACCGACATTGTCGTGCGGCGAAGGTTAATGCAGACAGATGCCTGCGCTTGGCGAGGAGTGTTAGAGAACAGTCCTGTCGTTGATAGTGCCCCCTGGCGGGGGATGGCGGTGTTTTACACGAGGAAATGGGGGAGTAGCCGCCCAGGGCAGTGCGTGGCGACGAATGACAGTGGGCCACTCACTTTCTTTTTGCCTTCGTCACAAGACAATAGAAAAGTGAAGGAGCTAGATTAAATATGCAATGCCGCGAAGACTCCACGTACCGTTTCTTTTTTTAGTGCATATCTTATAAGGCGGCACCAAGGTGCATTAAAGTATGCCGTGGGCACGATCGTCAGTAGGCGGAAACACCCAAGGTTTTTATGTACGGGCATGTTTAGTGATACACCGAAAATAAATGACCCACATGAAAAGTCGTGAATTTCAATTTAACGACCTGTACGGCTTCCATGTGTTTGCATAACTAGCTGATGATTAAAAAAAATATGGAACGGAGGCATGCAAGCGAAAACTTGTTGCCTACGTTTGCTCATACGACGTGTACTTTATTTTGTACGTGCTGACCTTCAGAATGTAAGTGCGCGTTGGCAGGCACCCAACTTTACCTTTTCCACGTCCAAAACTTTTGAAATAAGGAAAGAAACTACATCATATAACTGCCTTACTATAGGTTAGGCGCCGTAGGCGCCTGACGTACTTTCTCTCTTGCTCGCTCGCGCGAAGGAAGCTCGCTTGAAGTTTTCTGAAAGTAACATTGCATTCTCTGAGTCACACTAGAGCAAGCCGTCAAATGTGGTTCTCCTTTGAAGATCAGTACAGTGCAAGCGCTCCCTAAGCACGTAGCAAAACCGCGTCTTATGGATTACCACTCTGGCGCTGCAGTGGCTGCCTCGTTTTAACGCCCGTAGCTCCCGCCTAAGGTCTCGTAAATGCGACCCAGATCCCGTAGGGCACATAACTAAGAGTCGTTACATCTCTCCCCCGGGCGCGTTTTCATGCGCGTAAAACGTTAGTGCCAGTTCTTCACACGGCTGCGTAGATTCCGGTCGGAATTACCAACGCTTAGCGATTTTCTGCTACGCTTCTTCTGGTTGGTTCTTTGCTGATTTACAGTTTCACGGGAGTCCATGTGGGCTGAAATGTGTGCGAGCCGAAATTGCGAACGGTTTCCTAAAGAAATGAGCTAAGCAGCAACAAACTGAGAACTGCCGACCTAACGAATAATGCCACTTATAAAGTGCATGCGTAGACCCAGCAAAAAAAAAAACGGATCTGGGCACAAATTCGTCAGAAATCATGAGTACATTCGTTAGTGTAATTCAATCGCTTATGATTAATTCGGTATCCTCAAAGCCGGTTGGTGAGATATACCGCTCGATTTTGGTATCGCAGCTAGGACCTTTGAAAAGTGACGTGTGACCTGAGAAAAAGTTGTGTCAAAGAAAAAAAACATTGCGGAGGGTACGGGGCCAGGCCGTCTTGTGTCAAAACTGCTTAATTAAGTCTCACATTCCTCCCGGTGAACTTTATCGATTAATGGCGATAATGAAGCGAAGGCTATATATAGGCAATGCAAATATTGCGAACATGCTGCAGATAATAACCGCCTGTACGCTTTTTCTGTGTAATATTTGTAAAATTTTGTGAAAAGCGCATTTATGACCTTCCCATCATTGAACTACATCAGACGTACGAGTGACGAGAGAACTTGTTCTTGCTGGAATAGTGTAGGTTTTGCTCTTGTGATCACGCGTGAGTTCAATTAAGATGTGCGGTGTTATTGTATTAGCCATCGAATCACCAAGTAATTACCCACCTGCTTTCTGCAGCAAACTACTCGACTAAAGCCGTTATGCAACTTTGTAGCTGACGTTGTTATGTAGTTATGCGATACCTAAACCTGACCAATGATCATATATTTTTTTATTGATATGGGGGGGTTAAACGTCCAAAAATTAGCATATGATTACGAGAGACGGCGTAGTGGAGGGCTCTGGAGATTTCGACCCCCTGGGGTTCTTTGACGTGCACCCAAATCTGAGCACACGGGGCTAAAGCATTTCTGCCTACATTGAAAATGCAGCCGCCGCCACCGGGATTTGATCGCGCAACCAGCGGGTCATCAGCCGAGTATCTTAGCCACTAGACCGCCGCGGCGGGGCGACCATACATTTTAGAAACTCATGCGAAACAAGAAAGTAGTTTTTAATGATATCTCCGGAAACGATAGTCTGATTTATCGCTTGGCTTGCTACTCCGTGCTACAGCTGATGACTTATACGTGCAAGATCACACATACACGCAAGTAATAAGTGGTCATAAATACCACCATATATACAAAGGAGTCATTCACAAAACTTTGTTCAGGTGAGTAATCCTCAAGAACACCAACGGCACGTTTGTATGAAACTTATGCAATTCAGTAGTTTTATCAAATGCACACTGAAAGTGGGCTTGAATTTTGGTAATACTCGGCATTCAACTGGCACAGTGGTATTAGTGAAGCGCCCACACTATGTGTGATGCCATCACGTCAACTTTCGGTCTATCCGTTCATCCATCTATCTGCCCGTACAGAAGACTCATTCCTTCTGAAATAGCCTGAACTGCCGAGAACTGATCTGTATACCTCTTTTCACTACTGTCCTTTCGACGACACTTGTCCGTGACAAGCATTCAAAGAAAGTGGTCAGTGCGTCAGCTTTTACACACAGCACCCCTTTTAATCTCTCTGAATTCTTGTGTGCGATCTCCGTCCGCTGTTGAAGGGACTCGTCCATGCTACCAGACTTCTTTCTGGCCGGTGACCTTCAACGAACGACTCCACTCGCACCACGAGGGACTCTCAAGTACCTCCTTTTCTTCGCCTCTCGTCGCTGCGTAAAGACTGTCGCAGCCGAATAAGCGAAGACAGTCAGTGATCCTAACGATCCGGCCGTTTCTCTTGCGCACAGAAAGAAGCCTCGATGCAGGGTGTGCGCACCGTGAGTGGAGAAACGTGTCAGAGAGACGGATGAATGAACGCGGCCACAAGGGGAGACGTGAGAAGGGGAGAAAGGTGGCACCACCAAGCGGCAACGAAGACACTCTTCTTCTCAAAGACCAAACAAAAGCACGGACATGCGGTAGCACACACGAGAAACTAAAGAAGCATCCTCGGAGGATACGGTAGGTGAAAGGGCACCGGCATCCAGAGTGGTCTATATAGACAGCCATATAAAGCACGTTCGAGGTCTAAAGGAGCTATAGCGATGTCTGCAAGAATGTAACGAGAGAAAAAAAAGAAGAAAAAAGGAGGAAGGCAGGCTGTCATTCACTGCCTTGTCTCGGAAAAAATCGCGGCGGCTTCTTTTTCCCGGATCGTGGGAAGTCGAGAGCCAACGCTTGCACTGACTTCTCGTTCTTCTGCCCCAGACCGTGTGCACAGCTTCATGCTTGTGCCGTGCTATACGGACAAGCGTCAATCCGGAGAACTCGCTCGTGTACGTTGTGCTTTCCTGTCAGCGCAGTGGCAGTTCACACTTGCGTTTGTGTGTTTAAATTTATAGGCGTTCCGAGCCCCACGCTCTGAACGAGTATACAGCTGCCTGTCTCGTCAGGAGTGGACACCCATGCGGTCTTGCTGCCGCGTTAAACCAGGACAGACGATTGACCTTTCTTTTTTTTTGTATGCTCCACAAGTAGTGTGTAACGTCATTCGCTGATGTCTGTGCAACGTCCATATTTGTGTTCCCAAGATGCGTGCATTTTCAATCTCTCTGTACTTCAGCCTATTCTGGGAGGAGAGGGTTTCGAACGACAGGAAATATCAATTTCGAAAAAGAAAGGCCGGATAAGAAAAAAGTAGAGATGTTGGCTACTCTTTCCTCATATGGAAATGAAAAAGGAGAGATAAAGACAGAAACGAAAACAAAGATATACGACGAGGATAGGGCTAATAGTGTGATAGCTTGACAAGCCGATATGCTCAACAGCTCTAACTTTTTTTTCAACACCCATGGTCTTAAGCGAATCTTAGATTCTTCATTCAATTTCTCGTCTCGGAGAAAGTCCATACAGACGGCTTTAGAGCAATGCAGGGCAGCCTCGAACAAAGAACCCCTATTTTAACAATCGGTAATGTATCGTGCTGTTCTGCGAGGAAAAACCCCGGTGTGTACACGCTTCGATGCAGTGACATCGCTTCTGTCTGTATACCCGTTATTCTTCATTTGCTCATACGCTACAAGCGCCTTCGTTTACCCGAACATATTTCACGACAGACCACCTCCACACATGGTGCGTCGGTGATCTCGCGCATCGCATACCGCTGATATTGGGAGATTATCTCCATTGTTCCAATTTCACGGTGAGAGAACGACGTATGTACTGTGGCAAAACCGCTCTTCAGTGTCTAAAGGTACCAAATGTGTACAAAACGCAAAGCCAAGCATTCGTGTAACGAGCGTGTTCTATTTCAATCAACATTCTCTTCTTTGTCGTCTTTCTAGAAGTCATTCGCTGTGCGTGACATTCCCGTGGGAGTTTCAAGCAATTTACAACGTGTGCCTTTGCGGAGAGTGTGTAAAGATAAGAAATGAAACAAATGTATCTAAACTTCTCTTAACCTTCAAAAAAGGCGGGAGGACTACTCGTACGTACCAAAAACAAACTGTCACAACATAATTTTGTGCATGACAGTTGTCCCAACGTTCAACTTCTTAAACGAATAGAATGAAAAAACTTTATTTTTGTCCTCCAGGACGCGCTTAGGTCTCCCACGTAGGAACTGGCAGAAAACAAAATCATTATTCTTTTCTTTCATTCAATAACATGGGACCAATAAACAAAGCCTCGAAGGATATTAAATTACTTTTTATTTCGGTCGGCGGGCAAGGGACAGTGAGCTCAGCGAACTTAACGCTCATTTTTTTAACGCTGACAAATCGTCTCCGTTACCGTAATGCCTGCAGCCGGAGACAGGGACGGTGACGCAAAAGCTAGACTTCGTAACTTTGAGTCTGTTGACCGTAAACCTGACACGGTCGGCCCTTTGGCGAGTAATGGTCGAAGCACTGTGGTTAGGCTTAGACGCCAACTCTTTCCAGTTTCCAGCAAGTCTCTAGTAACATTTGAGCCCTCCCTCCTTCCATCTTTTTTTTTTTCTTCTGAAACAAATAACGTACGTGCGACGGTGGACAACGAATCGCCCTGTTTTTTTCGCCACCGTCTCTCACAGATAGGCGCGGTAACAAAGGAATCGCCGCAAAGCGAATTACACTGGGTGTATGCCCTTGCTCCAAAGAAAGGGTGCCTGATAGGGAAGGTTTTGCAGGCCTTTCTCGTAACTACACCTACATCTAGCGCAACGTGCTTAGGCCTCGGTTGCAAAGCGCCAACTAATTGGTTTAGGCGTGACCTATAGCACGAGATAATTACTTTCGCGTAAGTGAATATACAGCGTTCGAAGTTTTTTAGTATCTTCGTTCTTCTAGCACTGCGCATAGCTATTAGTTTTCTTGCTTCCTTTTCATTCATTGAGATGTTCTGCACACTTTCGATTATTACCTTGCTTCTCGTTGGGCCTCGTTGAGCACGCTGCAGCGTTCATCTTCTGTAATGCGTTAACCAACGTCTGTTAAATATGCGTGGAGAACAACTCTATTTACTTCGGATTCTATCTATTCTATCTGCGGCTTCTAAAAGTGCCTCACAAAAGCGCAACACTTCGGGCTTCCAAATATTTTATTGTTTTTTCCTCTGTTTCTATTATCTAGAATCATCTCCCGTGGTGTGTTTTATAAAACGCCCACGCATCCCACATCGTTGTTACGAGAGAAACCAAAATGGCCTTTAGGGGCACTCTTGCGTCAACAACCGAGCGTTATAGAACGAAAAAAAAAAACGCGAGAGACACGAAAGTAACATATAGGGTAAAGGCAAGGAAAATGGGGGTGCGTCTGATGCGTCGTCTACACACACAGACACAGGCTCGTCTGCCTTTACAGAGCCGGCCCCGCGCGCTGTAGCGTGGCGCCCTCCCAGCCCGAGTTGGGCAGAAGACCCGGGTCCGGATTAAAAAGCCGTTTTCCGCCCGCGTTCCCGGCCGTGGCGTCGGCACCTCTGTCTCCCCGATCGGCGCATCCCTTTCTTTTACCCGAGTTCCTGCAGCTGGGGCACAAGATGGACGGACACGCTTGGCTGCTCTCACGCTTGCCTCATGGCCTTACGCCTGATTGGAAGCGACCAAGGCGGCGAAATAAACGGGACCTCGTGTTTTGGGGGCCCATGTAGAGCACTGTTCCCGAACAAAGGAGAAGATGTATATGCGGTGCTATATTCTGAGATGAGCGGCGAATGTCGGCGGCCAGGCGGCGAAACGGGCCGAAAAACAAAGGAGAGAGGGGGGGGGGGGTGCTTGCACAAGTCTACCACTCATGTGGAGATTGTTGTGCAAGTCTAACTTGATGGCGAGGTCTCGGATACGCCCTGGGAAAGCGGAGGAAAGTGTTGCTGCAAAATTTACTAGAAGCAGCCGCTTGCAGAACTATATAGTGCTTGCGGAAGCTGCAAGCATGCACGATGGCTGTACAGCCAGCCCCGCTGTAATGGGCAGCGCGTGTGTTTTCGCAAACTTCCGAAAGCAGGCAGGCGTTTCAGGGAAGGACCAATCTCAGTGCTAACAAGAAAAATAATAATTGTCGCTTATTGGACCTTCTCAGCTTGCGATGAGATTTAACCTTTCTTTTTTTTTCTTCCTTTTTGCCGTCAAAACATGGAGCGAGTATTGCCGCCATGGTCACTTTTTCAGTCTTCGTAGATGCTTCAGGGTATATCATTGAACGAGCAACGGTGTGCAGCCGAAGCTTCTGCGCAAATATACCGACCCCAGTAAACTACCGGTACTTGCAAGTGAGACAGCCGATATTCATTACGCTAAATTTAACGATCCGCCAAAACACTATAAGCGCAGCTTTGTGCGTACGATTTTACACATTGCTACAGCATCTTCATGTGTCGTTAAAATTCGCCTTCTTGTTCTCCTTGGCAGGATACTTGGACAATCGCTGATGGGTAACTGCACATTTCTTTTCAAACTTGAATGACTGGTAATTGGCAAGACACATGCCTCTGAAACCTATTCTGCCACAATAAGAAAAAAGAATAATTCCGAAATGAAGTTAGTCTTTGCTTTAAGAGTGAGAATGGCGTCGCCTCACTGGATGCGTTTCTTTCCATCTCTCTTTCTTTCTATCTCTCTTTCTTTCTCACTCTCTCTCTCTCTGTCCATATCCTTAGTTCACCCTTCGCAAGTGAATCTTGCTCACGGCATTTGGATTCTCGGTACTTTTTTTTTAAAGTGGTAGCGGTGTCGGAAGTTTGTCTGGAGCCACGAAATGAGATCTTGTCAGCACCAGTGCGCACCCAATGGCGCAGGCAGTGCAAAGGCTGCGTCACCGGACAACGAACCCGCGCGTCTGTCTATAGTTTTCTCGGCTGGGGAGGTCCGTAAGTAAACGGCTTAGGACTGCGCCCGCGACAACACCTGCGGCTAAAATTGGACAGGTCGAGCCTTTCTTCATCTCGTTTAGTGTATGTATATTTTTTTCTTTTGGTATATGAGATCAATACCGATAAAAATTCCTGAAAATATAAATTCGAGGAGAAATAAAAACCTGGAAAGAAAAAAAAACAAGGCGCTTAGTGGATTGTGTTACCCCAGATGACCACCATCTAGCTAAAGATGAAATCAAGCAAAGTACGCTTACGCTAAAGTAAAATAGAAACATAGTTCTTTTTTTTTTATTTTTTAAGTAGTTAATCTGTTTTTTTTTTCATCATACAACGCCGTGAATTCATGTTTATTTCTTCAGCACAGAATAGGAATGGTACTGGAGGCCGAAAAAAGAAAACTGTAAGAACACAAGGAAAAGGAATCACTATCTTATCTATTCTTTAATAGTAAACCATGGTTTGTTTTTAGCTCCCGTCGTTGGCGACCTTCAAATGAACTTGAGTCGAAAGTCATAGTCGTTATCCGGAATCTCAATCAACGAGATCATTCTGGTGCTCAATCAAAAGTGAAGAAAATGTTTCCTCTGGCCTGCAACCTTTTGAACAGGGCTGCAATAAATACGCTAGTTACTTCCCAAAAAGGGTGTCACAATGTCGCTCGCTCCCAAGTTCTTAACCGAGAAATGTAAATGCAATCCTCTACTCTATATACAATACAGGTTTTTTTTAAAAATAAAGAAGAAACAAAAAGAGACTCTATAAAAGCGTCTTATATTGGGAAGCCCGTTCATCGATGCGGGAGCACACAATCTCTTCGCCTATCTGATAAAGAGTTTTCATTTTAGAGCTCCCACTTTTCATTACATGCGTGTTATGCATGTGAACAGTTCTTTCAACTCGTATAAAAGTGTCGAGAATACCTTCAATATGTTCAGTGGAAAGTCAGCGCTCTTTCCTGCCTTTGTTTTCTTTCCTACATTAGTTGCGCTGTATACTTACAATGTTTCTTCTAAATGTTTCTTCGCACTGTCACTGAAACCGTAATTTCTATTGCTTTAAAGTTCTATTTGTCGTTTAATATAGTGATGTTATAAACGTAGATACAGGATACCACACATGTTATTGTTACCTTTCCTCCGCTTTCTTTCCCATCTTTCTTCCCAATTCTCTCTTCCCTTAGTGCAGGGTAGCAAACCGGATTCTCCAATTTCTGGTTAACTTCCCTGCCTTTTCTTCATTTTATTCTCTCTCTCTCTCTCTCTCTTCGTGTTTAGACAGGGTTGCTTTCGCATTTCCAACGCCAAATGTGCACGAGTTTCGCTATAGTGGCTACAGTTTTGCGTCGTTGGTTTCGCGCCGTTTCCTTCTAGAGGTTGCGCCAAGCGGCGTAGCCACGTACGGACTTTGCGACCATGGCGGCGGCATCCAGCGTAGCGCTGATGGTGTTTGCCCGAGACGAGGCATGCAACGAGGTTCACTTCAAAATTGGTTCATCCCAGCTCATTAGGCTCGCAAGCCTGCGTCGTGTAGTGGCCGCATCTGCTTTGCCGGTGATCATTTAATGATTACAGTGTACTGGCGATTACGTAAGATCTAGCCACTTCATTCTCTACAAATAACTAGGGCGATTATGAGTGGATTGATGTCAGTCAGACCGACATAAGTAGCAGCAGTAGCGTGCAGCAGTGGCAGCCAGGAAGAAACGGATAGGCGTGTCTCTCCCCTTGCCCGCTTTCTCCCCCCTCCCCTTCGATATAGGCCTAACATTAGCCGCGAAGTTGACTGGCGTCGGCAGCGCCAGCTCGCTGCCATCGATCCGCGTAGAGAGACGCACGCATCTGCCAGACAACGATGACGCCGGAAGGCTCCCAGGAGAGAGGATAGCGAGCAGTGGACTTCAGGCGAGATCACGGCGCGCGCGTCCTCCCATCAGGTGGTACTGACACGCGATGGAGAACAACCCGAAGGTTAGAGGGGGGAATAAAGGAAGAAGAAAGTGAGACAAGGCCTACGGGCAAACCGTATACCCAAGGCGAGGTAGTCTGAAGCCGCGTTGTTCTTACGACTCCAGCCTTTCCTGCCTCTTCTTGCATCTCTCTGTCTTACGACCGCAGACAGAAAAAGGCGAAAAAGGGGAAGGCGGGAAGGGATGTCTAGAGACTTCACGTGCGTGTTCCTCTTGTTGTTTGTTAGAAAAAGCTACGCCACGCTAGGGAAAATGGAACAAGAGACAAAGAGAGAGCCTGAAGTTGTGGAGGAGCGAGCCGAGCGACTCTTCAGTATTAAGACAGCCATGACCCTTGCAAGTATGGGGAAAGAAATTGAATGTAATTCGAGCTGGGCACATAAGCGGCTCTGCAGAGACTGCCAGTACATACGGTGCAGTCATTGTACTCTAATATGGTAGAAAAGGGGGACGTGTAAAGGAAAGCGTTTTCGTCTCTTTTCTTAATTTTTTTTCTTTACTGCTACAGAGGGAAGCGCCCAACTCCTTTTTTCATGTTTTTTTAGGAAAACATGCGAACAGAAATGCCGGGGATGATATTACAGAGAGACCAAGTATAGAATGTGAATAGTCGAAAGCTAGCGGGGAGGCGCGACACCGCTAAATCGTTTGAATGTTCGCCACCGCTGCTTGAATAGCGTGGTGTTGCCCTGATGCATGTGGCACCGCTGGAATTGTGGCTGAAGCCCGGTGCAATTGTGAATGAGCGCTTTTTCAATTTACTTTCTTATGTATATATTATGTACGTATGTATTGTTTTGCGGGGTTTAACGTCCTAAAACCACCATATGATTATGAGTGACGCTCGAAAAATTTTGACCACCTGGGGTTTTTTAAAGTGCACCCATATGTGAGCACACGGGCCTACAGCATTTCCGCCTCCATCGGAAATGCAGCTACCGCAGCCGGGATTCGATCCCACGACCTGCGGGTCAGCAGCCGAGTACCTTAGCCACTAGACTTCCACGGCGGGGCTGTATGTATGTATGTATGTATGTATGTATGTATGTATGTATGTATGTAGTATGTATGTATGTATGTATGTATGTATGTATGTATGTATGTATGTATGTATGTATGTATGTATGTATGTATGTATGTATGTATGTATGTATGTATGTATGTATCGTCAAAATATTTATGGCAGCATGATCCATTAACATTTCGTGAAGTGCGTATTGAATGAAATCAGTAAAGATTGGCTCCATAAATTATCTGCAGCTTCGCGCATAAGTGAGATTACTTTTTTTTTTCGGGAGCTTTACGCTTACTCACATCATAATACATCCATATCACTAACCACCCAATGCAGCGCAGTGTGTTTCGTCTGTTTCTCTCCAATAATCTCACACCGACTATCGTAACTATACACCATTTCGCGGCGCAAGTGAGACACTGCGCTAGCAGCCGGCGCCCGCTGTATTGACGTGCCAGTGCCTGGTAATCGCCTTCGCGGGCGTCGGTGCGGCCGCAACAGCAGGCACTTATGTCGACTGTACGCAGTATGCAAGGCAGCCGAGTCCGGTGCACAGCGGTAGCAACTGCTACGCAAGATTGGCGGGTTTGGGCACTGCGTCCCGCTTTGCAGAAACGTCAAACGCTATACTTGCTCTTAAGATACATTTTCAGCCGATCCCGTCGCTGTGCATGCCACTAGTGAAAGCGGCTGAGCAGTCACAAGGCCCACGTGGGAAAGAAAAGCACTGAGAACGCTTTCCTGGAAAGGTCACACTCATGATTCTATTTTTGTTGTTGTTGTTGTTGTTGTTGTTGTTGTTGTTGTTGTTGTCAACATGAAATGCGTTCAACAAATAAGTTCAAGTCGGTTGAGTGTGCTTGCCCATGCAGCGTCCACAGCTGTACCAGAACTGAATTTACACATTACACATTAGTATGCCGCGAGCATTTGTTCCGAACCTTCCACGGTGCAGATACACGTTACATACTCGTCAGCTTCGATCAGGATTACCATGTCAGTATTAGGTCATACTGATGGCATTGACTCATAGAGATATACTCGGAAATAATCTGGGACGAGCTTGAATCAGTAAATTTATGCGGATGCCGCGTACGTATCACCAAAGCGTGCGCACTGCACGCAACTGGCGAGACGGAGCTTGTGCAGCCAGCTGTGCGACGCACTTCGGGTCAATGGCGGTGCGCTAATCGCCGTCGCTGCGAATGCTGTGGTTGTTCGCGCCATCTTGCAGCACAGCGTGTGCCGTTTCTGCGGTCATCTTGCGCTGCGACAGTCACCGGGCAATCCTGCTTGCACTCTGCAGTGTCGAGTGCCCGAACGATTGCACCAGACACTTCGTGCCGGCCTTCTCGGCGTCACTGCACGCTTACGGCTAATCCATGCGGTCTTTTTTTGTTTCGACGTATGTGCGACACTGCGAACCCTTGGCTTGGCTTAATCGGGGTGCTCTCGATGAACGTGTCGCTGTATGCTGTGCCGCTGGTCTTTCGTTGACCTTCGCTAATTACGTTCACCAGGCGCTGGCGTCAATGCGTTTCTCCCAGCGCCTAGTCGTGGCCTCTTGAACGCGTCTGCGATGTGCAATGTTGCAAAAGCGATGCTGCACTTCTTCATGCTCACCACTCTATAGGTGACTCGCTGTGACGAAATTAGCGATGAATGTTTCTTTGTGGGAACACCTGTGCAAAGTATGAACCATCTCTCCTCTTTCTTATCTTAGAACAGCTGTGGTTTGAGCTAGTTGGTAGGTATTTATTGTGTAGCACAGGACGTGTTCACACGGACACACGAAAGAAACCAAGACACCACTAACGCCGTTAGAAAACTTTGACATGGTATTAGCATGGAACAAAGAAAGAGCTATTGAAGAACCCTAAAAAGCAAGGCTCTTCAGATAAGTAGAATAACATGGTGTTTGCAATGTCGGAATTCTTTCTTGAGTCCGTATTTGCACGCCCTGTTTTTAAGAGTGAGTACTTCCTTACCTTCCCCATGCAGTGCAGCTTATCGAACCGTAACAAGCCTTGATTACCTCCGAATACCTTTTCTTCATGAAAGTTGCTAGTCGGGCAAATTGTTAAATACGTGCACTTGAAGAGAGCCACTAAAATGTGATAACATAAAAAGACAATAAGTTGCAAAAGAAGACAGTAGCATAGAGTTCGCTTACTAACGACAGACGTGTAAGATCTGACGTTTAAGTTTGGACAACTAAAGTGTGAATTTTTTGACCAGTGGTAACTCACATAGATAAGTCTAGCTCAGTGATTCGTTAGAGTACCATTGCTCTTGTTCTGTGGGCAGTTGCGAGGAGGCATTCTTTCAATATTAAATTATGATATTTGGTAAGCCACTTACCGTTAGGCACACGCAACTTGCAGCACACTTACTTCCCCTTCGGCTTCCCCCAAGATTGTACGAGACCCCCGCTGTTTATTCATTTATATTTCTACTATCTTTCTTCATCTTTCCCTTTATTTCCCGCTACCCCTTCCCTGACGCTGCGCCGTGCTCCCTATTTGGCTGAAGAATTAAGCCTCATGTCAACAATAAACACCACTACTACAATTACTTCTGCTGCTATTGCTACTACTACTACTACTACTACTACTACTACTACTACTACTACTACTACTACTACTACTACTACTACTACTACTACTACTACTACTACTAAAGGCACCTATTTGTCACCGCCTTGGCTTTATGCTTCCCAGTCTTTGCCAGTTTCTACGTTTTAGTTGCTTTCTGTGAGTGCAACCTTTTGCTGCACTGCGTCGTTCCCTGTCCTTCTCCGGCTATACGGGCAAGCGAAACAGCCTTATCAATAAAAATTACGATGATGGAACATTTCAAGACTGTAAATTCGCGTGAACTTGCGGTGCTGCAGCCGTGATTGTTCTGAACGCCAGTGCATATCTCGTCGTGCTACTTTAATTCCTTTTCGTCTCACGTTACACAGCAGTTCAGTGTTGAAGGAGTGGGTGGCCGTCGCTTGGCGCCACCGGTGGCCTGCGATTGCAACTATAATTTATCGCGCGAGCAATACGCGATGTGAGTAGTGCTCATTCTTCGGGCCGCTACCGCCCCCTGCCGCACGTCGAATCATTACAAAGCGAACCGTGTGCGTGTACGCGACGAAAGAGCCCCGCGAATGGTGCTCGGCGCGCCTGCTTTAAACTCGGAGTATAGCGCCGAGTGGTCGCCACCTGTTCCGGTGTTCTCTTCGAAAGTCGTCCACGGGTGTTACACTTTTTGCTCGCATTTTCCTAAATACTCTCCGCAGTGCATGCGTTTGTTCGTATTCCGTCGGGGCGGCTGCTACTGTGTCACTCAACAAACACCTTCACAGTCAAGCGCATTAATTCCGCTATCTTAACCATTGCTGCGTCTAGTAGTTTGGCCCACCTGCGGTCGTAATAAATAAAACATAAATGCGAAAGTAAATCGCTCAGTTTCTTCGACAGCCCCATGGAGAAGCTTTGCATCGCCCCAAACACAAGCCACCATTCCTTAACTTCACAGCACATGTAGGCAGTGCCGTAGTCACTGACAAAATCAGTACAATGGGCACTGGATAAAAATAACTTTGTTTTCATGCAGCACAGCAGCCGTGTCAGCACACTCAACCCGTGTCCCCCAGCCCCCGAATTTTTTTCGCCATGGCATACGGAGTGAAAAATGGCTATTTGACCCCTCCCCGGAAGTCACTTAGGTTCTCCCCCCCCCCCCGAAAAAATTTCTGCCTACGGCTCTGCATGAAGAACCTAATTTATAATACGTGTGTGCTGTCAGGAGCTTCAATCCTTTAAACCTTTCCATTCTATCTTCGCAGGACTGCTATCATGGGACGTCAAGGCCACCGGCGCAGACCTGACATCGGCCGAAAAGGCCTGCCTCTCCGTCAAGGTCAGCGCGGGCCCACACAACGGTGAGTTAGGCACTGACTCTTTGCTTTTGCGTATATACTTGTAAAGAAGCCCGCGGCTGGTTGCTACGCACTCAGAAGGCACGCCTGTACAGCGACCGTACTTGAACAAAACCAACATCTGTAAATCATTGTTTTCAACACCATCATACGGTCGATACGCTTTCTGCTCATTTAGTTGTTTCTTTCTCTTTTGGCGTAAGAAAGATCAGAGAGGGTCCAGCCAAAATGACTTTAAGTAACATCCAGACGCTTACTTTACCGACGTCAGTCTTTATCCCGCGCCACCACAAGGCTCCAGAAAACAAGCATATGCATTGGCAGTGACTAACCAAAGCAAAGTCGTGGCCTGCGCGTCCCTACGCACCAGATCAAGTGCCACCGCAGAGGCAGCAGCCATAGCCTTGGCAATCAGAGAAGCCGAAAGAAGGGGGCGCTCAGCGTATATTTTGACAGACTCACAAGCTGCATGTCGCTTATACCTTAGAGGCACACTTCCAAGGTGCGTCACTGATATTTTGGGGTCCATGTTGATGGAGGCACATGGCGTCACTTGGTGCCCAGGGCATGACGGCCTGGGGGGGAACGAGGAGGCAAACTGCGTAGCTCGCGGACTTACTGGCCGAGACGCAGGACTCTCCTCAGGACACCTCACAGGGCATCATGAAGAGCAAAGTGTAACAAGCAGGCAGATATTGGAAAACCAACGCCTTACAAGACGCACGTACGCCCCTCCACATCCGAACTTAAGCAGCCAACAAGCTCGGGATTGGCGCCGCCTCCAAACGAACACATACCCCCACATATCAAAACTACACGCAATTTTTCCACAGATATACACAACAGGGGTATGCCCTTGGTGTAGTAACCACACAGCCACACTTACACACATAACCTACCAATGTACCGAGCGGCCAGCCAATGCAGTATCTAGGTTGGTGCGCTCATTACAAACACTCACAACGTGGTCTTGGGAGGCACGGCTTTCCGAGCTGGCACTGGGGAGCCAACTGGTGACCCTAGACCAGGCCCGGCGAGCCGCTGTGGCCAGTGGGGCTCTACAGGAGGGCTCCACCCGGGATTAGTCACGTAATTTTAATTCTTCAATAAAGTTTATTCTCTCTCTTTAAGTAACATCCACGTGAAAACAACCAATATTTAATGTAATCTTTAACACAAAGTACGATTAAATTTGCTACTTTTCGGGGAGGCGAATAACTTGCCACTTTTTGTAGCCGGACCTACAACCACCCAATGGCTGCAACGCTTGCGATGCTCCACTGATTGAGACACACGGCATCCCAATTGTAGCAGTGGAGCCTGCATACGCTGCTTCTGCGCTTGTGTTTAGCTTATGTGATTATGGTTATTTCGCGCAGCTCGGGTGCATACGATCACAACCCAAAACCGCTAGTGTGTATAATTTGCACAAGAAAGAAAGATAGATTACTAGCAAGGCCGTAAGGTTAACTCGATATTATAATCTGTTTAGCTACTAAGCACCGGGGTGGGAAAGTAGGGGTGGCAATAAGAATGCAGAGAGAGAGAAAGAGAAAAGGAGAAAAATTACCCCGTCTGAGAGATTGTGTAATGTTTCAGAGGAAACCATGTGTAGATACCAACCAGTGGGCGCTAAAGGTTACATGGCGGCGGCAGATGATGTGTCCGATTGATTCTTCATTGCCATAGTTATCTCTGCCATGTCGGCAGAGAGACGGCAAGTTTACGCGGACTTCCGGTAGAAACGATGTCACCGCAGTAATTCTATGATATTTCTTTTTGTTGCGATAGTGATATTGAGGAGCTCTCAGTGGTTTTTGCCATCGTTGTCACGTTTCGTACATGTGTGTATATGTATATAGAACGTACTAGGAGCAATAGCCTTAGGAATCGTAGTTTACTGTACGAAATGGTGCACCAGAATGGGCAACTTGATGGCACGCCCTCTTCCTCCGTAAACCATGAACGTAATCCGACTCCTCCAATTTACTATTTTATTCAGTGTTAACACTTTGTGGGGCAGAGGGACTCATATGTCCCACTTCTTTTTTTCTTCGCCATGTTCGAATTTTTCACATCAAAGCCACTGAATCAGTTGCTTTTAGATTTTTCGTGCAACTGCGTGGATGTAGAAACTGGTTTTGGTAGTTGTTTTGGTGGTATTCGTAAGGTGGCAGCACATACATGTGTTCTGAACCAATCAGTTCGTTGGCACGTGGTCTTATTAGGGGGGGGGGGGGCGAGAAGGTTCAACACAGCACCCCCGCCCCTGTCTGTTTAGTCAATCTATGGAACTGGCTTTGTGCCCCCTCTTCTTAGGTGACAAAGGGG
Organism: Rhipicephalus annulatus; assembly: GCA_013436015.1. Taxonomy (NCBI): domain Eukaryota; kingdom Metazoa; phylum Arthropoda; class Arachnida; order Ixodida; family Ixodidae; genus Rhipicephalus; species Rhipicephalus annulatus. Next base: position 426,341 of record WOVY01012440.1, read on the forward strand.
ACGGACTCACCACCCATGCCCTCCTCCCTTTAACATGTCTGTGGTTGCAAGCATGCCCAGTACCCACAAATTCTGCTAGCATGCCTTAGAGAGGAAATGTACAATAGAAATTTAGTCAAGTTTTTCGTGATACAAAGTTAGTGCTTGTAGGCTATGGTCTTTGTTGACTGCAACGTAGCATCAAGTTAACATAAAAAATAGAAGCACTCTTTAATGACTGTCTTTGAGCGGGCAGTGGGACACATAAGTCCCAATTTTTCAGATTCACTCACAGGTCAGCGGGAACATATGTACAAAAACTTGCTCGAAAACCCTTAACTATATAAGAAGCTCTCATTCTGTCCATATTATAAGAAGCTGCTACAAACGCGAATTTCTCCCCCAATAGTTGGCGTGCACTGTTCATAACAACGTGCTCCATAAATGGTTAAAGAGAAAAATTGGCCGACACGCACTCCTAGGAACCAACACCGACGAGCACAAAGCCACAAACGCATACACACTCAAACCTCCTACAGGCCACCACACCATGTAGGTCGAAGTACGAACGACCTCCAGCTCCCACTTGAAATGTCTGCGGCCTCAAGACAAAGACAGTTACCTTTGTCTCGACGGTCCTTACTGGGCTCGTAAAGGCGTCTTCGTAAAGTGGTTTCCGTGCCAGGAGACACATAAGTTGTCAGAACTGACACATGCTTTGCTGCAATGTAAAGATTGTTTTTCTTCTCATGCAGAGCTACTTATCCAGCACTCGACAGAGACCCTTGCCCTCGAGGTTCTGCTGAACCCGGAAGTATCCACGCTCCGCCAATGCTTCAAGAACATGATGGTCTCCGGCACTACTCACAAGCACGTCATTCACGCCGGCTACGCTTTCGCCGGGTCCGGAGATTGGATACTCCAGGATGGCGTCTTCAGCGCCCACGATGTTGAGACGCTGTTGCACGACGCCGAAGTTCAGGAGGTACCTTCTTATTTTGTCTGTTCGAGGATTTTCTACGCCTATTAGTTTCGATAAGCATCATCGAAAATATATAGTGGATGCTAGTGAGTACTAGTGTTTTCTCTATGGTTGCGCCTTGTAGCCAGAGTGTGCACACATGTAACACAAAATAACACCTACATATAGCGCTCAATGTATAGTAATGCGTAGTAGCACATCGATACCCAACAGCAGTGAAGTTACCTACCGTAAAATTCAGAGCAAGCCGCCTCCCATCCCCCACTGCGGTGAAAGATGATCCCACGAGATTTGAAGGTGAGGCTCTAGCTCGGTCATGAAGCCAAATTCAAAACAGCGGAGTAGGAGCCACTAACAATAAATACTGTAATGTACACCTGTGCTTTTAATGAAATGCTTCATTTATAATCATGCATTCACTGTTTCCAAATAGTGAATAAAACATTGAAAATGGTGAAAGGGGTGAGTGTGAGGTGCTTGCTCTGTAGTTGGTTTGTATTAAAAATGTGCCCCCTTAAAAAATAAAAAGGAGAAGGTCATTGTTCGGAATATTGCGTGCAAGGAATCTACTTTTGGAAAATTCTCCATAACGCTTCCATACAAAATATCGGATTTTATAGTGTATTTCGAGGCTTTCAAATCATATAGGTACGTTTTCAACACTAAACACCTGTAACAGTAAATGGAGAGCTTTCTCAAAATGTGCTGTTAAATAGTCGGTGTAATTCTACGAAATTATTTATTAGACATAAGTGACCCCTTAAGAAATAAAACTAATCACCTGCCTTGAAATACGCCCAGGTGCTACGCCGCCAGAAGTTCCACACGTTACACGTCCACTGCTCACCCGAAGGGAGCTGGAAACAGCCTCCTGTGGGCGTCTGCCTTAACCCGCCAGACATCGCGGACAGCCTAGCCGGCTCGGCGCACCTGCTTGGCTGCCTAGACGCCGTACTGACGAGCCCTCCCCTAACGAGCCTGCTGCCTTCGTCCAGTGTGGTAGGCAACATCCGTTTCCGAAGGCCAACCATGTACGTGTTTCCGGGCGGCCAGGGCGACTGTGCCCTGTTTGGAGTCACGGGCTTCACGCTGCTCGTGGACGGCGGTTTTGCCCGGAAGCCGTGCTTTTGGGAGTTTGTCCGGCACTTAGATCGGCTGGACTCGCTCCTAGTCACACGTTTCAACCAGTTCAACTCGTGCGGACTCACAGCGCTGGCGCAACGCAAGGCACTGGAGCGCGTCTACCCACAGGTCGGCCACGTCTTCTGCAACGCCGTCCGGTCGCCATCCGACGAGGAACTGCAAAAAGACCGCGACCAACTCGTCGTCAGTGTGGTGGCTCAAGGACTGGAGTTTCTGCAGGGAGTGCGCGAGATGGGACTGTCACCGCAAGCCTGCCAGAGGGATATGCGGCCGCACACTCTATACCACAAGGTGGGCCATGGTACGCTAGAGATGTTCGTGCTCAGTCCTGGACGCTCTACGGAAGAGGACACTTCTGTGTGCGCGCTTCTAGTGTGGCGTCCGGCTAAGGTGTCGGAACCCGTCACGCGCATACTTCTCCCCGGTAGTGCGTCTCAGAGTGTCATCTTCGAGGGGCTCAACAAACTGGGCCATTTAACTGCACTAAAGAGTCGCGAGGTGACCGCGGAAGCGCGGTTAGGATTGAAAAAATCAAAAGTACAAGGTAAACCGCTGCGAGCAACCTCAGTGCCTCCCAGGACAAGCGTCGCCAAAAGGGCGGCGGTGACAGCCGAGTCCCCGTCACCATCGCCGACACCACCACCTGAAAAGGTCAGAGCGACGGCGAAGCCTACAAGCAAGTCTCTTGAATCTCAATCCAAAAAGCAGGACGAGGTTAAAAGGCCTTCCAAAACAAGTGCCAAGAAGGAACCAAAGAAAACAGCCACGGAGAAGGCTGACACTAAAGACGAAAAGGTTGCCAAGATCACTGCCAAAATTCCAGCAAAAGTAGCGGAGACAATGCCCGACAAAGAAAAAATTGTTGAGAAACTGGGAGAAAATGAGTTAGATAACATTCAAGAAAAAGACATCAGCAAGATAATCAGTGACAAGCCACTGAAAAAGCTTCCAGTCGAGATCGACAAGATAGACACGAAAGCCTCAGAAGAAATAGTTGCTAAACTTGACGAAAAGGTAACCGCCAAACGTGAATTGAAAAAAGCTACACCTGCTAGGCTCCCAGCTAAGAGCAAAGGAGCAAAGGACGTCACCAACAAGATGGCAGTTGAAAGCAAGACTATCGCGAGAAAGACTGCCGAACCAGCAAAGGTGAAACCACGTCCAGTTGTTGCCCCTCCAACACGGCCTATTGTTCGTGATTCTAAGCCAAAGTCACCATCTAGTTCTGCATCTAGTTCGCCGAAGCGCACGCCTCCTAAGCCTACGACCGAGCGGCCAGTAAGGTCAGTAAGGGGAGGAGTACGGACACTAAAGCCTGCTGCTGCAGAACCCGTGACAGCTCTTGCAGTTGAGAAACCTGTGTTGACAGAGAAGCCCACGGCTCAAGTGAAACCGGACAAAAGAATCGAGGTTGTGGCATTGTCTGGAGACGAAAGTTCTGGGTCGAAAGAAGCCATTGAGGAAAAAGCAGCAACTGAAGCTACGAAAGAAGACAGGCCTTTCATTGAACCTTCTAGCAGCGACGAAAGCAAGAAAGATATCTTGAAACAGAAATTCCCTACTACAGCCGATGAAGCTCCGATCAAAGCGGTGCTTCTAGGCACTGCGCGCGCCTTGCCAGCAGCAGATAAAGTTCAAGCTGTGCCAGCAAAGCCTCTGGAAAAAGAAATCGTCGACGCTGAGATGTGGCCTACGGAAGGCAGTGGCAAAGAACTTGCTGAACCTCCAGAGCATGTTCTATCCCCTGAGCCTACTATATCTGCGTCATCTGAGGGTGTGCCGTCTCTTGTCGACGAAGTTATTGACGTCTCTCTGAAAGCTGATTCTTCCGTCGCGATGCAGATTGCCGAGCCAGAACTCAGCAGAGTCCGAGCTCTCTCCAGTGGACAGCGAACACCGGACTCTCTGGACACGCCCCGCGAAGTCAGAGACGGCACAGCGCCATCCTCTAGAGACGAGATACTCGAAGCCATGGAAAAACATCAGCTCGTTTCCAGAGAACAAGTTCTTGAAATCAAGAGGAGGGACTCTGTCGACTCTATTGAAGGCGAAATCGCCATGGAAGAGGAGGAAATCATCCATCCAACTCAAGAAGCCGACATGAAAACAGCGGGAGTACTCGCAGAAAACATACAATCTGAACTTGAGAAACCAGAGGACAGAGCTCTGGTAAGCCAAGCTCTTGATGTAGCTAAAAAAGAGACTGTCGAGCCTGAGAGCAAAGAACTGCGGCCAACTTCTGACAGACCGGATGGGCGTGCCATTGAGAGCATGGTTCACGACTTCACCGAAGATACATACGCCCAACCTGAACTAGTGGGAAAGGTGGAACCCGATATTAAGAAAACAGCGCCTGATATTCGCGCAACTAAACTCTCCGACACTGCACAGGAAAAGCCTGTCGAGTCCGAGGAGGCCGAAAAGCTAGAGTTGGCCATTCAGAGAGCAGATGAGCCGGCTAGTGTAAGTGTTGTACATGAGTTCAAAGAAAAGAGGCCCATTGAGACGAGAAGCTTGAAACAAGTAGAGCCAGAGATTCAGAAGCAATCAGATGAGCCTTGCAGAAAAATTGAAAAACCACCTGGAGAAACCTTTGGTGGTGTAGAATCTGAGGTAGCACACAAAGAGCACGCAAAGCCTGGCGACATCGAAGAGAAAGAAACCAAAGGTAAAGCAACACCTGAAGAGTTTTCTTTTGCTTCTGTGTCTGGGGTCGAGGAGAAACAACCTGCCATGTCTGAAGAATCGCAGCAGGTGACCCCAGAAATTGAGAGACCACCTGATGAGACTCTTTGGGATGCTGTCCCTGAGGTCGAGCTGAAGAAGCCTACCCAACATGAGGGTGTCAAAGAGTTGCAAGCGGAGATTGAAGGCTCAACCCCAGAAACTCCTGTGAGTGCAGGGCCTGAGGTAGAGTCGAAGAAGCCTACACAACTTGAGGTTGAAGAAAAGCTGGAACAGAAAGTTGAGATATCAACTGAGGAAAAACCAGTTAGTGCAGTGCTTGAGGTCGAGGTGAAGCCCACAGAACATCATGGCCTTAAAGAATTGCACCCGGATGTTCAGGGGCCAACGGAGGTCGTGCCTGTGAGCGCAGAACCTGAATTTGAAGCAGCTAAGCCAGTAGACCATCAGGTTGTCGAAAAGTTGGAACCGGAAATTGTCAGGCCAACTGAAACTCCTGTGAGTTCATCGCCTGAGGTTGAGAACAAAAAGCCTACAGGGCAAGACGGTGATGAAAATCTGGAACGAAAAGTTGTAAGCTCCATCGAGGAATCACCCGTAAGCACAGAGGGACCACTCGAGCCAAAGATGCCTACTGAACAGGAGGGTATGGGTAAGCTGCAGAGCCCGGAGGAGATAAGACCTGTGAGCTCAGTGCCTGAGGTGGAACAGAAGACGCCCATAAAAGAGGAGGGAATTAAAAAGCCACCACCGGAATTTGAGATGCCTACTAAGGAAACACCTGTGAGCCCATTGTCAAAGGCTGAGGCGATGATGCCTACAAAAATAGAAGGTGTTGTAAAGCTCCAAAAGGAGGTTGAGAGGCCAACTGAGGGAACTTTGGTGAGTACAGTGCCTTTGGTAGAGCCGGAGAGGTCTACTGAGCACGAAGATAACGAAAACCATGAACGGAAAGTTGAAAGACCAACTGATCAAATAACAGTGAGTGCAATGTCTGATGTCCAGCCGAAGAAGTATACAGAACATGAGGATGGTGAAAAGCTCCAAACTGAGCTTAAAATGACTACTCAGGAAACTCCCGTGAGTTCTGAGCTGGGAATGCCCACAGATAATGATGGCCCCGAAAAGCTCAAGCTGGACGTTGAAAGGCCAGCTGAGAGAACTCCAGTGAGTGCCGCACACGAGGTCGAGCTGGAGAAGCCTTCGGAACATGAGTATTTTCAAACTCCGGAACGGCAGGTTGAGAGGCCAGCTGAGGAAACTTCCGGTGGTAGAGGGCCTGAAACCAAGCCAAAGAAGCCTATAGCATATGACAACGCCGAAAAAATAGAAGTGCAGGTTGACATGCCAACAGTGGAAACTCACGAGGGCACAGGGCCACAGGTCGAGGCGATGGAGAATATAGAACAGGAGGGTGTCGGAACGCTGCTGCCAGAGTTTGAGAGGCCAGCTGGTGAAACTCCTGTGAGTGCGTTTCCTATAATGGAGCCGAAGAAACCGTTTGATGATGAAGGTGTTGAAATGCCGGTATGGGAGGTTGAACATTCAGTTGCGAAAACTCCAATGAGTGCAGCGGCTGAGGTTGATTCGAAGAAGCCTACGGAACATGAGAGTGTCGAGAAGCTGGAACCGGAGTTCGAGAAGTCAACCGAGGAATATTCTGCGAGGGCAGTGCCTGAGATCAAGTCGAAGAGGCCTACAACACCTCAGGGTGCCGAGAAGATGGAAGGGGATCTGGAAGGTTCAGCTATGGAAACTTTTGTGAGTCAAGTGCTACTGGTCGAGGCAGAGAGGTGTACAGAACAGGACGGTTTCGAAAAGAAGTCAACTGAGAGAACACCTGTGAGTGCAGTGCCTGAGGTTGAGTCGAAGAAACCTACAAAGCATGACGATAACCTGGAACGAGAGACTGATAAGTCAACTGAGAAACCCCCTGGGAGTGCAGTGCCTGAGGTCGAGTTGAAGAAGCCTACAGAATATGAGGGTGTTGATAAGCTGGTATGGGAGGTTGAAAAACCAACTGAGGAAAGTCCTGCACGTGCAAGGCCTGAACTCGAGTCGAAGAAGCCTAGAGAACATGATGGTGACGAAAAGCCGGATTACGAGGTTCAGAAGCCAACAGAGCAAACACTTGTGAGTGCAGTGCCTGAGGTTGAGTCGAAGGAGCCTACAGAACATGAGGGTATCGAGAAGCTGGGACGAGAGGCTGAAAAGTCAGCGGAGGAAACTCCTGTGAGTGCAGTGCCTGAGGTCGGATTCAAGAAGCTTGCAGAACATGAGGGTGACGAAAAGCTGGATTACGAGGTTCAGAAGGCAACAGAGGAAACACATGTCAGTGCAGTGCCTGAGGTCGAGTCGAAGGAGCCTACAGAACATGAAGGTGCCGAGAAGCTTCAACGGGAGATTAAAAAGTCAACTGAGGAAACACCTGTAACTGCAGTGCCTGCGGTCGAATCGGAAAAGCCTTCCGAACAAAAGGTTTCCGAGATGCTGAAACGGGAGGTTGAAAGACCAACTGAAGAAACTTCTGAGAGTGTGGTGCCTCAGGTCCAGCCGACAAAGCCTACAGAACATGAGGGTGACGAAAATCTGGAATGGGAGGATGAAAAGCCAACTGAGGAAACACCTGGGAGGCCAGCGACTGAAGTCGAATCGAAGAAGCTTATGGAATGTGAGGTTGTCGAGATGCTGGAACTGGAGATTGCGAAATCAACTGAGGAATCTCCTGTGAGTGCAGTACCTGAGGTCAAGTCGAAGAAGCCTACAGCCCCTGAGACTGCTGAGAAGTTAGAGAAAGAGCTTGGGGGTTCAACTCTGAAAACTCCTGTGAGTACAGTGCTTCAGGTTGAGGCGGATAGGTCTACAGAACAGGACGCTTTCAAAAAGTCAACTGAAGAAACACTTGTGAGTGCAGTGCCTGAGGTCGAGTCGAAGCAGCCAACAGAGCATGAGGGTGCTGAGAAGTTGGAACGCGGGACTAAGAAGTCAATTGACGAAATTCCTGGGAGTGAAGTGCTTGAGGTGGAGTCGAAGAAGCCTACAGAACATGAGGGTCCCGAGAAGCTGGAATGGGATACTGAAAAATCACCTGAGGAAACATATCTGAGTGCAGTGCCGAAGGTCGAGTCGAAGAAGGCTACAGAACATCAGGGTGCCGAGGAGCTGGAACGGGAGACTGAGAAGTCAACTGACGTAACTCCTGTGAGTGCAGTGCCTGAAGAGGAGTCGAAGAAGCATACAGAACTTCAGTGTGCCGAGAAGCGGGAATGTGATACTGAAACAATAACTGAGGAAACACCTCTGAGCGAAGTGCCTGAGGAGGAGTCGAAGAAGGCTATAGAACATCAGGGTGCCGAGGAGCTGGAACGGGTGACTGAGAAGTCAACTGAAGAAATTCCTGTGAGTGAAGTGCCTGAGGTGGATTCGAAGAAGCCTACAGAACATGAGGGTGCCGAGAAGCTGGAATGGGATACTGAAATAATAACTGAGGAAACACCTCTGAGCGAAGTGCCTGAGGACGAGTCGAAGAAGGCTATAGAACATCAGGGTGCCGAGGAACTGGAACGGGTGACTGAGAAGTCAACTGACGAAATTCCTGTGAGTGAAGTGCCTGAGGTGGATTCGAAGAAGCCTACAGAACATGAGGGTGCCGAGAAGTGGGAATGTGATACTGAAATAATAACTGATGAAACACCTCTGAGCGAAGTGCCTGAGGACGAGTCGAAGAAGGCTATAGAACATCAGGGTGCCGAGGAACTGGAACGGGTGACTGAGAAGTCAACTGACAAAATTCCTGTGAGTGAAGTACCTGAGGTGGATTCGAAAAAGCTTACAGAACATGAGGGTGCCGAGAAGCTGGAATGGGATACTGAAATGTCAACAGAGGAAATACCTTTGAGTGCAGTGCCTGAGGTCGATTCGAAGAAGGCTACAGAACATCAGGGTGCCGAGGAGCTGGAACGGGAGACTGAGAAGTCAACTGAGGAAACACCCATGAGTGCAGCGCCTGATGTTGAGTCGAAGAAGCCTACAGAACATGAGGATGCCGAGAAGCTTGAATGGGAGACTGAAATGTCAACTGAAGAAACTCCCGTGAGTTCAGTACCTGAGGTCGAATCCAGGAAGCCTTCAGAACACGAGGGTGCCGAAAAGCTGAAACTGGAGGCTGAGAAGTCTACAGAGGAAACACCCGTGAATATAGTACATGAAGTCGAATCTAAGAAGCCTTCGGAACACCACGGTGTTGAGAAGCTTGAACAGGACGTTGAGAAGGTAACTGAGGAAACACCTGTGAGTGCAGTGCCTGAAGTCAAATCGAAGAAGCCTTCGGAGCATGAGGGTGCCGAGAAGCTAGAATGGGAGACTGGCAAGTCAACTGAAGAAGCTCCTGTGAGTGCAGTGCATGAGGCCGAGTCGAAGAAGCCTAGAGAACATGAGGTTGCCGAGAATCTGGGACTTGATGCTGAGACGTCAGCTGAGGGAACTCATCTGAGTGCAGTGCCCAGGGTTAAATTCAAGAAGCCTTCGGAACATCAGGGTGCCGAGGAGCTGGAACGGGAGACTGAGAAGTCTACTGAGGAAAGTCATGTGGGTACATTGCCTGAGGTTGAGTCGAAGAAGCCTACAGAACATGAGAGTGCCAAGACGCTTGATTGGGCGACTGATAAGTCAACTGAGGAAACACCTATGAGTGCAGTGCCTGAGATTGAGTCGAAGAAGCCTACAGAACATGAGGGTGCCGAGAAGCTTGAACGAGAGACTGAAATGTCAACTGAAGAAACTCCCGTGAGTTCAGTACCTGAGGTCGAATCCAAGAAGCCTTCAGAACACGAGGGTGCCGAAAAGCTGAAACGGGAGGCTGAGAAGTCTACAGAGGAAACACCCGTGAGTACAGTACATGAGGCCGAATCTAAGAAGCCTTCGGAACACCAGGGTGTTGAGAAGCTTGAACAGGACGTTGAGAAGTCATCTGAGGAAACTGCTGTGAGTGCAGTGCCTGAGGTCGGATCCAAGAACGCTACAGAACATGAGGGTGCCGAGAAGCTAAAACGGGATACTGAAAAGTCAATGGAGGAAATACCTCTGAGTGCAGTGCCTGAGGTCGAGTCAAGGAAGGCTTTCGAACATCAGGGTGCCGAGGAGCTGGAACGGGAGACTGAGAAGTCTACTGAGGAAAGTCCTGTAAGTGCAGTGCCTGAGGTCAAATCCAAGAAGCCTTTAGAACACGAGGGTACCGAGAAGCAGAAATGGGAGGCTGAAAAGTCAACTGAGGAAACACCTTTGAGTGCAGTGTCTGAGGTTGAGTCGAAGAGGCCTACAGAACATGAGCATGCCGGGAAGCTTGAAAGGGAGACTGAAATGTCAACTGAGGAAACTCCTGTGAGTTCAGTGTCTGAGGTCGAATCTAAGAAGCCTTCGGAACATGAGGCTGCCGAGAAGCTAGAATTGGACATTGAGAAGTCAACTGAGGGAACTCCCGTGAGTGCAGTGCATGAGGTCGAGTCAAAGGAGCTTACAGAACATGAGGGTGCTGAGAAGCTAGGACGGGAGGCTGAGAAGTCAGTTGAGAAAACTCCTGCGAGTCCACTGCCTGAAGTCGGATTGAAGAAGCCTACAGAACATGAAGGTACCGATAAGCTGGAACGGGACATTGAAAAACCAACGGAGGGAGCTCTTGATGGTGCAGTACGTGAAGTCGAGTCAAAGTCACCTACAGACCATGTTAATGACGAAAAGCTCGAACGAGAGATCGAGAAGACAACTGAAGAAAAACCTGTTAGTGCAGTGCCAGAGGTCGAGCTGATGAAATCGTCAGAACAGAATGAGGCCGTACAGCTAGAACCGAAAGTTGAGAAGTCAGCTGATGACACGCCTGTGAATACAGTACCTCAAGCTGAGCCGAACACGCCTACAGACCAGGGTGACTTCGAAAAGAAGTGCGCTGAGGAAACACCTTTGAATGCGGGCCCTGCGGTAGAGTCGATGAAGCCTGCAGAACATGAGCGTGCTGAGAAGCTGGAACGGGAGGTTGAAGAACCAATAAGGGAAAGTCTTGTAGGTGTGGTGCCTGAGGTCCAGTCGAAGAAGCCAACAAGACAGGAAGATAACGAAAAGCTTCAACTGGAGGTTGACATTTCAGCTGCTGTGGAAGCTGCTGTGAGTGAACTATCTGATTTTAAGCCATTTATGCCTACAGAACATGAAGGTGTCGAAAAGCGGCCACAGGAGAATGAAAGGCCACTTGAGGAATCTCATGAGAAAGCAGTACATGACGTCGACCAGAGGACACCAACAGAATTCGTGGATATTGAAAGATTAGAACCGGCTACTTTTACAGCAGTTGAAGAGAATTCTACAGGGGCTGTGACTGAAAGTGAGCCGAGAAAACCTAGAAGCCATGAAGATATAGAAATGCCAAAACTGGAAATTGAGGGACCACCTATGGAGGCTCCTTTGAGTGCAGTTCCGGAGCACAAGACACAAATAGAGCACGAGGGCGCCGAAGAAAGTCTCAAAGCAAAGGCTGAGAAGCCACTCGAAGAAACTGGGCAGAATTTAGTGCCTCAGGTATTGCACCAAACACCTACAGAACAGGATGGAGTCGAAAAGCTGAAACCAGTGATTCAGAGGCCAGCTGACAAGACTACCATGCTCTACGGCGTTGAGCCGAATAAAGATGCCGAATATGAGGTGTACGAAGGGCTGAAATATGATTTTGGGAGGCCACTCGAAGAAACTCTTGTTGGCGCAGCACCTGATGCCATGCTTACCGAATCTGCAGAATTTGAGCCTGTGGAAAAGCTAGATCAAGACATTACTGCAAGTGCAGTGCCTGATATCGAGCAGAAGAAACCTACTGACCTTTCGGGTGTCGAACTGGAACCATACATTGAAGTACCACTTGAACAGACTAATCTGAGTGCAGGTCTTGGGGCTGAGCAGAAAGAATATGCGGAACGGGAGGGTGTCAAAAAGATGAAATCAATTGTCGACATGCTACCTCGAGAGGCTCGTGCGAGTGGTGTGCCTCAAGATGACAAAAAGAAACATGTGGAAATTGAGAAGCCTGCACAGCAACTTGAGACGCCAACTGAAGAGGTCGCTGTTGGCGCTCTGCCGGAGTACGAGGAGAAGGAACCTTCAGAAGATGTGGGTGTCGAAAGGCCTCAACGAGCGACTAAAAGGCCAGTTGAAGAAACCACAGTGAGTGAATTGGCTGATGTTGAGCTGAAAAAAACCAAAGAGCACAAGGAAGTCGAAAGAATTGAACAGGAAGTTGAGAAGCCACCTGAGAAAACTCCTGTGACTGCTGTGCTTGAGGCCGAGCAGAAGAAACCCGCAGAAGAGGATGTCGAAAGAGTCAAACCAGAGGTTCACGGATCACCAGACGAAACTCGCGTGAGCACAGTGCCTGAGGATGAGTGGAAGAAACTGATTGAGAATGATAGAGCCCGAAAGGTGGAACTAGAGCATGACTTGTCACGTGAGGAGGCTCCTTCAGAGGCACTGCCCAAGGAAGAGAAGAAACCTGCTAAGCCTGATATCGCGAAATTGGTGGAACCTGAATTGAGTCAACCAACTGAAAAAACACCTGTAAGTGCAATGCATAATCTCGAGCTGAAGAAACATATAGAACATGATGGTATTGAAAAACTGGAACCAAAAATTGGCTTACCTACTGAAGGTACATCTATGAGTGCAGAGCTTCACAAAAAACGTGCGGAACCCGACAGTGCAGAACAGTTTGAATCACATGTCTTCAGGGCACCTGAGGAGACTTCAATGAGGGCTGTATCTGAGGAAGAAAGGAAACCTACTGAGCCAGATAATGTGGAAACAATAGAACGGAAATCTGACAGAAGTTCCGAAGATATTGCTACGAGTGCAGTGTGCGATGTTGAGCCGAAGAAACCCGAAGAATATAAGGGAGCCGTAAAGCTGGAAGCAGATACTGAAAAACCAGCTAAGCAGACTCATAGCATAATTTATGGTGTCGACGTGAAGGCACCTAGAGAACACAAGGGTACCGAGAAGGTAGAGCCAATCATCGAGAGGCTACCTCAGGATACTCCTGTCCGTATAGTTCCTGAGGCCGAGCAGAAGAAAACTACAGAGTATTTGTGTGTCGAAAAGTTGGAAGACGAAATTGAGAGGCTAGCTATGGAGACCCATGCGACTGCAATGTCTCAGGTAGATCTGAAGGAACATAAAAAAATTGAGGGCATGGAAAAGATGGAGCCAAATACTGAGATGACGTTTGAGGAAATACCTGTCACCACGCTGCCTAACGCTGGTATGGAGTCAACCACACAGGATGATGACATCAAAGATCAGGAACCAGAGAGTAAGAAACAATTTGAAAAAACTCTGAGTGCAGTGCATCAAGATGAGAAAAAGCCTGCCCAACCTGACACTATTGGAGAGGTATTACCAGACACTGAGAGACCTGCTTCAGAGCTGGCTCTGGGTGCAGCCCCTGTTATCGAGGAAAAACGTACAGAACCTGACACTGTGGGACATCTAGAACCAAAAGTTGAGAGACCATCAGTGGAGCCTGTTGCCAGTGCAGTGCCGGAGGTTGAAAAACCAGCTGTGAGGACGGTCACTGAGATCGAGAATAAAAAGCATGCTGAGTCTGACAGCGCTGAAATGCCGATATCTGAAACAGAAAGACTGGCTGAAGATACCCCTGTGAGCGGGGTGCCACAGGTCGTAGAGAAGAAACCTACAGAACGTCAAAGTGTTGAGAACTTGGAACAGGATATTGGCAGAGCTCGTGAACAGCTTCCTGTTGGTGCAGTGACGGAGGAAGGGGGGAATAAACATGCAGGGTATGTACCTCACAGTGCTGAAAAACTCGAAGCGATGGCTGAGCGACCACCTGAACCGGATGCTGTGGACTCATTGCTTAAGGACACAGGGAAGAAATTATCTGAGCCTGAAAGTGTCAGAAAGATCGAGCCTGAGTTAGGAAAGTACCAAGAGGAGCCTCCTGTAAGTACAGAACCGGAAGGCCAGGCTAAGAAAGCTACGGAGCATGAAAGTGTGGGAAAGCGGGAAGCAAAGATAGAGGGGCAAGCCGAATATATTTCTTCGTTTACAGTGCCAGAAGGAGAGAATCGACCTACCAAGCCAGAGTTCATTTTGAGTGCAGTGCCAGATAATGAAGAAAAACGACTTGCCGAGCTTGCAAATGCAATAAGTATTCAAAAAGAAGTTGAAAGAACAACTGAAGGCAGCTCTGTCAAGTCAATGCACGGGGGGGCAGAGAAGAAGCTTGCAGATCCTGAAGGTATCCGAAAGTTAGAAATGGAGACTGAAAAACCAGCTGATGACAGCTTTGAGAGCTCTCTGCCACAGGTCACAGAAAAAGCATCTGCCAAACATGAAATGCTTCCAATAATAGAGCAACAAATTCAGAAACTTACTGAAGAGGCTACTGTGAGAACCCCGACTGTGGCTGAAGAGAAGGAACCTGGCGGGGGCGTTCTAAAAGAGAAGTCTGATATTGACAGACCATCTGAAGAGACTCCTGTCCATGTTGTGTCAGAAAGCACTGAAAGAAAATCATCAGAGCCTCACAGTATCCAACTGATGAAACATGAGAACAACAGGCCAGCTGAAGAAACTGCTAGGGATGCAGTTCTTGAGTCTGACGAAAGATTATCTTCTGGACGGGTTGATACGCATGAATACCTAGAAAAGCCAGATGATAGTGGTCTCACGACAATACTGACGTATAGAGATCCCACCACGCAAGGTGATTTTCAACAAGGTGAACAACCAATTGAAAAGTTGCTATCTAAAGCATCAGAGAGTGACTTGCACGAAATTCAAGACAAACTACGTCGCGATTCGACAGGATATGGCATTCATGAAAAAAAGCTTGACGCTCCTGTGGCTGAAAGAACAGAAATTGCAGATTCGAAAGCTGCTAAGGCCGAAGATGTCGAGAAGACATCTCTCCATGAAAAGTCTGTAAAGCGTTGTGATAGCAGAGAGGAAAAACCGCTAATTGAGACACTGGAAGAAAAAACGTATAAAACACATTCAGACGAGCCGGTAGGCGAAACTTTGGTTCATATTATGGCAAGCGTTGTAAGCAAAAAGCCTCCTGACCATGACGAGCAAGAATTTGCCATTGAGAAGTCAGAAGAAACAGCTTCTTCCAGCACCAAAAGAGAGCGTGCGGAGAGAAAGCCCACCAAGCAAGAAGATATCGAAAGTGAAAACCCGTGTTTCAATGAACAAGCGCTGCAAACTCCTGTTAGTACTTTCTTCAACGTTGCCGACAAAAAGACTTCTGAGCACGAAGATTTTGACACGCAAGAACTGGAGATTGTGAAGGCAGTACAGAAGTCTCCTATACGTGCTACATCAGAGATCCCACATGAAGAGACTGCACAAGCTAAACATATTGAAAAACAAGAAGCGTTCAGCAAGCCTGAGGGTATTTTCAAACAAGCACACAAACCTGAGGACAATCTAGATGATAAGAGTCCTGTGGGGGCCATCACGGAAATCACCGACACAAAACCTATTAAGCCTGAATGCGCTGACATGACAGAATCACACGCCTACCGACGAGTAGATACAGGCGCTGCGCCGGAGCTTGCAGATGAGAAGATATCTCAGCCTGAACATCTTGAAAAACCTGAACCAGAGACTGAGAAACCAACATCAAAGGCAGCAAAAGTCGTAGACGAAACGCATATCATGCCTGATATGAAAAGTGATGATTCAGGAACTGAAAAGCCTGCAACATCAGCAAGCGAGATCCCAGCCACCGCTGATAAACTATGTCTTGGAACTGATGACTTGTACAAGCCAGACACAGGCATTCAAAAGGGGCAAAAGTTGGACCGTGGTGTTTTGCAAACTGCTGGACACAAACACGAATCAAATGACATGAAGAATATCGTTAACAAAGATACTGCTCAAAAACCGGTCTCTTCGTTTGGACACCAGGAGCCTGAAGTTGCCGTCTCCAGTGAAGATGAATCAGCAACAAAGCATGAGGAAGTTAGTGACGATAAAACTGATAAATTCGAAAAAGGAAGTTTATATGAGCAAGGCTCACTTGACCAAGAAGGTATAGTTACGTCTCCTGGTGATGATACCGGTGATGAAGATGGTAATAAAAGTATTCGAAGTGACTCTGTACTCGACAAGACTACAGCGGAAGTTCATGAAGTTGAAGATGTTGAATCAGCTGTTGATGATGTGGTGGATGAAGGTGTTGTAACCTCTCCATCTCACTCCATTGATGATTATGCCCTCCACCTGCATGCAGAGTCTGAAAATCAGCCGTACGATGGAGTACACATCATCGAGCTTCAAGAAGATCATAAAAAAGAATATTTACGTAAACAAAAAGAGGAGCCATCGGATTACGCAAAACCAAAAGACATGGATAGTTGTGAACAAGGGCTAACAAAAGCGCAGGGTGAGGTCACGCTGCCACATTTTGAGACAAAGGAAGTTGAGCAAGATGAAGAACACAAGCCGTCTTCTCCAGAAGCCAAGCCTTTGGCAGATTTATTGCGTAAAAGGAGTAAGGACGAGGGAACTCAACAAGAAATAGGACACATTCAATTGCACGAAAGTGTCGGTTCACAATCATTCTTATTCGGTGATACCAGCTTCTCTGACGCCGCGTTGCCGGTAGAATCATCAGACTTGCATCAGCCAGGCTACCTTCCACAAGATTATGAAGTTGTTCGATCCACTGCTTCGATTCCGGAGGTAGATGGCACAATCGCTGAAGACCTTATTGCTGCCAAAAAACAAGCTCAGAAACAGCTTGAAGATGAAGGGGAAAATGATGGGCTACCAAGTTTTTCTCGAGCAAGCTCAGGGAAAGATCAATCAATCACTGAGAAGACTCACGGCCTGCCACCAGTGAATGGGTTGTCAGACTTCCCGGAATATAGCCGAAGACCACCTGAACGCGAAGATGCACAGACAGAACAATCAGAAAAAGCCAGTGCCCCAGTGGTTTCTGAGTTGCCTGTTGACTCCTCTAAAGTATCTGACGCACAACAGCTTTTTGAAGAACCACGTGAAAAAGCACACAGTGTTGAACCACGCGATTATGAGCCTTCTGCTCCGACAAACTTTGAGCGCCACATCGCTTATTCTGACAGCGTTAGAGGTACTGACCGCGCTGTTGATCTTTATGGTTCACATGAAACATCGATTGACGAAACGACTGCTTTCTCTTCTTACCCGCTCACTTCAGAGGAAAAGGACAAACTAAACACAGGCACCGATGACATACCAAATTTATCAGCGCAGAAAGGGGACCCTTCGTTTTCTGAAATGCTGCAAACACAATCAAAAAGTACGAAGTTCCCCGAGAAGAAATCTCTCACTGAATCACCTGATATTTCCGATGAAACATCGTTTTTGGCAGAAAAAGAAAGCCTGACACCCGAACGGTGTATGACTGGTGATTACATAGCAGAAAAAGCAAAAGTGACTGAAGCTGGACATTTGCAGTTGGTCGATAAACTTAGCCAGCAAGAACCTGAAACCGACGCTGCCATCAACAAAGGGCACCTGCAACGTGATGAAGTGCCTGAAACACAAGGCGACAAAGGAAGCGATGAACTGAAGCTTTCCTCTTCAGCTTTAAAAGACAGAGGCGAAACACTACAAGAAGTAGCTCTAATGAGCGGAGGTCAAGCAAACTTTTTAAAGGCACTAGAAGAATCAGTGTTGCATGTAGAAAGTGAGATCATATCAGAACACTTAGATAACTACCTGAATACAGATGCATCACCTGCAAATCGTGATGAAGACCACGTAGACAAGGGGCTGCCAGCAGATACCAATCGTATGGTGTCAGTTGATGATACCTTGGACAAGAGTGTCTCACCTAAGCCTTCTCTTTCAAGTGAAGTAGAAAAGGAAGTCACCAAGCAGGAACTCCATCTATCTCTCGACGCTGCTCCCGGTGTAGTCCCGAGTGTGTACGGTAAAGCGAAAGAACTGTTGGAAGAGTGTGTGGGTGCCACTGATTCTACTAGCCCTGGAGGCGCGTTATCAACGGTCAGTCCAAAAAGCTCGGTCAGCGAAGACTCGTTTCGAAGTGTCGTACAAAAAGACTCCTCAAGAGATGTCCTTGTTAAGGATGAACAGGGAGATGATAGAGCTTACGATGAAAGCGTTCTTCCGGCAAGTGGTGTTACGACCGGATATGACTTCAGATCACCTACAGAAGTTCTTAAAAGAGATTTTGTTGAAGAAACCTCGCATACACGTGCCAAAGAGTTGGACGTAACCACGATGTTCCCGTCACCGTCGCAAGACGAAGAAGGAAGACAGCTTTTGGAAATCATAAAAAGCCAAATAGTTGCTGATGAGCCCGCAGATTATGTTACTACAAAAGAACATGATTTGCTATGGGCAAAAGATATACCACCAGCTGATTCCTCAAAACACGTTCCCAGTGCCACACACGGAGGGAGTGGTGACACAGGCTTGGACAGGTCAACAGACTCAACAAAGAAACATGATGAAATGCTCTCAACCATTCTAGACCAAATTTCCAAGGAAGATTGGGATGGAGTGACTCACTCTGAAACTGACAAAATACAGGTTTCAGAAGATGTGGCGGTGCTGCAGTCCAAACTGTTAGTAGACGGCACGACGAAATTTCAGCTCCAAGCCGATGCACCTCTCAGCTTCGAGGACCAACGAGAACCCTCAGGTTCTGGGCATTCATTCGTAAAAGGTAACTATAACTATCAACGCTTAAATATTTGGCCATGTCATCACGAAAAATCACGTCTCAGTTTGTGAGTGGGTCTGCAACTGAAAGTGAAAGAGTAACAAGGAGCACTTAGTATATAGACTACTCCAATGCAGGTACTCCAACAGTGGTGTTCTCGCCAGCCATATTTTTAGGTGATTGACAAGTCACTTCCACCGTAGAGTATATACAAGCTATATTTACAACAGCTGTCGCACAGCTGACCGGTTCAGCTTC
Source organism: Rhipicephalus annulatus (assembly GCA_013436015.1). Taxonomy (NCBI): domain Eukaryota; kingdom Metazoa; phylum Arthropoda; class Arachnida; order Ixodida; family Ixodidae; genus Rhipicephalus; species Rhipicephalus annulatus. The sequence goes on from WOVY01012440.1 coordinate 445,123, forward strand.
GAGAGCGAGCAGCTCAGAGGCCGTTGTCTTCATCGGGCGCACTCGTATATGCTTCAGGAGCCTCGCAATATGCACGTAGCGTAATCCTCGGTGGCAGATGCGCCATCTCGGTGCGTTAGACGGCAACAATATTACGTATAGAAGCTGCCAGCCCTGTTTAGCACTGGTTAATGTTCGCTAAGGTGAACACCGCAATTACTGTTCAACTGCCACACCATGGCCACCGATTACTGCACTCAGTGTTTGCAGCAACCGCATACTGCAAGCACTGATTAGTACTACTGTTACAGCTTGCCAGTGTTGGATGAATGAAGACTAACGTTGGCTTACGTGGGCTCACGCTGCTTCAGTTGTGGCTAATTGGCTTCTAGGGCTGGCTAAGATTGATAGTTTCAGCTAATTTTGGCTAGTACTTGCTTAACCTCGGTGGTTCTAGGCTAGTACTAGGACACAGTGAATGGCGTGAACCCTCATTTGGCGCAATTAAAATTGTGAATTCATCTGTTTTATAGTGCACCTTATATGATGCACCTGCTTTACGCACAATTATAAACACCCTTTACTGTGATTAGGGTGATTTTTAAATACAATAATACCCGCTAAAGCTCAAATCTTTAAAAAAACAAATATTAAACTCACTGCATACGAAGTGTCCGTATTCTCCGTTTAGCTTGCGGACTAAGTTTGTGTAACCTTTAGGCGAACAGAATTTTTTTCGACGAACTATCTTCGAAATCACGATTCTGGTTTTATAACCTGCGCCTTGAGTACACTGCATAGGGTCAGGAATGGGGAGCGGGACTTCGAGTTCATTCTAATCTGGAAACATCCAGTGGTAGTTCTTTGAAGGGGCCCTGAAACACTTTTCCAAGTAACCATGGATTGAATTTACTAAAAAAAGCTTATTGCCTCACAAAATCAACGCTGCAAAAATTTTAAGAATTCGTGCAGTACAAGCCGAGTTGACAATATTTGTCGAACGCTGCAATCGCATTCTTTTTTCTCTCGTCCCGACGAAAGCGCTGGAGGCTAAGCAGGGAGGGATGGCATGAGCAAAGAAAATACGTCACGTGTGCCTTGTCACTTTGAGCACTTTCTTTCTTTTTTTATCTTCGAATATGCAGCTTTCGCAGTAGTGTGACCGCGCGCACGCATGGACAACTCGCGGCCTCTTACAGGTGACCCCGAGCGCACCTTGTTCAAATCAGCCAATGACTTACAGATGGCCTTCTACGAGTGATTTTTGTTGGGTGCCTCGACGTATGTGGAGGCAGTGATTTTGTGTACACCATATGGTTCAAACGTTCGCGTTCGCTGGCATAGCCTGGCATACAGAGAGGGATTGCTTTCAGTGAAATGCGTGGTAATTTTGCTCAGTTTATCCCTTTGGGCGCTAAAGCTTGCACATATAATGTTTGTAATAAATAGATTCGGCACTTATTACGCACGAATCATTCGATAACGAATCAAAGGCATTTAGGACTTATTTATTGGTCTGTCTATCTCACAGGCTGTGTAGGTTCTCGTGCTTTCGTGGCCGATTGATTAAGTTAACGAAGACCAAAATTTACATGACATGACCAGAGCTTGCGAAAAACATAAATGACTGCTCAAACATCAAAAATAAAGACATGCCTTTGATGTACGCCATGACATACTTCACATGGTCAAGGATCTGCAACGGCCATTTGATCACGAGGTACACAGAATATAACATGGAATGATAAGAGCATGAAAAAAATATGCATGACTGGTCATAACATGACAACCTTTTCATGCATTTCATATAGGCCATGACATACAAGACCCGGTAATGGAGCTCTTACGGCCGCGTTATTAAATTGATGTGTACCAAAACTGACGCGGCATAATAGGAGCGTATGGCTAACGTGAATGACCGGTCATAACACGAAAATCATGTCATTTATGCCATGTGTGCCACGACACTCATGACCCAATCATATTGTTCTAATGGCGGTTTTATTAACTTTATGTATACCAAAACTGATAGGATATGATAACAGCCAAAAAAACGAATTTATTTACCTAGAATGGCTGGTTCCGGATTACATTAGCCCGCCCCGCCGCGGTGGTCTAGTGGCTAAGGTACTCGGCTGCTGACCCGCAGGTCGCGGGTTCGAATCCCGGCTGCGGTGGCTGCATTTCCGATGGAGGCGGAATTGTTGTAGGCCCGTGTGCTCAGATTTGGGTGCACGTTAAAGAACCCCAGGTGGTCGAAATTTCCGGAGCCCTCCACTACGGCGTCTCTCATAATCATATGGTGGTTTTGGGACGTTAAACCCCACATATCAATCGATTACATTAGCCCGGATGAGCTTAATCCAGCTTCATCTCTATTGTCTTACTGTGGCCATACTCAGTCATCCAAAAGGCTAGACAGTTTCAATTTATTGATGAGCGACTGGCTTAAGAATTGCTTAATTTGCATTACCTTATTCTGTTTTATTTCGGACGGGCAGAACAAGACCATGCTCCTACATCCAACAGGCAAAACAATCTCAACTCACTCCAAATTCACTTCCTCGTGATTAGATTGATGTGAATTAGCTTAATCGAGCTTAATCCACATCGCCCTATTCTCGTTATACTCAGTCATTCAAGTGGCTATATAGGCAATCGCAACTTACTCAAAATCGGTTTCTTTAGGATTAGCTTCATTCGGAGTAGCGTACACCACTTTAATCCATGCTCGCTTAACGCGGTCGTCCTGGGGCATTCAACAGACATGAAAATTTCATTCTGAATTCGCTTGTGATTAGCTTAAAGCGAATTAGGTCAATCCGGCTTAATCCACACTGGTCTGTGGCCATACTCTATCATCCCACTTATTAGACAAACTGAATTGACTCAGAATGGCTGGTTAGAAATGAGATTAGTCCAGAATAGCTTAATCCGACCTAATCGTGGCAATAATATTCTGGCTTAATTTATATTTTTCTTATTGTGACCATACTAAGTCATCTAAATGGCTAGGCATTTTAAACTTACTGATAAAACACTGGCTCAAGATGACGCATTCAGATCCGTTTTTTAACTGCAATGACAGGCTGCTGTGTGCCATTGTGTACTAGTTCACACGCGAAAGGCTAGTTGATATTACCTTAATCTGGCTCAATCTGGACAATTTTAACGTGACGATGCTCCGACATTTAACAGGCTAGCAATCTCAACTCGCTCCAAACTCACTTGCTCGTTATTAGCTTAATGTGGATTAGATTAATTCAAATTGTCCTGTTGTGGCGTTACTCGGTCATCCAACTGGCTAGGAAATTTTAGCTTGTTCAAAAATGGTGGTTCATTATTCGGATTACCTTAACTATGCTTAATCGAATTCAATCGGATTGGCTTAGTGTGATCATACGCAGTCACCCAAACGGCTAGTTCTTTTTTCAGATTTACACTACAATTACATCTAAAAAGACCCTCTCTAAATTCCAGGGCATTATTATCTGTTAGATCTCATTAATGTTGCGTCCAACAAAAGAAGCGAGCCCCTAATTGTAAACTTCTTTCTGTCATTTTCAATTCACCAAAAATTGACTAGTTCATGATTAGCTTAGCCCGGATCGTAATTATGCTTAATCTGATAGAACATTGCTAAATCAGGTCTAATCTACTTCATGGCTATGCCACCTCACTTTGGACCAGATTATCATGATTCAACATAAGCTCCAGTAAGCTTACCTAATCGCACTTGATAGGTATCTATCAGTATAGATTGGTATTGACAAGTGCTAAACTGGCTTGTCCAAGCTCATTAGGCAGCGATGTGCTAGCTCAACTGGGCTTTTCCTAAGCATAGCTTGGCTTAATCCCGTGGGTTAATTGATATGAATGCGATTAAATCAATATTGATTTGTATGGCTTACTATTGATCGTTTTGACTATGCCTATTTAGCGTAAGATATGATTAACTTGTCCTGACCAACCTTGTCTATAAGCTTATTGGCAAGGTAGCCGGAGCAACTATTCACTCAGCATGAATTACCGCAAAGCTTAACATCCTTTTTGTTAAAGCACCTTCACACGGCCATCATGCGATGAAGCTGTAGCGAGGCAAGCAAGGATTTATTTAACAGCACGCTCTCTGACAGTGATTCAAAAACGCACGACCACATGCTGGACAAGTCAACAACTAGCCTCGCATATCTTCGTGCTGTCGGTCGTATGCCAGTGGTCGCGCTTCGCTTGTGCTTCCTTTTATTTTTCTTGGCTCGCTGTTTCCAGGTAAGCGAAACATCCACTGGGCCTTTAGAGCTTGAACTAGTACACAGTAGCACACAGCAGCCTGTCATAGCGGTAAAAGAACGGATCTCAGTGCGTCAAGAGGAATGTGTTAAACAGCACCGTTCCCATGCTTGCCTCTGTGCGCCACCCGACACTTTTGAACCAATATGGCCGCCAGGTGGCAAGGAGTCTTTCAAAAGGTGTCTCCACCATGGAAGCGGAGGCGCGCGCGCACGTCGAGGCCCCATAGTTTTCTCTCTTGTGCAAAGCCGCGGTACAGTGTACTAGACCTAGTACACTCTAGCCGCGGCGAGCGCCAGCGTCAACTCCGCCACCAGTGTAAGCGTTAGCGCCCGCTTCTTCGCATCTACACGTTGTTCCCTTAAGCGGAAGATGGTGTAATGTTTGTTATACGTTACTAATATCATCGCTAACCTCTGCGTAAAACTCGGGCATTACGCCGATGACTGCGTGCTTTATGAAGAAATAAGAGGAGACTAGCTTAGCTACCAAGGCGATTTTAATAAGGTTTCTTATTGGTGTAAGGAATGCCAAATGTACCTTAATTAAAAGCAGTAAATACGCGCGTCACATTAAAAAAATCCACTAATACACTGCTGTGGCACAGAATATTTTCTTGTCAAAACTTGCGCATTATGAATGCTTAGGACTTTACATTGCAAGCAATTTTTATTGGTCGGAACAACTTGACACAGTGCTAGTGGGCTGCCGTAAACTGTTCTTTCCAAGGTGCATATATTATCATCCGCAGCAACAACACGTCTGTTGGCATATAAAACACTCGTCCCTCTACTTTTAAAATATTCAACAAGTATACTGGACACGTTCAGTTCACTAATCACCGATATTGGGAAACTGGAAAGCTCACAAAAACAAACTATTAGTTTCATTTATACAATACGTATGGCAGAACCTCAATCAATAACTTCATATCAAAAAGCGGAGTAGATGCCATAAATAACCGAAGCCCTTTGTGTCGTCTAAAATCATGTTTTGACTAATGAATGGTAACAAAACATCAACGCGTATCACCTTTTCACATATTCTACAGGTTACGATACCGGGCACAGACACTCACTATCTGCAAACTACACGTGTCAACTGTTTCAAGAGTTCTTTTCCTTTTTTCCTATGACGATGGTGAATCGGAACAAACAGTCTTATGAAACCGTGACATAGGATTCACTATTGAAATTTGAGTCACACTATCAATAGCTAACGACTTCGGAATCGCAGTCGATGACCACAGAAGAGAACGATCCTTCTTGAGCGAAAGCCGCGCCTTCGAAGCATGCTCGATGATTGTCCAACTGGTGACTTGCGAAAATGGCCAGACCTCTCAAACACCGGCCGTCAAGTTTAGCTTGGTGGTCCCCGAGTGGGCCTGGCCAAGAGGCATTCATATGCTCGCGTGTATTGTGGGCCTAATAAGGTTGTTTCTCTGACTCACTCATACATACAGGAGGGAGCTTTCTTTTTTTTTTGTCTGGCTGAGATTTTTGTATTCTTTTCTTTTGATAACCTGTTCATTTGAAAACTGTCGGAAAGACGTCGCTTGCCTTTTTGTTCCTGTGTGTGAAGTGACTCACTGAGTGTTTTTCCGTATGCTGTTTTTTTTCTTCTTTTTTATGCACCAACGTTTGTACGACGCTGCCAAGATCATGTAAAAATTCAGTATCTATAAAAAATAAAAAATAAATGAATAAATAAATTGGCACTGCTCCGCCGCGGTGGTGTAGTGGCTAAGACACTCGGCTGCTGAACCACAGATCGCAGGATCGAATCCCGGCTGCGACAGCTGCATTTTCGATACGGGCGAAAACGCTGTAGGCCCGTGTGCTCAGATTTGGGTGCACGTCAAAGAACCCCAGGTGGTCGAACTTTCCGGAGCCCTCCACTACGGCGTCTCTCTTAATCATGTGGTGGTTTTGGGACGTTGAACCCCACATATCAATAGATAAGCACTGATTTAGCGTTACCTACGAATAAGTGACATGAATTTTGTTTAAAAGTTTAGCTCAAAAATTTATCTGCTTTATGTCATAGATAGACAGATAAATAAAAGAGTTTTATTGAAGTTCTGAAGGGATTCCACCACCATTTCGTAAGAGGTGGATCACGGGCCGCTTCCACATACAAGTGGAGATGCATAGCCTCACCGCCGTATAGTGAGCCTTCTGGGCAGCCTTGAGTTGTAGTAAAACCGAGCTTTTTATCATTACAATGAAATTCTTCTTCAAAGAATTGTTAATTATTTCCCTCTGAAGAGGGGCACTTCCAGAGCATACGTCTTAAATCACTGCGATCTTTACAGTCTGCCCAAGGGGCTGAAATGTTGAGGTGATGTCTTACTGGAAAGGCTGCGGTATGTTCCCGGGTCACTGGTAAAGATCTGCTGATTATTTTTTGCGAGCCGACGAACACGCTTTTGGGTATTTGCCAAAAAATATAAACAGGATGATGGGAGTTTTCACCTTGCTTAACGTGCTTATCAATTGCACTGTTTCTTCTTGTCCTTATTCAGGTGTGCCAGAGGAAGAAAAGAGTGTTCGTGTCCCCAGTGAGCTGTCGACTGCAGTACACAAGCCAGAGAGTCCATCATCACCCATTGAAGTTTCGGAAGAGATAAGGCCAGAAACATCGCTGCTTCAAGGAAGTGTATCGGTAACACGAAAGGACTCGAAAACAGGGGAAGATGAGACTGTCGTTCCTGTATCACATATTTCACAGTCGTCCCTGGCAGACGACACCCTCTTAAAGCTTTCTGAGGAGAGAGTGCCTGGCTTACAGTCGGCTTTTGATGCAAGTTCTGCCAAAGGATCAGGTTCTTCGCCTGTCGCACTGAAAGAAAGTGCAAGTCACCCAGATGTGCGAACTATCAGGGACACGGAGGAACCTGGAAGTACAACTGACCTCAAGGATGCAATCGTAAAAGGCGTTGTTTGCGACTCACGTCTTTCTTCTGTACCAGAAGGAACAAAAGCACGTGAAGAAGCACCATACGTTGAAGCAGATGGGAAAGAAACAACTTCTAGAAGTTCACCGTCACTGGTCCATCCAGAGCACGAACCCTATGTGCCGGAAGCACCGTGGATACACCATCGCGATTCTCAAGATGCTCGATCGTCGGAAATTTTGGATCAGCCGATGAAGGATCCGAAAGCGATGTGCCCAACATCTCTTGATGCACCAGAGCTGGCGCACATGCAGCAGAGAGTGTCAATTGATTATGACAGCTCAATTACTTCCGTTTCTGATATTGAGTTCGCGGTCGAGGCCAAAGGCTTTACAACAGAAGCACCTGACGTCTCTTCCCACGATTATTCAAAGACCGAAGAAGGTCACGAAGGCGAAAAATGCAGGTCTCGTCCCTCCAGTCCTGAAAGCCCGCCTCAGTCCCCTGTCAAAAGGATTGCCGTCGAGCACCCTCGTGCATTTAAAAGAGCTCGCACCACGTCAGACTCCAAGCACCCCATATCTACGCAGGGGTCCTCAGAAGCCGACATATCCAGCGAAGACGAGGACAGTACACGCAAGGCTATCGCTCCTTCTCACACGCATATCTCTAGTGGTGGTGTAGGGGTGCCAACATACATCCCACATTCAGAGCTCTGCTCACTACCACAGGATATTCATCCTGTGAAAGATCAACAGATTGAGTATTTCGCGAAAGGTAGCGCTGATTGCGTAGTACCACGAGGGGCAGATCACCACTATTCTCGAGAATCGCCATCTGGAGGTCACCCAGGAAGCTTTCCTTCCTCTGAAAAGACTGAGAACTTATGTGTTGCACATGACCGAACACCATCAGAAGAACCTTATCAGCCTAGTGACGATATCGCTATCGACGATAAAAACAAGGAAGAAGATTCAGGGGTACCTCTATTGCCTCCACGCCATGCACCAGACTTCACTTCCCCCGTTAGTCAGCGTGGTATAGTGCAGACACCCTTATCACCACTTGAACTAGGTAAAACAGAAATATCAGGGGACAGAGACGCGCGGCTTGGTGAGACAAGCAGCATTCAGTTGAAGAGGTCTTCCATCGAGAGTGAAACGACTTCTTCTAGTGATGACGCAGGTTCTAGTCGTAGGTCTCTTACTTCGTCCAAAGAGAGTGATTTAATGCGTGAATACAGTAAACACCTCGAAACTTCACCTAGTGCTAGGTTTAGTGTTGACTCCGCATGCAGTGTGACATCAGAAGAACGAAGTTACACAGAACTGGAGAAACCGTACCAGAAAGAAGATAGCAGAGAGAGCTTTTCCAGCACAGCAAGAGAATACCCTGACGACTCTTCAAGGTCGGGAAGTTTGTACAGTGACTCCACAGTAGAGCCTTCCAGCACCCGTGATCACCAAGAATCAATATCACCACACGTCAGTTTAGACCAAATCGAATCAGCCTCCAGCGTCCACGAATTACCTCCTGTGAAGCCAGAGAGGCCCACTGAAATCGGAAAGATGGAGCAAGAGCCTTCAACTTACACTGCCCTTTTGTCTGAGAAGGTTAGCACTGTACCAGCCCCGCTTGGTGATGAAAACGCGACAAGGACACCAGAGGGTCACACCTCACCTGCAGCCAAAATTATTATGACCGAAGACAAGCAATCAGTCCCCGATGTAGCTCACTGGCATGGCATAGCTTCGGGCCTCTTTGCCGCCTTGAAAACAGAGCTCTGCGTTATAGATTCTCCTTCTATGGAAAATGTCTTGGACCAGACGGGCAAGGATGTTCGTGGTACAACAGAGCAGGTCATTTTCGACACGTCGATGAAGCCTTCCGAAAAACATTGCGAGCTTGACTTGAGTGAAAGAATTATTTCTGAAAATGAAAAGGAAACACTTCAAGAACAAGCGCACTGGAGCGATGGGAAAGCGGGAGCTGCAGTTGAAAAGGAAACACAAGAAACTACTTCTTTGACGGAACATGATAAAAGTCATCCCGGCCGCAAGGTTTCTGGAGAGGTTACACCTGTCAAGGCGCTGAGGTTTCAGCTAGGAGAAGATTCTTCAATAGAACCGCTAGCTGACCCTACTGACGCCTCAGCCCTCATCTCGTCATCAGATGCCGATCAAAGCCTGTCAAAAGAAGTGTTTGAAAGAAAAGTTCGCCTAGAGAAATTTCTTGAAGCTGAATTTCTCGAAGCCATGGCAACAGATGAAGAGGACGAGTCATCACGCGCGTCTGTGAAGCAATCCATAGTCTCGACTTCTAGTTCCTCGCATCAGAAAGACGACCATAAGGTCGCTGAATCAAAAGATGACAAAACTGAAGGTGATGTCACACTGGCGTCCGCGCTTTCCTCGAGACTTCCAACAGAGCTTGTGTGTATAGCACAGTCGTCTGTAGATTTGCCGAAAGACATCACTCATATCACCAAATGTATCGACTCACAAGAGCGGGTATCACCTCCTCAGGCTTCTCCAGAGGAAGCAGCAAGGCAAGATGAACCAGCAGCCGTGGCTGCCGGGCTCGCGTCGGGCCTTTCTGTCGAGTTGGTGTGTATGGTTGAGTCTGAAGAACTGTGCTCCGAGATAAAGCGCGCAGAAGAGGAAGCTATTCATCATGTTATAGAGAAGAAATCTGACTACGCAGTAGATGACGATGGCGTCACCATGCAAGCATACATTGAGCGGCGACTCAGTGACAGCGACCACTTCACAGACAAGAAACAACGTGCTAGCCCTCCGTCCGAAACAGTTGGAGCTTCGCTAGAAGGTATACCGACTCCTGAACGAACTACCAGTAAAAGCTTTGACGAGCTTCACTTGAACGGCACGTCAGACTCACCACTTAGCGTCGGTCTTGTAGCTGGGCTCGCGGCTGGACTTGCCACAGAGCTAGTGTGCATGCCGCAATCTGCTGAAGAGCTTTGCATTGATGCTCCAGAATCAAGGTGGCCGCCGGCACAAGGTTCCCGCGTCGAAATCATGCCGCCAGAAATGACAGCTTCTATTTACGAAGAGCTACCTGAGCATATAGAGGAGAAACCATGCTCGAACACCAACGTTGAGAGCATGGATCGAGGTACGCCTGCTTCGCCTGTGTTACACCGAACCGGCCAGATACCTGTTCAGCGCGAAGTAATTACGACCGTCACCTCTCGACGAGTTGTTTACCAAAACGATGGTCCCCCAGGCACCTGGACCACATCAACTTTTTCGGAACCACCTCAAGACGAAACAGAGGATGATTCTCGACATACAACCGTTACTTACGTCTATAGGACCTACACGTCTGCTGACGATGATAACAAAGATGATACACTTATGGCTTCTGGTACCGTGCCTTCTCGTCAAGGCGAAGATGGTCTTCCATTTGAGATTCTGCGCTCTGCTGCACAAAGGCACGCTCGTGAGGAAGATGGGCGTGATGATGGTGATCACGTTACTGAAACATCGTCCAGGAGCTACGTCTACACAGTTTCGTCGGATCATGGGGATCCTGAAACGTTTATTCGTCATACGGATGGCACACAAACATTGCATGATCCAGATTCATCTATTCACAGTATCGCCATGGACGAAGTAGCTCGCATAACTGAAATGGCAGCCGCTGCAGTGTCACAATCTCCAAATGGTTGGACGGTTGTCCATCGGTCGGCTGACTCATCATCCCAACGTCCGCTTGAGTTGACCCGTCCTTCGGAGTTGTTGGAGAGAAGGAACGGACATGTCACGCACGTGACAGAGACTCGGCAGATTGTGTACCACCCGAGCAGCAGCGCCGAAATACGCTTCCCGATGGCGTCGTCCACCGAGGAAACGTGTCTTCCCCCTGAAGGTAGCGACCCGAAGACAATCTTGGAGTTCATGGCAGCTCAGACAAAGCAGGCGGCTAAGGAGATGCTAGAGGAGCAGCCGCTGTACGAGGAAGATGAAGAGGGCGCCCAGGAGCAGAGTTCACTAAGCGACGCTAGCCCCTTAGTGGAGGAACCTGTGTTTGGCAAGACCCTGCAACCGGACTACCCTGAACTCGTCGAATTGTCGGCCGGAAACACGCCGTCGGAACCACCGAGTCCACACTCCGCTGTGCATGACACCCGGGCCAGGCACAACGGGGAATCCATCGGCACCACCGCTTCCGTCCAGCGATTGGTGGTCGTCGAGGAGACGATGCCCACGTCTACACTGTCGGGCGAGAGTGAGACGCGTCGGGTCGTCAGCTACGTTGAAGAGCCCACCACCGTCGTGCGGGAAGAGTGGGTGCTGGAAGGCGGCCACGGCGAAGCGTCGCACGTCATCTCGCAGTCGTCCATGTTCCAGCACGAAGTACTCACCCGGGAAGGGTTGACGTCGGCTGGCATCACGTCGTCGCTGGCCTCTACTGGCGACGATGCCATCTGCTCCGCGGCGCACCATCACCCGGAACATGGCCTCAGGACAGCTGGCGACGCCGACCAGCGAAGCTCTCTGAAGGCATCCGTGGCATCGGCACATCACGAGCAGCAGCGGATCGATGCAGAGACTTTAAGTCAAACTGAAGCAACCCAGGATACCGTCAGAGAGCTACAGGCTACTTCATCCGAGCGGCAGGCAAACGGTCGGCACGATGGTGACGCTGCTGCGCCTTTCGACATTCGGGACTGGGGTAAACCGCTTGGCCTTCCCGTTCCGCCTGATCCTTCGTCCAAGTCATCTAAGACCAAGAAATCTGGAGCGCCAGTGGCATCTCGCGGCGCTTCCGATATCGTGTACGTCGACCTGACCTACGTTCCCCACCACGGCGACCCGGGCTATTGCGACGTCGAGTTCTTCAGCCGCGTGCGAGCTCGCTATTACGTGCTCAGCGGTACAAATCCTAGCCAGCAGGTTCTCGACGCCCTGCTAGAGGCCAAGCGCGGCTGGGGAGAGCCGGACGTCCCGGTCACCGTCATTCCAACCTACGAGACTGATGCGCTTTGCTATTGGATTGCACACAATCAGAAGGCCCTCGAAGAGCACCGCATTGACGTGGCTCCCTCGGCTTCGCGATGCACCATCAACCTTCAGGACCACGAGTCGTCCTGCGCCGCATACCGACTGGAGTTCTGAACATTAGTAGCCGTCTTTTTTACACACTTACATCCAAAGTATTCGCTGTTACGTCCAGCTTTCTGCTGGAGGGCAGCACCGCGGGCCCTCTGCCCTACTGCTATTTGGTAGCGGTAGAGTATCTGTCCAATCAAGCATTTTTTTTGTCCGTTTCCTTTCTTACACTGTTCAGACCTCTGTGCATTTTCGCGGTGACGGTTTTCAATCGTCGGGCAGGAACACGAGAGGTCCTTTGCCCCCTTTCGGCCGCGAGCTTTCGAAGCGCTAGATCTCTGAACGTGTTCAGCGTCGTGTTAGTGATGTGCCCTATGGACCGAGAGACTGTTTTGTCGTGCTGAAGAAAAAAAGGTTCACTTCTGCTCAACGACTGGAAATCGTCATTGTTCGGCTTACTCTTTTAGTAACAAACTGATTACATTATATGTTCTTGAGTTGTTTCGTAATTTACGAGTAGAAAATTGAACCAGGACGACGACGAGCGCGCGATATAGGCATAGTGCACTTGGGCGCTCTTATCTCAATGTGCGGTCTCACGCGAGGTGGTTTCGATTTGAATGATTTATCTCTGTGTTCCTGTTCATTTTCTTTTTAGTTATGAACGCTAGTTTACCTACTGGATACCTTTCTTCCTGCCTTAAAGGGATGTTTGATTTCCAGTAGCGTCTCCTAGTTTCCTTACAATAAGCAGAGTCTACTTAGAGGTTACACGTTCTGCAACTTCGGCATTGTGCAACACCTGCAACTAATCCCATAGGTTTCAACACATCTCTAATAGCTTAGGTCCCGTCTATAGCAATGATTTCAGGGCGTTCAAGCGTGGTACGCTTTGAGAGCGCCTCTTGGACTGTTACGCTCTGTAATCTCTTTGTAATCCCTCTCCAGATATTCTTGTTTTCTGTGATAATATACTTGTTTTCTCTTCTTCGACCTTGTGAAATATTCCTACTGCGGCAAGATAAGCTTATTATTCTACACGAACCTTTTTTTTCCTTCTCTCGTCGTTACGTCAAATCCAAATTTTATTCATGAGTAGTTGTTCATTATTTCGCACCCGATCGCGTGCGGTATGGGTCTGTCTTAGCGATTCCCAACCTCAGGAGTAAACGTAGAGTTTTTTCGACTGTATCTTTAAGGAACCTTAAGAGAGATCTTCGTCATTTTCTTAATTTATTTGTTGTTGTTGTTGTTGTTTTTTACGCGTACCATATTATGCACACACCTATCTTACATACTACTAAAAACGACGTGAAGCCTAACTTCGATCTCTCTCGTGCACCTCAGAGTAGTCTATAAAGCCCCCCGCTGTCGTAGTCCTTTGCAGCTGCGTTCCCCGAACAGAATGAACGCTTGTGCTGATAGTATGGCGTCCCTTTTCTCGAGCCAACAGAGACTCGGTGGTGCGTCAATGAGGCTTCCATGAGGGTACGAGGTTATTTACATTTACGTACACACGCCACACACTGATATACATAAGATACGTGTATAGTATAAGGAGAGTCGGTTCTAAACATGCAATACAAATACGTTCACACTCACACAATTGTGACTATCTCGACTTCTCGCACAGATGTCACCGTGTATACTATTATAAGTCACAAAAAATAAAAATAGGAATAATTAGACGTTATAAGAATCGATACAAGAGATAATAGCGTATGTGTGAGTCAGACAGCGGGGAAGATGAACTGATGGAGCCAACATTTTACTCCCTCCTTGCAAAGTGTGAAAGGTAGCTTTTGTCGGGAGACTCTTCTTTTCTTTTCATGTCCCTTGAGTAAAAACATGGAAGAGCGAGAGAGAAAGGGAGAAGCCAGGGTACAGGGAAAAACTTCTCATTCTTCTTTCTTTGCTTTTTGAATGAAGTATCTTTTTTGTGGGGTCCTTGTAATACGCCAAACAGATGATTGTGCTGGACCGATTCGCGCCCAGGACCTCGCTTGTTATATAACCAGTGCGGCCCTTCGCTTCGCGTCTGAGCAGTTTGAAGCGCAATGCGGAGCTGGTAAATTTCACGTCCAACTGAATCCGTACGATGGCTACAACTTCGTAGGGTCGCGGTCGCCGTACACGATCGACGTATGCGGGTCAGGAGAGTGCGTTTTCTTTCGTGGTCGACGAAATGCAATCGCACAACGTTCCTTATAATGAGCATTCCAGTGATATGAGCTTATCAAAACAGAGAGAGTCCGCGCATTAGTGCACCATCCGGGTGGGCAGTGCTGTGGGCAAATCGACGCTGTTGGTTGAACAAGTGGACAATGTGATAATTACGGCGTCGACCTTCCATCAGTACTTGGGAAAGGGAGGGTAGAGCTTGAAGATAATGAAATGGCCGCTTAGCCTTTAGTTTGTCGTTTTATTAGCTCAACACGTGAAGCTGCCCTATAGTTTCGTTTTCTTTGTTTACGTAGAGTTACTCTATTTAGTTGTTTAGCTCCTTATTACTCTCTCGCGTTGCTTCATTTTTTTCTTTATTTTATTGCGCAGCCCCAAGCGTTAAATGATTGAGCCCGCACACGCAAACATGTGTATTTTTTTTTCCGCGGAGGACACGGGTGCACCTGGATTGTAGAAGCATCATTGTTAACTTGAGATTCGGTGTTTTATTGACACTGTTGTCAATGCATGAGCCTACCCGTTTGTTTCATTTTTTTCTCTCCTGATGCGAATGAAACTTAGAATGCCTGTGTCACCTTCTTTCAATGTCGCTGTTGTCGCTTTATATATAATATATATATATAAATATCCAGGCCCAGTCCGCGTACACTCTGTTTGGCCATACGCTACTGTTTAAAAAAGTCTTGTTTCTCTAACGCGGATGCATCATCGCCTTCACCGCTTGCCGCCAGTTTCCGAGCACCGCTTACAGCGCTTCACCGTAACAACTATCTCGGAGAACTAGCACTGGTCGTATAGCGTGTTGTGTGTGTGTACGTGATTACTTAAATTATACATAAATAGTGCCACAGATTGTAAAGAGCGAGAAAATGGGAACACCAGCACAGTTGTCACTGAACACGTATAGGCGAACTCGTATACACAAAGCGTGGATGGTGGCGAACGTTCATTGAGAGTTATTGCGCAACGGTATGCGAGCCAGTGATGGAAAAGCACACGTTTATTTTCTTGTCTACTTATGTTCGTTCTGCTTTTCTTTATCTCCCCGTATGGTTCTTGTTTCGGCCAACAAACTTCGTCTAGTCATTCGCTTGCGCACGTTATGTTAGTGCAGAGCGTGTTTTCATTTCTTGTTTCCGGTATAAGCAGGGTCTATCGCTTTGAAGGAGTCGTGTTAGGGTTTTCTTTTTTTTTATATATATACATAGCAAGCTGAAAGGGTCGACCACTTTGCATCTAAAGCAAGCGTTTGAAATGCATCCGAGATGCGCGCGTACTGGTGTACAGAAGTACGCATTGATTCACGTATGCTGTCATATATTTGGTCTCGACGAATTATCCGTTTCTTTCCCGACCCCGCTTAGGTGCCAAGCGAATAGTCGCTCAAGTGCAATCTATCGCATGATCCGCTGCGAATAGTTGTGGTGAACTTAAAACTGGTTCTTGCCACGAGTTTTAGCACTGATTCGCATATAATGAGTAGCCAATGCAGGCCCTCATGACGAATTCAAGCCTCGTCGAAGTTTGCTTGTTTGCGTTCTCTTAGCTTACATTCATTCTCAAGAACTTCTTGACGTTTGTTTCTGTGAAGCCATTGGGTTGGAGATTGCACAGCAGTCATTGTCCAACTCCATAAACTTCACAGACGAACCTTCCATCATCTAAGCTTGCTCAGAAGAGAAGGATAAAATGTGCATAGCTTTTCTTCCAATTACGAAGCGAAGTCAAATGATTACCGAGACATCGCTTGGGACCTTCAAGACTGTTAGGGACGTTTGTTGGATGCAGAATGCCAGACTTTCTGTGTTTTAATTCGGAAGAGCTGCTGCTCGCAGAGTAGGGTCAATAATCTATTCGAACAATCCTAACGTTCTGCGAAAGTATATCTCGTTGTGGCAATAGTCTTAAAGACAAATCAAGAACGATCCTGCATTCGATGTCGTAGACACTTGGCATTTGTTTCAATAACGATTATCTTTCAAAGGTTTCGCCTCCAATGAAATTCATGTTGTGTCTGACATTTGCGCGCGATGTATAAGCTCGATTTCACGGCTGTTGCGACTGGTTCGTGAATAAGAGAAAAACTGTTTAGACCCGTGATAACCAAACGCACTTGGGAGGATGTGCGAAGGGCGGTTTTAATATAATGTTTGCTCGTTAGCTTTTTCTGAAGGTCGTTGTCGAATCCTGGTCAAACGGCCAAGCTCGTGAAATCTAATTTACGCTTATCTCGGCTTGTCTGAGCACGGGCACATTTTGCTCCATGGCTAAAAGCCTAGCCGTTTGGTTCAAACCACTTTCGGCTCATTATCCGGTGGCCATCATACTTCCCTTATTTCACTTGAAACTTCCCTGTCGATATTCTGTGATCGCGCGCGGCTGCGGCCTATCATTACGTTCTGTTTCGGGCTATCGAAATTTTTATGCTCTCGCCTGTCGTAAGGCCTCCCTACTCTATATGCCCGAGAAAATCACGCAGCCGACATTCTATGTTCTTGACGTTCCTCTGCACGTTTTCTTTTTTATTCGACCGCGGTGTCCCCTAATGGGACGGACTATAGTGGAGAATTTGTATAGCGTTTTGAGCGGCATTGTCTCGCCGCATCGCGTGTGTGCAAGTGGGAGAGAGATGCAGAGCATGTGTGTGTGTGTGTCAGCGAGGTTGTTTTTCTAGGCCACTGAGCGCTAAGCATTGTCGTTTTTTTTTCTTATATGCTCTAGCTATAGGCGACTTAATTTCACATCTAATTGCGGCTGAGCACCTTCTCTGCACAGGGGCCAGGCCCACGCAACTGTATCTCGCCGCCACTTTTATATTTTATGTTAAGATCAACGACGTCCTCATTTGCTTGTTTGTTAGTTTTTTTTGCACAAGTTGCAACACACCCGAAGGCTGTTCAAGATAATACGACAGAGAGGACAAAGAGACCAAACTGAAGGGTGTGAAAAGCCATGGAAAGGGTGCGTGGGTTAAGGTTGTGGAGAGAGAGAGAAAGAGAGTGTGAAGGAGAGAGTCTTGTTTTTTGTACGATGCCGCATTGCGTTTGTAGCGCACACTGCGTCCTGATTGTAGCCATCGTTGCAGCTGCTGCGTTGTTGAGGCGGCGCTCGTTTGCGTTCACTGTGTACACTCGCCAATCTGTATGTGAGTGTGTATACTGTGTGTGTGTTTGAAACTAGCCGCGGCGGCCGCCGATCGCCCTTCCCCCTGGTGGCCACACGGCAAGGTCGCTTGTGACCAGTGAACCGGCGCTACTTATGGCTAATAAAGCTGTGCAGCACTTCGACCTGTGTTCTGAGTGTGACTCCTTTTGGGACGCTGCATGCGGATGGCTCTTAATTAAAAGAGACCCATGCATGCTTGTCATGTGAAGTCATCTTCGCCAACGAATAGCGCAGTCAAGTTTTGGCGGGGTTAGAAAACACTCGTTCATTTACGAATTCACAGCAATGATGTCTCTATAATCATGTGGTGAATTTGAGTCGTTAAGAGTGTACGGTTCAGTAAATGGTATATGTCAGTTTGAACATATGTTTGAAATGGCTGCAAGTATTACCATAAATTTGACGTGCTCACAAAAAAATGTCACTGGGTATCAAGTGACACCCTTTTTTATGCCTAGGTTACCTAACGTTCCTATGGCCTACTCCCAAATTTTGAAGAGGGTTCACTTATTCAATGCACTTTTTCTCTGCCACAACCGAAAGGAATGTAATGATGTTCATTCGTGTTGTTGTAGAGGCTTATAGGTTGTATCTGAACTTTAAAAAATATTGCGTTTTCATGAAGCTTTTGCAGAAAAAAGTTCTGCGTGCATAAAGCCACGGGGAGGGCGTATCGTTGTTCAATTTCTACAGCCTCCGCTTTTAAGAATTCGGCGATATTTTTCATTCGTATTGCTTCCAAATTGTTGTTTTTCATGCACACAATGTTTGACAGAAATCCATTCAGTATTCTTTAAAAAGGTACACTGAAGTTTAAAAGTTTATAAAAAATGCTAAGAAAAAAAGTTTTACGTGCGCATACTGCTTACGCCAGAGGGCAGGCGGCACACTTCAGCGCGGCATTTAAACAACTTGGAGCGGCCTCTCGACGTCGAACTTCCACAGGTTTATTCCTAAGAATGCAGCTAGTTTTCAGGTGTCACAATTGCTCATTCAATTTTTTTTCGAGGTGTTTACCCTATCGCGCAACTTAAACCACAGATATTACTATAAAGTCGCACCAACCAAAGCCGATGTGGCAGATTTACTTTCAGGCAACAAGTCGAAACGTTGGGCATATTGGCTCGAAGTTCATACTTTAATAGGCGTGAAATGACTGCCCCTGAATAAAAACGGAGACTCATCGTCTTGTTCTCCATCTTTCTGAAGTGGTACTCTTTTCGCGACTTTTCGAGTGTGCGATGCTGTCCCTCAGTCTTTGTCAAATGTCTCGGCAGATCGACAATCGAGTGGATCTACGTTGCAAAGCTGCTGTAGAACACCTGCAGAGCTTAATAGCTCAGAAGAATGAGAAACTTGGTACCTCAACCACGCAATGGTTTGGAAACTTTTGACGAAAGTGGCATATCTGTGGGGAACGATTAATCTATATGACCGTCATCTGAAACATGCTTCGACATGACAGCTCTGCCAGCGGCAGTGAGCAATGTTCGCGTGCTTCAAACCTCGGACTTCAACTAAAGTGCAATGACACATTGGCACCCTTTTCAAACGCCCAAGCGCCATGAATCAGTCACGCAGAGTGTTTGTAACAATTCGGCCCGTCATTTACATTAAAAAAACACTAAAGTGAAATAACAATTTACGTCATAATGAAAGCTCAATGTATGACAACGTCTAAAACGACAATATTATCAACAACAGTGCCTTACCGAGATATTAAGGCAAATCCACAAGAACGCATGCACCGCAGTAGGACATTCTCAGAATGATGCCGATGACATCAGGTGAACCATCTACAATTAATCCCTAGTAATTGATCTAGCGGCACTACATAAAGAACGTTCCGTGCATCCAAAGGCGCAATAAAATGCTTCATGTTTGTTTCTGTGATTCGTGGAAGAAAGAACCACCGAATGTTACTATGGGGAATGGCGCGAGTGATTCAAAAATTTACGTTCGTGTAGTTACACTGGGCGAGTGGTGCCATCTAGTGGGACCTAGTTGAACCAAAAAACGTCTGCAATCTTGGAGCCAATGGCGGTAAATTGATCAATGGCCGTTGTTGCTGCTGTGAGCTCCATTGCTTTCAGTCTGATGTTACTAGCGCAGTAAAGCCAGGCAACGTTTTGCATGGCAACAGTGATGTGAGATGGTCTGGTCGGTACGCTTCTTGAGGCAGGTAATTTGAAGTGTGCTAACCCTATGCGAACAACTAAAACTTGATTTTATTTCAAAATATGCCCTTCTTTGACGGAAAAGTAATACTACAAGGTTTCAGGACCCTTATTTCAACAATCAACGTAGACTTAATAGTTGCATTTAGGGTACATTTAAATATCTTTGAGGTTGGGTCACAAGGCGTTAGACACCAGAACGTGCTCGCTATTATCGCGCTGTAGGAATGTTCTGGCCATGCTTTACATGGCTGGTCCACGCTTGAACTAGAGGGAAACGTAAGAAAAACGTTGTGCACTCTTAAAAAGAAGTTAGGAAAAAGATCATAACCACGAGCAAATACTTGGTAACAGCAGTTGTTACTAACCCTCTGGAGCAGTGAATTTTGCGCACCACTACTTACTTTCAAATGCGAATGCATTTTTTTAGTCGGGCTATGTCAGGCATCCGGTGGTGTCCGCAGCGGTGCTTGCGTGCCGCCAGGTATCTCTGTCGGCTCTCACTCCCTCTGTCATAGCAACAGCTGCGGGCGCGCACGCTTATCCTCGCCCCTAGCAACCGGAGCATGTGGGACGAAAGAGTGTAGGAGAGGGTGGATGCAGTGCTTCGCCACTCCTCTCGCCATTTGCCCTCTCTCCTCCCAGCACCCCTCTCTCATGCCCGCTCGCTCCGGGATGCCTTTCAAGAACAACCGGAAATGTGTGGTCGAGACGCCGCTATAAAACACCAACGCCAAGCCGAAAACGCTGGTGCCCCACTCTTCCATCCGCTCGCTCTTCACTCTCGACCTTTCACTGGCTGGGCGCCTCTCCGCTGCTATTCAACATTGCAAAGATGAAGCTCCCGCAAGCATTGACAGTAGTGAAAGGAATATATCATGCAATATACGCCGATGATATAACAATGTGGACGAATCGGGGAGCTTAGCAGAAATCGAAGACCGCCTGCAGCAGGCCACCTCCATTGTGGAGGACTATTTGGCTCAGTGTGGGTTGCAGTGCGCTCCAACCAAATCTGAATTACCGCATATCAGAGAAAACGTTAAAGATAGGGCGACCCTAAACTTGATGCTATCAGGATCAACCATACGAGAGCTTTCAGAACAACGAATCCTTGGCCGTCTGATTCACAACAGAACAAAAAACAACACCACGCTAGACAAGCTACAGAAAATTGGAGAACAGGTAGGGCACATGATCCACCGAGTGTCAAACAAGCGCGGGGGGCTACGAGAAAGGGACGCGATTCGGCTCGCCCATGCTTTTGTAACTAGCAGGATTCTATATTCAATACCATACTTACGAATGACTAAACATGAAGATAACAGAGTCGAGGCTATTCTTAAGTAATTAAGCGCGCACTTGATTTCCCCATCAGCACTTCAAATCAGAAAGTCTCTGCATTGGGAGTCTTTAACTCTATACAAGAGCTCCAAGAAGCCAACCTCACAAATCAATATACGCGTCTTACGCAGACGCCCCCCGGGCGGCGCCTTCTGGACCGCCTCTTGATCCGGCACGAATGCGAAATTGAAAACGCGAAGCGTATTACTCAACTTTGGAGAACAAAACTCTGGGTGTCCCCGCTTCTCCGCAATATGACCAGGGAGGCGCGCCAGGGTAGAAGGCAAGTGCGCGCTGAGGCACTTGAACAATGGCTTGGCTCCCGTAATGGGGTCTACTGCGTTGATGTGACCGGGCCGTCACCTAGGGGATACTACACGGTGGCGGTAATACATCGAGGAACGCAGGTGAACGGCCTCACTTTCAAAGCCACAAGCTCAAGTAAGGTGGAGGAGGTGGCCATTGCACTGGCAGTATCCCATCCAAACTCAAAACAAATAGTTACCGACTCTCGAAGAGCCTGCAAGAGCTATCTTGCAGAAGAAATCTCTTCATTGGCTAATAGACTTTTAAAATACAGCATCAGGAACCGTGACCCTACCCCAATACGTTTTATATGGACTCCGGGACATCCGGGTCTACGGGGTAACGAGGCTGCACATGCAGCGGCCCGCGTGCTTACTTCCCGGGAAGCTCCCCGTTCCCCTGATAGACCTGAACGTTCCACACCTTTAACACGGTTTCTAGAACTCGAAGAATACTACATTGAGCAACGCCGCTTGTGTCCCGCACCAGCGAAGGGACTTTCGAAAACGGAGGAGCACGTCCTGCGGCGCCTACAGACAAACACGCTGCTCTGTCCAGCCATACTCAAATATTACGACCCAAAAATAAGTGGGCAGTTCCAGTACTGTGGGGAAGTGGCCAACACTTACAATATGGTATGGGCCTGCCAAATGCACCCAAATTAACCCCCTTTCCCACCCCACCAAAGAGTACTGGGAGACGACTCTACTCAATAGATCCACACTAGAGGAACAGCGAATTCTAGTCCAACGGGCTCGGGTGGCGGCCTCGACTAATGACGTCCCGGACAAGGAATGTCAACCAGCCCGGTGGGGATAAGGACTATCTGGCACAGCCAGCATCAATAAAGGTTTTCCCCTCCTCCTCCTCAAGGCCAGTAATGTCGAAAGTTGGCCGAGTTCATGATAGTTCATGAGTACTTATGTAGCAGTGCACGATGACAAGCACAAAAGGTAGGATAGGGACACCGCTGCACTTTCAACTAGTTTATTTCGCAAAACATGGTCTGAGTAGCCGAGCTTAGGCTCGAGTGTCAATAAAGCAATTGCTTGCTGCCTGAACGTTCTTCCACAAGTGATGGAGGTGCTGAGTACGTTATGTGATACCCAGCACACACACACACACACACACACACACACACACACACATATATATATATATATATATATATATATATATATATATATATATATATATATATATATATATATATATATATATATATATATATATACGCGTGTGCTGTCTACCTGGTGAATTTTCTCGCTATGCGAGTCACACCTGTATATTTAGCTTTACAAAAACTTCCTCGAAAAGAGCCATTGTTTGTCAGTTGCTTGAGAAAGGGTCGGTATACGGGAAAAAATGCGTGAACTTTATGTTAAAGACAGCCGCAAGAGGCATATGACTCACATGCGGATTCGCACTTCTTGGCCTTTTTTCGACTTTAACAGATGACAATGCATACCTCATCTATGAACCGTCCATGGGGGAGGTGACGTCCACTCTTTTCGGAAATGAGGGGACGTCCGTCGAGCTTCGCCAGATCATTGGTGGAACGTCGTGACCTGGCATCGCCAGTCCAGATAAATTGACATGCGAGGTACAATACTGGCACTGCGACTGTTTTCTGCAACACAGTGAAAAACTTGTCGTCGACGGCCTCCTGCCTAAACAATCGTATATCATGCCGAAGTATATTATCAAGAATAAATCCTCCACTACGATGAGTGTCCTCGCCAGCGATTAACAGGCAGCCGCCACGTCTAGTGCCGATCGTATTCGTGAGTTCCTCGCCAGAAGCGGACGCATTTGTGACTGAATGATGAATCTCCTGTTCTGCGTAGGCTGCACTCTTTTTTTTTTGTTGGCTCAATCACTGCACCAGCCTGTGATGTGCTTGTAGGCTAGAAATTAATTGCGCAATGCACATGACGCGGACTTCCTGTGCCACACCGAGACAAACAATATACTAGCGTTCAGAGGTTTCTTGAGCACTGCCGACTATCTGGGGCTGAAAGGAAGTGGATGGCCTCTCCTCTCTGGTGAAACGAAGAATTGGTGCGCGATAAACGCAATTCATTTATGAACCGATGCGTTGCGAGTATTGTCATTGCTCATGCAACTCGTCTTCACTTTTTTTGCAATAACGGAAGTTGTGTCTCATTTGACACAGTAATTCGACCTGAGAGGACACCGAACAAGCTTTCTCACAATGAAGACGCTTTCCGACAGAGTGTTACCCTCCTGAGTGTTCGTAAAGGCGACGTGCACAGGTCGCTCACTGTTTACGCGTTTTCGCCCAACTGCGACTAGTGCTACTCATATTCAAGAAAACTCAGCCAAGAATTGAGCAAAAACACAAGAACACGTTATGGCTTCCCACGTTTACGCCCTCAGTGAATTTAGAAGACTGAAACAATCCAAGATATGTTATCGAATATTGGTCTACACCACCATCGCTTCTGTGGCATGCTTTGCGTTCCTCTCCAGGACTTGCCGTGACGCCTCTACTGGTTATCTCCAGGAGCCTACGACCGCCGAGCTTTCTTATGTATGGATGGCGTCAACACCCAAGCCTGCTTTTGGTGAGCTCTCAAATAACTTTAATACTTCAACCGCTGGGCCAACTCATGCTCAGTCTTCTGATAGTTTGAAGATTTCAAAATCTGAGCCCACTCTGGTGGAGCTTTCTGACACGTTGAAGACTTCAGCAGCACGACCCCCTTCCGTTGGGCCCCATTCTGAAGGAACAACGAAAGTCGCGCCAGACATCAATACCTCGACCACCAACAAGATAACATCTGCTGCTCCAGTACCCATCGTGAATACTAGCACATCCGCGTTCGCGGATGCTGGAACCACGACTAAAGTACCAGGCTGGAAATTGAAAAACACCTGCGGTTTTCCACTTCGGGTGCTCTACTTTGTTCACACCGCTCCCGCACATTTCTACAGGCGTCGGGTATTGCGTGATACCATAGGTGACCCCGGTGTCGCCGCATTCGTGAACTCCACCATCGCCTTCTTCATCGGCAAAACCTGGAACACAGATGTCAGCGAGGAAGTGCGCGCGGAGGCCGAGTGCGAAGGTGACCTGGTGCTGCTGGACCATGTGGACACCTACCGGAACCTGACCTTGAAGTTCATCGGGGCGACAAAGTGGCTCGCCGCTAACCGCTGCCTCAGCTCTTCAACAAATGTCGTTGTCAAACTAGACGATGACGTGCTTGTCAACGTGTTCCTTCTGGCGTATTACGTCGAGCGACACATGAACGCAGCTGAGACTCACTACTGGAGAACGATTCACTGCGCAACCTCGCTGTACCTGAAGCCTTTCCGTGACAAAAATTCCAAGTGGTTTGTTACGAAAGAAGAGTACGCCAATGACACGTATCCTCCTTACTGCTACGGAGCCGCCTACCTCATGAAGGCTTCAGTACTGGTTCTGTTGGGTGAGGCAACCGGCAGTGTTCCCTTCTTTTGGGTGGATGACGTCTACTCCACGGGACTGCTGAGGAATGTGACCAACGTGTCCTTGGTGAATATCACACGTATGTACCACGTCACCCCACCTGCTGAAACGACGGCCATAGCAGAGAAGACTTTGTTCCTTCACTGGGGTCAGAGACGCGAGCTTTTCAGGAGAGTGTACCGGTTGTGGGTTAGTGTGTTAATTACCGCAAAACTGAACTACGTGACCATGGATAGTGGCAATCAATGGGTCACTCGTGACACTATGAGTGATGAAGAAGAAGGGAAAAATATGGTAAGTTAGGAAGGCCACCCAAAACAGCGTCCAATTTGCTTCCCTATAGAGTTGATGTAAGAAACTCCGGAACATGAAGAAAAGGGTAGGAATTGGAGACGTTTAAAACCAATAGTGTTGGGGAGAACAAGAAAACCGCTAAAATATATTTGTAATCTTCACACACACCAATCAAAGTCATTCAAAGCTTTTTTCTGCCATGAAGTTCTGCTCGCAGTTTCATGGAGAGATGAATGCTGCCACTAGCATCGCCACTCTCAGCGTAGAGCATGTGTGTACGTGGACACCACGCCCTGCCAAACTGCTGTGCTGGTTCGAAGTACTTGTTTATACAGGATGAAATCACTAAATTTATGACATCACTCGTATTATTTGCAGATCATTTCAGAGCAAACCAATGACATTTTAAGCGTTTTCAACTACATATCTATCTATTTAGCCTCATATGCCTGGATGCTCTCGTAATCACCCCATTAACATGGTGCACAACAAACTTTGTATGGGAGGATGAGAAGGTTTGTCGCTGAAAAAGCCGTCGCTGAAAATTG
This sequence comes from Rhipicephalus annulatus, assembly GCA_013436015.1. Lineage (NCBI taxonomy): Eukaryota > Metazoa > Arthropoda > Arachnida > Ixodida > Ixodidae > Rhipicephalus > Rhipicephalus annulatus. The sequence continues at coordinate 470,856 of WOVY01012440.1, forward strand.
TATGAGTGTACCTGACAACTTACTTCTGACGAAATGTTCCACATTTCTTGAAACACTATTTGTTGAAATTAGTTGGCAACCTCAGACTACTAAGTGCCTGTGTTTCTGTTTCAATAAAAATTATCCTGTCAAGTCAGTGACGTCTCGCTCCTCAATTCATCCTCGGCTCTTGCTCCTGCGTATTATACATATATATATATATATATATATATATATATATATATATATATATATATATATATATATATATATATATATATATACGTGTGTGTGTTTTTATGTGTGCTGGTAATAGTAAAATTATCTCGCCATTCCAGAGGTTTAAGAGATTCTGGCGAGTCAAATCTGCTTTTGATCTTGACAAAAAGAACGTTGAGAAGAAATCATTTTTGCTAGTTGCTTCAGTTGCTTGAGAATAGCCTGGCATACGGGAGGAAATGCGCGCGCTTAGGGTTTAAGAAAGCCGCGAGAAGCATCTGCTGTCTCAGCTTGTAGGCGGCGGCGGCATATGACGCACGTGCGAAATCGCATTTCGTGGCCTTTTATCGACTTCCAGATGGCAATGTATACCTCACCTATGAACAAAATGAGTCGACGTCCGTGGAGCCTCGCCAGATCATTGGTGAGACGTCGTAACCTGGTAACGCCACACCAGATAAATAGAGACTCGAGGTACGATATTGGCGCTGCGACTGTTTTCTGCAACACAGTGAAAACCTGGTCGTCGACTGCGCTGCCTATGCAGTCATCGACCACGCCGAAGTATATAATCAAGAATGAATCCTCCAGGAATATGAGTGTCTTCGGCAGCGATTAACAGGAAGCCGCCACGTCTAGCGCTGATCCCATTCGTGAGTTCATCGCCAGAAGCGGACGGATTTGTGACGGAATGATGAACCTCTTGCTGATCGTAGGCTGCACTCTTCGATTTTTTTTTTGCTCACCCACTGCACCCGCATGTGACGTGTTTGTAGACTAGAAAGTGAGTGTGCAATGCCCATGACGCGGACTTCCTGTGCCACACCAAGACGAACAATATACTTGCCTTCAGAGGCTTCTTGAGCACTGCCGACTACCTGGTGCTGAAAGGAAGTGATTGGCCTCTCCTCTCTGGTGCGACGAAGAATTGGTGCGCGATAAACTCAATTCATTCATAAACCGCTCCGTTGTGAGTATTGGCTTTTCTCTTGCCGCTGGACTTTTTTTTGCATTAGCTGAAGCTGTGTTTCATTTACCACAGTAATTTGACCTGAGAGGACACCGAACAAGCTATCTCACAATGAAGACGCTTTCCGACGGAGTGCTACCCTCCTAAGTGGTCGTAAAGGCGACGTGCACTGGTCGCTCACTGTTTACGCGTTTTCGCCCAACCCCGACTAGTGCTACTAATATTGAAGAAAACTCAGCCAATAATTGAGCAAAAACACAAGAACACGTTATGGCTTCCCACGTTGACGCCCTCAGTGAATTTAGAAGACTGAAACAATCCAAGATATGTTATCGAATATTGGTCTACACCACCATCGCTTCTGTAGCATGCTTTGCGTTCCTCTCCAGGACTTGCCGTGACGCCTCTACTGGTTATATCCAGGAGCCTACGACCGCCGAGCGTTCTTATGTATGGATGGCGTCAACACCCAAGCCCGCTTTTGGTGAGCTCTCAAATAACTTTAATACTTCAACGGCTGAGCCAACTCATGCTCAGTCTTATGATAGTTTAAAGATTTCAAAATCTGAGCCCATTCTGGTGGAGCTTTCTGGCACGTTGAAGACTTCAGCAGCACGACCCCCTTCCGTCGGGCCCCATACTGAAGGGACAGCGAGAGTCGCGCCAGACATCAATACATCGACCACCAACAAGATAACATCTGGTGCTCCAGTACCCATCGTGAATACTAGCACATCCGCGTTCGCGGATGCTGGAACCACGACTAAAGTACCAGGCTGGAAATTGAAAAACACATGTGCTTTTCCACTTCGGGTTCTCTATTTCGTTCACACCGCTCCCGAACATTTCTACAGGCGTCGGGTATTGCGCGATACCATAGGTGACAACGCTGTCGCCACGTTCGTGAACTCCACCATCGCCTTCTTTATCGGCAAAACCTCGAACACAGATGTCAGTGAGGAAGTGCGCGCGGAGGCCGAGTGCGAAGGTGACCTGGTGCTGCTAGACCACGTGGACACCTACCGGAACCTGACCTTGAAGTTCATCGGGGCGACAAAGTGGCTCACCGCTAACCGCTGCCTCAGCTCTTCGACAAATGTCGTTGTCAAACTAGACGATGACGTGCTTGTCAACGTGTTCCTTCTGGCGTATTACGTTGAACAACACATGAACGCAGCTGAGACTCGCAACTGGAGAACAATTCACTGCGCAACTATGCCATACCTGAAGCCTATCCGTAATAATAATTCCAAGTGGTTCGTTACGAAGGAAGAGTACGCCAATGACACGTATCCTCCTTACTGCTGTGGTGCTGCCTACCTCATGAAGGCTTCAGTACTGGCTCTGTTGGGTGAGGCGATCGGCAGTGTTCCCTTTTTTTGGGTGGATGACGTCTACTCCACGGGACTGCTGAGAAATGCGACCAACGTGTCCCTGGTGAACATCAGACGCATGTACCACGTCAGCCCACCTGCTAAAACGACTGCCATAAAAAGGAAGACTTTGTTCTTTCACTGGGGTCTGAGACGCGCGCTTTTCAGGAGAGTGTACCAGTTGTGGGTTAGTGTGTTGATTACGGCGAAACTGAACTACGAGGCCGTGGATAGTGGCGATGCAGGGGCGATTCGTGACACTGTCGGTGATGAAGGAAAAGGGCAAGGTGTGAAAAGTTAGGAAGGCCACCCAAAACATTGTCCAGTTTGCTACCCTATAGAGTGGATGTAAGAGAATTGGGAACATGAAGAAAGGAAACGAGAGATTGAAGACGTTTTGAAATAATAGTGCTGGGGAGAACAAGCGAACCGCAAAAAAAGTCTTTTAAGGCTTTTTCTGTCACGAAGCTCTGCTCACGGTATCATGGAGATGTAGATGTCACTATAATCGCCACTGTCACGCTGCGCCACGCTGTGGTGAAACTTCAGTGCTTATTCAAAGCAGTGGTTTATACTCAATGAAATCACTAAAGGTATGTCATCACTGGTATTAATTGCACCGCATTTCTGTGGGAACCAAAGACACTTCAAGCGTTTTCAGCTACACATATATCTATCTAGCCGTCTACGTCTAGCTGTTCTCGTAATCACCCTATTATCATGGTATACAACAAACTTTGCATGAGAGGATCAGAAGGTTTGTCGCTGTCTGATGATCACATGATTAACGTGAATATGTCATCACGCACGCCACCAAACCTTGTCCTCTTGACACATGTGTGTCCCATACCCGTTTCATGATCATTGCTATTGGAGTATGCGCCACTAGTGATTGACAGCTTATATGTACTCTTTAACAGGGGCAACAGGTACTTCTGGTTGGAAAAACGTTTGTTATAGAGATAATAAATGAAATAAGGGTTAGAAACAAGTGGGTGGGGCCCCTAGTCCAAGGCTCCACTGGGCTCCGCAGCCCGCCGCACCTAGTCCAGGAGCGCCACTTGGGGCTCCTTTTGCTTGCTTGCGAGCAACGTCTCCCACTGCTCCATCGCGAATTTTTTCGCAAAAATATGAGCCGTATTAAGTTTAGCTGGCCCTAACTTACATTCCCATGTTGTGTGAGCAAGTGTTGGCTGTCCGCCACACCACGGGCAAGAACCCGCGCATGCGGTTGGGTACATCGCATGTTTTAAACGCAGGTGCGGATATGTATTCGTCTGCAGGCGGCGCCACTCATGCGCTTCTTTTACACTCAGCTGAGAATGGGGCGGTGAGTATCGCCGTCGTTGTCGACTCGGGTGTTCTAAAATATCTCGAGGGGTGGGGGGAGCCGGGGGTAGCAAACGGGTATCTGGACGAGGGACGGTTGCTCGGCGAGTAATAGCTCAAATTGCACTGTCTGCTCTATTGTTACCCGTTTCCGCTACATGTCCGGGGCACAATATGATGCAGTGTTCCTGGTCTAGTGTGGCACTTAGGTGGCGGGCGACGCACGCAGGTACACAGCCGTTAGTGAAATATCGACAGGCTATTTGAGAGTCCGCGAGGATATAAGATTGCTGTCCCATAACGTCTTTGGTTTTGATGGCTAGTGCTACCGCGAGGACTTCCGCCATGTCCGCTGAGTTCGTCTTGGCTGAAGCACAGGTGATTAAACCAAACCAACAGCAGCCAATGAAAAGCCATGGATACCGCAGTGGACTGCGCCCGTATAGAGCGTGTCTGGGTTGGTTCCAAACGGTTTGGTGAGCTGCCGGGCTCTGGCGTTGCGACGCGTTCGGTAGTACAACGGGTTCATGTTTTTCGGTATATGAACGATGTGGATTTGGGCACGGATACGAGCGGAAAAGGGCACCACTTTCTCGTCACTATATTGTGGCCATGCAGGATATCAGAAGCCACGTAATATTTCCCTACCCATTGGTGAGAGGCTAAGTCTTTCTCACTGCGAGATGAGGACCGCAGCCCTAAGCTCTTCGATGGTGTTGTAGATCCTTAAGGCAAGAAGCCGATCTATAGATGTTCCCATTGGTAGGCCGAGGGCAGCCTTATAAGCGGTAAGAATGAGGGTATCCACTTGTTCAATTCCAGTCTTACTGAGCTCTTGGCAAGAAAGACCATACGTTATTCTGTTAATTACGAAGGCTTGGATTATACGAAGCGTGTCTGCCTCTTCAAAGCCTTTTCGGTGAAACATCACTCCGTATACAATGCATGGAATTTGTTTAACAGAAGTGCGAAGGGTTTTGAGCGTATGGTCCACGTGCCTATTTTCCTGTACCCAAAGACCAAGGATACATGTACGCGCTACCTCTCGTATAGAATGGTCACATATTTTCAGTGCAAACGGTAGTTTACTTCGGTAACTTCTACCACGCACTCGAACAAATTCTGATTTTCCGGGGATCAACTCATGCCACAGCTCTCCGCAAAGAGATGCACTGTCTGAGCTGCTTTTTGGAGAGTAGCTTCCTTGTGGCCGAGAGAGTCTCGAGTCGCCCAAATGGTTATATCATCGGCATACATGGCGTATCCCAAGTCTGGTATAGACTCGAGCTGTCAGGCAAGGCGAGCCATGCCAATATTAAGAGTAAAGGAGATAATGTGGCCTCTCGAGGCCTTCTTCTATTGGGCATTTGAAAAGCCGATGATCTAATGTCTCCTAAACCTATTGCTGCAGTCCGATCGGTGAGGAAAGATTCGATAAAGCGGTGTATTTTTCCCCACACTTGGAGGAGCTGAGCTCCTGCAAAAAGAGGTAGTGGCCCATGGTATCGAACGCGCTTTTATGGTCGAGAGCAACCAAGATGTGCTCTGTGCCCGAGGGAATGTCGCGTAATACTTCACCCCGAAGCAAGAAGAAGACGTCTTGTGTTGAGAGGTTGGTGCGGAAACCATACATGTAGGTAGTGAAAAAAACTCCATTCCTCGAGATAGTGTGATAGGCACGTGTGAATGACTCGCTCGAAGAGCTTCCCGAGGCAGGATGCAAGCAATATTAGACGGAGATTCTGTAAGGTTGGGGCTTTCCCATGCTTGGGAATCAGTATGATTGAGGCCTCTTTCCATTCTGGCGGAACAATCTCAGGCTCCCAAATGTGCTCATTAAAACAGTGGACTAGTTCATCGATGCAGTCATCACTAAGGTTTCGTAACCTGGCGTTAGTAACTCGATCGGGTCCTGGTGTTGTGTTGGACTTAGCAGATTGTGCCAGGGGAAAAAGTTCAGTTCTTGTGATAGGTTCATCCAGTGCTGTATTTAGTGTGCCCTGGTATCCAAGCGTGCATAGCGCGCTGCTGGCCTCACCCACGTATGTCGAATGCATAACTTTCAAGAGCTGATCCTCTGTGCCTGCGAAAGCACCCCCCAACCTCTGGATCGTCTTGGACTCCGTAGATTTAGTGCTACCAGGGTTGAGCAAGCTTCGCAAAATAGCCCATGTTTTCGGTGTGCTTAAGGTATTTCTTATCGAGTCACAGAGCTGCACCCCGCTTTCGGCTGCAAGTTCACGAGCATTATGGTTAGCGCGCTCCAAAACTTCTGCGATTTTGAGACGACGTATACGATCGAGGCGCTGGCGCTTCCATCGCTTCATTAGGCTTCGTCTACTTTCCCGCATATGAAAGAGATGCCGGTCCACAACCTGGGCTTCCGATGTAAGGGCTATGCATTTCGAAACAGAACCATGTGCATAACGCAAATGACTTGTCCATGCTTTGGCATCCTCAAGGGTGTCCTGTGGTAGAGGAATTTTTATGTATTTTGACCAGTTCATTATCGTCACCTGACCGGTAGTACGAAGAACCTTCGGAGAGGCTATGGGCACACTAGTGATGTAGTGGTCGCTGCCTAAGGTTCCCTCAAGGTTATTCCAGGTGACGTCAGATGAGTTTAACGTAAATGTTAAGTCAGGAGAAGTCTAAGCACTTACACTGTTTCCCAGCCGCATAGGTACTGTGGGGAGTGTGATGAGATGAAGCCCATGATTATCTACAGCTTTTTATAACAAATTCCTGTTGTGGCGTGACGTCACATATCACCTGGACCTCCATTACGGGCATTGCTGTGCGGCCTATCACATATGATTCTCTGCCTATATAAACGTGTGTGTTCTGTAATAAACTTATCACTTGTTCTTGCAATGCTGTCGGTTCCTCACGTTATAACGATTCCCTTTCGAAGACTCCCGTCGATATCCCCAGCTTGTGTGAGGGGCGTTGAAATCACCTAGAAAAACGAGGCGGTCCTGCTTATGCAAGGGTAAGGCTGCCCCAGCAGCCAGTGATTCAAAGTGTGCTCCCTTTTCTTTGGGCGGACTATACACATTTACAATAAGCGTGCTGGCCTTGCTGCGTTTACGTGCGTAAATCTCAATAATTTGGTGAGAAGTTGAACATCCTGTGATGCAATGCACATTTTATGAGAACAGATACTTCTAATTAAAATTCTGGGGCTTTTATGAAAACCAACCTCGGCCACGTTGACCCGAAGAATGCATATAATAAATATGATAATCCCGGCAGGAATCTAACCTAAGCTTTCTGCGCGGCAGTCTGTTATTGTACCAGCAGCCCCGCCGGGTGTTAAAACTGTTATAAAAAACCCTTCATGGGCGTGATGTCAATGCAGGGTTAACTGTGGTTGCAAATGCTCTAGCGAGTCTGTCTCAGCTGTCATTGGCTTCGCTGATCTTCGTATCGTACAACGTGCAAGGTTTCGATTGCTTTCCCGTGCCTTCGTGTTTTTTGCGTGGTCGATTAGCTTTACCTCCCTGAAAAGTGGTATGCGTTTTTTTTTTCCCTTGATTGCATTACACGGCTGGCAACGCCTAGGTATACGTGCATTCTACTGTTGAGTCGAATAATATCTGTGCTCCTGAAGATGTCTCTATTAATGCGGCGTCCGCCCTGTTCAACCTATAGTCCTGTTTAACGTGGGTGCTGCTATATCGTCTGGCGGGTGGCGCCTTCCCTGGTCTGGCAACCCACTGGAGAGTGCGAAGCTCTGTGTTTCTATTGTGGTATTCGTACGGTTGCAGTTGCTGTCGGTTTTTAGGGGCGATACTCATTGTGGCTCAGAGCGCCACCGAAAACATTGGTGACGCTTTCCAAGTTGTTGTTGCTTCTAGATGCCAGTTCACACGAACTGGTTGTGAAATGAGGCTGATTGAAGGGAAACTGAGAGAGAAATGTGCTCGGGCAGCTGGGTATACCCGTCTTTATGCAAGGTTCTGTGAAGCAATGTGGCGTCACGTGATAGTAATGTTGTAGCATACAGGAAGTATAGATACATGAAGTATAGATGCAATGGCAAATTACGCTATATGAATGCATTCATGTCATTATTCCTGTGAACAGAGCTTCAACGTGCGAAAAAATGCCAGTTTCTATACATGTGCCATCGGCATCAAAAGAAATACGAATGGCGGCAAGTATTAGAATTCGTATAGTCACCTGTCACCACCCAGTCCCATTCAGTCACCACCCAGTCACCACCACTGATAGGCGCGCGTCAGTTCTATTTAGCAGCGTGGAGCACGTCCACGGTGACAACTGGACGAGGCACACCAGAGAAGTGCTAATGCTTGCCGGTGTTCGCGTTTCATTTGACGCCCATAATTCTAATGGTCCTTCCCATGTGTCGTAATAACAATAAACGCAGTTGAACTGTGATTTTCCGAAAGCTATTCATTTTCATATCTTCCTCATTCATTTTGTTTTGATTTCATGCTTCTAAGGATGAGTGTGTTGGCAATAACAGCATGCAGGTGTAGGCTGACTTCAGTAATGTCGACGTCGATTAAGTGAGCGAGCCTCGCAGCGATACTGCGTCGGATTTCAGCCATGTTCTGCCGCTGTCCCGCTAAAAGCTACGTGGGTTCAATGATTTCGACCTCATATGGTACATTTCTTCTTATTGGAACCCTTCCACCTGCTCTTCGGGCGCTTGCTGCATTCCAGTGGCGGATTGAGTGGCTTTATATACGGCTCTACTCTCACTGCTCTGCCGCGACTGTCTCCACAGCGTGACGCCTCTGCTGGAGTTCCCCAAAGCAAGAACATCATTAATAAAAACGAAAAACTAAACACGCGCATACATAAACAATATTCGGCAATGGGACGCCGTCGACTAAAAAGGCACTTAGTTTTTTTTTTCGTCGGTTAGAGCCGGGCTTTCGCAGAAAGCTCCGGCCTCCACGAGAGCATATATGGGGATCCTTGAAGACTCCCCTGAAATGCAGCCCTGCTTCCATGTCAAGATCTTCGCTGCAAGGCTCAAAGTCTGCGACACATTCATCGTGTCACTCATAAAAGCCGCGGCTTCACTCCCTCGCGGCCAAGAAGCGGCTGATTGCACGCGTGGCAACCTGTGATGGCACTTTCTACTTGGCTGAGAGCAATCTGATTCGTGACTACATCAGCACTGAGCTTGGGGCGAGATAAATTGAGTAAGAGGTATTCGGCCTCCACTTTATCACCGTTTATAACTTAAACTTTCACGCCCAACCGAAACTGCATGCATTCTTGAATGCCTCTGCTCATTCCGCCTTACCTTTATATTTCTCGTTAGCGCATATTCAGTATGTTTCCTTGTAGAGCACGTGAAAGACACACAAAAATGGTAAGTTATATTTTCGTCCACTTTTATTACTTCACTGTTATATTACTATTACATCTAATAATATCATCTATACTTTCCTTCTCATCACTTTCTGTTAATATTATGTTCAACAAAGAAAAACGAGCCCTTAAATCTATAGTGTATACACTTGTTTCCTTCGGGAAAAAATGAAGGCTCGTATAGAGAAAGCGTCCTGCCCTGCTTCTGTCCTTTACGTAAGCTACAAGGAAACCTGGGTTACCAACAAGTCAGCATCGCAACCCTCGTTAGCGTACCTTTAAGGTCCCTAACATTGCTGTGCGTGTCGGACGCCCAAGCAGGATAGTTACCTCTGAAAAGATCTATAGGTACCCGGCAATGCAGTTTAAGAGATCTGATGGTAGCGCCAGAACACACAGCCTATAGCGAGTAGGCGCAGCAAAACCGAGTCTTCCAATGCGTAGCCTAACGAGTACATGCAACAAAACCGAACTTGCACGTGCATATCATTTTGTTTTTTAGTTGGGAACAAGGGGATCATAGCTGACTATGTAAGCACCCACAGAAAGCGTTCTTTGAGAACGTGCCAAAAAGGGCACTTACACTTAGTTTTTTCTTAGTATCCCGGCGGTCGGTACCAACAATGCTGAGGCGGTCCAAAGAGCTCCGTCGCGCTCTCTAGTCTATTGTCGGGTGCTTATACGCTCATGTTTCGCCCACTACATCGGTGAGAAAGCGGATCACGAGCACCGACCTCACTGTCGGCTCCGACGAGGGGGTAATTAAGCTACAATGACACTTCATTTCCTGCGGGTCACTGATGATATATGAGGCGTTCGTGTGGGCTATGACCATCGCCAATTTCTCCGCCGTTTCAACGTTTCGTGTGATGATTCATGCGTTGCTTTTGCACTGTTGTGAGTGGTGTACGACAGCAGCCACGAAGTGGTGACGTTCTTGGTAGCGTGCTGCGTCGACAAAGACTGCCTCATGGTTGCGCCCAAAAAACTTTGACATGGCTCTGGCTCTATTGACCCGTCTGCCCTTGTTGTGTTCAAGGTGCATGTTTCTTGGTATGGGTGGTACTGTGAACTTAGCACGGATAGTGCGTAGTATGTCGTGTTTGTCTCCGTGTTGGATGTGGTAATCATTTCCGAGATTGTGTATAATCTGGCGGCCTGGTTTAGTTTTTGCTAATCGCTCGTATTTGGAGACTTGTTGTGCTTCGATAAGCCCCTCAAGGGTGTTGTGTAAACCCAGTTGAAGGGAAAGTTTGGGTTGGGTGTTTTGAGGCAAACCTATTGCTTGTTTGAAAATTCTCTTAATTATGCTGCTTGGGTTTACTTTTCTGCAGTGAGCCATCGGTACGCCACCGTATAGATGATGTCACTTAGTACGAATGATTGAATCAGGCGGATGATGCAAGCCCCTTTCGTGCCTTTGTGCTTATTGGTGGTGTGCCTGATGAGGTGCATTGTGTTCGACACTCTGGCGTCTATTTCACGAACTGCCTCTTTGTTTGTACGCTTACTTTTGATTGTCAGACCTTGCACTCAGATTTCATCTATGTAACACAAAGCATTGTTGCGGCTAAGCACTTTCATTTTCCTCTTTGATAACGTCAATACTTGTCCAATCGGTCTACCTCGGCAAATTTTGGTACTTGTGCCACACCGTCAAACCCCAACTCCGCGTTTGAGAGTCGGTTCAGAGTTCAATCAGTTCGTTTTTTTTTGGTCTATTGGTATGAAATTATCAACCCGCCCCACGTGGGCACAACCGCGCAACCAACGATGCTTCGCGTTCCCCGACGTGGCCGTTACGGCTTCCATCCTGTCCCACCGCACTTTGTTGCGCGTTTCAAAAATAATGGTACGCCTGTGCAGACACTCGCACATTACCACTTAGGTACATCCCTATATACGTGTCCCAGTGCCCGGTGCTCCTAGGAACTGTGGTCCGCAGTCCTCCCATTTACCGACTGTGTATCGTGCCCTATACAGATCTCTGTGAAACTCTTCCGCTATTTCAAATATCCTATCCATAGTGGTAGTTACTTTGCCTTCCTTGTACCTTAGTGCATACATCTGGTTTTTGCCTATCCCAAGTTTCCTCTTCACTGCTTTGGCACCTCCTCCATTTTTCGGAGCGTGTTCAATTTTCTCCATGTTACACCTTCTTACATCGGATACCTTATGCCGATTAGTCAACTTCAAAAGTTCTGCCAATTCTCTTTTGTGTGTTGTATTTGAGGCTTTCATGGTTTGACGCTTTTTAAAGAGGTTCTTCGCCTCCTGCGACAGCTTCCCAGTGTCCTGTATAAGTACCGTACCTCCAACGTCCACTGCACACTCCGTAATTATACTCGTCAGATTATCATTCATTGCGTCAACGCTAAGCCTGGTTTCCTCGATAAGAACCGAGTACCTGCTCTGAAGCGAGACTTTGAATTCCTGTACTTTCCCTCTCAGTGCTAGCTCATTTATTGGCTTCTTGCGTATCAGTTTCGGTCGTTCCTCCTTCGTGTATATAGGTGAATTCGAGACCGTACCATTATTCTATGGTCACTGAATCGTACCTTTCCAAGCACTTCCACATCCTGCACGATGCCTGGGTGTGCACTAAGTATAAAGTCTATTTCGTTCTCATTTTCGCCATTAGGGATCCTCCATGTCCACTTACTGTTCCCTCGTTTTCGGTAGAAGGTATTCAAGATCTGTAAATTATTGCGTTCTGCGAATTCTACTAATAGCTTCCCTCTGGCATTTCTAGTACCGATGCCATAATCTACTACTGCCTGGTCCCCAGCGTTGGTATTAAAGTCACTCATCAGATGTTAAACACCATCAGTTTATCACTAATAACTAATTTTTGCTGTTCTTCAGAATATCACAATTCAAGAATAATTTCAGTTAACTTTCATCTTTAATTGAGCTGACACCAATGGTTGTTATTACACACACATTCAGCTGAAGCCGACTACGTTCCTGGTAAAGGACAGAGAGAATGTTTTCCGGACGGGCTTGTATTTCACGGTGGATGTTCAGAGAGCGATGCCAAACAATCTTTTATGTGCTGTTGTAGCTCTCAGGTACAACTTTAAGCGTCTCAGCAATGAAAAAAAGTGTTCTGCTTCAGCTGTGCTCACCGGCAGAGTTGCGAGAATCTTTACAGGATGGTGCACGTTTGGGAAGAATACTACTGGCCAATTGCAACCACTTGCAACGCAGACATGTTCAGCGTTTCTCGGTTTTCGCGCTTCCATTTTGCTGCTTATACTGTTAACTCCCCTTGCAATGCTGAAGTTAAGGTTATGTTCGAGTATACACGTCAGCAAACTTCTCGGCAGTGGGAAGAGTGGAATATTCGGGAATGTTCTTGGCAAAGGCGTATAGAAAGCATCTTCAAGGTGTGTCGATGCCTTTTGAAGCGCTCGTTGAAGTGGTCTATTAAATAGTCCAGAAAAGGCCAGAAAAACTGAAAACCTAAAGTGCTCTTCCACGCCAGCCGCTGTCACGTTAATTCAATGAAGCTGCCTGCCAGTGACAAGCGGCATTGTCATTTTCGCCAGTTGTCAAGTGTGCAATGGGAGCAGCGTTGCTTTTCGGAAAATAATCATCAAGCATTATACCGTGTGGCGTTTCGGCGTGACCATCTGGTCTCATAGAAGGACTTTGACTGACCCAGGACACGAACTACCAAGCAATACGTGTATACTCTGTTTCACGGATCATGTGCAACGTTGTGGAAGCTAGCGAGACTTCTTGCAGTCGATGCATTCACAACAAAACGTAGTTCGACGTTCTTAACATCAATTATTTAGTTTTTCTTCCGTTATTACAACGAGAAATAATTGAAGATATTATGTGTCTTACAAACAAAAACGCCGTTGAACGTCTGTTAGTATGCGGCTGTATAGCTTAGTATTCAGGTGACGTCACATACAGCATCTTACTCTGAGTGCGTCACGATGGTGGCCACCTGGACTTCCAGTGCCAGTGCAGGTTAGGACACCACAGGGTCGATCGGTATCTCGTTCTTTTGTGCTCACCCTGCTTTTTTCTGTTCGCCAGTCGCGCCAAAGGGGAGCACAAAGACACGCGAGGGTGCACCAGCACTTATAAGATGTCACGCGAGCGACGAAACGCGTGGAGTTACACGTTTTGCTGGCCGAACTTCTTGCATAGCTTTCAGAGCGTTGCACCTGATATATGAAACGGAGTATAGGCAACGTATTTTAAGGGCGTGACTTCGCATTGCTAGGAAGCAACGACCTCAGCAATGTCCGAGCATTGACCCTGAATGCGAGAAACGAGAACTTTAGCGACGATACATGTCGGCTGGTAAAGTTCGGCCTTAAACACTAGCTTTCGTTTCTCGCCTGGCGGAAAGATTCGCGGGCATTCGCAACTTTCGCCGCCTAGAGAGGGTGCTGGTGCAAGCTCAACATGGCTGTCGTTTGGGGGATCATGCAGCCAGCGCGCCGGCAGCCGCCACCGGTGTGCCTGTCACTTCGACCGGTGTAGTATGTTCGGCTGCAGCCACCGTGTTGTCAAGGCTTTGCTGAGAAGGTCATTGACTCTAGCATGTATTATATCCCACACTGCGTGTTGAGAAACGCATGTGCGGCGTATATTGAAGGAAAAGAAGTTTCGAACGCCGGGCACATCGTCTGCTGCGGTGCACATCTTTGTGAACGCTGCTCGTGCCACGGCCGGGGAAGACTAAGCCGACGTGCTTTTGCAAAGCAGAAAACCTCGTCTTTGACTGCACGGCGTCTGCACAGCGGCATACAAAATATTTTGTGAGTCTTCTAGCTCAGCAAGCAAACAATAAAGAATAAATCATCGCTACTACGACTCGCAGTAACTGTCTGACTTCACAATAACCGTAGTATAAATTGCCAGCGACAAAATATAAAACACCAGCGAGCCGCCAAAGTCAGGCCGACTGAACGATGGCACGGGCTGGCTACGTGGACATCCCCCAAACGACAGTTACGGTGGATGCCGCATGGCGACGCCACCATCTGTGAAAGTTGCGAATACATTTTCTCCGCTTCCCTTCAGGTACAGTGGCTAGAATAGCCACTGTACTTCAGGTGCCGGTAAGGTCGCGTTCACCCGGTATCTTACTCTGCGCGCGAGATGTCTGACGTTTGTGCATGATTGCGCGCATACGGAAAGCTGGTAGTTTCTGTCGCGTTGTGATGAAATACCACAAACGTGAATCAACGCGAACGAGATGGTGACAGTAGTGAAATTCAAGCGACTTGCATCAGAATGACTGAAACAGACAACTAACAGGAATGGATGGTGCACAGTAGAGCGTAGGTAAACTCGTGTTGCATGCGTTGACAGTTCTCGTTGGAGTTCACGCGTTCTGAGAAATGGGCTATGGTGCACTGTGCTCTGAGCAACTCCGGAGTTCATTACTTCATCACCGGTGAACCGATCACGGAAGATTTTGTGCGGTTCGAGGCTGCTCCTGTTCACGCTGGTGTAAGTGCTGGAAACATGAATGCACGTAGGCTGTGTGGGGAAATATTCTGTACAGTTCTGGATCTTTCCAGGTTAAGAGAAAAGCTGCTGCACGCTTGCAAACAATGGAAGTCACCTTGCCGCAACGCAACCGTTTCAGAGAGCCGAGTAAAGAGAGCTACGAAAAAAAAAACGAGAACATACCGCGTTTTTTGTGCGTATTTAAGTGTTTTAGCGCATACGCGCAGTGACTGAGTTTTATGCGAGTAGATATAGTCTGGTCACACGTGCACTTTTGATTGAGACCAAGTGAACATTTCTCATCAATGATTACCTTGCCCTCGAAGATTGCACGATAATACATCTACGATTGTAGTACTTCATTGCTATCTATAGTCACAGGGCAACTGAATGTCTGCCCGAAAAATAACGTGTGCAGTGTGATGTTGCAAAAATGCAGCATATCTTGCAAAAAAAATCCTAATTTCGTATGCTAGTATGCTTGGATGCATGCAGTAAAGTAAAAAAAAGTTTACTAAAAGCTACCGCTGCGTCAGAGCCGGGCTTTAGATATAGAGATTAACATAAAAATCATTCCCATAGGCATGGATTCACATACGTTGACAGTAAGAAATTCGCTCCGCAAGGTAAGCGAAACCAAAATGTAATTATGAATGTACAAAAACATGCTGCGTATACTTCTTATTACTCGCTATAAGCGGAACCATCTTTGATCTGTAAAACGCACTTCACCCCGATGAGGACTACACTATCTACGCTTAACAAAGATTAACAATCAACGATGTCTTCTTCGATTGCGTGGGTAATCGCAATAATGCGTTTTCGAACCTTAATTCCTTGAATGGTGCGGCTAGAGGCCGCTGCTTCAAACGGTCACTGTACTTGTCGTTTAGTGTATTTAGAGTACTTCCGGCAGGAACGGCTGCATTTTTGATGGAGGTGAACATGCTGTAGGCCTGTGTGCTCAGATATGGGTGCACGTCAAGGAACCCCGGGTGGTCTAAATTTCTAGATCCATCCACTACGGCGTGTCTCATAATCATACACTGTAAAAAAAAATTACTCCGATGTCGGAGTAAAAGGCTTGTCCTCAAGCGTCCCCCCTATACGGAGCAATTTTTGCTCCGGATAACCGGAGCAAATTTTTTGCTCCAGCTCGCTTGATGAATCGGTTGGCGCACCCGGAGTACTTTCAAAAAATATTTCACTCCGGCCGACCGGAGCAATTGCGTGGCGCCGCCGGAGTACTTTTTACCGGCATTTTCCTCCGGCTTGCCGAACTGATTACGTGGCACATCCGCAGCATTTCTCGCCGGTTTTTCACTCCGGCTATCCGAAGCTTTTGTGTGGTACCTCCTGAGTATTTTACGAATGTATTACTTCGTCCAGACAGAATTTCTGTAAGGTGGACCAGTACTTTTTAAAGTCTTTGCTCCGCTGTTTGTGTATTGTGTGGTGATCGCTTCACGCATTGGCTACATGAAGGAAGTCCCTATTCTCATGCAAGCACTGCAGAGGTACTGTGTATTCTTTTCCACAGAGCTCTAGCAGATGAAATTGAAGGAAACACTTGAGTTCCTATTCCTTGATTTATTCAAAATAAGCTGCCAAATCTGGATGATTAACCGGCATTTAGGAAAAGGAGACAAGAACAAACATGCAAAAAGCCACTAAAAACAAAACACAATAAGAGAGATCAGGTAAAATGAACAGCACTCAAGTTTGAAGCGCAGCGCTTCAAAATAAACCCCATAATGCTGTAAAACGATGCACGACAAACAAAGAAAGCATGGCCACCGAGAACAACTCTTCACCATCCCCGAAGGACCATCCATCAGATTCATGGATGACGCAAGTGTTGAGCTGATTGCTTCCTGTAAAATTTAGCATAAAAAATGTACATGAGAATTGCAAATCATGCGAAAGGCACACACACACACACACACGCGCACGCGCAAAAAAAAAAACAGAGAGAGAGAGAGAGAGGATGAGTGGTCAATATCAAAAAGCACATCCCATGTAATCCGGTCTGAGACAGCCGCGACATGATAAAAACACACTTCCCTGACGCGAACAAAGTTGACAACAGGCCAAAGTTTTCTATATATTTCTAAATCGATAGCTGTACCATTGCCGAAACATTCAAAAGCAATTTTTGACTAAAATTATCTTACTTCGGTACTGTTGTACACGGCATACGCAATGCCAATCCCAATAATTTCCTAATTTTATCAAATAATAATTTTCATTACTACAGTCGCATTTTAGTGCGTGCTCATCGTCATACTTCTAGAAAAGTGGGCCCTTACAGTTTGCATGCATGGTTGCGGCCTGCCTTTAAGAAAAGTCCAGCTTCATCTCCTTCCTAAAATAATCTTCGAGATAAGTTGTCATTGTTTTATTTTTTTTAATTTGCACTGCCCGCTCTGTTTTTATACTAGTCGTTGTGAACATTTTTCAAAGCAGTTGTTTTATGAGCATGTATTTCTTCAAGACGAACAGCACCAAGCACAAAATAAGGAAATGTTCACTACGACGTAACAAAATAAATAAGCACTAAAAGGCACAAAAATTACGCCACCTAAACCAACTGCATTTTCACAGAAGTAAGGGAAGGCCGACCAGTTTACTCAACTGAAAGGTCCGTGCACACGTTCAGAGGCCAGAGAAGGTGAACCAGGTGCAAGCGTCACGATGAGCGTCCCAGGCTTGAGAGAGAGAGAGAGAGAGGAAACTTTATTAGAGCTTGGCCGGCAGCTTGGTCTTGGTGGCCTCAGATGGCGGCGCTGAGTCCCTGAACTCGGGCGGCATCTTCGGCCTGCCGGACAGCCCAGAGCTGGTCGTTGAGCTCCGAGCTTCTGAGCGCCGCCTCCCAGCGGCGGCGTCGCCGACGGAGAAGGTCCCCCGCGGCTCCCGCAGACGGGACGGCGGCGGGAACGAGTGAGCTCGAGGCTTCCTGCTGCCTGGTATTGGCAGCCGCCATAGGCGCATCGCGAACGGCGGCCGTTTCTCGACCATTGTTACCGGCGCATTCCCAGAGCATGTGGCGCAGCGTTGCTCTGTGCCCGCATGCTTTACATAGATCGGTAATGTGTAAGTGCGGGTAGCAGTGGCGTAAGACGACCGGGCTGGGGTAAGAGTGGGTTTGTAGTAAGCGATAGCTTACGGCATCGTGTCTGTTTAATTTGTCATGCGGTGGCGGGAACTTTCGCCTTTCCAGTCTGTAGTGTTGCGTAATATCTCGGAACGTGATGAGACGATCACCCCACGACCGTTGTGGTCTGTGTTGTCGCTGCGTGTCTGTCGAAGTGTCTCGATCCGGCAGATCAGAAGCCCCGTTCTCGGGAGCGGAGGCGGCGGCCACGGAATGTGCCACGGCTCGGCGAGTGAGACCTCGAGCCGCGGCGTGGGCCGCCTCGTTGCCCGGAAGCGGGACATCGGTGTGTGCCGGGGTCCAAAGGAGGAAGACTGTTAAATTTTGTTGTGGCGATCGCGACGCTGAGTCACCATCACCGCACATCTTAAGGATGCGGGCCGCTTCCCGCGAGACGCGGCCGCGCGCGAAGCCGCGGATTGCTGCCTGCGAGTCGCTGATTACGATCGTAGCGTTCGGCACCGTGGCGATTGCTAGGGCTATCGCGGCTTCTTCGGCCGCCTCCGTATGTCCCGTGGTCACCGTGGCGCTCGCGAGGCATTTGCCCGCACGGTCAACGACCGCAGCGGCGTGTGCGTGTCTCCCGTCCCCATATCTCGCGGCATCTACGTACACAACTTCGTCGCTAGTGCCGTACTTCTTTTGAAGGTCTCTAGCTCGCTGGTTACGGCGCCCGACGTGGTGCGTCGGGTGCATATTCTTAGGAAGCGGCGGAACAATTAGGCGGTCGCGAACCGAGGCAGGAACATCCGCTTTTTCTCCCTGCTGAGTGTGGTACCGGATGCCAAGTGACTCGAGGATGTGTCGACCCGTCTTAGACCCCGACAAGCGTTCGTTTTGCGAAACGACATGGGCCTCAATTAACTCGTCGAGTGAGTTGTGCAGTCCAAGTTCTAGTAACTTTTCAGTGCTCGCATTCAGTGGAACTCCAATTGCTCTCTTGAAAGCCTTTCGTATTATACATTCGATTTTGTTTTTTTCTGAGCCTAGCAATTTGAGGTAGGGGGCAACGTATGTTATACGGCTTATTGCGTACGCCTGCACTAGACGGATCGCGCAGTGTTCGCGCATACCAGTACGTCTGTTCGTGATACGACGTAGGAGTCGGATCGTGTCGTCTACCGAACGACGTAGTCTTCGCACCGTCTCACCATTATGGCCGTTTGCCTGCAGGTGTAACCCCAGAATTCTAATTTTGTCTATGTGTGGAATGGGAGTGCCATCTGCCAATAGAACGCTTATTTTGTAGCACTCCCTTTCCTCGTCGCGCGGGGTTTTGCGACCTCTACTTGTAGGTTTGTAGATTAGAAGTTCCGACTTGGTTGCCGAGCATTCGAGGCCCGTTCCTCGCAAGTACTCCTGAACTTCGTCTACACCTGCCTGGAGCGTACGCTCGACGTGACCATCACAACCTCCGCCGGGAACCCAGAGGGTGATGTCATCCGCGTAGATACTGTGATACAATCCTTGTATGCCTAATAATTTCTCGGGTAGCCCAATTAGAACTAAATTAAAGAGTAATGGCGAAATTACGGAGCCTTGTGGCGTGCCCCTCGAGCCCATCTCAAATTCTTGCAGTTCCACATCTCCGACGACGACGCGTACGCGTCTGCCGGCAAGGAAGTCACGTATGTAATTATATGTTTTTTGTCCTAGTCCTAATGTTTGAACTCTGTTTAAAATTGCTTCGTGTTTAACGCTGTCGAAGGCCTTTTTAATATCTAGGCCAAGGATCGCCTTGGTTGAGCTGGTAATGTCATCAACAATGTGGTGCTTCAGCTGAAGCAACGCGTCTTGTGCGGAGAGATTGCGGCGGAATCCTAGCATGGTGTGCGGAAATACATCGCGGACTTCGAGAAAGTCAGTCACGCGTTTGAGGACTGCGTGCTCCAGAACTTTTCCTACACAAGACGTGAGCGAAATTGGCCTTAGATTATCAAGCGCAACCTGCTTGCCCGGTTTAGGAATCATGATAACTCGAGCTCTTTTCCATGCTTCAGGAAGGGAACCGCGTTGCCAGCACTCGTTGACATAAGTCACAAATCGGGAGATTGACTCGTCATCTAAGTTGCGGAGAGCCTTGTTCGAAACCCGGTCCAGGCCGGGCGCCGATCGGGTGTTTAGTTCAAAAAGGACTGCCCGAATTTCCGCTTCGCTAAATTCGGCGTCTAGTTGCTCATTAGCAACGCCGTCATAATCTGGGTGTTGGACGCTCTCTGCCGACTTAAAGTAACGGTCACGTATTGCACCGAGCAGGTCATCGCCTTTATGATCGTTCACAAGTCTCCGAGTTTTATGGCCTTGAGCGGCACGAGTATCTTCCGGATCCAATAGGTGCCGGAAAAGGCGCCAAGCACTCGCCCCGCGCATCTGTCGCTCGAGGCCGTTGCACAGGTCTTCCCATTGTGACCTACAGACTTGGAACGCATGTTCCTCAATTTCTCTGTCTAACCGTGCTATGCGTTTTCTCAACGCCCGGTTATGTCTTTGGCGCTTCCACCTCTTGAGTAGGGCTTGCTTTGCTTCCCACATGTGTAGGAGCCTGCTGTCGATTACTTCGAGCTTCGCTTCGGGCGGGATGTGGCACGTTACCGCGTCTACGTCCCGATTGAGCGTCGCGGTCCACTCGTCTATATCCGTGATCGGCTCGTCGCCTCGCCCGCCTTCTGCTCGCTGTTTGCGGAACGCGTCCCACTGCACTAATTTGAGTTTACGGCCTGTGCTTTCAGAGTATGTTCTACGAACGCTCAGGCCCGTGTCTACCGTAATCTCTATCAGAGAGTGGTCACTCCCTAAGTCCTCCTGCGTGTTTTGCCAAGACGCCGCGGTGACATTCGACACGAACGCGAGGTCCGGTAGCGTGTCTGCGCTCACGCTGTTACCCCGGCGCGTCGGATCGGCGGGGTTCGCGATCAGTTCAAGCCATTGGTCTTGCGAGTCTTCCCAAAGGTGTTTGCCCTTGAGCGTTTCACGCGTGTATCCCCAGGCCCCATGGGGCGCATTAAAATCACCTGCAACCAGCAGAGGTGCGCCGTTGGCGGCCGTGCTTGCTCTCCGGAGCAGCTCCCCAAATCGGTGCTGTAGCGTGGGTTTACTGTAGACGTTAAGTACAAACAGGCCTCGGCCGCGCTTAGGAATTAATTCTACAAAAACATGCGGTATCCTTACGCACTCAAGTTCGCGCTGCGCCACCGTGATGTTACGTCTAACTAGCACGGCGGCGACCGGCGCCGGACGCGGCGGGGGCGACGACAGCGACCGCGGACGCGCCGACGACGAGAGCGGATCGCTCCGCCTTCGGCGACCCGCGGCCGCCCCCGGCGCCCCACCACGCGCCGAGCGCTGTGTAGCACGTTTTTCTTTCCGCCTGTTGTCCGCCGCGGCCGCATTTATGGCTTTGTAACCAGCTAGTTTTGCCGGATAATTTGTTTCCTGCAAAAGGATAATGTCCGGTTTCGTCTCACGGCTTCGAATAAATTGCTCGAGATTTCCCCGCTTCCTCCTATATCCCCGGCAGTTCCACTGCCAGATCGTGTACTGTTGTTTGTGAGTGTTAGTGTGAGTGTGCACGTGTCTAGCCATGGTGATGCTTGTGTTTAATTTAGCCCATCGCCGTCGAGGCGACTGGGGTGCGGCTGAATCGTCACCCCCGGAAGATTTTCCGGGGGTGACGGCTGAATCTGCGGCTCGGCGTCTGGCAGCGCGTTCTGCTGCTGCTGACTCTGTTGCTGTCTAGCGTAGGGCTTACTCACCGTTCTAATCGGTCTGCCCGCAGATGGCGGGAGTCGCGCTTCAATGTTTTCTATGCGCGCCGTGTGCGCGGTGAGAATTTGTGTCATTTGTTCAGAGAGCTTAGCTATCGCACTATTGAACATGTCATTCATCTGAGCCACCTGTTTAGCTAAACGTTCATCGAGGCTGGTCTCTATAGTATCGATTTGTTTCTGTAGCTTATCATAACGGCCAAACCGCTGTGTGGATTCGTGCCTGGCAGGATCTAGTGCTATCCTTTTCGCGGTACACGGGCGGTCTTCGCGTCCGCCTGCCCCCTCTCCCGAACTGCTCTCGTCATCCGTCTCCGTCCCCGCCGCCTCGGGTCTCGACGGAGTCGAAGACGGAGGCGTCGGTGGTGGCGGCGCCGTCGACTGTTGCTGCGGTTGTTGCATTCGTGGAGCCTCTCCTTTCAATTTGGAATTTTCCGCTCTAAGGGCGGCGTTCTCGCGTTTCAGCTCTGAAATTATCGATTGTAATGGTCCTAGGCGTTGTTCTAGCGCTCGCTCTACCGCTAGCTTGAGCTCGCTCCCACCGCCGCCACCGACGGCGGGACCGCCAGGACGTCCCGCCGAAACAGCGCCGCCGGCGCGACAGGCGGCTACATCCGCCCATCTCACCTGCTGCCATGTGCACATGGGTCCTTGTTGTTGCGGCTGCCGCCACGTCTGATGCTGCTGACTTTGTTGGGTGCCTTGGTTGACAGCTGCGGCGCCCGGAACGGCGCCACCGCGCGTCTTCGACATGCTTCTCGGCCTTGGTGTCCGGCTGCGAGAGCGGGACCGGGATTTACCGCCGCCGCCTCTCGCGTCTCGGCTTGTCGAGCGTCCTCTTCGGGTGGCGTTGGATGAATGACTGTCAAACGCCGGATAATGATTGTAGTAACCTCCGTTGCCTTCGGTGCTAATGCCGCTGTTGTGGATGCTGTCGGACGCCGCGGCCGCTTGCTCTTCTTCACGCCGCTTTCGCTCTAGGCGGCGACGCTTGACTATGTAAGGAGTCTTGTATCTCGCCTTGCAGACGCGGTCACCCGTGAGATGATCCTTGCCACACAGTTGACACCGCGGCTCGCAGCGATGGTCAGACGGTGGGTTACTGCTTCCGCAGCCACGGCAAATCTTGTCGGCAGGGTTGGGACACACGTCGGAGCGATGGCCCAGCCTCCCGCACGCGTAGCACACGTCGATGTGCTTTCTGTAGAGGGAGCATCTCACAAGCATAGGTCCATAGTATACGTGTCTGGGAACACGGAAACCGTCGAACAATACGATGATGTTGTCCGTGGTGCCCATTCGCTTGGCATGCAGCACGCTGGGGTTGCGCTGCGTCACTAGGTTGTTAACGATGTCCTCCGGGCTCTCGTCTTTGGAAATGTTCCTAATCAGGCCCTTGGAAGTGTTCTCCGGGGCGGCCTGATAGGCGTTCGCCTCGAACTCTCGGTTCCCGATGCAAAGCTTGCTGATGGCTCCGTAGCGTTTGGCTCTGTCCGCGGACGGAGTGCTGAGCACCACGACGTTCTGTTTAACGTTGAGGCAGATGCTGTCCTCTCTAGCCGCTTCTCTACCGATACCTGCCGCGTTACGAAGGCAGCAGTAAATGCGATCTATCTTGTATTCAGCCCCGTTGAATCCGCCGCGGGGGCGCACAATGATCCTGTAGTCGTCGGGCGGTAACTCTGGCATTCGGCTCGCCTTAGCGAGGTGCTGCAAGTAACGAGCACACTTCTTTTTATTCTGCGCCGCTGTGGCAGTATCCGGGGCAATCCCTGTAGTAGCCGCGGCAGCCGCCTGTTGCTGCGTCTCCGTCTTCTGGTCTTGCGCTGTCTCGGACGCGCCGTCGGCCTGTTTCGTTCTCTTTACGCTGCACCATCCTGCTCCCTCGCCGAAATCTTCCGGCCGTATGTCCTCTCCTTCTACCTCTACGACATCCATTTAGCCCTGGCAAAGGCCTTGTACGCTGCCGTCGGGGATCGGGAGCTCCGAGGAGGTCCGGCGACACGTTAGGCTTGCAGGCCCCACCGCCGCAGCGGCCGGCCTATGGCGTCGTGCGCAGAGACGCTGGACTTGGCGTTCTTGCTTTCGTGGTGGAATAAAAGGCGCCAATACGTGGCTAAAAAGTGGTCCCACCTGGCAAAACTTGGTGTCAGGGAAGTCCTTGAAACTGCCGTCGATCGATGGTGACAAGCGTTTTCCACGATAAATTCGACAATCCACCAAAAACATAGGAAAATTGCGGAGCCGACGCGCAACACGTCCGCACTCCGTGGCCCCCTAGCGGTCTCCCCAGGCTTGAAGAAATTTTATTTTCCCCTCTTCTGTACGCAAGCCAGTGTTGTTGCACTTCCCAGCTCAGAACTGCGTCTCAGCACTGTTCGCACTCCAGTCTTTCGCAAAAAAAAAAGATACAGCCACATGACTATAGTTATAGCGCGAGAACAAAACGATGACACAGAGACAAGAAGAACACGAAGGACACGAGCGCTAACTTCCAACCAACAGTCCTTCTTGTCTCTGTGTCGTCGTTTTGTTCTCGCCCTATAACTATAGTCATGCCATACCAACTTGCCCAAGCTGCCACACTTCTAAGATACAGCCACAGTCGCGGCAGCATGACTGAAAAGAGAAAAAAAAATGCAGCAGCAAGGATAGTAATCTCGCCCCGCCGCGGTGGTCTAGTGGCTAAGGTACTCGGCTGCTGACCCGCAGGGCGCGGGTTCGAATCCCGGCTGCGGCGGCTGCATTTCCGATGGAGGCGGAAATGTTGTAGGCCCGTGTGCTCAGATTTGGGTGCACGTTAAAGAACCCCAGGTGGTCTAAATTTCCGGAGCCCTCCACTACGGCGTCTCTCATAATCATATAGTGGTTTTGGGACGTTAAACCCCACATATCAATCAATCAAGGATAGTAATCTCTACCATCACCAACACAGAAAATATGGCTAGTGTTTCGAAAGGGTGCTTCTCCTTTCTCTCTTTCTTTCACTACAACGTTCCCTCCGTCTTAAGTGCCAACCACTGGCACGCGTATGCACGCGCCTACGCGTCAAAAGCGTCTAGTCGCGCCTGTGGAGGAAAAGGGCACGCAACCACTGGCACGCGTCAACCGCGTTGACGCCCATGCGTCCAAGGCCGATGCACAATGTTGCTTGATCTTTTAGCTTAGAACTGTCCAAGTTCAGCACAGAGCGGCACGTTCCTAACTAGAGCGGGTTTATATGTTTTAGAGGATAGAAGAACACATTAAAGCACGTTAAAAAATTGGTCATATGGGTTAACTTTACCACCCCCTCCTCCGCCTCCTTTTCACAGAAACGTCGAGTGCCGCACGACTCGTTCTGCGAAACGACCCCTCTTTTTTTTTTTGCATTCCTAGGTTGTTTCGCCCCTCTCTTTCTTTTCCTGAAAGCAACACGTCCCGTGAAGAAGATCTCAGATACCATCTATCCAACCAGAATAACTTTTTCACAAGTATGAGTGCGTGTATGAGTTCTAAAAGTCTGTATAATTTACATTGGCCTACATCAATTCTCTACATTTATTAAGAATTAACACTGATTTTAGTTATTCAAGTTTTATTACTTCAGCCTACATATTCTATCACAATAATTTTTACGCAGTGGTAGACCTCAACATGGCGTTTATTGATATGGAAAGCGGACAAATGTTACCGTTTATGTGTACTGACAGGACCAAAAATATCGTTTAACCAGTTAGGTTTACCTATAAAAATTACTAACGTTTGATAGAATTGACCTAAAACTATGATATTTTATATTGTTGCATATTTAATTAGCGCTCCAAATATTACAGCGACTTGATTCAGTTTACCGATGTTATTATGGAGTTAATGCTGCGCAAAAAAACGACGAGTACAAGAAAGTGAACAACCACAAGCGCTTGTGGTGTTCACTTTTCTTGCGCTACATTTATGCCATAATAAACCAGTACAAACTCGCTCACCTTTTCGTTTTGCTTTACCGAAGCTACGTTAAAGGAAAAAAAACAAACACGTAGTCCAAACAACGCATTATTAAAATTCCGCTGATTTTTCACTGATGTCTTGTAAAATTAGCCAAATGTTTGGTTTGTCAACCCAACATTATTCAATCTTAGCACTACCTGACAAAAATAGCACAGGTAACTCAAGGAGAGCTCTCTCACCATTTTTTTTTTTTTTGCCGCACCAGCAGCCACCGGGTCCCTCAACACTCGCAAGATCACAATGTGTCGTTCGCTGCCAGGAACCATCACACGATTACCGTTCGCACAACTCCCTTCTGTCTTAGAAGTGTGGCAGCTTGGGCTAGTTGGTATGGCATGACGATAGTTATAGCGCGAGAACAAAACGACGACACAGAGACACGAAGGACACGAAGGATACGAGTGAAGGACACGATACATAGCGCTCGTGTCCTTCCTGTCTCTGTGTCGTCGTTTTGTTCTCGCGCTATAACTATCGTCATCCCTTCTGTCGTTGATAACCTTCGTCGCTGCTTGTCGCTTGTGATATCCAGAAGGTGCTCAGAACGATTTCCTTTTCTCCAACGCGGCCGAACGCTTCGCACAATCAGCACTGCACCGACTTTGTCTGCGCCATGCTGGTTTGAGAAGAACGGCCTCCCGGTGGCGAGGCTGCCTACGTCACTCCTCGAACAGCCAATTAGTGCCAGTGTTGCGATGACCCGGAGCAATTGAGGAGCATCCACCGAGGCAAAAGCGATGCGTAGGAGCATTTACGGAGGAACCATGGGAGCGTAGTCAGGGGATTGGCCTCGTTTTCCTCCGGTTCCCTTCGTCCGGCGATCACCGGAGGAGAACGGTGGAAAACGAATGTATTTGCTGCCGTAGAATCCGGTTTGAGTGAGGTCACCGGAGCAAAGCGGGCTCATCCTTCCCCGATTCCTCCCAGCTGGGTATATTTTTGTTTACAGTGTATGGTGGTTTTGGGACGTTAAACCCCCCCCCCCCCATATCAATCAATCATTCTTACCGTACCTGAACTAACTCTCTTCACAACCATGCGCATGGGGAAAGGGGGAATCTCATGACTTGATATACATGTGCACCATCTGTTTAAACTACCGCCGATAGTGACGTTACGGAAAAAAGCTGATGCCTGTGCCCCCCCCCCCCACCGTCAGGTCTATGAGAGCCTCCCCCCCCGCGAAAAGAATTTCTGGCTACGCCCCTGCCCCTGGCGTAAGACCGCGGTTTTCCCACTGCACGGTATACGAGACACGGTAACCGCAGTATTGTAGTTTCATCCTTATCATCAACATGGCTAGCATGACTGTTCCTTTACGCATAGGTACGCTGAGTGTACGTGGTCTAGTAGCGCGTCGCAAAGAGTATCAGTTGAAACGCTTGATGCAAGAAAAAGACCTTGACTTGCTCGTGGTCCAGGAGACGAAAGTTAGTTCTGAAGACGCGACTGATAGCTTGGTATCAGAATTTTCATTGCGGCTCAATGCGTGTGTGAGCCATGCGGTGGAAGCATCAGCCGGATGTATTATTTTTTAAAGAACTCTCTTGGTATGGCACTTTTAATGATGTATACTTTCGCAGCCTCTTCAATAATGTTACGAGAAGTGCGTAACCATGTTTGTAGAAACCACTTTTATCTAGCGTTTGAAGCTTAATTACTCTCCGGCACACGGCAGTGTGCCGGATAACATGAAAAATATTCAAATTATGTTTCTTCGATACGCTTTCAGAATATAAAAACTATGAATGTCTATTGTAAAGTGTCTAAAAATTATTTGTCAAGCATTCCGGCTGAGAAAACGCGAAAGTGCTGAATAAACGTTACAATATAATCAAAATATGTTTGTTTAAGACATCTCCATAAATATAACAATTACTTTGTCAAGCATTCGGTGCCATATTAGTCAGCTGCATGCATTGTGGATTTTTCTGTCAGCCTCAGAGCGAGAAGCTGGTTCTGAAAAAAAAGAAGTCAGCCGCTCGGCACGCACAGGAAAAATCAGTTAGCTTTTTAACTAGATAGCGCCTCGTAGTCTACTAATTATGCAATATGTCATCGCTGTGATCAATGGGATTGAAAAATACTGATTAGAACAACTGAGTGGGTCACTGTTGTGACAAACACCAGCTAATTTGCCGCGGCTGCTGCCCCGAGGGAGCCGCCGCAGCTCGTTTCCCCGTCCCTCCCATCCCCGCCCCGTAGCGCTGCAGCGGCCGCAACTGCAACTACGGCTGACACGCACTCTCTCCAATAGAAAGCCGCTTGACGCGGCAGGCCGTACTCTGCGCATTTTCATCCTGCGCATTTTCATCCACATATTTATAGAGGCTAGAACCCACTCTGTGCTTGAAGCTTTCCAGCCTCTATAGCATTTTCATCCAGCGGACACAAACAGGCCCGCACATCCGGTGTGGCAGCACTGCGCGATCTCCCTATAGTGCAATATTTCTGTTTGTGTTACAGGTATGGTATTAGCAACAAATTAAAAAAATACCGAGGTTAAACTGTTGCAGCTGAAGGCGAGTATTGTAGCACGGTTTGTCATCATGGAGTCTATATTCACGGAATGGCTGGCAAATTCTATTTGGCAGAGACTGCTGCGCCGCGCGGTGCACGAGCCACCCCTACACAAAAACGGCTGCTGCGCCGCACGAAAGTGACGTCATGCACTTTTTTAGTTAGGCGCTTCGTTTGAATAGTCTAAGTGTTTAGCGGTACGTCTAGACCACGACCTCCTCTATAGATAGAGAAGGTCGTGGTCTATACGTAACGATGGAAGCAGTAAAAATTACGTCCAAACGTAAAAGTAAAAAAAATGTTTGTTAGGTCCAGCGTGACAACAATACAAAACTGGCTTGTTAATCGTACCGACTGAATCGGCAGATGTGGCGTTGTAGGGTAGAGCGGCACAATAAGAACTGGTGAGGTCGGTGGTTCGAGCCCTATTGCGGTCTTCGTTACTTTTTTCTTTTTGTTCGCGCATGCATTGTTTTAACATTTGCGCCTCCTCATTGGCCTCCCATCAGCCTGACTGCTGCTGGTGGTGGTCCTATCCACAGGCCCTTCAATATTTGATGTTTGATGACTCTCGCAGAATTAGCTATATTTACTTTGATAAAGTGTTTTGCGAATTATTGCTCTTTATAGGCGAGACGCAAAAGGACACGAAAAACTCAAATGCAGCTGGCTGCATTGGTTTCTCCGGCACACGTTTCAGGAATGTTGATTTCCACGGTTTATCAATGTTTTGATGACAGAAAGGCGCACTGCAATGTAGTCTCAGGAAACCTTTGTATGTTGCTCAGTGTACCATCATCTGACGAGGTAACCGGCAGGCCGCTTCAAAACACTGACGTGCCACCGCAATGGTCTAGGCGATCAGCACTTGATAAACGATGCCCAAGAGGAAGTGCTGACGGCGTTTGCCCATCTAACTACATAACAGCTTGTATGCCTTGCTGAATAACACGCACAGCTTGTGACAGCACGGGAGCATTTACGTAACAACGGATTAGAACGGCCGTACTTGTTCGCACTTAACAAAACAGCCGGCAATGCAGTAGCTTTCGCCTTCAGAGATCATAGGCTTCGTAAAAACGCTACAATAAAGTTGTTTCCATCCATCGTAAGAACACTTCGCAGATTCACTGGGGTTTCATGCATGTGCATCCGGTCAGTCATATGTGAACTGTGTAAAAGCATTTATTTCATCGTCGACTTTGCCCTTCGCGACAAGCAAAAATCGGCATCAAGGACACTTTCACCTTTGACACTCACCACGCTTGATATTGCAATCTCGAAACAACAATAATCCGCACTTTATACTGAGAAACTTCACGGCGCACACTCTCAGATGAAGCTGCGGCGCGGAGTACGGCCGCGCTAGCTCAAACCACACTGCAGATTCAACTGAGGCATCCAGCAATCACATGAAGCAGCGACGACACTGGGTCTCCGGTCCTCCTTGGGGGCGGCCTAGACCATGGCCGCGATTTTGGCGAAGTTTTCACCACCAACACACATCGCAGGCACCTACCATCTCGCACTGTTTACCTTTCGCAGCCGCAATGGCGCCCTTTCTATTTAAAATACTCGTAATATCTGTTTAATTGACAAATATAGGCTGATTAACTCGTCATACACCAGCTTAGTGATTTTTATAGGCTTAACGCATTATACATACATTTAACTATCTGTTTCACTTCATGCCGGTAAAGCGAAAACGCTCGGAATTTCCAAAATTCAACGCTCGGAATTGCCAGAAACGCTCGGAATTTCCAGTAAAAGTGAAGCCGTTTCCGGTCGGTCTCTGAAAGAAGGGTGCACGCGAAGCAGCGCTGGCGAACGAGATACGACGATCGTCTGAAAACCAACCCCCAAACCGATTATACTTCTCTTTTTGTTTTATCTTGTCAAGACACTGATTGCACTGAGACGCTGAAGTAAAACCAAAAAAATTGCGAGTGATACGATCAAAAACGCTTAGCACGCTCACGATGGTCCCAATTATCAATATACGAAAACTGCCCCGCCGTGGTGGTCTAGTGGCTAAGGTACTCGGCTGCTGACCTGCAGGTCGCGGGTTTGAATCCCGGCTGCGGCGGCTACATTTCCGATGGAGGCGGAAATGTTGAAGGCCCGTGGGCTCAGATTTGGGTGCACGTTAAAGAACCCCAGGTGGTCGAAACCTCCGGAGCCCTCCACTACGGCGTCTCTCATAATCATATGGTGGTTTTGGGACATTAAACCCCACATATCAATCAAACCGTACGAAAACTAGGGCAGAAACGGAGATAACGCACTCTAGGGAGATCGCGCAGTGCTGCCAAACCGAATGTGCACGCCTGCCAATGGTGATGACTGGACGGCACGCACTATACTTTTTCTGATGCTTGAAACTCGCGCTCCGCTGTTCGGGCTTCATTTGACGCCGACAGTACTTCGCTTCTCATTCTAAAGGTTTCAGGTTTCAAAGATGATCTTAAGCAGGGTGTGCTCTATTAAATTGTCAAACCATTCAAATTCGATGCTTGAAAGGTATCGGACACACGGGGACACCTGCAAGGAGTGCCTCCCCATGATTTACGCCACTGATCTTGGAAATCGCGCGTCACCGATCGTGAGAGATCCGACCTTCGTAGCTACACGTCAAACGGAAATGCACGCCATGACAAAGTGTTTGGGGAAGTTTAACCGATGACATGCAATGACAAATACTGATACGCCACGCGCATACGGCAGATAAGCTTGTCGGACGAAACGCGCCGCAGTCGGGGCAGTGCATCTGCCACTACTGGCAGTTAAGTTTTAAGTTTCAAAGTGCATCACGATCTTCGTCACGTGACGTTTGCGTCTGATATGGCTGCAGGGCGCTGTGCAACGCTGTGACACTTCTCCTTGTTCTCAGCATTGCCAGACGGGGAAAAGTGCTGTAGCGTCCAACGACACCACAGGGGCCAAGCCGGAGAGAACCTCGTTTTCAAACAGTCGGTCGCAAACGCTCTTGACATTTTGCGTCATTGTGCCCCATCGAAACTGCCCTAACTGCGACTCAACGTGAGTACTAGCCAGCTGTCCTTTGAGGGAACTCTGAAGGGCTCAATAGAGATTGTCTTTTGCTTACTGTGTTTAAAATTCCCGCTCATGTTTTGTTTGAAAAAAGCAGATCAATCTGTTGCCGGTAACATCTTTTGGTCTATTAATGCTAAATCAAGCTTTCAAGTGATTTTGTTTTCTACTTTGAGCAATACGAATTATTGCATTATTTTTTTTTTTGATGACATGTTTTCAGCTATTTCAGCGTAATGACGTGTTTCTTAATATAGCATCCTACGCTTGTTACTTTAGGTCCGTTCGATTCACCTGCACGGTTGCACCAACCGGAACCGGTTCACAGCTGTGCACGTGAAGTTCAGAAATTCTGCAATGCGAGTTCAGTGATGCAGGCATAGTGCGGCACCCGAAACGAATGACGAGGTGCTGACAAGGTGCAGGCCTTATTTCTGTTCACTTAGTTTACATCGTTCAGCTAACACTGACCGATGGAAAACCGCACATGTTTACAGTTTATGGGGCGCAAATGTCTTGGCGAAACACGTCGCGTTAAGTGGAGGCGGGTATGGCGCTTACGCCAAAGTTATCTAGAACACTGTAGCCAAAGTGCTGCGTCGTCTGCTCAGCTGCATGCGCGGCTGCACCAAGCTGGCACCGTCAGCGTAAGAGGTGCAGAAAAATCGCGAACCAGCGCTGCACTGGCTGCACCTTTCGAACGCATGGCAGGGTTCAGAGGTTGCCGAAGCTGCACCATTGAAACGAATAGCAAGGTGCAGCCCCTCGTGAACTGGTTCATGTCACGGAGGAAAGAAAAAGGTTCATGTGGTGCAGGTGAATCGAACAGACCGTTCTTGAATTACACACCTTTCCTTCCTCCGTGTTGAAATAAATCGCTGATAAATTTATAAAGACACAACACTGCAAATAATAATAAATACAAACAAATGTATTTATATTGAGCGGCTTTGTTCACTTTTACAACTTCCTTCACAATTTTAAAAGCCGATCGCTAAGGCCATGTTTCACGTAATCTTGACGTCGTGAACAATGTATGCATATAACATTCAAAAAATAATGAAAAGTTTTATCAAAACATTTGTCAAACTAGATTGAAACGTTTTTTGTTTATTATTATAAAGTATCAAAATATTGTTTTCTTCACAATTACGAAACTGCGCTCACATATTGACGTCACCGACGACGAGAGGTTTGCTTCGTCACGTGACACACAAGCGTTTTGTGAGCGCATTTCCAAGGTAAACGCATTTTGGACGTGTTTTATTGTTCTAAGATAACCGAGGTGGCTCCGTACTCGGGCTTGTTGCGCGCGCGATATTTTTGCACGTTTTTTCCGGATCACAAGATCCCGAGGCGTCGATGTGAATTTTCATTAGGACTGCGTAAGGCGTCGGAAATTTGTTTTCCGTGGAGTATTGTGTGTGCGCGTACGAGGCTTAGGAGCTAGGCCTAACCTCTGTGTCGCCTCGCTCTTGCCCCGGCCACTACCGTCACCGCAGAAGCTCCGTTCGTTATGAAACGAACGGAATACCGGAATCGATGCAGTCTTGCAAAACTCGCATCTCTTGAAGTAAATCGGCTTCTATTTGACTGAGGCGGCTGCTCTCGCCGAGAGTGCCGCTTTCAAGAGCTTTTTTTTTTTTTCTTTCTCCGATTCCGTTTAACCCGATCCCCATCCAGTGAAAGTTGAATCGCGTCGACAACGTTTGACCCTGTTAGTTCTTTGTCTTATTAATTTTTCTTGTAACGACTGGCATTGGCAGGAGCCGTTTCGCAATTCGTGAGTTTTAACTGTACGCGTTTCGCTTCTGTCGTCCATTTAGCAGCACTGTTATCGAGAAGACGACGTAGTTTCTGCTCTAGAGCGTGCCTTTTGCGCGAAGTGCGCCGTAGCCCAAGCACGCGTCTGCTTCTCAGCCCGGTCGGGGTTTTTCTTGCGGTTAGCTTCGGTAACGCTACGTGAAACCGCCGTACCTTCGATTTCGATCGTTCTCAAAAAATTCTCTCTCTCTTTCTCCCCCCAACAGCTTTTGTACATAACATTTTGTACATACGGTATTCAAGTGATGAGTTCGAGTAATACACAGAGGGCGGGGAAAAGCAGCCGGGATCGAGGGAACAAGTCACCGTCGGCGGCGACGACACAGTCCCCCAAGGCGGCCACTGCCACAGATGGGCATGCCAAGCCGCCCGACGGCTTCATTCCCAAAGTCCAGGTGAGTCCCTGCTGGCGCCCGCTGCCACCCTTCTCGCGTCGCACTTTTTTTTTGTGCCTCTTTGTTCTTTCCTTTCGTAATACTGTCTTTGTTTCGCGCGCTGTGCTAATTTCTTGTCAGAAATAAGTCGTGCTACCGTGTGCAGTCGATACCGCCTCGTCGGAGATTGGCGCCGAAAAGAACTTTCGTTGCAAAGCCATCCGTAATGCAGTGTCCCTTTGTCGTTTACTCGTATAACTTCCGACTTGTACGAATCGCTCGTGCCTAAATGTGAGCTTAGTTAACAGGGAGCAGAACGCCGTCGCTTGTTCTGTATATTATTGTCGGCTCCTGTGTCTTTGTTAACAAAGCACGCCTTTGAAGATGAATGACGACCGGCTAGCGCATCTCTCATTTATAGTATAAATCTGAAGGTTCGGTGTTGACCCTGCGAGTGGTGGCACTGTAAATTTAACGCTACAAATAGTGCCCTTAACCGTAGCAGTGTTACGCAAGGAAATTTATTGCACCTGTCATGTTGCATCACATTCATCCTCTTTTTTTTTGACGGTTGTTTTTTACGTTTAACATTGTCTGCAAGGCTTGCTTTTAGATGCCCATGTTGTTTGCTAACATGTGTTGTTTGTGGCATAAATCTTGCCCAAAATGAAAAGGTCAGCAGCTTGCTTCGGCACGTTTTATGTATAGCTTAAGGTCACCTGACATTTCTCATGGGGCGTCTTTGCCATAGTTACTTTTCAGGTCAGTGTGGTTAACTCATATTTATTGAGCGGAAATCAGCGAAGCATGTAGTGAAATATTGCTCTACTTCACTTGATATAGTTTTATTTATAGTGCTAGCTTCTGATGTTTAATGCATGCTTAGTTACAAAGGGCAGTGGTATTGTTAATTGCTTTCGCAGTGAACTATATAAATTTGAAACTAGCTTCACTTTGACCCATATTTCAGGTGCTTGCTTCTCCGTGTACATTGTATGAGTACACTTACCTCCAACACGCAGAAGCGTTGTGTTGTCGGTGCTACAATGTGAGACTTCTGTGTCTTCTTGCAGAGCGCACTTATTCAGTTGTAGCCGTTGTTCGATGCTTGGTTAGATTCTTGGGTGTATTACAGCACATGGTTTTTTGTAGAAAGGTCGATTTACATCGCCAAAAATGTATTGCAAGGAGGGCAGTTTTTGTGCTAGAGATAGGTTCATAACATAATGTGACTCGTTAGCGACTGTTCATTAAACACTTTTAACCACAGTAGCCTACCAAGGAAATGTGGCCCTTATGTAGAGGGTGACACTAAAAAAAGAATAAGGGAGCCTAGTATAGGACTGTGTGAAGTAGTAGTGAAGGAATCTATCCAAAGGGCTTCTCGTATTCGTTAGTAGTTTTTCTAAAAACTGCTTTTGGTGGTACCTGATCGAACCAAGTTGCACATCATGTGTAGGCCCCGCGCCCTTAAGGCAGGTGGGTACGCAACAGAAGAGCATGATGGGCAATATTTTCTGATCCCGGCACAAATACTTGACCACACGATTATCATGGGTGTGAGCATTAAGATGGCATGAGATTTTTTCTACTGCTGATTAAATTAACATATTCACCGACTCTCATTTGTCATAGTAAAAGTGTGCACGCTTTGTCAAGGTTTGTTGCAAAATTTTTGCGAACAGCCTAACTGACGCTGAGATGGCCTTATCCCTCTGCAGCCAACTCCCGAACAGATCAGGCTGGCACAGATTATCAATGACCCAACGAAGCAGGATGATCCGGACATCAAGAACAAAGTCCAACAGGTGAGAAGCAATTTGCAGTCCGATAGCACCGCACACTACCGCGTTAGGCTAGAGGGGACTGTTTTGCTCTAAGAAGCGCAACAGGTTTGCTTCCTATTGGGCATATGCCAGCTTAGCTTAGCTGCCAAGGCAGATGCTTCGAGCTGTGGGATCTTTTGTGTTCAATGACAGTTGGCAATGCACAAGCTGCTTCTGTGGACAGATCTGCCGATACCCCTGTGTGCTTTCAAGACTGCTGTGCATTAGCAGTTAAGTTCTCTTGGCTACTGCTACAACCCAGAACTCTAGTGATGTTAATTAGCTGTCTTTTTACTGACAAATATCTTTTTACAAAATTTCACTAGAAGGCACTCTCTTGCCTTCCACTGGTCATTTATGGTCAAAATTGCAATATTTAAAGGCCATGCTGTCGACTGATGAATGATATAAATATTCTAACGCCACTCTACTGTTAACATATAGGGAGCTTGCATGAACGGCGGCGATGCTACGCACTCTGGATAGGCAGCCATTTTTTTGTCGGAGGCGGCCGGGGAGGGTAACAGCGCAGTCCTGTTTGTGAGCGTTGGCCTAACTTGCAAGTGTGATCAAGAGCGTCGCAAATTTAACTCGAAAAAGTGTCGAGCACGGTGTCAGCATCACCGGAAGACTGCACCGCAGCACTGTGCCAGAAAGACCTCGAGCGGTACGAAGAGACTCGAGTTTGCTCCGAGTGGACCATTCACGCTTCGTACAGGCTTTGTACGGCCACAAGTGACGGGCACTTTTGGCCACGCGTCGACAGCTCCGATATTCATGAATTTCTCGTTCCGAGGACAAGTTTGAAAACCCGGGAGCAGGTGAAGTCCAGAAAGGCCCTTGAGGGTCACAACTTTTTGAAGAGTAGCTGGTTGTGGGAGCCGTGGGTGAAGAAATTCGCCGCCGACACCATGATCGTCGTCGCTCAAGTAAAAGGTGTTAAATTACTTGATTTTGCCATATATGCTAATGTTTGTTTCAGGTCCGATTAAATTCTCCGTGTGTTCTGAAGGCCCCCGTCGACGTCTTGTTCATGGGCAAGAGTGATGGCGAGATCCTTGCCGCGCACTACACATGCATGGTCGGGAACAGCGAAGCCTGCTCACATCCCACTGCGTTGTTATTCTACGTGGAGTATGACGCACGTGCACGAGAAGAGCGTTCTCAATTATGTTTAGCACGTCTTACTTGAGTGACGACGACCTTGGTGTCGGCGGCTCTTTCTTCACTCACGGCTCCCGCACTCAGCCACTCTTCAAAAAGTTGTCACCCTCGAGGGCCTTTCTGGACTTCATCTGCTCCCGGGTTTTCAAACTCGTTCTCGAAACGAGAAATTCAGGAATATCGGAGCTGTCAATGCATGGCCACAACTCCACGTCGCTTACACAGTCGGCCGCACGAAGCCTCAATGGGTCCACTTCGAGCAAATTCTCATGTTTTTCCACTCGAGGTCTTTCTGGCGTAGCGCTACGGTGTAGTCTTCCGGTAAGACTGAAATCGTGCTCGACACTTCCTGGAGTTAAATTTCCGGCGCGCTGGCACTCGATCACGCTTGCAAGGTACGCCAACGCTTGGAAACACGACTGCGCTGCTGCACTACTCGGCCGCCTCTGACAAAAATATGGCTGCCTACCCAAAGTGCATAGCGTCGCCGCCGTTCATGCAAGCTCCCTATTGCAATCCAGTTGCGCGTATACAAGTACTTGGCTCCCTTACTCATCCCTTGATGCACTGCATGCAGTCACATTGCAATAATAGACAGCTGTAACTGCCATGCGCAAAAAAAAAAAAAGCTGGGAAAGTATTCCTTCTCCCGAGCGTATATAGAATGTTTCTTATTTTGGGGAGCTTAGCATTTTGTTTGCATGTTATTGGCTTTATGGCAGTGAAGTGGTGGTGGTAGGTATTGTATACTCATTGCTGTCATTTCTACCGTAGGTGATGGAGGTGACAGGCCAGTCCAGTGATGCAGTCGTGATAGCACTGCATGACTGCGACAATGACCCCACGCGAGCCATCACCATGCTCATTGAGGGCAACAAGCAGGAGGTCAGTGCAAGATGCTGTTAATGTTCGTGTGGTGTTGCCTTGCTTCATTGAGACATGGAATCCTCGTTTGTGGTTACCAATTGGTTTTGTTCTTTCTGTGTGGTAGGGAGGAGGAAGAGACTACAAACATGGGGCTTACGGTAAACTAGACATTCCTTTTGCTTAAAGATTTTTGACTCTGCTCCTGGGTGAAATATATCACTGCACACTGCCCTTTTGGTGAAAGCGATAAGCAATTGACAGGAGGTTGAACATAGGGTGTTGCAGCAGGAATCTGTAATGGTTTCCTTCCTTTCTAGTAATGCTTGCAGCTAATACGTGGCATTGGCAATCATATTTAGTTCAGTGTAGCCCGGTAAGTTGTACAATAATTCACTCATTGGTTATATTGTGACTAGAATTACCAAATGCAGAGCAAGTTTTTCTGATACCTCTGTTCATTACAAGTGTAATCCTCCTGAGCAGTGGTATAAAAGTTTTGTCACAAATTGCCAGGCAACCAGAACAGCGGTCGGGAAGGGACCACATTGCCAGTGCCTGTAAATTAAGGGGGGACGCGGCTTTGGCATCGCGAAATTTGGCCAAAAAATTGATTTTCTGAAAATCTCATTTTCACATTCTGTGACCTCTTTTCTATCTAATTTCGAAGTTTCGTCCCTGAAAACAGCGTAGAGATGACGTAAAAAATTTTTATCGAAGCTAGGGTGGCGATAATTTCACAGAAATTGCGAAAAAACGGCGTTTTTCGAACCGCGATATCTCCGCAACCACGTAACCTAGCGCCGCCATCTTTGTCTCTATGGATAGCGCGATTCTTCCGTTTCAAATTTGCCGCCTCGGCCGGCTGAACCAGGCAAGAGCAAGCCCACAGCAAGCCAAAGTGTAAAGGTATCACAACAGTTTCCGATTGGCGACGCGCGTCACGTGACTGTACGGCGGCTCCGCATTGGTCGCCCGTGCGGTCGCTTGTAGCAATCGGCGCAAATGTCGTCTGCTCTACGCACTTACAGCGCTGACGGGCCGCTTACTGCATTTGTTTTCAGCTCGTCACGGCGTGGTTTCGTGCGGTCGCTTGTAGCAATCGGCGCAAAGGTCGTCTGCTCCACCCGCTGACGGGCCGCTTACTGCATTTGTTTTCAACTCGTCGCGGCGTGGTTTCGAGATCGCATCGCGCTGCGATAAGACCGGCGCTCGTGATAGGAGAAAAACGTTATCCAGTTTGGCGCATTGCAGTTTTGAGATCGGTTCCCGCATGTGATCATGGACCGGCGATCGTTCAAGAAGAAACGCAAGACTGCGCAGCGATTTGGTGCTCGTAAGCCGAAGTCGCTGATCGTGAAAAAGAAATTCAGTCCGGCAACTTCTGCGAGAAGCGACGACGGTGTGCGGCACGACGAGGACTCGCAGCCGAGCACAAGCACGCACGGAGCATCGTCCGCGAGCATCGACGAAACTGTTCATATGCCTGTGGAGCAGTGCTTTGTGCTGCCTGAGGAAACAGCCGTTCGTCGTTCCGCCGCAGGCTGCAGACAGCGCGGATGCGCAGCCAAGCACTTCGCGCGAGGATGTAGACGCCGCGGATGCTCAGCCAAGCACTTCGCGCGAGGATGTAGACGCCGCGGATGCTCAGCCAAGCACTTCGCGCGAGGTTGTAGACGCCGCGGATGCTCAGCCAAGCACTTCGCCCGAGGATGCGAGGCCGTCTACCAGCTCCACCAGTAGCACGATTCGGGCCCGATTAGAGCCTCGTTTCGTGTCAGCGGAGGCATCTCGCGAACGCGCCGCGGCTGTTCAGGAGTCCCCGACAGCAGTGTCTGCGACGGAGCGCAAGATGTCACTGATGGACCAAGGGGACGAGAGCGACATCAAAACGGAAGGCGGAGACGAGTTTTTCCTTGTGCAACTCGCGGCCGTGAATGGTCTGTTTGGCAGTGCCCTGTGCCCGCAGTGCAAAGAGCCGGGACTCAAAATGAAGCCCGGAACTAAGCACGGGTTAGCGGTAAAGATGGTGCTCACCTGCATTGCTTGCGACGCGGACGCGAAAAATGCATGGTCGTCGCCGCGAATGGAAAACAGCAAGTCATTTGAAGTAAATATTCGGGCCATGCAAGCTATAAAAACTATTGGAAAGGGATCAGCTGCACTCAGTGATTTTTGGTCTGTGATGAATGTATCACATAGGGGAATTCACCACAAGACTTTTCAAAGGCATCTCAAGGGGGAATTTCGGCCTGCTGGCGCAGCAGCCGCGGCACGTGTGTTTTGCGACGCTGTTGCAGCCGTTCGCAATGTGTACAGCCAAATGGAGGGAACACCCACCAAGAATTTCACGGTGGTGTACGACGGGACGTGGATGACACGCGTCCCACATCGGCGTGGGCACGGTCATTGAATTCTACACCGGATTAGTGCTTGACAGTGTTGTCCTGTCCAATTACTGTCGTGGATGTGCTGTGGGCCCCAAAGAAGGAGACGACGGCTGCAGTGAATGGAAGGAAGCACATGTTTGCCAGAAAAACACAGAGGCAAACTCGGGCCAAATGGAAGTCGAAGCGGCCCTCATACTGTTTCGGCGCTCACTAAAAAAAAATGACCTGCGCTACACAACCATCGTTTGCGATGGCGACAGCTGCACTTTCTTAGCTCTGTGTCAGGACCAGACTTACGGTTTTATACCCCTGAAGAAAGACGATTGTATCAATCATGTTAAAAAGAGGATGGGCACAGCCCTGCGGGCCATCATCACAAAGAGCAAGAAAGACCAACCTATCGGCGGAAAAGGTGGCCTTACACAAAATTTGATCAAGCAACTGACTGACAATTATGGCCAAGCCCTTAGGCAGCATGCTGAAGTGGAGGATATGCAGCGAGCGGTCATGGCTACATTCTACCACACCACTTCGACTGACCAGGATCAACACCACGAACTTTGCCCACCAGGTCCTGATAGCTGGTGCAGACACCGGGCTGCAGAAGCTAAAGGTGAACCGCAGCCACCCCATAAGTACCACCTGGGACGACACGTTGCTGCTGCCCTGCTGCCTGTGTACCAGCGACTTTCGGACGCACAGCTTCTTGCGCGGTGCCAGGGCAAAAAAAACTCAAAATGCTGCCGAAAGCCTGCACTCAATTATTTGATCAATTCTGCCCAAAGAAGAGCATGCTTCATTGATAGCCGCAGAAACTGCTGTCAGTGAAGCAATCTGTAGGTATAATGCTGGGAACCTCCATGCCTACACCCAACTTTGCACATCTCTTGGTCTCCAACCTGGACGCCATGCACTTCGTAAAGCAGCCGAAAAAGATGCCATCCGGAAAAAAAAGGCTGCGAAAGCTCATCAGGCTAAAGGTCAGATCGCTGCACTGCAAAGGACACTAAGGGCTACAACCCTGATGCCTATAAGGCATGTAAACCGTGACTCAAGACTTTGAACCTCGTTTTCTCAATACTGTTTTTTTGGCATGTTGCTCAGCTCGCGGAGCAGATATCTTCGCAACTACTTGACAGATTTAGATTTTTTTTTTTGTAATGCTTCTTGAACTGTGCTTCAGGGGGCTGCGTTCTTATTTTTAAAACTTAGCCTTTTAAAAATTTTTAGTAGGGTTTCTTGTTTGTAGTGCAAATGTGCTCACTGAAGTATCAGTGGAGAAAACATGAACTACAAATTTTAATGTTGCAAAAAAATAATTTTGAAAACGCAGCCCCCTACAGCATACATTCACCTCTGCACACAGTGTTTACCAACTTTCTATGTCATTTTTTAAACTCTCCGGCCGCTCCACGAGGTCCAGTAATGAAATTATTTGTTTCTCAGAAAGTTTTCATGATATCATCTAGAAATTCGTATGGAAGCATTATGAGGTCATTTTTAGTCTCTGTGCCAATTTTCATCAAGATCTAACCAGAAACAAGAAAGTTCATTCTGAAAGGCACGTCCCCCTTTAAATTCTGCTTATTTCTCTAGTTATAACGGATATAAAGAGCAATTCGCGCGAGCGGACCTTGGAGTCTGAAGCACAGTAGAATTTTAGTGATACGAATCCAAAGCGAGCGCGTAAAATATTCGTAACAGCCCGAATTCGTATGAACCAAAAAACTAAAAGCTGATAGAAATGATGAACAAAAGTCTGTGATGTTCTTTTAAAATTTCCTGTCTTCATCGTCTCTTAATTAAGTGGCATGGTTTCCTCGCTCATTCTGCTGGCGCAGCGCATTCACAGTTGACATCAGAGCAAGCGAAAGCAGTCACTTCAAAATTCACTCGCCTCCCCGCTTAAGCAGCCAAAAACCGCGCCGCGAAGTCGACACAAAAAAGAAAAATGAGCGTCCTGAAGAATTCGCAGCCAGCGCGGCCGGAAAACCACGTCCGCACCCGCGGAAGACGTTCACATTCGTTCTGCCCCTCGTATACATGCCACCCCCGCTGCTGCCATTGACGCTTGAGAATTTATTTCATTTTGCCCGTTTCCTGAGGACTGAAGTTCGT
The DNA here is from genome assembly GCA_013436015.1 of Rhipicephalus annulatus. Classification (NCBI taxonomy): domain Eukaryota; kingdom Metazoa; phylum Arthropoda; class Arachnida; order Ixodida; family Ixodidae; genus Rhipicephalus; species Rhipicephalus annulatus. Next base: position 512,595 of record WOVY01012440.1, read on the forward strand.
ACTGAGTTATAATTATGCATACAAGGACCTGAAAAGAAACAGTTTACACCTTTACTAACGTTATTTTGGAAGACACGCCAGCCGATGTGACACGAGCGGACACAGCAGCGCCGACAGATTCAGCCGACAGTGCAAAAGCAAGACACGTTCGGGCAAGCCGACTCGCTGGTGCTGCATCTTCTACTTCTGGTGTTATCAGCTCTCGTAATCCAAACCAGGCTCTCGACGACCGCGTCCTTGTCAAGGCTGTGAGCGTTGACGTGCCGCGCGGGTAGTTCGCAATAGCGCCAACACTACTCACCGCCGATGCTTTCGCCGCCATGTTGATTTGCGGCTCGTTGTTGACATCATGTGGTTTGAGAGATAGAGCGATAAAGCAGCAGGTGAAGTCAAAGCCGGGAAGCAAATAGGTAATACTATGCTATCGCGTGGCGAGAAAATTTTTTTGCGTCAGCCTCGCGGCATGTTCTTGCCGCGTTGTGCTGTGGCACGCAGTGGTCAATCGTGCATTCGTATCATCCGCGGTGGCTGGGAAAACCATTCGTATAACACCGAATCACGGTGTATTTTACGTAATGTCCATTCAAAACAACCTTAAAATTCGTATTGTCGCGAAATTTGCATCAACCGTAATTGCATGATCGAGATTCTACTGTAGCTGTACTTAAACCGCCGACAGCATACGAACTGCGTGCTTCACCTGCGTCATTTGATCTTGTTGGAAAGCAAAAAAAGTGAAGACAAAACCACGTGCAGCATGTAATTACATTGGTTGCTTGAGGCACGTGACTAGCATGTGGCTTCCCGTTTGGCCAGGAAAACTTGCTGGTAGTGTCTGCCACCATTTTGCAAAGGTATCGCCCATGTAAAGGTGTCATATTCATAACATGCTCGTGCGTCTCGCTATGCCCGGCGGTGCAAAAAAGTTCCAATTGAGTTTTCAGTTTAGTTTATTTACCATGTACAGCTGTACAGTAAGTGGCTGGGACAGAGGAAAAAAGCTGTATAAAACAGCTTGACAAAGCCCCATATCCCCATTAAGGGGAGACGCTCCTCGAAAGCACTTTTTTTTTTGTTATTCAACTTAGAGCTTCAGAAATTGGACCACTGATGCAGTTTTTCCTCCTGATTCCAAATCTGTAATCAGTTTTTACATAAGTGCAATAGTTTGGGAGTTGTGTTTCAAGTAATGGTGAAACTTGATAAGTTTTCCGGGAACTTTCGCGCATACTAAATGTTCATGCAGAGAGTTGTTCAATGGCTCCTTTTGCTCCCTATTAGCCATAGAGTGCCGATATCTAGCTAGAAATTGTGCTCCAACTTTGAAACTATGAAAAAAACATCTGTGTAGCAAAGTACCCTTTTTTTTCCACTCGACCACCATTAAATTTATTAATAGATATTTACAGCTGATAGGTTGTGCTGATTCAAGTAGATATCGGCACCCTACGCACTCTCCTCAATGTGTGTGCCAAATTTCGTCGTCGTATGACCATTCTAAGTGCCCGAAACACTTCCCGCAAAAAATGCAAATTGGCCAAAATTGCGAAATGAGAAAAACGCGTTTGAAAGTTTGAAAGTCTGTATTTACAAAAATGAAAAACGCAGTAGCACGAAACTTGTGCTGAACACATACACACATGTCCAGAGGGAATATCAGTTGTCTAAAACTCTCCAGCACCGTAGGTTTTCCCTTCCCGGCTGGTGCGGCAGGACTCTTCCACCCGGGCCCTCTTGGCTGCACTGCGACGGTGTGCCCTCGCCTCAGCGGTCTGACGCACATTCATCTTGTGCATGCGCATGCTGTCTCGGCGGTCGCTGAGGGTAACCAGGGCCTCCGAAGGAAGCACCCCAAGCTCTTCCAGCACCTTTTCAAAGCTCGCGTGGCCCCGGTTGAACCACAGGACTGCAATGGCTGTGGCTGTTTCCACAGCAGTCCGGGAAGCAAACCGGGTCTTTGGACACAGCAGCCATATTTTGCTGTTCAGGGACTCGGCCGCGTTCTGTGTCTTGCCGTGGAGGCACCGGGCAAGCAGCTTCGCATCTGTGAGACGCTTGTAGATTGGGAGGACTGCCAAACCCTGGGCCTTGGTCAGGAGGGGGGTGTGGCACGGTGCAGGCTGGCCCTGCGCCTCAGCACGTCGGTGCTTGCACCACGAGTCTGGGCCTGCAGGACAGAACTTGTGACTTCCAGCACCGTCTGTTGAGCACGAGTGCAAACATGAGGCCCATATGGCAGTGTACATCTTGTGGACATTTCCCCGATTGTTCACAATGGCCACCTGAAAGTAAGTTTGAAGCTTCTGGATGGTGGTCTCCTTCAGCTTCTCCCCTCGTGGAAGTGGCGTTGGCAGCTTCCGCAGGCCGGTGCCCAGACGTTTCGCCACGTGGTTGGTGCACTCCTCTTTTTCAATTGGAGTGTCAGGGTACACGTTGGCATCACAGACCCCGTTGTAGGCCTTGCTGTCTCCATCGCTTAGGAAGATGGTGAACCGCAGGGGTGTCTCATAGTCCACAGTCCTCTGCCAAATGCGCACTGCAGCTTCGGCCTCCATGGCATGCGAAGAACAGTCGCAATTCTTCTCACAAACGGGATGATGAAACGCCTGCCATGTTTCTTCATCGCCTCCCATGTCGTTATGCAAACTGCACGCCAGGCAGAAGTTGGAAAGCACTTCATAGTCCAGGCACAAACCAGTGTCCAAGGACACTACAGTTCCCACACCATTGTGGCTTTTGTGGCCTCTTTTTTGCCATGTGCCGTCAAACATGACTGGCACGTCACTGTTACCAGCCACCTCTTTGGTGACGCTGCGTGCCCTTTGCATGTTTTCACAGACAGCCTTCACTGCCGCACTGTGAATCTTTTTGCCGATAGCATGGAAGGTCTTATGGTGCATAGGGTTTGGCAATCCAACTACTGCACAAAATCGTGAAAGTTGCTCATGCCCGATACCGACGGCACGCGCTGCAAGCACCACTTTCAGGTTCACGGCAAAGGCGTCACGCGAACTCCCGCTGTCGTAGCTTCTGCTTGCACCGCGGCCGCCATCTGACGCGACCCGCTTCGACGAGTACGCGGACGAAAGGATGCTCTCCGAGCACTCCGCATTCTCGCAGTGTAGCTCCAGAAACGCCGAAAGGCCTTTCCGCTTTTTATTCGGTGCCCGAACTGCGAGTTTACTCTCGTGACAAACGGGGCATGCCGCGCCTGCGACGACGGCCGTCAATGCACCCAACTCGCACAGCACTACGCTTTCGGCACGATCGGCATTCGGCCTGACATCGTTTTCGAATAACGCGATCTTTTTCTGCGATGCACTCACAAAATTCACTGCAGCGTTGATCTCGTCGTCGCAGTTGCCATGGTCGACGTTGCCGTGGTCGATGTTAGGCCTACCGGCCGCTGGCCCGTCGCGGACATTTTCGTTGGCGGTGGCTTTCTTGTACGTCCTCCGCCGCTTCCCTCTGAACTTGTTCTTACTTCTGTATTTCTGATGGTCGGCAACGGCCTTTTTCGGGCTTGCCATCGCACGAAAACAGCGAAAAATAACTCCGGAAAACAGTGAAGCGAACTACGGCAAGAAAACACGGGTGCTGTCAGCCAATGGCGGCCCTGCGTTAGTGGCGCGCGGTTTGAAACGGCGGGAAAAGACTGTTTTTGTTGCTTTTTTTTTAGATTTTTCGTGAACGTACGAGACTTCAAGAACCGGGATCGTGGAGAGTAAGGACAACTCTACACGAGCCAGCGGCCGCAATATGGCGGACAGCTCTCTTCGCGGCCCCGCGAGCACGCGAACAGCAGCCCGTTTTGTGTAAATTTCGTGATGCCGCGCGTCACTGCCGCTCACTCAGACGCGTTTTTCACTGACTTCTGATGCTTATTTCGCTGTGATATTTTCAGATGTCAAAATATAATGTATAAAGATGATAAAGCAACAAAAAACAGAAAAGGTGAAATTTGGAAAAAAAACGCGACTTTTCGACCCGCGTCTCCCCTTAAACACGGGACAGTTTAAACCAGCTTTGCATCAGAATAAAAAACTTAAACAAACTATACTAACCAAAAACTCGCATGCTATACATTGAAAGAAAGAAGTAATCAAACAGAAAATAATACTACACACAAAAAAATAATAAAGCATATATAAATAAAAATATTAGAGAGCATACGAACATTTTCATAATTAATTCCTAATTTATTTAGTATATTTGGCAAGCAATAACTCAGTGTCTGAAAGCCATAATGTGTGCGCGGTCTCGGCACATGCCAATATTCAGAGTGTCGGTTTAGGCACGTTGAAGGATTTAATTGCAAGTTAGCTAAACTACGTATATAGCCGCGACCTTTTATGGTATCAGATCTACAAGAGACTGCTAAAGAATATTCGTAGAGCAGGTTTAATTTGATTATTTTGTATTTAGCAAATAATTGTGAAGTATGGGCATTAAAAGGGAGGTTAGCAACCGATCGTGGTGCCTTTTTTGTAAGATAATAAGATTACTAATAGATTGCTTTGTTCCATCTCAGAAGTCATCCAAGGTTTGTGAGCACGCTTTGGCTTTTTCAAAGGCGTAAGAGGAAAACATTTATTGTAAAGTGAAATGAACGTTTGCATGAACTAGTCGTAAGCTAAATCAGCCGTGGACAAGGAAAACAAGTTGTCCCATTTTGTTCGCTCAATTTCAACCCGAAAGTTCGAAACAGATTTTAAATTCACTGGTTGATATAGTATTCCAGAAACGGACTGTCTGGGCTAATAACGGAATTGGGGCACAATGAAATATATAGGGAGGTAGTCACTAATCGCGGTAGATATAGTGCCTGAAAGTATGGATACTGAGGAAAAATTTGTTACGAACAGGTCTAATAATGATGCACTCGATTGAGTAATACGAGTAGGAGTGACAATGACATTTGATAAAAAGTGAGAATCAAGAAGTGTGGAAAGATCCTTTTGTTTTTTTGTGTGTTTTCTAACATATCAACATTCAGGTCACCTCCCAATACAATGCTATAATTATGCTCTTTTATGAAAGCAAACATCTGATCCAAGAACTCCATAAAGTTGTTAATATTACCATAGGGAGGTCTGTATACTGTCACAAATACACAGTAGTCCACTTTAACAGATACAATTTCACAGTCATCCAAGCATTGACACCACTCATTTAACCGTTCGTATCTCATTTCATGTTTAAGGTACATACATACACCACCTCCTGCTCTTGTTTTTTTATTTAAGTACAATGTATTGTAACCTTCGATAGTGATAACATCCAAGTCGTCGCGATACCACGTTTCTGTAAGCATTATTACGGAAAAATTTAATTTAAACTGATCAAGAAGAGCAAAGAGGTCGTCGTCATTACAACGTGCGGACTGCATATTATTATGAAGTACAGCTAGGGGTGACTTGCCCAGATTTTCAAAAAGTGTGTTTACTTGACAGGGACTAGAAGACTTTATATCAGTGTTCATTTGCATATGATAGAGATAAATACATATAAACAGGCAATAAGGTTACTGAGTATAACAAAGTATCAGCTCTTGAATAGAATGCATAAGTAAAAGTAAATAAAATACGTAGTAATGATGGTTTATCATCATTTGCAGTACCACACTTTTGTTCCACAAATTTTGATAACCAAACATGGATAACAAACAAGTGATGCATAGTATTTAGAGCAATAGCATTATTCGAGTTTGCAACAATATTACCGGTATAAAACAAATATTCAGTTGTGTAGTACCAATTAAATATAGAAGCAGTGATTACACAAGGTGCCGTGTAGCATGCAAAAACTGCATGAAAAGGCATTTGGATTACATTCTCCTGTTTAGCAAAAAAATAAAGGATCGAAAGAAATATAGCATACAGAATCGCAACTAAAAAGACCATTATAATGATTTGTTACACTACCCGCACCAAGTCCTCCTCGCAGGTTATGCACAGAACTGCTGTGTTCTTTAACTTCCGCATCGGAATCTTTTCCTGTGACACTCAGATGAATTTCCATTTCTTTTCTTTCCTCACTTGCCTTGCTTTAGCTAGGAAAATTTTGTTTTCACAACAGAGGTGCTCATTAACGTATATTAAGCCATCTATGTCGAACCCTAAATCTCTTGCATTCAGTTTTCTTTGCCGCCGAAAGCATCCTGCCTCTGGCAGTTCTCGAACGAAATCTCACGATCACATGTGGCTTACTCTCATCTTTAGATAGCACACGATGTGCAACGTCTATGTCTTTGTCAGTTATGTCGGCCTTTAGACATCCTGCAAGTTCTTCAACTTTTCTCAGGAGATTCTCCTCTGGCACAACTGGAAGCATCTGAATTTTCACATTCATATTTCTTGAGTATTGTTTAAGCTCGGTTATCTCACTCCTAGCCTGCTTCATCTCTTTCTTTAGAAGTTCGTTCTCATCGCGGCACTGCTTGATTTTGGCCCTAGTCATAGCGAGCTCATCCCTGACAGCCTGAACATCAAGCTTGAATTTTTCAAAACCATCACTCAAGAATTGTACAGATTTTTGAAGACCAGCGATTTCCGACTGAACTTTTTTATTCGAGGTAGTGATGCAAGCAACGTCGGATTTAATGCCTGACGCGAATGAATCTAACTTAGTGACCAACTCAGTCAATACTTTAGCAACCTCTTTTATGCTTCCTGGTTGCTTTTCAGCCATGGCCTTTGCAACGTCGTGTGAGCCACATGGATTCATTTCACTGGTCATCTCAAGCTTAGCAATATAGGACAACAGTACAACAGGAGACAGAAAACAGTCACAAAATAAAACTTGGTGCAAGTGACATTTCACATCTCAACATTAGCTTCGAAAAAAAAATGTAACGCTCAAAACACTCGTGGCAGCAACAGCGACGGGATGGCATGGTACGCGAAGGCACGCAATAATAAAAAAAAAATACACCAAGCTGCAAGTTATATAAGAGTAGCTTAGTATGCGTCCACCCATCGCCGTCGCTGCCACAGTGCAAAAAGATGCGCTCCCGGGAAAAAACACCGCCCCCCAAGATGAGAGCGATAATCCAAATTGCGGCAGTCTTAACCAGATGGCAGTTCATGTGACGAAGTCTGACCCTGGTGCAAAGCAGCAAAAATGAATAGCGATGGAATAGCTGGTATTTCAACAACCTGGTGGACCACTCAGACCTGCCAAGTCTTCCGGATTACCCGTACGATGTACGAATTTTGACCCCTTTGTACGGTTGTACGGTTGACACAAGAATCTTCCGGGAAGCGTGCAAAAACGTAGTTTTGCGGAAATTTTTAGCCGTTTTTAGCAGAAAATTTACTGTTGGTCTGGCAACTTTGGTGAGACTAATCAAAACCAACTGCCATCGCCATCACTCAATTGATCGAGCTTGCGATGTTCGCCTTGTTGTGCTTTGTTAGCGGTTGAGTTGGCGTGCTTCGAAGCAGTGGTGTTGGTGTCTTGGTTTGCTGTCAGCCATGGCTCTTAGTAAAGAGCGGGAGTGAAAACAGTACTTACAGGTGTTTTTGAAGCAGTACACATGCGAATTCCCCTGCATCGTGGAATCGAGGAAGGGCAAGCATTTTGTGTTCTGCGCCGTGTGTGGCTGCGACATCAGTGTTTCTCACGGAGGGAAAACCGACGTTGTCGCTCACGTTTCATCCAAGAAACACATAAGTCACGTGCAATGCCAAGAAAAGCAGCAGCAGCTGGGACAGGTTTTTTTTTTTTTTTTTCACAGCGGAACTCTGATAGTGACGTGATCCGAGCGGAATGTCTCTTCACTGGGTTTCTGCTGGAACATAACCTTCCATTGACCGTCTCTGACCACGGGGTCCCCTGCTACGAAAGATGTTCCCTACTTCGGATGTCGCAAAGCGGTACGGCTGTGCGAGAACCAAGACAAGTGCAATTGTTGGCGAGATGGCAAACCATACTCAGGAGCGCATAGTGAGTTCCTTGAAGCAAAAAGTTTTCTCGGTTGCCATTGACGGCAGTAATGATAGCCACTCGCAGTTGTACCCGTTCGTGGTGACATACGTGGAGGAGTCTGGCTTAGTTGAGTCGACTACTTTCTTTGTGTACGTTGACAGGACAAGCAAGTGGTCGCAACATAGGCAACCTAATTCTGGAGGCTCTCGCGCCGTTTCATATGCCGGTCACGAACTGTGTAGCGTTTTGTTCCAACAACGCCAACGTGATGCTTGGTAAAAAAAATGGCGCGGCAGCAGTGCTGACGGAAGTCCAAGAAAATTTGATTAAAATTGGGTGCGCATGCCACTTAATAAACTTGGAAGCTGAGAAGGGAGCAGTGTGCCTTCCAGCAAAAGTGGACGAAGTTCTTGTAGATATATTTTATTACCTGGAAAAGTGTGCTAAGAGGAAGGAGGCCTTGAGGCAGTTTCAGGAAATTCATGATGCAGACTTCAGAAAAATTTTGAAACAGGTCCCAACTCGATGGCTATCTCTTGGGAAATGCTTGACCAGGCTCCTGGATCAATGGAAGCCTCTGTTGAGCTTCTTCTTGCACGAAGTGAAGGACAAAAAGAGTCCCAGCTTTCTGGACTCATACCATATCCCAAAGGCAGCAGCAAAGCAAGCAACAGCTCCAGCAGAAAAGCCTGATCAGTGCAAAACGAAAAGAAAGAACTTGACACAGGCTCCTTCAGTGCCAGCGAAGAAAGCCAAGGTTTCCTGCACACAGAAGACTGACCAGCACTGCCCAACATGTGAAGAACGGCTTTTTGTTTTCCTCAGCCTGGAAACCAACCGAGCATATTGTCTCTTCTTGCAGAATATTATTCCCATTTTCGAGAAAGTGAACCTCTCCTTGCAAGCACAAGCTCCCCAGATCCACGTGCTACAGTCGCTTCTCTTGGAACTTCTTCGAGACATTTTCTCAAGATTTGTAAACCCATCGTGGCTGAAACGAAGCCCAGAGCTGCTCAACTTGGACTACCATAGCAGGGAGGCACAGAAAGGGGACGAGGACCTCATCATTGGACAGGAAACTAGGACTCTGGTAGACAAGCTAAAGCCCAGTGAGCAACAGGAGTTCTTCGAGGCAGTTCGGCACTACTTTGTGACAGTATGCAACTTAGCAGGGACGGCGTTGCCGTTATGTACGAAGGTATGTGGCACAAACATGGCCGCAAAATGGCATGACACTGGACTTAGTTTGGATTTCGCAGTCCTGTCGAACTTCTTCCTAGCTTGCAGTTGGCACAAGGCTCTGCCAGATCGAGCGTAAGTTTGGCAACAGTTTCATGGTTCTGTCTGTGAGCGAAATGTCTGTGATGAGTCGGCTCGAAGAAGACGAGAGGGACAAACTCGTGGTGCTGGCATATTTTAGTCGCAGTGGCCACTTCAAGAAGGATTGTTCTTTTTGGTGTGCAAATTTCATAAGATTTAATATCTTTCATAAATAAAAACTAAATTTTAACTTTAAAACTGGTTTTTCTCAAAATGCGAATTTTGCCATTTTTTCCAATGTGCCCCTCCTTTTTCGGGCACTTCTAGTGCTAGGATCTGCATAAAATTTTGCTCACATTTTTTCCAAAGTATGACAAATGCAAGTATCGAGTTTAAGTTCCAATATTTTATTCTATAATAAACAATTGTGTGTAAACTTTACTAGGATAGGTGAAATGTGGACTTTTTACGTCTATTATTTTTCACGCGTATTACATATTTTGTAAGTGCTTCTTAATTAGTTATTTGCATTCTACACTTTATTGGAAACATTATGAACTATGAATAGTAAAAAATTACAGATGTTTAGGGATGAAAAGAGAGGGGCAAAAGGGTGAAGGTTTTCACTTTGTCTTGTTGCAGAGCTAGAAGTGTGAAACTTGCAAGAAAACTAATTATATATTTGAAATCAGCATAAAAAGTTCCAGTAACAGCTCAAGTTTCATTGCTGTAGAATGAATATTTAAAAAAAAAGTGTCTTCGAGTAGCATCTCCCCTTAAGCTTTAAAACATGCTCCAAACACCGCGCTGAGCCACCAGTGAGGGTGTTTTGCTAACCACACCTTGCACGTGTGCCAGTGATGTCACGTACCCTGGTAGAGGTCTATTGTATGTATCAAGTTGCAAATGAAAATTGAATGCGCTAGAGAGAAAGGTTCCAGTGTCAGACACTAAATTGGAATGATGGTTTCACATAGCTGCACCTTCATTGTTCTGTATGTAGAGGCAGTTGACTTGCGCTGGGAGAGATCTGAGGGACAATGGACGGAGTGTTTCACTGCTATGCATTCGCATAAAGGTATTGATTCTAGGGTAGCGGATTCCATGCTGCATTATAAAGGGAAAGCCTTAATAATGTCCAGGTGCTTAGCATTAGTGTTGAGTGTGCAGACTAAAATCTTCAGAACATGGCAACACTGGCATAGAAACACAGAATACAAGGTCGTTGTATGCCCGACACAAAGAAAACTTGCTGACACGACCAGGGAACGAAATGCAGTAGTTTTTAATTGCAAGGGGAAAAGGAAACTTGGCGTGGTAGGACGGCTACAATGGGCCCTTTGTTCACAGTGAAAATAAGAGCTTGGAGCTGGCTACAGTAATATCTTGGCAAAGTGAACTGGTCCTAAATTGGTAGCTTTTTGTATTTTACTGGTGCATGCCTGTGCTTTATGCCTATATTTTGGGTAGGTTGTCATGTGTTCTGTTTAGGGCTAGCGTGAGTAAAAGTCTGAAAGCAAGAGGACCAATATGGGCCCTGCCGTTCTGCCGAGGTGTGTGAGCTGCGCATCAAAAAGGTCGCCATGTCCATGCAGGGCGAGTGGGAGACTCGGGGCAAAAAGAAAAAGCCTGCGAAGGAGGGCAGCCAGCAGCAGCAGCAACAGCAGCAGCAGAAAGGGGACCAAGGTGGCCCCGCGAGCAGCAACAAGGAAAACCGTGGGGGGCCTCGCGGGGAGGGCGGCCCCCCACGCAACATGCCCCGGGGGTCTGGTGGAGGAGGCCGAGGAGGAGGTCGTGGAGGCAGCTGTGAGTCTATGTTGCGCTATTGCCTGTTTGCAATACTTTTCCTGCAGCTGAGCAGGAATCCATATTGATCGAATCGTCATGGTCGTAAAGCCAGACGAAGTGCTTGAGCATAGTGCAAGGCTCATCTATGCCTGCGATGGTACCTTTTGTCTGCAGTGTAACTTGCATGCTATTAACTTTATGATTTTGTCATCTGTAGTAAGCACGTACAGTGGCACCCTAAGTAAAACTTTTAACGGATCATGGGAAACTAAGGATGTTGGCAGTAAAGCTCAGTCTTGCCCTAAAAAGCAGGTGCAGATACCCTGAACCGACATGTGCTTTCATGAGCCTGCTGCTTGATGAACTTACTTTGCTGTGTCTGTCCAGCTTTGAATCCTCGGTATGTTGTGGTGCCTGTTGCAGGGAAGAACAAGGAAATCGAGAAGAATGAGAGAAACCTTGAAGACGGGCGCACTGGCGAGAGGACAGGCGAGAGGACTGGTGACATGCGACCACGAGGAGGCAGCAGTGAGTGGCATATTGTTCCCCCGCGATTCTCTGTTTTTGCATGTGATTGAAAGACATGGCTGCTGGTTTTACTATTGCTATTTGGAAAAGCGCTCTCCATACCCAGCACGGCCCCAAATTTACGACGCTAACTAAAAGCGTGGCTTTGCCAACGCACAAGTAGTTTTTTTTTTCTTTAGTTCTTTCTTTTTTGGTTTGGATAGGAAGGGCGCATCCACGAATTCGCCTGCAGCGGCAAGAATGGTGGCACCCTGCGCGCAATAACGAACGCTCACCCTGGCCTGAGAGTCACCGGGCCCACGAGTGCGCCGCTTCACGCTTTGTCGGGGGCGGAGCAATCATGGAAGATACATGCGCATGCCAAAATGACAAAATCTGGGGCAAAATTTCTAGATTGTCCGTGTTAAAAATTCATTTTATCGAAGTTGTCTACCGTTGTTACTTTGTTGCATAGATGTCGCAAATACATATTCTTCAATAGGATAACTGCGGGGAATAGACAAGAAGCATTATATAGATATTCATTATATGGAGGTTTGTTATTAGCAGGTTCATGTGAAGACATGGGTCTTGGCCGAAAATTGTGAAAAAAAGACTTTTTGAAGTTGACATTTTCGGAATCTGCAACTATTTTCGCACTTATTGGAGAAGTTTCTAGCATTTCTCGTCATTATTTCTGGCACAAAATCAATTTATAACACCCCTGTGAGATGAATCTGGGCACAAACAAACGCTAGTCGCGCTTTTTCCATGCTGAACCGTTGCCGTTACACACAAGCTATCGTGGTCATCTTGGTCTCGTTTGGAAGGGTCGTTCATCTTCAATTTCCCGCCACCAGTGGCTCGCCTTGCTCATTTGTTTTTCAGCAAAAATGCGTCATCGAGAAGCACCAGTGCACGATTCTATTGGCTGCTTGGGGCACGTGAAAAAAACCTTGGCACCCGATTGGCCAAGTGGCATTCCCGGCGTCTGTTTCTTCATCGGGACCCGCACAGACGTGCGCCATATTGTCATAGTGCTGTCGACTGCATGCCGCAGTAAAGAAGTTCCTCGAAACGCTGATTCGTGAAGCGGGTGTGACGATCGTTTGTTCGCATTTTAAAAAGAGCCCCGCTATAGCTCAGGACAGTGAGGATAACAAACTCGCGGCGTTCAACGGCGGTTGCCGAGTCACTAGTGTAAGCCTAACACGTACGAGCCTGTTGGTTGTCGACAACAAAGCGGCCGTGTTTTGGAGCCTCAACAGTTACAGGACGGCAAGTAAAAGAGCAGAAGTGAAGCTACGAGAGATAGCAATCTTTGCAGCGATGGAACGAAAGCGCAGTCTTAACGCTATACGCGCCAATGCCACGGGTTCCCCCGTCTGACGTGAACTACGTGACTGGTCGTCGGAGTGGAGTACGCCGTCGACAAACAACAGAAAATCAATCCGTTTACAGTGAACGGGCTCGTCGCTCGCACAATGGAGGCTGCTGGCAACAGGTAGAGTGCTTGTAACGACGCGTCCGCAACCACTGAAGTGTGGCAATCTTACGTGAAGAGGAAACGCAACCCCTCGCTGCTCTTGCAGCCTTGAAATTGATGAGCGAGTGTGCAAGTTCGGTCTGCAACATCAACTCAATCTGAACAATCCAAAAAATATAGCTTTATGATCACGGAAGACGCGCGCTTATTCGTCGCACAGAGGCGTCACCGAACTGAAAAGCGGCCTAGTCAGCAGACGAGTCCAAGGCGACCGCATCAGCTCGCAAGTGTGCCTCTGCGGAAAACATGCAGTGGGCATTGAAAAAACATCATTTAGGTGACGCAAAGCAGGAAGACTACACGTCTAGTGCCTACTGAAAAAGCTGAATTTGCAAATCATTGTAGATAAACAGCATTTCCACGCTGCTGTCTTCCCAAAGTGGACTTGTGTTTTTGCATGATTTGTCGGGACTCAAATTTCGCTGCAGTTGTTGAAGCGGACGGAAGAGAGAGCAACAGCGAGATATGCACGTTGGACGTGCCATCGCCGAGAGGGACCGCCCCTGCTTCCAGCGCAGCAGCCAATGGCGGGCGCGCTTTCGCCTTCGAGATATGAATGAGCTTCTCTGGCCAATCAGCACTCCGCATTGCATTTTAAAGTAGTGCCGATAGCATCTCAACCATGTTGTTGACGCCATTTTGAAAGGCAACAAACGAGAGAGAAAGAATTCACGGTCAAAACAAGACCAAGGTGGCGCGACACGGCCGCATGGTCTCAGAATGGTGCGCACTAAGTTTTGTTTGATTTAGGCTTTTGCGCGTTTTGGGCGCTGCGGCGGCCTCGAAAATAGCATATATTTTTGCACTTTGGGGTTGAATAGGCCTTGATATTTACAGAATAGATAGTTTATGTGACATACATCCCAATAATTGTTTTTTCAAAAACAGACCGTATAATGCGGAATATAGGTCGAGGCGGAATATAGGTCGATTCCATTACCTTGACCAGCAAAAGGAGAAAAAAAAAAGAAAAACGCGAAATAGTTCACAGATTCTATCCTCGAGCTGTCGGAGCTCTCCTCCAACGGCGACTGCTTATCGCTAGCCACCTCCCGTAGCATGTCGTCCTCAGTGCCGTCGAGAGCGTTGCTAATGCAGCATTTCTTAAATGCGCGCACCACCATCTTTTCAGGCAGAGACCTCCATGCCTCGGAGACCCAACCAGAAACTGTCGCGAGAGGTGGCCTGCGCAGCCAGCCTGTCAGGGTCCGCGGGTTGTCGCCAGCCATCCATTCGGTGTACAGCGTACGCACCCGGTCCTTGAAAGGTTTATTAAGGACGACGTCCAGCGGTTGGAGTGTTGACGTCATTCCTCCCGGAATGACGACAAGATTAGTCTTTCGGTCGCGAAGGCTCTCCTTCCCCGATGCAGTCAAGTTCCTGCGAAACGCGTCCAACACAAGCATGTTCCGGTGCTGCAAGAGTGCTCCGGACCGCTGGTTCCACACTGTCCGGATCCATTCGCGCATTAGGGTCTCGTCCATATACCACTTCTCCTTGACGCGGACGACGACATCCCGCGAGGATGCCTCCTTCGGCATCGTCTTCCGCTTGAAGATGATGAAGGGGGGCAACTTTCTGCCGTCTGCCGTGCAGGAAAGCGTAACGGTGAAGCGCGAATGCTCGCTTCCGGTCGACAAAAGCTTCACCTCTTTTGCCCCGCATTCGCAAACAGTCGTGGACGACGGCATGTCGAGCCACACCGCCGTTTCGTCGGCGTTGCCGATCTGGCCTCGCATGTAGCCATGCTGCCGCCAGAGGCTGTTCACATAGAGTTGCAACTCTATCAATTTGTCCTCGTACACCTCCGTCAGCTTCTGGCATATCGACGTGCGCCGTCGAAGGGCACATCCCTTGCGTCGCATGAAGCGACGGACCCAATAAAAGGATCCCTTGAAGTTTTTCTTTGATAGACCGGCTTCACGGGTGAGCTCGACGGCTTTTGATCGAATGAGCTCCGCATTCACCGCCAGGGATCTGGCACGGTACTCGCGGACGAAATCTGCTACTTTCTCTTCGAGTTCCGGGTGCACAGCTCGGCGACTGCAAAAAAACGTCTACTCGCGTTACACACCGACAGTTTTGGATTTTGGGTTGCGTCAGTACCTGACGCTTTTCTCGGACACTCCAAACTGCCGCCATGTTGCCATTCTCCTCCGCGAATTCAATAACTTTTCTTTTAAAAGTGACGGTGAACTGGCGCCGCGTCCCCGTATTCATGGCTAGTCGCAGAGTAACGTCGAAACTCACTACGAACCACCTGTGCTACGAACACTAAATCGACAAGAAGAGACATGGCAAGAAAAAAGAGACATCGCCTCGGCCCAAAGAGGCGATGTCGATGCTGATGCCCAAAAAGGATGTGACACTTCTTGTTGCCAGACGATCACTTGGTTTATGCCAAGGGCCGGTATCTAGGTCGAGGAGATGCGGGTCGAAAAAACACAATTTTTTTCGAAAAAGTCGATTTTGTGTTTTCTTGCGTTTTGTATCCCTCTAAGCCTTCTCCTTAATATATTAAAAATATTAAAGCTGAGAATCATCTATAAGTTATCGAAAAATATAATTAAAGCACTCGCAGTGGCTCGTGAAAGTGCGAAGTTACCCGATTTTCACACACGCGGCACTTCGCTCTACGGCATCGCTAGCTCTTGAAATTTCGCGGGAATGTAGGCCTAACCCTCTTCTCCCAAAGCCCACTTCTGCAAAGCGGCATTCACGCTAAAAATGCAACAAAAAAAAAATCGTTTTCCCACTGCATTCTAGTGTGGGGACTGGGCCTTCGAGTTACGTGGTATGATAGGAGCCCTGCCATTGGTTGCGAGCATTGGACCGCAGGCAAATGCGAGCGCTTTCTTTGTTCTCCTGCTTTTGCCGAAACATCGACGAACACAACCACTGAAGTTATTATTTCCGCGCCGTGGATGCCGGCGAGAAACGCTACTTTCGTTCACAAAAGTTCATACGCGGCACCAGTACGAGGGAAGGCATCCCAAACGCAAGCAGTGAGCGCCGGCGAGAGGTCCGTCTGCTGCCAGGCCTAGCCGCGGTAGCAGCGACGCACCCGGTTTGGATTGTTCAAGCTTTATTCCTACCATCGATGACTTCGTCAGCGCTTCAGAGTGAAAGATAGATGTTCGACGACTAAAGCAAGTGTCAGGACAAGCGCGGAAGCACATTTATTTGTGAGACCGATGCGATGCAGAACTTCGTCAGCGGCGTACTATGCTCCAACTGCGGGCGGTGCGAGCTGTCCATTCAAGTAAGGGTAAGTAGACAATAAGGATGGCATCGCTTTCGGAACTTTAGCGCCGAAATGACGCATGTGCTGCAACTGTTGTTTCGTCCACGTGCGCGTCAAGCCGCGTGTATCTGTCATGCAGGAGAAGCGAGGAGACGTTCGCCAGCGGCAGTGCACGGGACAGCTTCTCTGTGAGCGTGAAGTCGGTGGTCGCACCGCGTGCGATCGGCGTCGGACACGAGCAACTTGTGCGGGTTTTGTGCAATTATTGGTGTTAAAAAACCAGTGTGTCACAAGAACTGCCATTTCGCAAAAAAAAAAAAAAGTACATACCACCACCGAAACCTTGAATGAGCGCGAAAGCAACGGCCCATCACCGCAGTACAGAAAAAAAGGGGGGGGGGGGGCGTCGGGAGGAGGCAGCTTGCAGAGACTGTAAGGGTCCAATATATAGTGCTGGATAATTCTGAAACTGTGAAGTTTTTCAAGATAGCTTTGCTGACATTCTCTGTGAATTTCATTCAGATTGGTTGAAGATTATAGTATTAAACATGTTTTTGAACTTTCAAACCGCTTTTTCTCAGTTCCTCATTTTTCAGCGTTTTTAGAGTTTGTGCACTATAATTTGTACGCTTTACGTAGTCGGATTGCAATGAAACTTGGCATGCTTACAAGTTTAACATGTCCTTAATTCAAATAAACAACTTTCAGAGGTCTCCAAAGCATATTCAACTGGATAATTTCAAAAGCTTGTTCCTTGAGTATGGTAAAACTCAAATTCAGCATTAGAATTTTTTTCTAGGCCAGCACACAAGTGTTACACAATGTTTCTTTGCTTTATTGAATTCTGCAATTCATTAGGAGCAACATTGGCTATTTTGTAGAGCTTTCTTGTGCTTACGATCGTTGCCTAATCTTGCACAAAAATGCATTGTTTTTACAAATGCATGGTATGCACAAAATTAATGAAATGAGTTATGAAAAAAATAAAAGCAGATTTGAAAAGAGCTCGAACTCTATATCTGGTGAAAGTTTCATTGAGCTGTCACAAATACCTGAAGAAAAATTTTTTCGAGGAGCATCTCCCCTTAAAGGGCCCTGCAACACTTTTTGAGCATGGTCAGAAAACGCTGCCGATCGTTAGTAGAGGCTCCCGAGAACACGCGAGCCAAATGTTATAGCGCAGCATACGGCCTGGAATTGACAATAAATTATCAAAGTTAGCTACAAATTGCTTTGTCTTCCCTCAACAAATCACGGAATAAGCCCAAAAGTCGCTCTTAAGCCCATCTATCAGCCTTTGGCTGATTTGTAGAAGGTGCGCTCGGTTGTTACAGAGATCGCCGCGAGAGGCCGTCACTTGTCTACGGGTGCGCGCGTGATCGCACTGAGAAAGCCACGTATTTGAAGGAAAAAAAAAAGGTGCTCAAGGTCACGAGGCGCGTGCAACTTTTTGTTTGTTTGCCCCTCCCACCCATCTTAGCTTAACTTCCAGCGCTTTTGTCGGGACGAGAGAACAGAGAATGCGAATGCAGTGTGTGAAAAATCTTTGTAACTCCGCTAGTATTGGACGGATTCTTGAAATTTTCATGTCGTTAAATTTGTGAGGCTATACGCTTTTTCACTGTATTAATTTCATGGTAACTCAAAAAAGTGTTTCAGGGCCCCTTTAACTGTAATGACATCCGAGTACTGACCTGCACTCTGCACAACACGTGCGCGGCTTCTGTATGGTGGCGGGTGTTCCTCACCTTGTGCTGTGCGTACAGGACGTGGTGGCCGAGGCGGCAGAGGAGGTGGCATCGGTGGGGGGCGTGGTAGCCGCACGTTCCAGAACCGAGGGCTGGGCGGCCATGATGGCTTCCCCCAGTCCATGGACACATGGACCAACAGCACATCTACCGGAGGACAGCGAGCATCTAGGGGAAGCCAGCAGCAACAGCAGCAGCAGGACACCATGGCAGTCGGTGAGCGGTTGTGCTTCCGATATCTTCAGTTATCTATTTTTTGTGTGAGAACAGCACATATAAAGGCATCCTTCTCTGCAGTTTGTTTCTATTATTCAGCTTCTTATTTTGCATGCAAGGTTTTCATTTCATAGCTGTGCGACGCTGCACTTGTAACAAGGTGAGAGAACATTTTTTTTTCTTTCTCTCTCTCTTTCATGAGTACACATATTGAGCAGAAGTTAAATTCCGAAAAATTAAGGAATGCTGCAAGTCCGTCAAGAGACAATACTAAAATGTTCCTTGTGGTCTACTGGGGCAGGTTTGTTGCATGTCACGCCACAGGTGGACACATAAGGGATAAGGAAACCAACTTTCTTGTTTCTGGTTGGATCTCGATGGAAATTGGCACAGACGCTAAGAATGATCTCTCAGTGCTTCCACAAAAATTTCAAGGGGCTACAGCGAAAACTTGACGAATCAAATTATTTCTTCATTGAACCTCGTAGAAGAAGAACATAAACTTTATTTGTCGAATCCAGACGATTAGAGTCCGGCGTTTTTTAGTAGGCCTGGGCACCCACCACGAATGCGGTTCCGAGACCTTGTTTTGAAGCGGCTTCCTCAGCACGCTGGACGGCCCAGAGTTGTGCTGTCAGGTTCAAGCTGAGCAGTGCGGCCTTCCAACGCGAGCGGAGGCTGGCGGTGGAAGAGTGGGGCGAATCGGCACTGTTCGAATTGTTTGTTAGGCCCTGACACTCCCACAGCATGTGACTAAGAGTGGCAACCTCGCCACATGACGTGCATCTGTTTTGTAGCGTATATGTCTGGATACATGGCGTGCATGAGTCTGAGGTTTCTGTATGACTGTTTGTAATTGTCTGAGGTGTACCGCTTGCGTTCTGTTTAGCCTTTCGTGAGGGGATGGGTATATGCGTCTTTGTGACTGGTAATGTGTGGTGATGTCGTGAAACCTGGTCATACGATCCTCCTATGCCCAGATGTCCGAGTTCCCCACGAGGCCTTGTCCTCCGGCGATGCTCGGTGAGTGAGGCCTCGAGTAACGCGGTGAGCCGCTTCATTAGGGGTGCTCAGTCCGGTGTGTGCCGGGATCCATAACTGGTGCCTTCGGTTATTGAAGCCGACCTCTTTTCGATGTATGGGATGTCGTTGGAGTATGTGAAACGCCCCTTGCAAGATGCGTCAGTTGCAAAATTGCGAATTGCTGTTTGCGAATCACTAATCACGTATGTGGCATTGGTCTGTGTGAGGGCCAGTGCTGTAGCCGCTTCTTTTCAGCGTGTGCCGTGTTCACAGTGAGGCTTGTGATGTATTTGCCGCGATGGCCGATAACTACCACCACGAAACTAATTTTATTGGTATATCGCACGGCATCAGTGAAAACCGCTTCAGTGTCGTTGGAATAGCTTTGAGTAATGCGTTGTGCCCTGGCTTTAGGCCTTCCCGTATGGTGTTGGGGGTGAATGTTGCGAGGCAATGGGGGTACGTATACTTGCTCGCGTACCGTTCTTGGAATTTCGATTTCGATGCCGTGCTGCGTATGGTACGCAATGCAGAGTTTTTCGAGTAGGTGTCGGCCTGGGCGGGTCTTAGATAGGCGCTCGAGCTGGGAAACTTGTTGCGCCTCCACGAGTTCCTCAAGGGTGTTCGGCAACCCTAGCTCGAGGAGTTTGCTAGTGCTAACTCCGGGCGCCAGTCCCAACGTGAACCCTGAAAGTTTGGCGGGGCCATTTGTTTCCTGCCGTATGATGATGTCTGGGCGTTCGGGAATCGTTTTCAGGTATTGTTGTAGGTGCACTCGTTTGTTTTTGTAACTTCTGCAGTTCCACTGCCATATTGTACGTTTTTGTTTTGAAGAGTGTCTTGCCATGGTTATGTGGTGCTACATGTGTGGCGCCGCTTCGCTATGCGACGTCACCAGTGTGCTGTTGGCAGCTTCTAATCTGGACAATCTGAGATAAATGCTCTCCAAGCTCTGTTGAATTGTACGCGGGATAGTCATGGTGATAGTTTCCTCGAGACTGCTCACGCGAGCCTCGGGTGCTTTCACTCGGGTGTCTCTTGTTGCTGCGCGTGTACACTTGGGACGTACTGGCCTTTTAAGGGAGATAGCCGGTCCGCGTTTAGTATCAGGGCCTTCGACCTCACCGTTTTCTATGAGTTCTTCTTGTGTTTCCTGCATTGCCTGTTGATCAGTCTCTTTGTGAGCGGCAGACTGGAGCTTTTGTATGAGTTCGTCTTTTGCGTGAATCTGTGCCTGCATGCATTCCATTTGCTTTTGCATAGTTTGTATCGTCTGTGTTAGCAGAGCTATCTCCGTCTCTATCTTAGTGTGTGTTTTGCCGCCAGCCTCCGCGTTTGTTGCACGTTTTCTTTTGACCGCATCTGCAAAGCTCACCGAATCAGTTGCCTTGGCGTCCCTCGTTGGGGTCCGTCCAGGTGTTCGGCTGCAAGCTCGGCGTTGCTGCTGCTTTCGGGGTCCCGGTGTGCGGCTACGAGATCGGGAGTGGCTTCGACTAGGTGTCCTGGATCTTGAGCGGGGCTTGCTGGTGGAATAGTTGGTGGCAGTGGCCTCTGCTTCCTCGTTGGCCCTGCGTCGTTCCCATTGTCTCTTCGTCACGATGTAGGGTGTTTTGTACCTTGCACGGCAGTAGCGGTCTGCCGTCATGTGTGTGCCCCCGCACAGCTTGCAATGGGGGAAACACTGGTGGTTGGGGCCTGGGTTAGGGGCGTCACAACCACGACACACTTTGCCCTTGGGCTTTGGGCACATGTCCATGCTGTGACCAAGTCTCCCGCAGCAGTGACACATGTCGACTTGCTTGCGATACAAGGTGCAGCGAAGGAGAGCGCCGCCGTATCTGACGTAAGTGGGCACTCGCGGTCCTTCAAA
Source organism: Rhipicephalus annulatus (assembly GCA_013436015.1). Classification (NCBI taxonomy): domain Eukaryota; kingdom Metazoa; phylum Arthropoda; class Arachnida; order Ixodida; family Ixodidae; genus Rhipicephalus; species Rhipicephalus annulatus. The sequence goes on from WOVY01012440.1 coordinate 533,726, forward strand.
CTCCACTATGACGGTCGTGGTGTTACTGAGCCGTTTAACTGCCAGGGCGTAAGGGTTACGGGCGTGAACGATGCTGGTGTGAATGGACTTGGCGTCTTCTTCCAACAGGATGCCCTTGATTATTCCCTTCACCGTGTTGTGGGGGGCCGTCTCGTACGCACGGACCTCGTGGTGGCGGTCGCCGATGGTAATAGCTTGAAGCTGTCTGTACGTATCGGCGTGAGAGGCATGGGGTGTGCTCACGACGATGTTTTGATGGTTGTTTGAGCACACAGTGTCCTCCCCTGCTTCATGAGCCGGTACGTTGGCCGCGCGGTAAATCGCCGATGCGAGGCGCACGGTTCCAGTGGTGGCCACGTCGAGGCCTCCTCGTGGTCGTATCACGATCTTGAAATCGCTCCGTGGGAGTAGTGGCATTTTGCTTTTCTGATGACTGATTGATGTTACGCGGTTGTCGACGCGAACGCTGTCGGTTGCAGTCCGCTCCCTCGCCGGTGCAGGCTCCGCTCTGGGTGTTGCTCTGCGCGTTTGCGCGGTTAACTTGGGTCTTAGATCCGATGGTGCATCAATCCGTGCCCTCCAGAAACTCTTCGGGGGAGATATCCTCCCCGTTCACTTGGACTTTGTGGGGGTCTCGGCGAGGCGAACGAGCGCCACGCCACGCTCTTGCAGTGAGCGGACACAGCAGAAGCGGTCGGTACAAAGCACACCACATACATAGATTTATTAACTAATTTAGACGACGATATCGTCCGCCGAATGATACATCAATTTTAATTAACAGGCTACCATACAAATAACATAACGCAGTGACACCCTAAACACACAATAACATGATAAACACACACTAACACACCCAACACACTAACACATACCAAAGGCGGCGTCGCCAACGCCTGACCTTCCACGTGGGACCCCGGCGCGAAGCCCGCGGTTCCGAGCACCGGGGACCCGCGCTACAGACAACCGTTCGCGGCAGCCGCCACGCGCAGAAGAGCTCGCTCAACGCTCGCCCACCACCAAGGCCTGCCTTCCGCCAGGGGCCACCGCCGGCGCTACCACTCTACCAACAGTGGTACTCAAAGCGAACACAACGCCATCTATCGCCTGGCGGTGGTCCCCACCAAAATAAAGCCTTGGGGCGAGACATGTGTGCCACGCGGCGCAGACAACTTTACAGGGGGAGGGGGTGTCAGCACCCCCACAACTTCCATCGTTGATGGGTGAAGAAAGCGCCTGCGTCAGAGGAGACTCTTAGCGCGTCTCGTCAGGTGGCCGGTTTGCGTGAGCGTCGGGCCAAACGGATGCGGGTTGAAAACCTTTCGAATCCGGCAAAAAGTCCTTTCCAACCTTGAATTTTAGTGTCAGTGGAATCCTGGTGACTTTCCGCACGCATTGTTGTAAAATTCGTGGGCTGAATGATTGAACATCACTGGCAAATAGTTCTTGGAAGACGGAGCCGACAGGATGCGCATCCGCTCTCTTCGGCGACCAGTGCGCCACCCTTGAACCTCGTAGAGTGCTTGAGGGTTTATAAAGTAATGCAAGTACGATTGGGCCCCTGTATAACACCCCACTTAAAACGAACACTATATACGTGACTGTCAAAATATACAATGTTTCAATGGCACAAAAATCGCACTTACAACGAACGTCTCCGAGCTGGTACTGTTGTTGGCACCGCCGACCTGGAGTGACCGGACCATTTGCAGACACTAACAGAATCAAAATGTCTGAAGTGGTTGTCTAAATATCTCCTCCACGAGCTGGGCCTAATGCCCAAAAACAGCATTAAGAAAACAGCGTTTAATGTTCACGTGGCAGAAAACTGCCACAAGTGCACTAAGCGTGTTGTTCTTGCCGGCAAAGTTCAAGGTTCGCCTACCCCGTCGGCGGACTTAGGCCTAAGGATGCCTGCGATGGCGCGGCGTGCAGTGCCCCATAGTAATCTGATCGAGCATCGGCTTACAGCTCCTAACTAAGGAATAATTATATCCTAAGTGATCATAGGGCCGTGAACACGTGACGAAATAGCGATTTTCGACAGCCGTGTCCTCGCAACGCACAAGCAGCATACGACGATTTACCGGAGAGAGCATCGGGCGAATGGAGGGGCAAGCTAGGGCAACATGGAGAGGCAAGCGGACGCAACCAATATGAGGCCTCATAGCGTCTTCTCAAATATTGGCACTTTGCGTGGTTCTTTCTGGCTGGAGGAGCGAGCTGAAGAACACAAGACAATGCTTTTTTCTATGAGTCCAAGAAGCCGGTTCCCGACTGTGCCATCGCGAAGCTATAATCTTTTTTTCAAAATCGCTTTTTTCTTTTAATTTTCACAATTCTTGCTGCCTAGGAGGGTGATACAAACTTTTTGAAGCACTTATGTGCGGTTTTAAGTGCAGATATTTTCTCGTATAGAATATAAAAGGGTTTCAGAAACTGAAAACATGATTTTCGAAAAATTGATTTTTTTTTTCTTTTTTGCTATTTTTCGCGACAATAAAGTCCTGTCCTCCTTAGTGAGTAGGTAGCCTTGATGCTGTTTTTCACACGCGGAAAGAATAGAAAATAAAGAATGCACTCTGCATAAGGAGCTCGTTACAATAGACTTCCACTAAACGAAACTCGCTTAAACAAAAATGCCTCATTAATGGAACTAAACGGGCTCATATGCCTGGATTTCTATGTGTTGCACAATAAAATTCATCCGTTAATCCAAACAGTGGCTATGGGTCACCTACGATTAAACGGCACAAACTCTAAACACAGCATAGACTCACTCATGCAAAAGATAGTCTCACAACCATGGCAACACCTTTAGATCGAGACAAGCTAATCCAGTTGCCATTCTCGCTTGTGGCTGTGGCAGCAGAGTTGGCGAGTCAATTGTGCGTTAGGCCTATTTGTGGGGCTAAGTGCGGTGGATCATGTTGTTACTTTAGCCTGATGGAAAGGAAGCGGCCGCTTCTTGCACTCTCGCTTGAAAAAAGCTGCAAATTCTTCAGGAGCTCGATCGAGGCGGCCTGCACAAGATGGAGTTGGCGAAAAAAATCCATCCAGAAATCGACGCTGTCGCGGATCTGGAAAGACTGAGAAAAGATTGAAGGCACCGTTAAAAACGGGACCTTTACATCTAAACGAATGCGGATGATGCCTTATGAACTACTAGAATAGTTCTTTTTCTGTGGTTCAAGCGTGCACGGAGTTCCAATTTCCCCATAAGGGGACAGATTCTCAAGTAGAGAGCTCGAGCGATCGCCATCCAAATGGGTGTTAAAAAATTCATCCTAAGCCACTTCAAAACACGCCATGGCGTGTTTGAAGTGGCATCACTCTCAGGTGAGTGTGATGCAGTCAAAAGGGACATTTCAACCGACTGGCAACAGGGGCGGCTTAAGGAAATTTTGATGAGTTTCGAGCCATGAGACGTCTTCATCGTCGACGAGATGGGTCTTTTTTATAAGGCGCTTCCATCAAAGACTCTCACCTTCAAAGGTGAAGCCTGTAGTGGAGGAAAACACAGTAAAGATTGCATCACTGTGCTAGTGGGTGCAAACATGGCAGGAGATAAGCAATTGAAGCTGTTGGTAATAGGAAAATGAAGGCACCCACATAGTTTCAAACGCGTTCTATATCTTCCCGTTGCGTACCGTGGGAACAGAAGAGCGTGGATGACCATGGCCATTTTTCGAAAACTGGCTTCGGGACGCAAAATTCACGAGGCAAGGCAGGAAGGTTGACTTCATCGTGGATAACTGCCCAGCCCACGGTCAGGTTTAAGTACTCCAAGGCATCACTCTGGAGTTCTTGCCAGCCGATGGATCAAGGGGTTATTTAGAATATTAAAGTTCGTTACTGCAGGCAATCGCTCCATCAAATGCTGCTTAGAGTAGACAGCGGGAAATGCTACAGCATAGATTTATTGGCAGCCATCCACATTTTGGCTTATGCCTGGGAGCAAGTGAAGGCAACAACAATGCACAGGTGCTTTCACCATACTGGCTTTCAAGCGCAAGAAAGCAGTACTTGATGAAGAAGAAAGCCCTGCTGATGCCGACATTGAGACAGTATTCAGTCAGGTCATGCCCTCTGCCCCTTTCACACTGCAGCACTACAAATCAATTGATCAAAACGTTTGTACCTGTCATGAAGAGACTGTCGTGGAAATGATTGCCGAAGTGCAAGATGAGGATCAACCTTTCAGCGATGAATGTGATGACAGTGCAGTGGTGCCACCACACCGATCGATCAGCTAGAGAGGCTGTTGAACTTTTGCAGCGCTGTTTTGAGCATGAGGCTTGTCAAGAATTTCTAGCTAGTTTGTTAGGCAAGGGTGCGCACCTTGTGAAAAAAAACAGCTCAATCTTGCCAAACCAACCACTCTTCACTCCTTTTTTTTTTTTTCCTACTCATTCTCATGAGTAAGGTGAGTTTTGTGCAATTTGAATAAAGGTCTTGGTTCACTGAATAAGTGTACTTTGCTTAAATAAACTTCTGATAAACGGAACAGTTTTATGGAGCCCCTTTGAGTTCCTTTGAGTCAACTGTATAAGAATTTACAGAGTGCGAACTTTTGGCAGGCAAAAGAACCAACCCGGCAGGTTTTTTTTATTATGAGCAAGCTACGGCGAAAGAATTATTTGCTGTTTTATGACATGCTCTTATTGCAAATATTTTCAGTGGTGCCATTCTGATTGTTTCTAGTCCATGATCCCCCTCCCCTGTTCATTTGCACGAGTGTGATATCGAAGAGTTACTGGCATGTGACTCAATCCACTGCTCCCAATTCCACTCAGGTAACTGGAATGACCTGGCAGTCAGTGAAGACTGGAGTGAGGAGGACTGGACCGGACAGCTGGAAACTAAGGTGTTCACGGCTAGTGGAGCGGCTGCGATACCTCCGCCAGCACCCGACACGGCGAGCATCATACAATTGTTGAAGGAGTCTCCACACGAGTCCATCAGTGTAGCCCAGTACAACCAGCAAGCCACAGAATCCATCAAGGCTGCTGTTGGGGTGAGTGCTCATCTGAGCTAGGGCAGTGGAGAAGCATAACCGTAGCAGGCTTGGGTTCGGTTGCTTAATATGGCGACTTCGAATTTTTCTGGTCTCTCGACTCATAAAAGGCTTGACACTTGGTGTCATAAATATTTGGATGCACTACAGCAATCACTGCTGCACCACCCATTAGAAACTCCAAGAGTGGGTCTCATGGCGCGCTGATCAATTTTCAATACCAGGCGGGGACCACGAAATACCGTAACTACTCTAATCTAACGCGCACCTTTTTTCCAGTTAAGTGAGTTCATAAATCGCATGCGCGTTAAAATCGAGTGCGAAAAGAAAATGAATACAGTGATTCTATTGCAATTGGCATTTCCAAAATGGCCGCCCCCTACGTGCTTTGGCATGGCGCGTCGACCATTTCTGCCTATGTGTTTCCCATGTGCGGCACTTCGTACGTGTGCTGAGGAGTTTGTCATCTTGTAGTTCATTAGCATCGACGGCATGGAAGGGCCGACTCCAGAAACTCGACGAGTGCACCACGATGCCGCTTTTGAAAGTAAAGTCATCGCATGTGTTGAAACAGACGGAAATCCGGCCGCATCGCGGTCGTTCGGAGTTCCCGAAACGTGTGTGTGGGACTGGTGGAAACAAAAGCAGATTATCAAATATTTATGCAAAGGCTTCAGTGGACCACAGCAGGGTCGGTTTCTGCAAATTGAAGAGCTGCTCACCAAGTATGTGCTTGAGCAGCGAGCGGCACAGCGGCCCGTGACGACAGAACTGCTCTAAGTGCGGGCTATACAGTTAGCTTTAGAAAAAGGGCTAACGCGGAGCCAGTTCAAAGCGAGCAGGTGCTGGCTAACTAACTTTATGAAGAGGAAAGGTTTTTCCCTCCGAAAGCGAACGGGCATGCACCAAAACTTGCCGGAGGAGTACGAAGAAAAGCTTCACAGTTTTCAGAGGTTCGTCCTAAACTTGCGGCACAACAACGGCTACCTGCTTGGGCAAATCGGGAATGCCGATCAGGCGCCTCTTTACTTCGACATGCCTGGCACCACAACCGTCGAGAAGGGGGGGAAACAAGTTCGCATGCAGACATCGGGCCACAGTAAAACGAGTGACGGCAATGCTCCGTTGCACGTCAGATAGGCACAAGCTTTCCCGTACCTCATATTAAAACGGAAGACGCTCCCGAAAGAAGTCGTTTTCCCGAGTAGTGTGATCGTGCGGGCCAACGAGACAAATGGGTGCGCGTTGCAATAGATTTTTTTTTTTCGTCGTTAAAACCGAGTGCGCGTTACAATCGAGGGCACAGTAGAATCGAGTAAATACGGTAGTTCGAAAAGTCGAACACTCTGAAAAAGTGGTCAAGCCGTGAAAGTTTATTTGTATTTGAAAAGCCTAAGAAAAATCTCCAATAATACCATGCTTCATGCTGGCATACCGTATATACTCGTGTAAGGGCCGCACTTTTTTTTCGAAAATTTTGCTAGGTGCGGCCCTTACACGAATCAGGCCGATTTAGTACAGGCAGTACAGGCCAAAGGTCTGTACTGTTTATGCAACAGTAGCAGAGTGCAAGAGTCACAAATGACATGCCAGAAATGTTTTTATTCGGATTCCATTTCGCTGTCCTCGTTCTCGGAGGAGCTCGCCTCGGCGTCCGCGTCTTCCCAGAGACGGTCATCTTCGGTGCCGTTCATGGAGTTCGAAATTCCCGTTACCTTGAAGCTTTTAGCAACTACTTCTACTGACATGGCACGCCACGCATTCAAAATCCATTCACACACCTGTTGGAGCGACGCCCGCTTCAGCCGTCCTGTAGGGGTCTTCTCGTGGACGCCTCCAGCCATCCATTCAGAGTAACATCGGCGAAATTCCACTTTGAATGGTCTGTTGACGCATACGTCGAGCGGCTGCAGCACACTCGTCAGGCCACCGGGAATGACGGCCAAGTCCGTACGAGTTGCGGCAACTCGGTTCTTGACGCGGTCGGTCAAGTGGCCCCTAAAGCTGTCCAAAACAAGGAGGGCTTTCCGTTGTAACAGCCCTCCAGGTCTGTTTGCCCAGACGGTCTTAATCCAGTCAACGACCAGTTCCTCGGACATCCAGCCCTTCTCTTGCGCACGTACGACGATTCCCTGAGGGAACTTCTCTTTTGGGAGAGTCTTCCTTTTAAATACGACGTACGGCGGAAGCCTCCTGCCGTCTGCCGTGATGCACAACATCACAGTGCACCTTTGGCGTTCTGCACCAGTCGTGCGCACAGACACACTTTTCGCACCTTTTAAATCCACTGTGGTGCTTTCCGGTGCATCGAACCACACAGGTGTCTGGTCCGCATTCCCAATTTGGGACAGGTCGTATTCATGCTCCCTCCTGAGAGCATTCACGAAGCGATGAAACTTAATGACGTGGTCTTCGTACTCGCGCGGCAGTTTTTGGCAAATCGTCGTTCGGCGCCGAATAGAAAGCTGGTTACGGTTCATAAACCGCGTAGCCCAGCCCCGACTTGCCTTGAATTGTGCCGGGGGTATTTCCATGTGGCGAGCGATGCTGAGGGCTTTGACGCGTATCATGTCAGTCGATACGGCGTAGCCGTCCCTTCGTGTGTCGACGACGTAGTTGACGAGCTCGCTTTCGAGTTGCGGGTACTTGCACTTTTTCCCGCGAAACGCCTTTCGGCTCCTGTTAGTAGCGGCGAGGGCATCTTTCTGATTCATCCAGTAACGCACGCGCTTCTCATCGACGTCGTACTTTCGTCCAGCTTCCCGCTTCCCGTGCTCCTCGGCATAGTCAATCACTTGCAGCTTAAATGCTGCAGTGAATGATCTCAGATGCCGGCCCATCGTCCGTCACGTGCGCTGGCTTCTGCAGGGTTCACTACAACCAACAAAGTGACACCGACGACACCGATCTGAAGTCGCGCTGCCAACGTATCGACACGATGCTAGGAACGATGCCAACAAAGAGGCCGCACAAGGCAAATATGGCGGCGCGCTGTCAACAGCGTGGTCGGCGCGTCGGCGGAAGTAGAATAAAAGCGGAAAAGCGTGCAGCGCCATCTGGCTGTAAATGAACTAACTACACTTTTCTGGCGGGACATTTTGAACTTTTGTTTTTTTTTTTTTTCGAAATATCCGCTTTCAAAGTTGGGGTGCGGCCCTTACACGAGGGCGGCCCTTACACGAGTATATACGGTATTCTTGGGGACAAGCAAATGTGGTTCTATTTGTGCTATCATATTTATTCGAATTTAGGGCGTGAGCTTTTTTTTTTTTTTCTAAATTTCTTTGCATCAAACTCTAAGGTCAGCTTAGATTCGAGGATTTTGAAAAACGTGGCCCCGCCGGGCTGGTCTAGTGGCTAAGGTACTTGGCTGCAAACCCACAGGTTGCAGGATCGAATCCCGGCTTCGATGGAGCCGAAAATGGTGAGGCCCATATGCTCATATTTGGGTGCAGATTTGGGTGATTTGGGCGTGCATTAGTTGCATCACATTTGCACTGTCTCCAGGGGGGTCTGTCACAACTTGAATGCTGGTACCTCTCTAATGACGAACTTCATTACGACTTTCGTTCTCCTGAGCATTGCTTGCTGAATGACTGGTTAGTTATTCGAGGGGAGTGTTGGCAGCTCAAGTTGATGTCCCCTTGAGTTTTGAAAGGTTGATTGATTTGTTGGGTTTAACGTCCCAAAACCACTATATGATTATGAGAGACGCCGTAGTGGAGGGCTCCGGAAATTTCGACCACCTGGGGTTCTTTAACGTGCACCCGAATCTGAGCACACGGGCCTACAACATTTCCGCCTCCATCGGAAATGCAGCCGCCGCAGCCGAGTTTTGAAAGGTAGACATGCCCTTCATACCATTAGTGTCTTTCGCATTTGGGAACAAAGGGCACAGTGCGTTGTAGTGCACAAGGCATCTATTTGCACATTTTGCATGGTAAGCCTAGCTGAATTATACTGGCAATAGCATGTACGTCAAGCCCACATATAACAGCCCCACATAAGGAGGGCTGTTATTGCCTTTGACAATGAACTTTCTTGTTTCTGGTCGGATGATGGTGAAAATTGGCACAGGCACTAAGAATGGCCTCACCGTGCATCCATAAAAATTTCGAGGCAATAGCACTCATATTTAACGAGAAACATTATTTTCCAATTGAACCTCGTGGAGGAGCTGAAAAATTTATAAAATGACAAAAATTGTTGGTAATTACTGTATGCACAGCCAAATGCACCGTATTTACTCGCGTAATCCTCGCACTCGCATAATTCTCGCACCCCCCACATCGCCCAAGAAAAATACGATATATATATATATTTTTTCCCCGAGTAATTATCGCAACTCCGAAAACTGCCGCAATAATGTCGTCTGCTTGTTCCGACCACTCATGGTGATAGCGCATGCCATCTCTTAAGGGGGGAGGTGGCATTGAAAAAAAACTTTATTTGTTGACCTACAGCAATGAAATTTGGCATGCATACTCATAAGTGTCTAGAGTAGGTAAATATGCAGTTTCATCATGATAGCTTCAGTAGTTCTCAAGTTACATAATGCTACACAATCCAATTACATGGTCTGCTCGTGGAAAGCCTAGCGCTGCAACAAAACATGCCAGGAAGCTGCGAATGATGTTGATCTTTACTCAAAAGAAAGCTACAGGGTATGACACTCTCGGAATTTTTTAATAAGTTCTCTTTTTTTTTTTAGAGATCATCATGGCTGCCGACACACATTGTCAGAAACAATGGCACGGACAAATCGTCTAGAAAAATAACAGGGCCACAAAACAGAAATTGAAGATTGCTGTACCCACAAGCAGTGTTCAGGGATTCAGGGAAAAAAAAAACAGAATCAAAATTGGTCCAGTCATTCTCGTGCTACTCTTTCCACGAGCAATGCACAATGTCCAAAACACACTTGTGAGAAAAAGCCTGTCGAAGTTTTCGATGGGCTTTTTTCAATGAACTTTTTTGTTTCTCGTTGGATATTGATGAAAATTGGCACAGACACTAAGAATAACCTCCCAGTGCTTCCATAAAAATTTTGAAGCGATACCACGAATACTTTACGAGAAACAAATTGTTTCTTTATTGAACCATGTGGAGGGGCTGAGCATAATGTCAAAAAAAAAAACAGTATTTAGAAAGCTGCGTTTAAAGTTTCAACTTTTCTTTACGTCTCTAAGACACCTAAAAATTGTGATCTCAGGTTTGTCTTGTGATATTTGACTTCTTTTCATGATTTACTCCTCTTCATGAGTTACAAAGAACAAGTATGGATTTCAAACCAAGTTCTTTGTATGAAGGAGTGGTGTGATAGGTATGACAGAAAAGATTGTAATTGAATAAAACCATATACTGAAATTATTACACATACTTTTTTTTGTGCTGAAGTTGTAATTAGCGAAAATAAGTACTTGATTACAAATATTCACTGAACTTTTTTTTTATTTGGAGAGAAATTTATTGCATCAGAAAAATGGATCACACCATGACGGCCTATGCCTTCTTTCTAAATAACAAAGTTATGGACAGAAGACTGGTGGCACCGGAATTTCTAGCAGTATAATTAATGACACGAAACGGGCATATAAAAATTCGTGTCCCTGATTCACACATGCTCTTTCGCCGCTCTAGCCGTGAAACGCATCATCTTACAGCCGGTCGCGGAAACTCTAATCTACAGCAATTCATTAACCTCGGAACATTCATAGACGTTCGTGGCGATATCAAGCACGGCTCCAAGCACATCTGAATCGCATCACAAAAGCTTACTGACAGCACTCCATATGACCGTGGGGTGCGCGGCCGCGTGGATAGTGCAGCCGGCGCGTAATGCACTTGCCGGCGGCGTTCGATGACAATGCGCGAAATATGTAACTACGAAGACAAAAAATCGGCACTCACTGCACTTGGCATCGCATTTTCGAATGATGGCGCGCGAAACTGCTAGCCGCTGTTCCGAGCGATCCTTGGCAGTGAAAGGGGGGGGGGGGGGTGACGAGCTTGACCGTGTTGTCCGCTGCCGATGCGTAAAATGCCCGTACAATATTCAGGGGAGCTAGCGAGTGATGTGGTACATTCCTTGCGAAGAAGCACGTCCCCAAGAGTGCGCTTGCGCTTCGTTCCTGCCCGCAGTCTTGCTGTCAGCGGAGTTAGGCCTCCGCACTCGTAGACCGCCGCGCGCCCGCTCGTAGTAATCTGATCGTGCATCCAGTGCGGCCACTCGTAGTAATCAGATCGTGCTGCCGCTTACAGCTTCGTTGCTTGCGAAAAAGCACGTCGTTCCTGCCCGCAGTCGGCGGAGTTAGGGCTGAAGACGACTCCAATGACGCACGGCGCTCGTAGACCGCGCTGACGCTCGTAGTAACCTGATCACGCATCCGCTTGCCGCTCGTAACTAAAGTGAAGTTATATTTTAAGTGATTATCAAGCCGTGAACACGTCACGGAGTGGCGGTTTTCGAGAGCCATGTCCTCGTGACGCGCAAGCAGCAGACGACGATCTCCCGGAGCGAGCATCGGGCCAATGGCGAGGCGAGCTGAGGCAACATGGCGGCCACGGCCAATCAAGGGCCTCAAAACGACCTTCAAACATTTGCTTTTTGCTCGCTTGATGTTAAAGGGAGGAGCCAGCTGAGGCGGCAAAGTTAAACACGGAAAAATATTCTTTCTGATGAGCCCAAGAAGCCGGCTCCCGGCCCAAGCATCGCGAAGCTATAATTTTTTGAAGATCGCCGTTTTCTCGCCATTTCCAGAAAAATTTTTGCTACCTAAGTGGGTGAAACGAATTTTCCGAAGCGCTTCTGCGCGGATTTCAGTGTAGATATTTTGGAACCAGATAGCAAAATGGTTCCAGAAACTGAAAACTTGTGTTTAAAAAAATTGATTTTTTCGCGATCACAAAGCCGCGTCCCCCCTTAAGCATCCAGCGTACTATTGCACGGAGATTCAATCCAAGCCAAGCCCAAGTGGCCAGTGCGCATTGCGGCGTGTTTTGTATGTTGTGTCGGTAATCTTGGCACGTTATGGGGCGATACTGAAGCCACACGGCTGCTTCAAGTTGCAAGTGATAGATCATGCGCTAAACAATGGCAACAGGGCCGCCGGTAGGTTCTTCAGAGCCTATGAGTTTTGTGTTAGCTACTGGTGACGCCAGCTGAAAGCCACCAAGAAGCGTTAGGCCTGCCGTGTGCCTGAATCTGGGATCGATGGTAAACTTTATTTCTTCAGAAGGAAACTGCGGACGATTCTGTCAAATAGCCATCAGCCCAATACTGACGTCCTACACTTCCCTTTTGAGGGCTCCTGTTGAGCGCCAATCGCTGCCGCTACGCCTGCAACGCCCACAAGCTTCGCGTATGGTATTCTGATTCTCGACTATTTGCTTCCACTTTTTGTGTCTCAAATAAATCTTGGCTTGTGTCGAACCTCTGCTTTTGTTCGTGAGTTGACTGTGTTTGACATGTTCAAAGATTCATGAGAAAAACGTACCTTGCAGCTAAATTGGTCTACTTGTGGTCACATAGCACCACACAATCTTTCACATTGTGGTGCAACTGCTCCAACCTTCGGTTGGTCTGTGTTTGCATTTCTTTCTGGAAGAAGCATCCTGTCACCATGTGTACTATATGTATTATATGTGCATCCTTCCCATGTGTATTAAGTCAGTTTCATTTGTGCATGATGTGGCTACTACTTGCATTTCGCCAATCCCAGAAGGGCATGGTAACCATGATGTCATGCATGAACCTTTCCATTCGTTGTTAGGTTGGCTCAGCAGCCAATTCGGTGAGCAACAGCAGCTACCCCGTGGCACAGGTGGTGTCCTCCACAGACACTCCTTCCGTCACAACCTCCAAGCCAGTTCCTGCACCCCAGCGGACAAAGACGCCGAGAGTGCGGGTGCCGCCGCCATCGAAGGTTAGTGAGCTGCATGATAAGGTGCCCGGTCTTGGACTGAAAAATCATTCACCTTCAACTAAATCAGCGCGGTCTAGTGGACTGTGCCTTGATAAGGAAATTGGAAGATTTCATGCATAATTCAAACATGATCCAGTCAAAAGCAATATTGAATCGTAGTTTTGGGCCTAGAAAAGAGCAATTGTGCATTTGTAAATGTGCCAACTTTCTTTACCGAAATGTCCAGAAAAGGGATGTAATCAGTCTTCTGCACACAGTTGTTCTTGATGCTTATGATAATTGGTGTATAAACTCGCATCCATGAGTGATGCCCACTATTTCGAAGGTTACGCTTTTGATTACTATAAATGCAGGATCCGTTGATGTGTTACTTGCAGTAGTTGGACTATAGGCTTTTGACAGAACACTTTTTCATTGCCCCACCCCTTCCCATTTCTTTGCACTGTGCCGTGTGGTCTGCAGAAGTTTGCTTTGTCACGCTGCAAGCACTCAGAATATCACTTTGTGCACTTTTTGCAGATACCGGAGTCAGCTGTGGAAATGCCAGAAGACAGTGCTGTGTCATCACTAGAAGTGCAGTTCGGTGGCCTCGAGTTTGGCACGGATACGTTTGACTTTGGGGCCAATGATGGCTTGGCAGCAGTTTCCACTGCACAAGCCACGATGCCACCTGGGCTGGTTCAAACAGAGCAGTCGTCAGTTGCTGCATCTGTTCCATCATCCACACCTTACATGGATGGGCATCACTCTGTCAGGTATGCTGAACTCGTGCATTGGTGAATCGGCCTTTGAAAACAAAAAAAAATCTGGAAAATATCTATCTTTCGGAAACCACACGTTATGAACATGTCATGAAACTACGTGTCATGAACTACAGTCGAACCCCGCTGCAACGAAAATTTCGTTGTAGTGAATTTGAAAAAATATAGCTGATCTGAGCTAGCAAAACAAAGAAACGCTTATTCTCAGAATTCCAAAAGTGTCCGCTGCTTCCTTTTCTTTCGCTGCAGCGTCACGACGCGATTCTCACCCATGCATAGCGAGGCCATGGTCGAGCGAAAGCGCGCCCGCCATTGGCTGGAAGCGGGGGCTCTCCCTCCCGGCGATGGCAGGTTCGGGTTACTCATCTCGCTGTTATGCTCTGCTCCGTCCGCCTCGATAGACGTTTGCTTAAGAGCAGCTTTTTGCTTTGCGCTGTAGTTTCGATCAGTTTCTCTTCTTTTTCTTTTGCACAAGTTCTGTGCCCTTTATCTTTGTTGCTGTGCGTGATGCCGGCAACGGAGCTGAATACGGTGCACTAGTTCGAAGTGCGGAAATGCGTTATGCGGCTTCTACGAGAATCGAAATTCCTCTTTTTTGCTGCCAGTGCCCAGTGCGTAGATGCATGCGGCGAAAATGTGCTGTCGACGGCCACCAGTCAGAATTCGACGAATCGCATGTACCTGGAGCTGGGAATGCATCGAGCGCGTCAGAGATCGCCGGATCCAGCACGTGCTCTGAATTGGTGTCGTTGAGCGTGACACCGATTGTTGCTGAGATCACCAGATACTGCACTTCGTCTGCATCGGGGCCGATAGCATGTATGGGTCGTCGTCCCTTCATCTGCGGACGCATTTCTTAAATTGGGAAGAAATCGATGCGAATGCAAGACGCTTTTCGCGCTGAACTCAAATCTACGCCAGCAATGCAGAAAAAATTTGAACTGATACAGCCAGCTGTTGAAAGAGATGCCCTACACCTGAAAAAAAATTCTAAACGGCACTTAAAGAAAATGGAGGGAAGACAAAAGAGGAAAAGAGTGCACAAGGACATTTGCAGCTGCTCTGCTAGAGCTTTTTGGGAAAAACACATGTGCTCAACTTTCAAAGCCTGTTTTCTCAAAATTGATTTTTTAGCTAGTTATGGTGCTCAGGAAAGCGATTTCTCAAGAACTGCTTATCAGATTTGTGTGCCATTTCTTTTATTTTTCTGCTGGATAATTTTACCAGGGTATAACAAGGTTTTTAATTGGTGTCATTAATTATTAATCAACAATTATTTTGGATAAATGTCATACCTTCTGGTTACATCAAAGCCAAAGTTGCAAGAAATTTTTTTCGAGGGGAAATTGAAAAAAGTGGCTTTTTAGTGCCCTAGGATATCTATCCAGTCATGACCACAAATAATTTCAACCTTCTGGTATGTCCTGGGATTTCTTCTGGCTCTTCCTCAGGCACACAAGTGAACCATTCAGTTGCACTTCAGTAACTCTAGAACCCCTGAACACAATTTCATGAAACTTTTTTCTAGTTTTATTGTATTGAATACGGTCTAGCATTCATATAATGCACATATAATGGCCCCACTTGAAGCGAAATATCGCTTAAAACGAACAATATTCGCGTGAATGTGAAAATATACATTGGTTCATTGGCACAAAATCGCACTTACAACGAACGTCTCCGAGCACCGCTGATCGGTTACAGCGAACGGAGTCAGCGGTCTGCCGGCTTCCCAAGAAACTACCGTATTTACTCGCATAATCCTTGCAGTTTTTTTTTTTTTTTTTTTGTCGGAAAACCGATGCAAAGTTGAGGGGTGCGAAAATTACGCGGGGAAAACTTTCCACGAAAACGTAGAGAGCGAAAAAGAAAACGAAGTGTCCGCAAATCGGGATTCTCACACCAGCAACTTATAGCAAGCTTTAAGAGGTACTAATTAGAACTTACCTCAACAAAAAAAAGCAGAGGTCCAACACAAGACAAGATTTATTTGAGACACAAAAAGTGGAAGCAAATACAGTAAAATCTCGATGATGCGAATCTCACGGGGTCACGAAAATTCTTCGTATTAGCCGAAATTCGTATCATCAAAAGAAATAAAACTAGCTAAATTAACAAAGAGTCAGACGTGAACTCATCCTGGCTCAAGTAAGTAAAAATCATTTATTTCTTGATGAAAAAGTCTCTTAATTCCTTCTAAAGGAGTGTTGTTAGCGAATAACAAAGGTTGCACGACTTTTCAGTTGGCAGTGTAGTTACCTTTCTGAGAAGGAAATTGGAAAATATTGTGGAAGAGAACACGTGACTGCTACTGCCCAAGCTTGCACCGAAAATTTTTGGCACATGCAGAAGGTAGCATTTATGTGGTTTCAGTCTTGCCTGTTGCCTCTCCAGTGATGATGTGTTTTGCGACTTTCGTTCTCCTGAATGTGCACAGTTGAATGAGAATTGAATCACACTGAGGAGACAGCGCAGTTGGAAAGTTCTAGGCAGCGAGCATTCATAGCCTGCTCTATCCTTTCTTTGGGAGGGTTAGTGGGTGGGCAGTTAAACTTGCAGAATAATGTCCCCAAACAACTAGGGCCTCTTTTGTATTTGTCTGTAGCAACTGCTTTGGAAAAGTGAAGAACATCCCCAGATGTTTCTTACGCTACTTCCTTTCAGTAAGGTTCCATCGTCGACAGTCATCTCCGGCAGTCCCGTGGGCCCGCTGGGTCCTTCCCCGGTTGCCAGCAAGGACGTCTCTCCTGCGACACCCGGCACAATGCCACAAGCACAGCCACAACCGTCACAGCCACAGTCTCAACAACAGTCACTACCGTCACAGCCGTCGGCAGCAGCACCACCCAGTGCCTCCCTTCCGCGACCTCCTGGCATACCGGCGCCCAAGGAACCTCCTCAGGGACTGGGAAACAGCGTGCCCCCGACAGCGAATGCATTGGGTGCGGCTCCTGCGTCCTCTGCGACCTCGGTCACAGCATCTGCAACCTCCTCGGCCAGTCACAAGGTGAGCGGCAGTACCGGCTTTTCGCCCACAGTCGCAACTGCCTTAGTGGTACGCCTATGTTTCACTTCGGCTTTTACTGATAACTTATTCTTTGAGCATTCCGTTGTAAGTTTAGCCATCATAAGTTCGTTGAAATAGCTTGTGACCATCAGTTTCATTGTTGCATTATGAAACATTACACAGAAAGAGCATCACCCTATTTTTGCATATTTCAGTCTCTTCTTTGAAGGCAACATTGTGCCTGTCTTAAAAGTTATATGAATAGTCATGTTTTTCAATACCTATAAAAAAGAAGTGTAAAGAGAAAAAGACATTCTGAGGAATTTCGAAAAAGCGGAAGTCTGCTGCAACGAAGTGACTGCGAAAATGAGTGTTTGTTGCTTGTGTAGCCATTTTGTAAATATACACTCATACCTAGAAATGATGTAATACAGTATAACCTCGTTACAACGAATCCACTTTTATCAGACATTCGGTTACGACATACTAATTTGCAGTGTTATGCCCATCTTCCTATTTGTCTCATTGGTCGAGCTTCGTTTATAATATACGAATGGCTGGGGTCTGCTACCGATGAGCAAGATTAGCGGTTCTAAGGAGCCAGCGGCCAATGTGATTAGTTGCTTGCGACGAAACGCGTTACGGCTTTCTCGGTTGCGCACACCCTCTAGCGCGAAAGTCTTGCCCGCTAAGTTTGAGGCAGAAATTGGTCTAGCTACGACTTCGAGAGGCAGAGAGCACGGCTACGATGTGCATGGCTGCGGTTCCCGATGTTGGTTCCTTATGTTTCTAAGTATGACATGCTCGATTTCCAGTTGTCCCGCAGTGGTCTTCGTCACCATTGAGTCAACGCTATGACAATCAGTTTGTGAGACGCGCTCTTGCGATGTTCGCGACGAGTACTGCGCGCGGTTACAATCTGAAAACTGAACTTCGCTTGCCGCCTTAAGGGGTGACACGGGTCTTAGAAGGCCAAAAATCGCAAAAAAAGGACTTTTTGAAGCTGGCATTTTCGGAAACTGTACCTATTTTTGCACCTATCTGAAGTTTCTAGCTTCTCGCGTCATTATTTCTGGCGCAAAATCAATTTATAACATCCCTGTGAGATGAATGTGAGTGCAAATTGACGCTGAAATCACGCTTTTTCCACACCGAACTGTTGCCGTTACACACGAGCTATCGTGTCCATCTTGGTCTCGTTTGGAAGGGTCGTTCATCATCTTCAATTTTCCACCATCGCTGGCTCGCCTTGCTTATTGGTTTTTCAGCAAAAACGCGTCATCGAGAAGAGCTAGCGCCCAATTCTATTGGCTGCTTGGGGCGCACGTGACAAAACCTAGGCATCCGATTGGCTAAGTGGCGTTTCCGGCGTCTGCTTCACCATTGTGACGCGCACGGACATGCGTCATTTTGTCATGGTGCTACTGACTGCTTGCGGCAGTAAAGAAGTTTTGAGCTACAGTAATTTGTGAAGCGGGTGTGGCGATCATTCGTTCGCTGTGAACTTTAGAATGAGCCCGGCTATGGCTCAGGACGAGGATAATACACTCGCTGCAGTCAATGGCGGTCGCCGAGTCACCGGTGTAGACCTAACTCACATACGAGCCCGTTCGTTGCCGACAGAGTTACTGCTTTGCAGCCTCGTCAATCTTTTGACAGAAGGGAAGCGCAGTTTTATCGCTACAGCTCTTGACTGGCCTAGTGCTGGACTACATTGTTTTGAGTAACTACTGTGCCGGCTGTAAGCGTGGATCGAAGGAAGACGATCCGGCATATCAGGCTTGACAGGACAGCCACGTGTGCCAAAAAAATAGTACAAAAAAAGAAGCTGGCGAAATGGAAGTTCAGGCAGCTGTGCTCCTCTTTGAGAGGTCCCTAAAAAAAATGGCGGCCTGAAGTACACGACAATCTACTCGGATGGGGACAGCCGCACCTTTCTAGCTTTGCAAGAAGCGGACTTCTACGGCTTTATAAAAGTACAAAAAGAGGACTGTGCCAATCAGGTCAAAAAGCGTATGGGCACTGCCCTACGCAATTTAGTAGCAAGACAAAAACGTGGTGCCTGTGAAACCCTTAAAGGAAGGGAAAGCTCACTGGGGACCTCATCACAAAGTTGAGTTCTTATTACGGCTGGGCGCTTAAATCTCACAAAGGAGATGTTGACGCCATGCACAGAGCTGTGGTGGCGACTTACTATCACGTCACTTCTAATGATAGTGAGTTGAATCACAGCCTGTGTCCCACAGGCCCAGACTCTTGGTGCAGGCAGAACGCAGCTGCTGCCAAAGGGGAGCCAGCTCCGAGGCACCATTACAATTTGCCTCAACATGTGTGCAAGGCTCTTCTGCCAGTATATGAGTGCCTGCCTGATAAAGGGCTTCTAGAAAGGTGCTAAAGAGGTAAAACCCAGAATAGCAATGAGTCTTCATTCTATGATCTGGGCTTTGGCGCCTAAGCAGCTCCATGCTTCACTGTTTGCGGTTGAAGCTGCAGTTGCGGAGGCAGTAATGAAATTCAATGGCGGCAACTTAAGTTTGTCAACAGGCATCCTCGACGAACTCAATCTCAACCCCAGCCTCCCAAGCATTAGACGAATGACCGAGAAGGACAGGTGACGAGTGGCTGACTCAAACCGCAAGCGTGCATCGGTTGAAAAGCTCCAGCAAGCACTAAAGAAGCGCCACCGCAGTGCTAAACACCAGTCAGACTATGTTCCTGGTGGATATTAGTATCTATTTTGTGAAATATGAATTTTATTATTGTTCTTTTTGTATAAAGTGTGGGTTCTCTGTTTTTTATGAAATTTTTCTCAAAATGTGAATTTATGACTGTTCAATCTTGAGGCATCAATATGACGGCAGCTATGGCAGCTAGAACAATAATTCTTTTTGCAATAGAAACCTGTATGTGTGTAGAATGCAAGTATGTAAGTGGAATTTAGAAAACAAGTCTTTTCAATTAAATATTTATCTAATTTGCAATAGCATGCCAACAATCTGCCATAAACAACTTTCATTATTTCAATCTTCAATCGTTATTCTATGTTGGCATATCTTGAATATTGCTTTTAATTAGGCACTTTTTTTTTCTAATGAGGCCTTAAACAATTAAGGTTGAACTTACATTGTCTTGGGAATGAGATGAGTTACAGGAAAAGTAATTTCATATATGAAATCAGCAGAAAGAACTGCACAAGCTTGTGCAGTTTTCATCTAGATCACTGAAGAAATAAAGAAAAATTGTCTAAAAGGAGTCTGCCCCTTCAGGGGGGACACGGCTTTTGATAATTGTTTTTTTTTTATATATATAATCAAGTTTTCGATAATCAAGGTTTTAGTAATTATGGCAGGGCTGGGAGCCGGCTTCTTGGGCTCATCAGAAAGAGCATTTCTCCATGTTTAACTTTCCCACCTCAGCTGGCTCCTCCCTTTAAAAAAAAAGAAGCGCACAAAAAGCAAATGTTTGAAGGTCGTTTCAAGGCCCTTGACTGGCTGTGGCCGCCGTGTTGCCTCAGCTCGCCTCGCCATTGGCCCGATGCTCGCTCCGGCAGATCGTTGTCTACTTCGTGACGTGTTCATGGCTCGATGATCAGTGAAGATATAATTACGCTTTAGTTAGGAGCAGTAAGCAGATGCGCGATCGGGTTACTACAAGCGGGCGCGCGGTCTACGAGCGCAGCGCATCATCGGAGTCATCTTTAGCCCTAACACGCCGACAGCGAGATTGCGGGCAGGACTGACGCGCTAGCGCACTCGTGGCAATGTGCTTCTTCGCATGCAACGAAGCTGTAAGTGGCGGCACGATCAGATTACTACGAGCGGGCGCGCGGTCTAGAAGCGCGGTGCGTCATACGAGTCTGCTTTAGCCCTAACTCCGCTGACAGCGGGACTGCAGGCAGGAACAACGTGCTAGCGCACTCTTGGCAATGTGCTTCTTTGCAAGGAATGAAGCACATCACTCGCTAGCTCGTTATAGCTTGTTATACCCTGGCAAAATCATCCAGGAGAAGAATAAAAGAAACGGCACACCAATCTGATAAGCAGTTCTTGAGAAATCGCTTTCCTCAGCACCATAACTAGCTAAAAAATCAATTTTGAGAAACGGCCTTTGAAAGTTCAGCACATGTGTTTTCCTCAAAAAGCTCCAGCAGAGTAGCTTGAAATGTCCTTGTGCACTATTTTCCTCTTTTGTCTTCCCTCCATCTTCTCTAAGTGCCGTTTGGAAATTTTTTTCATGCGTAGGGCATCTCTTTCAACAGCTGGCTGCATCAGTTCAAATTTTTTCTGCATCGCTGGCGTAGATTTGAGTTCAGTGCGAAAAGCGTCTCGCATTCGCATCGATTTCTTCCTAAGTTAAGAAATGCGTCCGCAGATGAAGGGACGACAACGCACTGGGCCTTCCGTTGGCCTAAGACGGGAAGATATCCGCAAGTGGATGCGGCACTACTCGACTAAGTCAATGGTATCCGCGCGGACGGGTGTGTCGTATCCATCGAATTAATGAAAAACCAGGCGTGCATAATTTTCAGGAAGGAGGGCATCGCAGCACGAGATTTCTGTGTGAGCAATGAATGGGCCACAACCTTTATGCTCCGAAATGGACTGTCACTCAGAAGACGGATGACTTTGTGTCAGTGGCTACCCTCAGCATATGAAGACAAGGTTGTAGATTTTCACCGACTTGTGATCTGGATTCGGCAAGAAAAAAAGTTTTCACTCTCGCAGATTGCAAATGCGAATCAAATGCCGCTCAATTTCGACATGCCGCACCGCACATCAGGGCAACAGGTGCAGAAAAGCACTGGTGCACAGTCATACTCGCTGTTAGAGTGGACGAGCGGAAGTTGCCACATTTTGTAATTTCTAAAACAAAGACCCTCCCGAAGGCAAAGTTTCCCCCTGGTTTTCATTTACGGATGCAGGAGAAGACGTGGATGACCGCTGATCTGATTGTCGACTGGTTTAAAACTGTTGGGGAACACCGCCCTGGCGCACTTCTGTACCAGTCGTTGCTAGTCGTCGACAGCTTCCGCCGTCATCTCGTCGACTCCTTTTGGATGAAGCTGGAGGATCTACAGACTGATTAGGCCGTTATTCCTGGCGGCCTGGCATAGATGCTGCAGCCTTTGGACATCCGGAGGCAAAATACGGAAGCCGTCTGTGAAGCTATTTTGCACGTGAATTACCCATGCATGGCTCATGATTTCCTGAAAAATCATAGTTCGCAGTTTCAAAAACAACGGGGATTTCCAATCGCTTGGACGGGACCAAAGACGACACGGTGCACGACAGCGGGAATGGGCATGATCTCAAAGCTGGCGGTGATTCAGATGATGTCGTTATCAGTGACTCCAGTTTTGACTCTGACTCTGAGTAGTCCTGTCAAAAGACTTCAATTAGCAGTCAAGAGGCTTTATTTGCTAGTGGATTTAGTGCTGAAAATAAATCTTGCTTTGTGTTGAACATATGGTATTACTGTTAAGGTAAGTGTTACTTAGTACTTCTCAAAGCTTGTAGTTGCTGGTGTGAGAACTTTGATTTGCAGCCCCTCCGTTTTCTTTCCTATTTTTCTTAGCACTCTATACGTTTCCGCAAAAAATTATCCCCCCGTAATTCTTGCACCCTCCAACTTTTCATCCGTTTTTGCAAAAAAAAAAAAAGTGGGAGGATTATGCTGGTAAATACGGTAAGGGCTGAAACCGCTCCTTGTTGCATGTCTTAATAGGTTTAACTGTAGCACTTCCGAAAAATTAAACAGAAGTATCCGGGAGAACTGTTGATGGTAACAAGACATTTTTTGCGGAGCAACCGATAGAAAATTGGACATGTTTCGTTATGCTTTACAAGCAACATGCACTGGTGAGCTGTTAAACCCTTTACAAAAGAATGCAAACATTGGTAGCCCGCTTATACGAGACCTTTACAAAAGGTCTCGTATAAGCGGGCTACCAATGTTTGCATTTCCTTATTAATGCCAATTTCAATGTAGGTGCCCTAGTCTCTCTTATGAAGGTCAGTTGTAGCGCCATTCCACATTACTTTATGCGACTGGGGCTTGGGAAATCGCAGTTATACATTGTCGGCGGCAACCGCTCAGTTTTGAAGTTGAGCAGGGTGAGCAGCATTCTCGGGGTGACTAAGATTTTAGTGTGTTCAGCTTTTTGAATATACACTCAAACCTCAATAATTTGAACCCCGGATATAAAGAAATATCAGTGATAATTAAAGTAAGTGAAAATTAGTATTTCAATTTATATAAAGTGTTGAGAGTATACCTTTGAAATGAATAAGCAGATATATTTAGCTTTTTTTTTTTCATGTAAGATGCAACTTTGTTATAATGAGGTTTGGACCTCCCAGTGAATCTGTACCCATAAACTTTTTCATGTTCGCACTTGATGAATAAAGAATTGAATTGAATTGAATATGCGTCTAATTGTTCATCTGAGTGCTTCGAAGTGCAAGTGCTTGATGCAAGTTTTGCGACTTTCTGCAGCCTGGCTCTGTGATGACCCCTGAGCATCTGCTGCTCCAGTCTCAATCTCACTCTGAGCGCAGCAAACCTGTGTCGTCCTCATCTGTGGCTGGTCCACAGTCCAAGATGTACACCGGTGGAGCTGTCACACAGAGGAACAGCCAAGGGCTAGAAGGTGGGGGTTTTCTTCGTCCCACTTTTCCACATTGCATACATCCAGCATCACCTTTTTGTTTTTTCCTCTCTCTCCCTTTCTTTTTCTTAATTTGGCACAGCTTGAAAGAAACCCAGCATAATGAGCTACATACTTGTTGACTCTCAGTTGCGCTAATGGTTCAGCATGGTTCTGCAGTTCGCCATGTTAGTTCAGTGGCTAGTGTGCTCAGCTGCTGACCCAATAGTCGCTGGCTCGATTCCGGCTGCGGCTGTTGCATTTTGGTAAAGTCAAAATGGCCACTCTACTGTCACTTTTCGGCCCCAAGACCAGTCTGCCCCCTTAAGAAGCAGCTGTTTCAGGAAGTGAGATTTTCGACGGCAGCTTGAATCGGAGCATACACAGTGCAGCTAAGACTGCCCCGTGACGTACGCGTCTGACATTGAAGACCACATAGAAGTGTTCCTCTTCACCAACGCAGACGTACTCTGCGGCGAGTTCGTCTCGATAGACAACGTCCGGACTTGCAAGCCACAAAGTGTCGCCGAGATTGTCGCAGAGGTGGTGGGGTGGGGCAGCAGAGGATGTGGGGGACAAGGCACTAGAAGACAGTGGCGAACGCGTGCACCAACCGGCTAACTTCACTGAAGCCCTTGCTGAACTGGAAGCTTTGCAAAGCTTCTTTTGCAGGAAAAAAAAAAAAACCATGGAAACGCAGACAAGGGTCGACATGTGGGCAAAAGGAGCTTTTGTCCAAGGTTTAGAGGCAGCAGCT
The DNA here is from genome assembly GCA_013436015.1 of Rhipicephalus annulatus. Classification (NCBI taxonomy): domain Eukaryota; kingdom Metazoa; phylum Arthropoda; class Arachnida; order Ixodida; family Ixodidae; genus Rhipicephalus; species Rhipicephalus annulatus. Next base: position 557,839 of record WOVY01012440.1, read on the forward strand.
AAAAATTGGAAATTTTTTTTTTTTTTTGATGAATGTTGCTGCTTTTACTCTTCTATCTTGTCAGCCTCATTTTTTCCTAGATTCAAATCATTTATTTTCTCGGATTGTACATCTATTTCCTTTTTTTCGATAATGTATCGCAATTCTACTGTATTATTATTATTACTATTAGCATGGTTCTGCAACTGCTTTAGTACAGTGGTAAAGACTGGTACACAATGGGAGGTGCAGTAATGGATATAATGGTAATTGATTTTGCGACCCTCATATTTAAAGCGAGACACTGGTCTTGAACTTTTTTTAATTATAAGTATTTAGAGCTGATAATTTTATGTGATATGCATTTCTCACTGCTGAAAACAAATATGCAATTAGTTTTCAGCTGTCACTTCCAGATATTAAAATTTTGGCTGGTCCATAAACTTACATTCTGTCCACTGTTTAGACACCTTTCTCATAAAAAATTGCTGCATATCAATAAGGCAGTGTTCTGTAAAGAACAGGGAGTGCAAGGAAACGATAATTTTATTTTTAGCTTCATTGGTTCGAGTTAGGGCCTTAACAAGTAGACACATCACAAATCAGAGACTTGTTCAATTATATAACTAATTTAATCACTGTTTTTAATGAAATAGTTAGTTGCACTCATCATTGTACAAGGTTTCAAATGCTGCAAAAATTATCGAAATCCACCCACTAGATCGAAAGATACAGTGGGCAATGGCCTCGGACCTGATGAAAAATGTTGTTTTGAAAAAGCCCCGCCACGGTGGTCTAGTGGCTAAGGTGCTCGGCTGCTGACCCGCAGGTCGCAGGATCGAATCTTGGCTGCGGCGGCTGCATCACCGTTGGAAAGGGAAATGCTGTAGGCCCGTGTGCTCAGGTTTGGGTGCTCGTTAAAGAACCCCAGGTGGTCGAAATTTCTGGAGCCCTTTACTGCAGCGTCTCTCGTAATCGTATGGTGGTTTTGGAACGCTAACCCCCACATATCAATCGTTTTGAGAAAACGAGAAAGGAAGTTCAGGGACACAATGAGCACGTATGTTCAACAGGTAATGGTGTAAATCAGTGCAGTAATGGTGCTAGAAGCCACAAGGAGTGTAGACATCATTCTTTGTGCGCTTTCTTTTCATTGCACGCCAGGTGTTTTCAGAGTTTCCAAAGTTTCGATCAACATACAGCGTTTTGACGGTGCTCGCACAGTCGTCGGAAACCTGCGCGGCAGCCTTCTACGAAGCAGGAATCATTTCCACTTTCACGTAATCTTTCTATGCATCTCCGTGAAACATTCAAGGTAAAAAAAATGCAATTCAACGCAGTTTGTCCGTTTGCTGTGCCGCGCAAACAGCGGGCACGTTAATCTCCGATGGGTTGCGCACGCATCCTCCTCCTCCACTCACGCTCCCCCTCTCGGCAAGCTCCGTACAAATTTCAGTTCCTCGCACTCATCGCACGTCAGCACAAGTTTCGTAGCGATGCCATATTCCCGACCTTTCTCAGGCCCGCCACACACACCGCACTTCATGCGCTGAAGCAGCTTTCGACGGTGAACAGCGTTCCAGCAGTGGCAGTCGCTTCCCAATCTCGACAAACAGACCGCTCGTGTAGAGAGGCTGACTTCGACGAAAGGTCCTTTTCAATGTCACCCGCACGACACGCAGGGGCCACTTTTTCAGTGTCCGAAACAAGGGGAGTGCCGATGCGCAGATCTCGCGCTAAATCGTTGGCCCTGGCTATCGCGTCCATGATCGCGGGAGCCACATTCGCGATAACCGCGCCTCCGAATGTGGCCAATTTTGTTTGTTTGTTTGTTTGTTTATTTGGCTAGGGGAAATGGCAATGAAACTGACTGAGACCAAATTACTTGACAAATACCGTATATACTCGTGTAAGGGCCGCACTTTTTTTTCGAAAATTTTGCTAGGTGCGGCCCTTACACGAATCAGGCCGATTTAGTACAGGCAGTACAGGCCAAAGGTCTGTACTGTTTATGCAACAGTAGCAGAGTGCAAGAGTCACAAATGACATGCCAGAAATGTTTTTATTCGGATTCCATTTCGCTGTCCTCGTTCTCGGAGGAGCTCGCCTCGGCGTCCGCGTCTTCCCAGAGACGGTCATCTTCGGTGCCGTTCATGGAGTTCGAAATTCCCGTTACCTTGAAGCTTTTAGCAACTACTTCTACTGACATGGCACGCCACGCATTCAAAATCCATTCACACACCTGTTGGAGCGACGCCCGCTTCAGCCGTCCTGTAGGGGTCTTCTCGTGGACGCCTCCAGCCATCCATTCAGAGTAACATCGGCGAAATTCCACTTTGAATGGTCTGTTGACGCATACGTCGAGCGGCTGCAGCACACTCGTCAGGCCACCGGGAATGACGGCCAAGTCCGTACGAGTTGCGGCAACTCGGTTCTTGACGCGGTCGGTCAAGTGGCCCCTAAAGCTGTCCAAAACAAGGAGGGCTTTCCGTTGTAACAGCCCTCCAGGTCTGTTTGCCCAGACGGTCTTAATCCAGTCAACGACCAGTTCCTCGGACATCCAGCCCTTCTCTTGCGCACGTACGACGATTCCCTGAGGGAACTTCTCTTTTGGGAGAGTCTTCCTTTTAAATACGACGTACGGCGGAAGCCTCCTGCCGTCTGCCGTGATGCACAACATCACAGTGCACCTTTGGCGTTCTGCACCAGTCGTGCGCACAGACACACTTTTCGCACCTTTTAAATCCACTGTGGTGCTTTCCGGTGCATCGAACCACACAGGTGTCTGGTCCGCATTCCCAATTTGGGACAGGTCGTATTCATGCTCCCTCCTGAGAGCATTCACGAAGCGATGAAACTTAATGACGTGGTCTTCGTACTCGCGCGGCAGTTTTTGGCAAATCGTCGTTCGGCGCCGAATAGAAAGCTGGTTACGGTTCATAAACCGCGTAGCCCAGCCCCGACTTGCCTTGAATTGTGCCGGGGGTATTTCCATGTGGCGAGCGATGCTGAGGGCTTTGACGCGTATCATGTCAGTCGATACGGCGTAGCCGTCCCTTCGTGTGTCGACGACGTAGTTGACGAGCTCGCTTTCGAGTTGCGGGTACTTGCACTTTTTCCCGCGAAACGCCTTTCGGCTCCTGTTAGTAGCGGCGAGGGCATCTTTCTGATTCATCCAGTAACGCACGCGCTTCTCATCGACGTCGTACTTTCGTCCAGCTTCCCGCTTCCCGTGCTCCTCGGCATAGTCAATCACTTGCAGCTTAAATGCTGCAGTGAATGATCTCAGATGCCGGCCCATCGTCCGTCACGTGCGCTGGCTTCTGCAGGGTTCACTACAACCAACAAAGTGACACCGACGACACCGATCTGAAGTCGCGCTGCCAACGTATCGACACGATGCTAGGAACGATGCCAACAAAGAGGCCGCACAAGGCAAATATGGCGGCGCGCTGTCAACAGCGTGGTCGGCGCGTCGGCGGAAGTAGAATAAAAGCGGAAAAGCGTGCAGCGCCATCTGGCTGTAAATGAACTAACTACACTTTTCTGGCGGGACATTTTGAACTTTTGTTTTTTTTTTTTTTCGAAATATCCGCTTTCAAAGTTGGGGTGCGGCCCTTACACGAGGGCGGCCCTTACACGAGTATATACGGTACGTATTACGTGGCAACAGCATTTTAGGAACACCTTCTTCAGGCCCGATATATTATTAAAAAAATACTTTGAAAAATCTATTTTTTGGAAATTTTTCGGCCTTCAAGACCCGTGTCTCTTCTTAATAAATGCAAAGGTGGAGGACTGCAGCACAAGCTGCCATGTATCTGTTGCAGTCAGGTAGACTGCCCAGGTGTGTTGTAGTGATGTATAAAATGTTGGAGGTCACTTAAGAGTTAGCACAATTGTGGAAGTGACGCCACAGCACTGCAATATACCGCATGAATGCATAGGCCACAACTGCTTTGCTTTGGCCCAAAGGCAAAACGTAGTTATTTCAATACTTCACTTCTTACAGCAAAGCTCTTTGCTTCGGTTTCACCAGTTTCTCAGGGAGTCTTACCTTGTAGCTGTTCAAGTCTACCTTTTGTACAGACTCCGGAGATGCTCTTTAGTAAGTGTGTGCATTTTGACCTATGCACACAGGTGGGCTGTCTTCGGCGGGCAAAGTGGAGCAGCCAATGTACTCGTCGGCAGGCGCTGGAGGCCAGCATTACGGTGGTGGGGCCTACCCGGGGAGTGGGGGCAAGGGCCTTGTGGGCTCCTACTTGGCCCACTCTCAGGGCTTCCCATCGGCCACTACGGGGCAGCAGCACTACTACACTGCTCAACAGCCCACGAGCTCCACGACTGCGGCCTTCGGCCAGCAGCAGAGCAATGGTGAGTTGTTGATTGTTCGTTATTCAAACTGCATAATTGATCCTGGTTGTGTGCGCGTAAATTGGGAAAAAAACTCTTGCGCGTTCTTGCTCTCTAGGGAGGACGACGCAGCTTTAGTATTGCGAGAAATGGCAAAAAAAAAAGTCTATTTTTTGAAAATCAAGTTTTCTGTTTCTGAAACCCTTTTTCTGATTCCAAAAATCTTTATTTAAAACTGCACAGAAGTGCTCCAGAAAATTCATTTCACCATCCTACGTAGTGAAACGTTTTTCTGAAAATTGCGAGAAAACAGTGAATTTCAAAAAATTATACCTTCGCGATGGCGCAGCTGGGAGCTGACTTCTTGGGCTCACCGGAAAGAGCATTTCTTCGTGTTCAAATTTCTTGCCTCAGCTGGCTCCTCTCTTTAAAAACAATCACACACAAAGGAAATGTTTGAAGGTCATTTTGAGGCCCCTGATTGGCTGTGGCCACCATGTTGCTTCAGCTTGCCTTGCCATTGGCCCGAGACTCGCTCCGGGAGATCGTCTCTGCTGCTTGTGCATCGCGAGCACATGTCTCTTAAAAATCTCTACTTCGCAACGTGTTCACGGCTCGACGATCATTCAGGATATACCGTATTTACACGATTGTAAGACCCTTTTTTTTCAAATTTGACAATCCAATGTTGGGGGGGGTCGTCTTAGAATCGAAATCGAACCATATGTATTGTCATCTCGAATAGTTTCCCGCTCAACCCAAAGCGCATATTTTTCCGCGTGCTTATACAAAAGCTTTTCTTTTTTTAGCATCTACTGCGCGCATTACGAGTGCCTTTATGACGAGCGCACGGCTCTTGAGGGAGCACCGGTAATCGATGGAAGAGCCGCCGTAGGGGGGGTATTGGTAGTTGACGGAAGAGCTCCTCTTTGTGATACAATTTTCTAAGCGGGCGCGTCGCCGCGTGCTCCTGTCGCTTGTGTCCACGACCGGCTCTCTCGAGTCACTTCTGTCTGACATGAGTGCCGTGACAGGAGGACGAAAGTTCGGAATCGGTAAATGTGTGGTGCGGAAGTGGCGGCTTCAGCGCGAGGAAATTTTCTCGTGCGACTCCAAGCGCCGTGGCTTTCGCGGGCCGAAGTCTGGCCGCTTTCTGGAACTAGAGGCGAAGCTTGCGGCCTACGTGAGTTTTTTTTTTTTTTTTAAGATGCGATTTTGGGGGGGTCGTCTTACAATCGTGCAAATACGGTAATTACGGTTTAGTTAGGAGCTGTAAGTGGATGCACGATCAGATTACTACGGGCGGGTGCGCGGTCTGCGAGCGCAGTGCCTCTTCGGAGTCGTCTTCAGGCCCAACTCGCTGATTGCGATACTGCAGGAAATAACGATGCGCTAGCGCACTCGGGGCAATGTGCCTCTTCGCAAGCAAAGCCCATCACTCCCGAGCTCCTCGAAACTGCAGACGAGCATTTAAAGCATCGGCAGCAGACCTCACAGTCAAGCTCGTCATAGCCCCCTCCACTGCCAAGGATTGCTCGAAACAGCGGCTAGCAGTTTCGCGCATCGTCATTCGAAAATGCGATACCAAGCACAGAGCGGGCCCATTTTCGTTATTGTAGCTACACATTGCGCACATTGTCACTGAATGCCGCCGCCAAGTGCATCACGTGCTGGTTGCACTGTCGACACGGCCGCACACTCCATGGTCATGAAGTGCTGTAAATAAGCTTTTGTGATGTAATTTAGATGTGCCTGAAGCCATGCTTGGTATCACCACGAGCATTTATGAATGTTCTGATACAATGAAATCCTCGTAAAATGCGTTTCTGCGACTGGCCGTATGATGATGCTTTTCACGAATAGAGTGGCAAAAGAGCATGTATAAAGCAGAGGCACGAATTTTTATATGCCCGTCTCGCATCAATAAACAAATTGGTGAAAAATTCCTGTACCACTAGTCTCTCCTACCCATAACTTTCTTATTTGGAAAGAAGGCATAGGCTGTTATAGTGTGAGCCTTTTTTTTTTTTTTTTGACGAAATAAACCTCTCTATACATAAAATAGTTCAGTGATTATTTGTAATCAAGTACTTAATTACGTTAATGAAAGACACACTAGGCAGAGAGATATGCCGGAGAAGTCGAATGCCAGAAGACAAACTGAGGTCAGAATTTTTAGGTGTTTTAGAGACCGAAAAATAAGTTGAAACTTCTCTTTGTTGAATGCTTTTTTTTTTGGCATTATGCTCAGCCCCTCCACGAGGTTCAATAAAGAAATAATCTCTCATTAAGTATTTGCGGTATTGCTTCAAATTTTCTGTGGAAGCACTGCGAGATCATTCTTAGTGACTGTTTCTTGCTTCCTTCGCGCGTCGTTGAAAGGAGAACTTTGTGACTGTTTCTTGCTTTCTTCGCACGTTTCATTGGAAGGAGAAAGGTTACGAGGCAAGGAAAATGTGAACCGTGGCACCAGTGTGGTGCGTGAGAGACCCCCCCCTCAAGGTGCAGAGCCGTGCTCCCCCAAAGGGCAAGGGCTGCAGGAGATAGCCTTTCCTTCAACCACACATTCATTCAACCCAGCGACATTTTTTGTTTTTTTTTTTCCCTCCTGTCTCTTTCTACGCGCGCGGCGTTGGAAGGAGAAGGGTCTTTGGAAAAGGGAGAAGCATGACACGGCCGCGTCGCAGATCCCCATTTGAGAGCGAGCAAACCGCAGCCTTTTCTTGCTTCTCATTTCCTTCGCACACAGCGTTGAAGTGTCGCAGGTGCTGCCGCGGGATAGGGCGGGACGCTGAGAGCATTTTTGGAGTGCGGTATGTTCGAATTGACCGTCGGAAGTGCTTGGGTATTCGAATTACCGGGCGTTTTCGCCCATTGGAATACACATAGCTTTGACGGGACCTCATTGTGAGTTCGAATTAAGCGGGTTTGAATTAATGAGATTCAACTGTAATTTGTTGTGAATTTCAGGCCACGTATTGCGATTTTTCGCTTGCCTATTCTCAAGAGCCTCTATTACCGGTTGGCAGAGTTTTCTGGCCATGCTAAAAAAGTGTTGCAGGGCCCCATATGGTCCGCCCAGTTCAATAGCGAGCCAAAGATTCGGACACTCTTGGGGCTGCGCCACTTGTCCCATTGATGCAATGTGTAACCATGGCTGACAGTTTCGAACGTGATATGGAGTGCCCTTCGATTGCCTACATGAAGTGATCAGCCACTTTTGTTTGTTTGCATCCATCTTTGGATAACCTTCAGCAGAGGAAAAGCTGGTCGTCTGGCAGCTGAATTGCGGCAGTAAGTTGAAAGAACTGTTTGTGGCCAAATTTTGTTGAGGTCATGCATTTAGTACAACAAATTGGCCTTTATAGAGCTGTATTTTTCAGTACCCCACTGTATTCACTGGTGTGTGATGTTTCATAACGCCATATGTGCATGTGGAAGCAGCTGCATATAAGATGGCATATGCTATAGGCCCTATATTGTGCATTTGCAGGTTACCAGGGTCCTTACCAGAGCAATGCCTATTCTGGGCCGAGCCAGCCACAGCAGGCAAACTACGGGGTCTCTTCCAAGCTCTCGGCGTCCGCAGGGTTGGGTCCTCACTCGGTAAAGGATTCAGTGCTTGATTCTACGTCTCAGCAAGGAACTGCCAGCCAGGTGGGTTCTCCATTGCTTTGTGTATAATATGGAACATTTCTTGTGCGTTTGAGTGCAAGGATCATAGTAAATCTGAAATGAGAATTTCATATAAAATGCCTCTTATAAGCAGTGCTTGCAATGTATGCATTCTTTGAACCCCCATTTCAATGTAGTCATGAGTATGTCTCTAATACTACCCGCTTGTCTGTTACATCAGTATCAGTTGTACAACTGAATAGTAAAACATGCATATTCTAAACCCAGTTGAACTAATGTTATGGTGTGATGAACATTGTGTGAAATTCCATGACACCAGCACTAGCTTGCTCACCAATGTTCGTGTCATAACTTTTGTTAGTAATTAAATAAATGGGTTTGCAAAATAGTGACTGAGCACATTTTATAGCATGTTTGCATTGGTTTATTTTGTGCAGTAATGGGGCCTATGTACATCGTACCGGCCTATCAACAACTGTAGTGCACAATTTTTGCCTGTTTCTCAGAGGGGGAAAGAAGGAGTTAGTTCTTAGTTGGCACAATCAGCTGTGAAGCTGCATGGTTCAAAGTGCACATATGCAACCTTCCCAGTGATGAAGCCAATCATGACTTTCGTTCTCCTGAGATCTTTTGTAGCTGAATGAAATGCTTGAAGGCTGAGGGAAGGTTGCGTCAATGCATGGGATCCTGTGCGTCTTGCTCTCAAGGGGTGAGGCTACCATGGAAGGGCAACTTTTTTGTTTGTTGAGCTATCCTAATGAAATTTTCAGGGTAGGCTAATAATAAAGCCATTTGAATAACCACAAAATTTCATGCTTTTAGGTTCACTGGTTCCAAAGTGTGGGGTCTCGAATTGGCGAACGAGCGCCCCGCCACGCTCTAGGAATGACAGGACACCGTTGACGCGGTCGGTACAAACCAACACACACAAACATTTATTTAACTAATTTTAGGACGAATTCGGATTGATACATGAGTACTTCGAATTGATACATCAGTAATGAACACGCTAGGACATCGTTACACAAAAACGCCGCAAACACACAGCATGACACACCCAAGGCGGCGTCGCCAACGCTTGACTTACCACGTGGGCCTTCCGCTGGCGGCCTGCGGTGCCGTCCACGGCAGACCCACCGCGAGAGACAACCGTACGCGGCAGCCGCCACGCGCAGAAGAGGCTCGCTCAACTCTCGTGTGCCACCAAGGACTGCCTTCCGCCAGGGGTCACCGCCGGCGCTACCACTCTACCAACAGTGGTACTCAACGCGAACACAACGCCATCTATTGCCCGGCGTTCGTCACCCGAAATGCGGCCTTGGGGCGAGACACGTGCGCCACACAGTGCAGACAACTTTCAAGGGGGTGTCAGCACCCCCATATTCTCCCAACGTTAAATTAAACCATATCCCGAAAACAAAAAGATAAGCTACCCAAGCTTTAACAAAAAATGACATCACATGACCATAATGTCCTTGCACCATGACACCGCCGCTGGTCGACACTGCTGCACTGTCCAGCTCGACTTCACCTCAGTACCGGCCCTGCAACATCAACGTTGCCGTCAGCGCAACGAACCGTCGCTAGCACAAACCAGTTGCGACCAGCACTCACGAGGGCTCCGGACTGCAGGCAGTTGCGCAGGTCCCAGGCATTTTCATCGCCCGACCTCACGACCGCATTCCTGGACAGCGACGCTGAAGGGTTGCAGAAGACAGCCGGCCATGGATGACATCCCTCTCGCTGAATACATCCATAAAAAAAAAACTCGAAAGAAACAATGGAGCAGGGCCTAGGGAAGAGAGCTTCGGGCTTTTCGGCCCCGTGGTACGATGGTCAGTACGGCTAGCAGATACATCGGTGGCGGCCGAGACGCCCATCAAAATAAAACAAAAATCGCTTTTCCTAACTCGTGCATCGCAAGATCAAAGAAAATGAGGGAAGCAGAGCGCAACACCTCAACAACACGATCCACCTAGTTGTGCCATGTGCGACAGGCGGCTGCGTAGAGCCTTGGGCCTAATGAGTCGCTCGGCAACAACCGACATCCACCTAGCAACCAGCCTAGGTGCAGAAGAGGCAGCCGCAAGGAGACGTCCACTCTGTGAGGTGGCCCTATCGCTCGCCGCACACAGCAGCTTACCGAGCAATCGGCGTTCACCGTTCCGGGCGGTGTCACGACGCCTCGGAGTCATGCCGCAATACAAGACAGCAACGACGCCCGGTTCCCTGAGCCCAAAGAGATAGAAGAAGCTATTTACAGAAAATCAGATTACCCACGAGGCTTCCGTACTCACTCGCTTCGGGCCTGGCCTACAAACCACGTGCTCAGCAACGACGCCCGGTTCCCTGAGCCCAAAGAGATAGAAGAAGCTATTTACAGAAAATCGGACCACCCACGAGGCTTCCGTACTCACTCGCTTCGGGCCTGGCCTACAAACCACGTCCTCTAGGCCTTGCTCACCCCAGGATGCGGACTGCATGGCTCTCGTCCTAATTCAACAACGTTTTTGAAAACTAACAACAACAAAAAAGAACACTTGCGAGCAACAAATAAAAATAAAAACTCAACCTGCCGACGAATTCAAACACGTCACAAAACCAATCTCCTCGCTTTTCAACAGAGCACACTGCCGACGCTAGCAAAAGTCCCCCTAGGCCTACTCTACTCCGGCTCTAACAAAAGCCTGTACGGAACCGCAAAAACTGTCATTGGATACTCCAAGAGCCCCACATTGGGTGCCAGTGTGGGGTCTCAACGAGGCGAGCGAGCGCCACACCACGCTCTTGGAGTGAATAGACACAGTAGACACGGTCAGTACAAACCAAACATACATACGTTTATTTAACTAATTTATGACGATATCACCTGCTGAATGATACATAAATTGTAATTAACACACTACGACATTGTTACACAATAACACGATAAACACACAACATGAGAGCACACAAAAGGCGGCGTCGCCAACGCTTCACTCACCACGTAGGCCTACCGCAGGCGGCCCGCAGCAGCCGCCACGCGCAGAAGGGGCTCGCTCAGCTCTCGCCCGCCACCAAGGCCCGCCTTCTGTCAGGGGTCACCGCCAGCGCTACCACTCTATAACAGTGGTACTCAACGCGAACACAACGCCATCTATCGCCCGGCGGTGGTCACCCGAAATGCGGCCTTGGGGCGAGACCTGCGCCACACAGTGCAGACAACTTTACAGGGGGGTGTCAGCACCCCCACAAAAGTAGTCATATATCAGGATAGTTCACATACCTTTCTTAGTCGGGCTCTGGTGAATTTAATAAATGTGCTAGCACCGTAAAATTCTCTGGGATGATTCCTCGATGGGTGCTTTACACTAGGACAGAGCCCCTTTTTTAAAATTTTTTTGCTGAAAATATTTAGCAAAGCAGTGAATTTGGTGTTTACTATTGAGCATTTATCAATGAAGTTTTAATTATCAAAAATAACGGATGCAACAAATTTAAGAAATAACTCTGATAGTGTTTGGGTTATTTATTAGGGTACATAATAAAACAAATTTGATAAAAATCAGATGAACAGTTGCAGAGATATCGGCAGACTAAACAGCCTCACTGGCCAGAAAAGTTATTCTGAGAAAGCAAACATTGAAAGTTTTGAACACAAATTTAGTCTAAAATGACCCTGCAAAGTTGCCAGAGATGTTCTTTAGTACTTTTTTTCTTTTCCGCTTTTCCTGCTTGTGTTGCAGGTATTCTTGAGCTTTTTTCACAAGGAGTCTTTCTCTGCTGCTCGTTGGTTGTCAGCATAGCGCCGTCAGTTGTCGACATAGCCCCAGGCGCACTTGAGCACGGAATACAAACACCAGCCTCACTTGTGACGACGGAGCATTGCGCCGATTCTTGGTGTCGTGATAAGCATCAATGCGACTGACGCCCTTGGCCCGTGAACGAGCCTCAGCATGCGTACGAGCTTCATCGGTCACTTTCTTGAACAGAATGCGTGCAGAGTCTCAAACTTTGCCCTGCCCATCGTTAGTGCAGAACAATTGGTGTCCCGTAAACACGGCGAAAGATCGTCTCGTAAAGATGGTGGAAGATTGAAGAGCATGCTTGAAAACCGAGCGGAATGATGGCAAACAGAAAAACAACGCATGCGAAGAGAACACAGACGCTGGCCTTGACACGGGCGCTTGCAAGGCCAGCACCGAAGCAGACAGCGAGCCGAGGGAACAGATGCGTCATTGCGCACAGCAGCCAATAGGAGCTGCGTCATCGCCCACTTCCCTCGAGAGGCGTGCACTTCCTCCAATCGCAACTTTGCATCTGAACCGCAGGAGACTTCCAAACTTCGAGAGCCCCCCAATCATGAGCGAATCCCGTGTGGCCACACTGCTGCTGCTGCCGCGGTTGGCGGGTAAAAAAAAAAGAGCAAGAATTCAAGAGCAAAACAAGACCAAAATAGTGCCACTGGGACGTGTGGTTGGGAAATTGGCAATTGCAAATGCGCGATGTTGGGGTATTTTCAGCACACGCTGGCCACTCACCGGCTGCTGCAGCATGTTATAGAATTCATTCGACGTACTTTCGCAATGACTTGAACATTGGTATTTATAGAACAGATTATAAGACATATAGTCGAACTCCGCTACAACGAACTCAGCATCAACGAAATTTCCGCTACCATGAAAAATTCACGATTCTCGTCGGCAGTCCATAGGAGTGACTGCATAAATATTGTTGCCACAACGAACACTTTTTCTTTGATCATCCCGCTTCGAAAAAATTTTACAATGCAATTCCGAGCTGCTCAGATACTTATTTCTATGCAGTAAACCCAATCTTTAACATTTCGATGCATTTTCAGAGCCTGAAAATGCGTGAAACACGCGTTTGTGCCACCAGATACTACCTCTATATTGCTGCTGTTCAGCAAGCATGGGTGCCGCAATTGCTCAATTGCGATGGCACTGAGACTGCCCTGCTTTTGCCACTGGTGTTTTTGAGCCGCAGACTATACGAAGCTGAAGCTCAGTCGCTCAGTTCATGGTTTCCTTCACGCAGCTGCTGGGTGCAACCGCGGAACGATGCCTTTTCCGATTCCGATGCTTATCATTATGTTCGCTCTTGGCCAGTGTGGTCACTAATACGGATCGGCTGTTTGTCTGTATTATCTACAATATAGGCTAGCCGCGAGTGATGAATGATAAGAATGGCATAAAATAATGCAAAAGTCGCCGCTCCACGATACCCTGCCTCCATCTTGGCGTTGTCGGACACTTTTGACGGCGGACAGCTGCTGGTTTTAACGTGTTAATTCGACTGTTTGGTTCGTTCACGAAGACGATTTTAGGCATTGTTTCAGCGTGCTTTTCACCATGGCCTCGCTATGCATGGGTGAGAATCGAGTCTTGACACTGCTGGGAAAGAATAGGACGCAGCGGACATTTTTTGAATTTTGAGAGAAAACGTTTCTTTGTTTTGCTAGCTCAGATCAGCTACATTTTTTCGATTTTGCTACAACGAAATTTTTTCTTCAACAACATTTTTCCCGTGCCCCGTCAGTTTCGTTGTGGTTTGACTGTACTACCCGAGTACGTGGTTTTCAGAAAATCGACTTTTTTGCGATTTTTCGATTTTAAAGGGTGCGTCCCCCCTTACTAAGTTCTTTAATGAACCGATCAGTGTCATGATGTTACTTTCTGGTGTCTTTTAATGAATTTGTGTGGTACATACAAAATAAAACTGGGTACTTCTGTGCAACTTATTAGACTAAGTATTTCAGCAATTATGGTACAGTAAAAGCTCGTTAATTCGAACCGCAAGGGGAAGCTGCCTCAGTACGAATCAACGAAAGTTTGAACTAACGAAACTGAAGAACAATAGTACACTGCGAGTAGGTCATAATTTATTTTTTTAAAGAAATCTGTGATCGCGGTCTGCCTTCTTTTCTTGAAGGCGACAGCCAGCTCTTTTTGCTCTAACGAGCGAATTTGGCGGAAGGCCCCTTCTCCGCCTTCTTCAAACCTTCAGAAAAGACTGGCGGCATTCAATCCGGCCATGACTTCTGCAGCTAAGCGCCGCACTGGTGCTTCGTCCTCCTCTTCGTCATCGTGACTGGCAGCGACAGGTTCTGCACTTCTCACCTGACATATTATGTCGCCATTCGTGAGTGCACCACCCACCACTGCACTTCAGTCCACATCGACTTAGTCCGCAAAGCAGACGTCTTCCAAAACGTCCGCCGTGGAGGCGGTGACACCCTGTTCGAGTGCTGGTGGCTTGTCAGCTTGCAGAGCTTCGGTGCTGAAGCCACAGTGGCGAAAGCAATTTGCTATCGTAAGCGCTGTCACTTGCTCCCAAGCACGCACAAGCATGTGTGGTGCACTTAGGAGCGTCACTTGGTAGTTGTTGCACAAAATAATTCATTCCAACATATGACGCTGATAAAATTATTTTAAATTTCTTATTATACCCTGGTCCATGGGCTGCAGTACAGCTGTCGTGTTTCCTGAAAGGAAGGCCAGCTCAATGGCCTTCGTCTCAACGTTGACTTTATAAGCCGAACACTTGTCCACAAAAAGCAGGACTTTGTGGCCACAGCGTTCGAACTTCTTGTCAAGCTTCCCCAGCCACTGCGCGAACAATTCCCCTGTCATCCAGGCCTTTTTGTTGGCCGCGTAGTCTGATAGAAAGGACCGGATGTTCTCGAAGCAACGAGGACTTCTCGTTTTGCCTGTCACAAACAAAGGCAACTTCTTGGTCCCGGTCATGCTTGCAGCAACCATCACAGTTATCTGTTCTTTACTTTTCTCCCCTCCCGTGCACTTGTCGCCTTTATACGTGATAGTTTTGGCGGGCAGCAATTGGAAAAATAAGGCAGTTTCATCCGCATTAGATATGTCCTGCGGAGAATACTTCTCTATGTAGCCTTGAAGCACTGAGCACCAACCTTTTTTTCAGATATTTTTCATTTAGTGTTTGCGATTTGATTCGCGTTGACATTTCCTATTCGAACTTCCAGAATACAGTCGAGCCTGCTTATAACGAACCTGAGCCTGACGCGGCATTCGTTCGCTGTATCCCGAAGCTTGTAGTAAATGAAACGTAGCTTTTACAAAATGTTGCGAGTGCAAACACAAGATTTTTTGCTCAAAAAAGTTCATGACGCACGTGTTTCAAAGAGCAGAAGTGATAAGGGCAGTCTCGAGTTTATTTCAAACGGCAGCGTGCTCTTCGCCGAGGTCCGTGGCATAAGCTGCATGAGGCACTGGCTCCAAAGTTTTGTCGTTCTCGCCATCCGATTCCTTCAAATCATTCTTGCCGCGTGCTTCATTCACAATGCCCCAATACGTGCACGGTTCCGCGGTGTCGGCATCATCATTAGCCGTAATGATAATGAAACCATCGCAACACATGTCCCACCTGCTCTCCCATGTCGGAGTCGACGACGCGCTGCCACAAATCGTCGCCGCAGTGGTCCTGTGAGGAAGCTTCACGCTCGGCATCAGGCTCGACGACGACAAAGTCGGCCTCGCGAAAACAGTTTCGCGTGCATGTAGCCGTCACCGCCGTTAATGAAATATTCGCTTTCTTCACAACCGAATACCGGGACGCCCAGAACGGCAAATCGGCTGCCAGCTGGTCAACAGCAAGTGCTCCACAACGCGGCATTTTCGACGTTTTGTTGAGCGGCAGAAAAAACCACACACGCACACCAAGAGCAAGCAAGACGCTCACACGCGACACATGTTAGAACGCGTGGAGCAGTTTGGGCCCGTTTTTAGTCGGAAAGCGAAACTTCTGGATTCGAGCCAGCGTGGCTGGCGTCGCGGAGAAGTGGAGGAGTTGTGATCAAGAGAGGAGAGCAGATTTGTGAGAGAATAGCAAGGAGGTGCGATAGGGTGGCCAGCGTGGCTGGCGTCGCGGAGAAGTGGAGGAGTTGTGATCAAGAGAGGAGAGCAGATTTGTGAGAGAGAATAGCAAGGAGGTGCGATAGGGTGTAGAGAGGGGAGGATATGGTGGGAAGGCGGCCTTGAAAACCAAAACACGCGGGAAGGGGGCAGGTCGGGTAGCTTGCTTGAAAGATCCGCAACACGTGCAACTTGCGCGTAGGAAAACTTGAAAGAGTGCCTGCACGCACAGAGGTTGGGGGGAGTGATTAATAAATGAAGAGAAAAGTGACCCCCTTAACTGTCTCTCATGGGGAGGGCACCTCAACAGTAGCTCACGGGAGGTTGGGGGTAAGGAGGGATTAAAAGGTATAGAGATAGAGTGGAAGTAGAGAGCGAGGCGCAGGGACGGACACGTATGGAAGTAAAGTAAAGAGAAGATAGGAAAGATGGACACGGTCGCAGGAGTCTGAGGACAGGGCACCATTCGGCGAGAGCTCTTGTCGGCGTCGGGAGATGGCGTAAGGCGAGCCAGTCCGCCAGAGCTGCGCTGTCGTTGGAGATCGCAGGGGCACAACCGGTCGGCACAGAATCCAGCGAGCAAGTGATGTTAAAGCACAGCCACCTGGATCTGTGCGCGCGACGGTGTTCAGTGCACGGCGGCCATGGTCCAAGAATCGCCAGTGGGTTTGCATGGCCTCAGCACTTCGATATTTCGAGATTCGTCCTGCGCAAATAACAGCCGTTTTTATGCTTCTGTATGCGTGCGGAGGGCATGCTGAGACGAGTGCCAAGTGAGCGAGAACAGGCCTTAAACACTAAATGAATCATAATTAGTCTGTGGGTAGTGTACACGCGTGCACTAAAACGACACAAGACAAGACGCAGATGATTGGATACATTCGATGGCCGATGATGTCTGCAAATGGTCTGGTCACTCCAGGCCGGCGACGCCAACAACCGTACCGGTGATAAAAAACTGAGGGGAGACCTGTCTTCGAAAGATCGGTGGCAGTGTGAGAACACGAGCCTTGTCTGGCGATGTGGGGTGCTCAGAGTAGGGGGGGGGGGGGGGGACAAAGGACGGAGGGGCGCGTAACAAATGGCAGTCGTGGAATGCGACAACTAGAGGGGCGCGAAGGCAGGGTCAACATTTAACAATAAGAATCTACGGGCACCTCGCCGATGCCTTATCGGTGGTCGAAAGTGGTTTCACGGGAAGTCAGCAGAGCGCAGACTCCATTCGCTGTAACCGATCGGTGGCGCTCGGAGATGTTCGTTGTAAGTGCGATTTTGTGCCATTGAAGCAATGTATATTTTCATGGTCATGCGGATATTGTTCGCTTTGGTTTGGAACTGTATTGCGAATGTGTAAAATGCCCATTCGCGTTTCTCAGGAGCCAGCGGGCAACGCAGTGTCCTTGTGTTTTACTGTGTTCGGATTGATCTCTTACAACGGCAATGAGAATGGAGTTGTCGTGACTCTGAGCTCTAGGCTCTATAGTGATGTGCATGGCTGCGGTGCTCGATGTTTTCAAGTACATGAAGCTCCATCACAAATACAAAGGGCAATTTCACTATGTTCTTCATCATGAGGTCCAAATTGCTGACGAGTGGGACCTCTCACCATCGAGGCACGCATCTGTGATGTTTGCAACAAGCATGGTGCACTATTGTAATCTGATCATTGAGGTTCCACAAGTGCCTAATTAAAGCTTAATTATGCTCTTTATGAGCTGTACTATTTTTAGAACATTTTGAAATATGCTTAGGGGTTCTCTACGGCTTTATATCAGTAACTTCACTTAAAAAATATACAAACAATATTTAACAATCATTTGATCAGATTTGCATCCAACATTTTGCTATCAGCGTAGCTCTATTGAAAGGTTGTAGCACTGGTGTTGAGAGGTTTTTTTTTTTTTTTCACGAATGTAAGTTTGAAATTTGTCCAGGAGTTTTGGATTTTTATATTTTTGGGAAGTCTTCTTCGTGTAATGTCTTAGCATTGCTGATAAGTGAGACTCCTTTGTGATCAGCATAATTTCGTTCTCTACTTTTGGACAGCACACCTACGAGAATTCTCATGTTCCCGCCACCGCAGCGGGGATGCCACCTGGGCCAGCGTCAACGCTAGCAACTACAGCCTCCTCGTTAGCCGGTGCCACGGCAACAACATCTGTGCTCAAGAACTCCATGTCAGCAAGTGAGTGGGGAAAGTTGCATGGGCTACATTGATGGCCAGTCTTTCAAATTGCACAGACTATGCACAAAAATGCTACGAAAGAACCTCTGATCCCAACCTATTTCACAGGGATTTCATACTTTGTTGGTAATCAAAAACACAAACTACGCATGTTGGTAGTCAAAAACACAAACTACGCAGTAAAATGGCATTCCCCCCCCCCCCCCTTTTTTTTTTTAATGTTCAAAAGGCACTAACCCTTTGGCACCAGCACTGAGCGCTCTGTTGTCTTTTATAAAAGGTAACACAGGAGCATGTGGCTGGTAGCCAAAAAAAAAACACATTCGCGTTCGGCGTCATCTATCGGTGAACAAAATAACCAGCCATCCATCACACAAGCTTGTAATTTCCACTTACTGCAAAGTGTTCTGCCGTCATTCTTGATTGTCATCACCCTAAACGCAGCGTCAACCAAGTGAGCATAATGTACCTTACGGGTGTGGATAGGGTACTTCGATTATCTGCATCAAGACGATTAATTGCATATACTTCAAACGAACTTTCACTTAAAACTAACATTATCCGTGTGACCATGAAAATATACAGTCGAATCTTGATAATTAAAACTAAAATGTGCCCGATAATTTGTTCAAATTAAAAGAAAATCGAAATAATGAAAGGTAAATAAACGGCAGAATCCTACGTAACCTGATGAATGATTTCGTCGTCCGTCGATTCCGCACACAGCTCGAGGTCTTTGTCAGCATTAGCGAAGCCATCAAAGGTTATCCCGGCTGGCATTGAAGCGACGGCAGCGCGCAAGTCGTCGAAAGCATAGTCCACGGATGAAATTTCGTCACACAAGCCGTCTTCTGCGGGCAAGGCGGCCATCTCTGTGTCGAATGTGAAACCTGCGTGCTGAAAACAGTTCCGAAGAGTGTTTTGCGGAACCGCCTTCCACAAGTCTGCAAGCATGCCGACAGCAGACCTGAGGTCAACAGCGTAGCTTTTCCTGCTGTCGGTGCACAGCAACATGCGGCTGAGCCCACGCGATTCATAAAGATGCTTGGTCCATCGCGCCTTGTTCCATCGGCTGCAAGATTGTTGTGTCGTTTGGTGGCATAAATTCAATCTGTACAGCCTTTAGGTTCTTGATGTGGCCATGCGCATCGCAGTTATCCACAAACAGCAGAACTTTTCAATGTTGCTGCCCGAACCGTCTGTCCTGCTTGCGCACGTACTTCGAATAGCTGCTGTGTCACCCACGCCGACTTATTGGCTTCGTAGAGAACAGGCAAAGTCACTGCCCTTTTGAAACATCTTGGATGCTTCAACTTTCCTATCACAAGCAATGGATGCTTCTCGCTACCTGACATGTTGCTTCCAACGAGGACAGTGAGCTGCTCCTTGCTATGCCTGCCACCGTGGCAAGGATCATCAGCAAATTCAAGCATTTTCTCTGGCAGCAGCTTGTAAAACAGTCCAATGTTGTCACAGTTGAAAATATTGTATGGTGGGAACTGCTGAAGCAAGGATTGCAACCTTCTATTCTGATATTCGAAGACTACAGAATTGTCGACAGCGCTGCTCATCAAGTCATTGTGGCTCTTCAAATTGCGAAGCCATCTATCACTGAACTTGAAATTTCTCACGTTCATCCGAAGCAAAAAAACCTCCGCCTTCTGCTTCAGGATGTCACCTGACACCGGTATTTTTTCAATCATCATGGCATTGAGCTACGTGAAGAGCGCTTCCCCGAGCTTTTCGTTAAGGAGGGATGCGGCACTTAGAAGCCGAAAATCGGCCCAAATATCGCATTTTCTCTCATCATTCTCGCGTTCCCGAAGCCCTTCCGCACCTATCGGCAAAGTTTGGCTTCGAAATTCCACTTATTTCTCAAACTATAACCCGTAAAAAGAGCGATTTCGCGAAAGCGGACCTTCAAATTGGAGCGTAAACTAGCAACTTGCCGTATTTCAACTGCCGACGGCACGCAAATTACCTGCTTTACCAGCGTCAGTTTGATCTTGCTGGAAAGGTCGTGTTTATAGCTTTTTTTTTCTTTTCCAGTAGACAACTATGTGCCCCTCGCAAAAGCAAAAAAAAAAAATCTCAAAATCACGCACAGCGCATGATATTCCATTGGTTGCTTGATGCACGTGACCAAAATGGCGCTTCCCGATTGGCCAGGAAAACTTGCTGGCAGTGTCCACCGCCATTTTGAAAGGGTATCGCCCATGAGAAGGTGTCGTGACTCATATTCCTAACGTGTTTGTGCATCTTGCTATGCCCAGCGGGGCGAAAAAGCTCCAATCGCAGCATCATTTTCGTTGTTCACGGTAACGCCGTCGTAACCGAAGACTGTTCCTTGTGTGTTCAAGGCGTGGACGCTGGCTGCCCGTGTACTGAAGATGTTATCAATGAAAGAGTGTGCGAGACGGCCTCCCCGGATAGTGGTCGCTCTGTGAATTATGACCGCGCCGATGCTATCAGCAACGGTGCAGTGCACGTCGACGCTGATTTGCCTGACAGTGCACGCTCTGTCAACTCCGGTCGTGTGCGGGTAGACGCTGATGTGATGGATGCCAGGGAAGTTTGCAACGCGCGCGCCCACGAGACAACCACAACGCTCGAGTTTTTCGTCGGTGTCGTCAACAGCGCGAAAAATTGAGCGCTTTTCGGAGTCAGGTGGTGCGGCAGCATGGCAAGACTCAGAATTCACACGAAAACCTCCGAATCGTGATTTGCAGTTTGGTGTCAAAGGAGCAGCCTGCCTCTCTTTTTGCTGTGCAACCTGCTGCTGCAGAAGCTGTGCTTCAACACGGGCAATGTGAGCAATGTCAATACATTTGCTGCAATTCTCGAGCAGCTGGACATCACAATATTCAGCAGCACATCCCTGAGGGCTAGGGAGAAGGACTGTCGTCAGAGTGCAACCTCTAGTATTTTTTAATAAAAGTGTTCTGAAACGTTTTTCCTCATTTTGTCAAAACAGCAATTGTGGCACATTTGCCAAGTTGGAGGGAAAATAACTTCTGTTCCATTCAAACTATCTGCATAATTATTTTTTTTTTTTCTGACAGAAAGATTGGTGCGTTCAGTAGGTAATATGCCTATTTTGATACAGATCAAAACATTTTTTTAATTGGGTCACATGCATGACACGTGGCAGTGGCTTTTTTTTTTCTGTGAACATTGATGTCCTCTCACTCTTGTCGAAAATGGCTAGCAATTTGATTTATGGCGTTTTGCACTTCTTAAACATCCTACATTGTTTCTGCACTGTTGCCAACGTTTTGGTGCTTCCTGCTTCGATGCTTATTAGGCTCTGAACAAAGGACCCAGGTTATACATTGATTGTGGAGTATTCTGGAAACTACTTGGCCTATCGAAAAAGTAATTACATTTTTAGAATCTGCACATCTAAATACACGAACTGTGAAAATCCCATTCAGATATATACATACTTAAAACAGCCATTATAACATCGTTTTTATTGGTGTGGCATCCGTTGCCTGTTGTGCAGCGGGGAAGACCATGCCCACAATGCCGCCTGGAGTGCCTGCCATGCTTAGCCACCAGTTGTTTGTGGGAAATGCTGCCATGCCATACTATGTGAGTGCCTGCACACTTTTCATACTTGTGAATGTTTTCCTTTGTTGAGCCTCGCTTGATGTGTTGGTAAACTGTCCATCGCGGCTAAGAATGCATTTCTGAAGACCTTGAAGGCCCTTGCCTTTTGTTCTTGTTTGCCAGGAATTGCGGGGAAGTTGGTGCCTGTTCTTTAAAGGCCTTTCAAGAAGTGTTTGCAATGGAAACATTCTGAGCCTACTGTAACATTGTAAAATATTCTAACACAGTTGTGTGCAGTATTTAAGGGTGAAAGAATAGCAACATCGCAGCATCTGGAAAGACTCGGTCGGTGTCTGCTGTTGCTTGACACAGCTTCGAATTTTTTGTTCAATTTTATCCTTTGGAAGTGTTTGCAATGAAAACATTCTGAGCCTACTGTAACATTGTATAATATTCTGACACAGTTGTGTGCAGTGTTTGAGGGTGAAAGAATAGCAACATTGCAGCAGCTGGAAAGACTGTGTCTGCTATTGCATGACATAGCTTCGAATTTCTTGTTCAATTTTATCCTTGGTGTTTGCAATGGAAACATTCTGAGCCTACTGTAACATTGTAAAATATTCTAACACAGTTGTGTGCAGTATTTGAGGGTGAAAGAATAGCAACATTGCAGCAGCTGAAAAGACTCTGTGTCTGCTATTGCATGACATAGCTTCGAATTTCTCGTTCAATTTTATCCTTTAGGCATAAGTGTCCTTTTCCCTCAATCCTTTTGGCAAGTTGTGCACACTTGCAGCTTTTCCAGTGATGAGTTTTATTCTGAAATGCATACTGTTGAATGAAACACTTGAAACCTGAGGAAAAGCTGCAAAGGTTGCACTTAGGTCATTGCCATTGTACTGCGGCAAAAGGGTTTTCTGTGCACATAGCCACAGTAGTGTATGCTGCATAGCCAGCATATACTACATAAGTGTAAGCATTGGTACATGAAGCCACATCGCATTGTTCGGGGTGGATTTGCCGATGCGGCAAAGCCAGAAGTTTAGCCGGAAGAATATGTCGCGAGTTGAGCTTGAGTGGACACCAGTGAGAAATAAGCTTCTGGTAAATATGTGAGAGAAAATGAACAAGGAACACCTGTGGTATACAGTGAATGACCGATTTCTCAGACTGAGTTTTTTAACGTACCTGGTGATTGCAAATGAGATCTACAGAAACCTGCAGAACTGATTTGACAC
Source organism: Rhipicephalus annulatus (assembly GCA_013436015.1). Lineage (NCBI taxonomy): Eukaryota > Metazoa > Arthropoda > Arachnida > Ixodida > Ixodidae > Rhipicephalus > Rhipicephalus annulatus. Next base: position 580,668 of record WOVY01012440.1, read on the forward strand.
GCAGAACATGCCTGGTGATACAAACACATTAAAAGTATTGAAGCGATCTATTCACTTTTGACCATTCACTTTTGAACCGCTGTGCTCGACAAACACTGAAGCATGGTAGGGGCTCCAAGAAATGTTGAATAATGACAGCTTTCACAAACGTCAGCTTCACTGCATTACAGTTTTGCTAAAACTTTCATGCTTTCTGCATTTATGTGTTCCTGTTTCCAGAGTTGGAGCTGGCACCCGACCAGCTTATGCTATGTGATGGCTCGTTCACACGTGGGGCATTCAGCGTCTGCAGAAACTGGGAAGCGTTCGTGCTGCCTTAAGTATCTTGGCACTTCCATTGTTCAACCACCATGCCAATGTAGTTAGCGTCAGCAACTAAATGTGGGGCACCACTTAATATTTTCCGTCCAATCGGCTTGGATCTTTTGTTGCTATTTCGCCATTCTGATGCAGCAACTGTAAGCCCTCAAGGAGGAACGCAGGTGTTTTCACGGTTTGCATCAGAAGCAAAAGCTGCCACTTGCGAAGTGCTGCTCGCAACAGTATCAACGCTGGGGAGGAGCAGAAGCAGGTGCAACACTGATTGGTGTGAAATTTGATGCCGCCGAACTGGATTTCACACTTCTTTAGGTGTCGGATTTCTCAGTGTGAACGGGCCGTCCTATGTATTGCACAGCTTAGTTATGTACTTTGGAGGTGCATTTTAACGTGGCATGTGATAATTTTAGTTGCATTTCTGTTTTGTTTCAGTTATTTTGTTCTGTGGCAAGCTTTTGAAAAGCATGATGAACCTGACCTTTACTTTATTTCTCCTGTCCTTTTTTTCTTTTGTTTTTGTTTCATCCAACCCACAAAAGGGCTTGCAGCAACAGCATTTGTATAGCTACGAAGACATGCAGATGCTACAGACTAGAATGCCACTGGTAGGTCTCACTCACTCTGTCTCCTTGGTTTGAGAGCACTAGCCTTTTCTATTTTCTTTCCTCATTTCTTCACTTTTCTACTAGGTTTGCTGTGCTGTGCTTGGTTCTTTGCTGCCTCTTGTGCTTTGCGACTATCTGTATTTGCACTGTACGATTTTTTCACCATTCTTCCGCTTGGCGCTTCGTTTCCTCTTTCTTCCTACTTATTTTTCTGCAGTCTGCAAGAGACCTTTGTCTCACCAGCACCTATACTTTCCTTCTTTCTTAATTCTACCCTGGAGAATTTTATAAAAAAAAAAGTGCTTCCTAATTCACACTGGCACTTAGGGTTGGTTGGATATGGGGAAGTCTTCACCCGTGTGTTGCCACGGGAGCGCTTGGGGTAGGTTTAGGTTGCGTGCAATAGAGCATGACATGCATTTGGTTCTCTGCCTTTACTGTATGCAATGCTGGCTGAAGTAATTTAGTTCATCATTTACCGAAAGTCTTCCTTCCTACTCAATGTTATTTTTATTAAGGCATCCTTATGCTAATCAAAATGCAGGAGTATTCAGTGAAATTATCTCTACTAGTAGAGGTTTTTGAAACAACGGCAGGCAAGGTCATGCAGCACTTGATGCAGGTCGTTGCCAAGCATGTCATCGATCATTTCAGATAGAATAGCGATGCTTTCTAGGGAATGATGTTTTTGTCTTCACCACAGGCTCCTTAGCAAGCGCTTGCATAACCGCACATAAAGTTGTTCTGAACGTGAACGTTGTTTTATGAGCTGGCTATGTGTGCATACGTATCTAATGCAGGCACAAATGCAGGAAAGGGTGGATGTAAATTTTAATTTTGTAGTGGTATAAAACTTCTGTATGCCTGTATGGGGCCTTTTTTTTTATTTGTTTTGTGTGTTCTTAGTCTTATTTCTCGCATCTATCAGCAGTCCCACGTTACTTGTCGTCTTTCCAATTTTTCTAGCAAAATTTTCACATGTCTACTATTACATTCTTTTAATTTATTGTTTATTTGTTTGGTATTTTCTCTCCCTCATTGTGAAAGTGCCACTCATTTATGAAAATAACCTTCTTCAGCAAGAGTTTGTAATTTTTCAAGTGCGGGTAAGTCACACCTGTGATGTTGTCACCGTTGTGTTGGTGTTTGCATAACTAAATTGACATCGCTATTCTCTCTGAATTGAAGTTTCTAAAATTGCAATGAAATTACTAGCCCTGACTGTTTCAGGGTGCAGACATGGCAGATTTAAAAGTTTCTAGGTAACATGTCTCAGGGGTTGCATACGATAAGTGCCAGTGTGATTTTTTTCTAGCCATTTGTGGTGTCACTGCAAACTTCTTTGCACATCTTTGCCTCTCTTATTTGCTAAACCTTTGAAAAGGGCTTTTGCCATTGCTTTATTGTCAACAAGTTTTATGAAACAATGTGTCAAGCATCAATCCGTTTGCACATATTTCCTGTACTCTTGGCTTGGTGTCGGATTATCTGTTTCGGGTCGTTTTTTGCATTGTGCACTTGGCTCTGTGCTTCATCACTGTCTGGTGTTGATTGGAGGAACTACAGTGCACTTAGCATTGTGCTTCATCGTTTGTCTGGTGTGGGTTGGAGGGACTACAGTGTGTCGTTTGATCCGCTGTGGGACATTCTGCCACTAGCAGTCATTTATTGCATGCAAAAGTGTGGCCCAACAAAAGTGCCAAGGGAGAGTACAGGAAGTGTGTCCAGCACGGTGTTGCCTCTTGATTGCTTTATTGCCCTATGCTCGTTTGTACCCTTGTCACTCAGGATTTGTTTGGAGTTCTGTTGCACAATGCACTTTAGTCCCTGCAATTTCTTCAAAGAGGTCCCTAATGTCTTCTCTAAGATCTCATGGTGCCTCCGTTTTTTTTTTTTTTTTTTCCCACATTTAAATGGAGAAGGCAATGTTTGTTGTAGCATGGCTTTTATTTTTCATTATTATTATTATTCGCAGCAGCGCAACCCATAGATGAGAGCTCGAAGAACATTTGTCTTCCTCAGTTTCTCACCTTTGAAGGAGGTCATTGTGTACCCTTCAGCCTCAGTTGCATTATTGCTGTGTCAAAAAAAAAAAAATGTCGCAGAGAACTTTCTTTGGATGACCTTTGTGACCAGTGTATCGCATGTTACGGTGTGTTTGCCTAAATGCGCGTGGTGATTGCAGTAATACTAAACTTTCACTGTCAATGCACAGAATACTATAAAGCTGTGGTAAATTTTGGGTGACTGCATGCCCTGGTGGGTTTTCTCACGTAGCTGTTTGGATAGGCTGTTTGCAGAACAAGCTAAACATTGCAGGGAGACAGAGCAGCTACTAAAGGCATAAAAAGACCATGTTGGAAGGCACTGAGAGCTGTCACGCTAAAGTTAAAATAGAAATATGTTCAAGGCTACGTTTGCCATTAATGTGCAATCGGAGGTACCAATGTATGCAATATAAAATAGAGCACGAACATTTCATATTTCACATTTTGTTCTTTTAAGAGACTTGCTAGCGGAGTTCAAGTGCTTTTGGTATGCAAGCAATCAAATCAAAGCATATTTGCTGACGACATGAGCAGAGGGATGACACGATTGTGGGAGGCACAAACGCTTTTTTCCTCAAAGTTGAAGAGTCTCTGTGGGCTTTGCTAGAGGGCACTGGGCCCTTTCCCTTCTTTCTCTTCCTCAACCTGGTCAACACAGGGCTACTATGACATGCAGTACCCTGTGCCTGCCACAAGCCTTGCCGGACGAGACCTCACATTGAACAATATGGCTTTTGCAGGTGAGTAAATGCTGCTGCTGTCCCACTGCCAATAAGTAAAGCTAGCAAATGGTTTGAGAGGTGGTGGATGCAGTGATTTCTTGTAGTTTGCTCACCATCTGTGCCGGCGAAAAAGATCGGTCTTGTCGCTTGCACGTGAGCTTTGGGCATGCAGAAAGCAAGTAAGCCCTCATTAGATAATCTTTCTTAAAATTCACAATTCTATAATTTGGTCGGTACCTTTTCTTGTATATTTTATCAGAATTTATCATAATTTTCGCCACCGAGTGTTAATTTCACACGTAACATACATGTATGCCATACGGAAGGGGGAGTCTGTTTCGTTTTTTTTGTTTTTGCTACCAAAACAGCTCTTTTTTTTTTTTTTTTTTGCCTAGTTAGTCTTGACACTGTGCATTTCAAACATCACATATTTGTTTGGGGGCACCTATTTTTCTGCACTACCTAGTTTTACTAGGTTTCTATGCGAACAGTTGATTCCTTTTATTGTTTGAAGATGGACATGGCAGTTCAAGTCTTGATGTGCACACTTGCAGCTCCTCCAATGAGGATAACTTCAATATTGACTTTCGTTCTCCTGAGTAACGTTGATGACATTTAAGAACTCAGGTGGAGCTGTAGGTTTTGCACTTTAAGGATGCATTGTGAGAAATTATTTGTATATTGTCACATAAAGAAAACAGTGTTTTTTCTGGAAGAACTTGTGCACACACCCAGTTGCTTTCATGTAGCTAAAAAGAATGGTAACTATAGGATATTTTTCATTCCTGAAGTGTTAAGAAGAAGGGAAAAAAAATTATCTTTGAGATTTATAGCTTTGTGTTGGCCACCCATCATAGCTATGGCATTAAAGAAGAGAGTGCATTTAGCACAGAAGCTTTTAGCTTGTACGTATACTTCTTTAACGTTACCGTATAGAATCTGCACATGCGTGGGTGTTTACATTACATAATCTATCCTCTGGATAGGCTTTACATTTGTGGCTCTATCACGGAAATTCACCTTTGTTCGTAGGAACTCGCGATATTCGCATTGCGGGGACTCCAGCTGTTGAGTCAAAATGAGCCAATGTGCAAGCACGTAGAGATGCCATTGGTTCGGCCGGATCACCAAAGCTAGAATGGCCTAGAACAGCTTAGAACATCAAAACCACACACGTGTAAGCCCCACGACAGGCTGGATAGGTCGCGCCATCTAGCGGGGCCAAAATGAACCAGGCAATCACAAAATTGTTATTGCAGAAACATGGATTGCACGCCTGGTGTTGAAACTGCGCAGCAGCGTTATTACGAATATGTGACCTTTTCAATTATTTTCACCTCAAAACCATTACTCGTAAGCCAACGTGACTGGTTGCACAAAGTGTTGCAAGATGTCGACACCATCGTTGCAGTAACCTTGTATTTCTTCACCCTTTTGTGCATACGAGGATACTGTGTACATTAAAAAAAAGCCTCAAGATTTCAATCCTATCCAAGTTAAATATAGTTTATATGCAGCTAGCATCACCATTTATGATATCGCAAAAATTTAAAGATAAACATTTACGTATGTACAGAAACGTTCACGTGTGTAAAGCTAAAACATTGAAAAGCATGCGTTCCGGTGAGACGATGAACACAAATTGGTATCCAGTAACACGTTAGCGTAAAGTATACAAACAAGCTAAAAGCCGCTATTCACGGCCATGGTGGCTACATTTAACACTTTCGGGACCAGGGAAAATCAGACAGTCACAAGGAGTGAGTGAGTGAGCAAACTTTATTTAACCAGCAGATTGAGGCGTGGGCCTAAGCCGCGCTAGGGGAGTTGGAGAGACCCTGTCTGTCAGCCGCCTCCCGTGCTCGCTGGATGGCCCATATTTGATCTGTCCGATCTGAGCTGATCAGTGCGGCTCTCCACCGCGCCCCAAGCTGTTCTGGGGAGACTGCATTGGCGTCCTGTATCTGTGTGCATTCCCATAACATATGCTCTAGGGTGGCGCGTCTCATGCTACATAGTTTACACGAGTGATCTGGGTATAGTTCGGGGTAGATGCGATTTAGGTGCTTCGGGTTGGGAAATGTTCTAGTTTGATGTCGCCTCCTGTCAACCTCCTGAGATCTGTCTAATGTGGAGCTAGGTGGTGGAAATCTGCGCCTCGACTTTTGGTAGAATTGGATAATGTCGCAGAACCTAAACATTCTGTCCCTCTCCCACCACTCTTCTACTCCAAGTACCTCATGTGAAGCTCAATTGCGAGTGCGGTAAGTGAGACCTCGCGCTACGCGGTGAGCCTCCTCGTTGAGGTTGGAAATGAGGGACGCACACGGGGTGTTGACTGGGAACCATATAATATACCTTTCTTCGAATCCCTCTGATAGGAGATTTGCCTTGCGGAGGAGTATGTTGGCTGCCTCGGGAGATATTCTTCCTCGTGCATAGTTACGGATTGCTGACTGCGAGTCGCTGATGACATACCTACACTTTGGGGAAATTATGGCCTGTGCAATAGCCACCTCTTCTGCGATTTCTGAATTATCCTACCGTATGGAACACGCGTTTACGCATTTGCGGTGTGTGTTTATTACTGCCACAACGTAGGATTTGTGACTAGGGTACTTCGCACTGCGTCTACGAACGCCTCCTTGTCTCTGCCGTAGGCCTTAAGTAGAGTTCTAGCGCGGCTTTCTCTTCTGCCCTGATTAAATTGGGGGTGCATGTTTTTGGACAGATTGGGGACCTGGATCTTTTCCCTGATCACCTTTAGAACCGACACTTTACTTCCTTCTTGCCTATGGTAATTTATCTCCTACTTGTCAAGGATACACCGTCCTGTGCGCGTGCTGGCTAGTCTCTCCAACTGGGCAATCTGTTCCGCTTCTATCAGCTCCTGTAAAGTGTTATGTAAGCCCAGTTGAAACAGTTTTTCGTTGCTGGTGCTATCTGGAAGGCCCAAAGCTTGTTTGTACGCCTTTCGTATGAGTGCGTTGATTTTCAGTTTTTCGGCTGTATACCAGTTTAGATATGCTGCTACGTATATAATGTGACTTATGGCGAATGAATAAATAAGCCTGATGACGTTAGCCTCTTTCATGCCTTGGTGTTTGTTGGTGACTCTCTTGATTAGCCGTATTGCGTTGGTGACTTTGGTTACTAACCTCTTGACTAACCTCTTGACGGTTTCACCGTTTGTACCGTTAGACTCGATAATGAGTCCAAGGACTCTGATTTGTTGCACTATAGGAATAGTCCTGCCGTTTTTGGTGTGAATTTGGATCTCTTCGTAAGCACGGTCCCGGTTGTATCCCTTGGGTGGTCTGCCTTTAAGCGTGGGGCGATAGAGGAGGAGTTTGGATTTATCTGGCGAGCACTCGAGGCCAGTACCTTCAAGATGCTCCTGAATAGTGGTGACGGCCTCCTATGTTTCTGCTCTATCTCTCCGTCACTACCTTCACACGCCCAGATGGTGATATCATCTGCATATATAGAATGATGTATTCCGTATATTGAGTTCAGCCGCGCCGGGAGTCCTATCATTATGAGATTAAACAGCATTGGCGATATGACCGAGCCCTGCGAGGTACCAGCACTGCCCATAAGCCTTTCCTCGCATCTCAGTTCTCCCATTACGATGGATGCCGTTCTGTCTGTTAGGAAGTCCTTGACATAGTTATACGCTCTTGATCCTAAGCTTAATTGGCTGATCTCATGTAAGATAGCCGTATGCGATGCTTTGTCGAAGGCTTTTTTTAAGGTCTAACCCTAAGATCACCTGGGTAGCTCTTGTTTTGTTGTCTAGAATCTGCTGCTTAATTTGCAGCATGGCGTCTTGCGTGGAGAGCCGTGTGCCCCAACATGGAATTTGGGTAGATTTCGTTCTCCTCAAGATAAGTGTTGATTCTGTCTAGAAAAGCGTGTTCCATCAGCTTCCCAGCACAAGACGCTAGTGATATGGGGCGTAAATTCGATAGATCGGGGGGTTTCGCGGGCTTAGGGATGAGGATTACTTTAGCTTTTTTCCACTGTTTTGGTATAGTGCCCTCGGTCCAGCACTCGTTAATATATTGCGTGATGTTCTTTATGGCTTGGTCGTCAAGGTTCCGTAGTGTTCTGTTAGTGATCCCGTCTGGTCCCGGTGCAGATTTGGTGTTTAGCTTCTGTAGCGCAGCCCTGATTTCAGCCACAGTAAACTCCTCATTTAAGAGCTCGTTCAGGCCTCTGGAATATGGCTCTATGACAGGCATGGCGAGAATGTAGGTGTTGCTAGCCTCAGCGATAAAGTCCTCCTCACTGCCGGTATACCGGTGCACCAGTTTACGCAAGGTTTGCTTGTGTGCTGATTTGGTGTTATCTGGGTCTAGCAGGTGTTTGAGCATGCGCCATGTCTGACCAGCATTCATTTGGCCATCGAGACTATTACAAACTTGGTCCCATTGCTGTTTGCTTAGCTGCTTACAATGTTCTTCGATCTGTTTGTTCAGCTTGGCTATGCGTTTGCGCAAGGGCCTGTTGTGCCTCTGTCCCCGCCATCTATTCTGCAGTGATTGCTTGGCCTCCCACATGTGTGTGAGACGGCTATCAATCTGCTCTAGAGGTGGACTTGAAGTGATATTCCAGTGGTCTCGTTGACGTCGTTATTGACATCTTTGATCCAATCTTCTATATTGCTGATAGGGTCATGTTTTTTCGCGTTTCTGACTTTCCGAAACTTATCCCAGTCAGTCCATCTAATCTGTCTCTGAATTTTTGTGGTTGCCATGGTTTCTATCTTGATTTCTAATATTCTATGATCACTCCCCAGATCATCGAATGTGTTTTTCCATTTAGCGGTCCCCGCGTTACGAACTAACGTTAAGTCTGGAGGGTGTCTTTTGCAAGCCCAGTTCCCATACGCGTAGGGGAGTCGGGGTCAGTGATGAGAGTTAAGCCTGTTTCTTGAATATCCTGCCATAGCGTTTTTCCTTTGGCTCTTATGTATCCGTATCCCCAAGCACTGTGTGAAGCGTTAGTCTCCACCTATGACGAGTGGATTGGGTCTTGCTATATCTATGGCCTTCTTAAAGAGAAGGAAGCGTTGTCGTATGCATGTGGGATCGCTGTACAAATTCAGAATAAGTATGCTCGGAGATTTTTTTCTTGTAGGGGCAAGTTTTACGAGTATATGACGAGTGGATTGGGTCCCGCTATATCTATGGCCTTCTTAAAGAGAAGGAAGCGTTGTCGTATGCATGTGGGATCGCTGTACAAATTCAGAATAAATATGCTCGGAGATTTTTTTCTTGTAGGGGCAAGTTTTAAGACTATATGCTCAATTTCTGTGATGCGGGTGTCGTGGTAGATTGCTACGAGTCCCTTCCTTACTAGAGTGGTTAGTGTTCTAATATCCCCTGTTGAGGGGCCGATCGCCTGATATCCCGGTAGCTTAGCTAAACCATGGGTTTCCTGCAAAATTAGAACATCCGGTTTGGTCCTGTCTCTAAGAGGACTGCTCTCTTCCCCTCATAGCTCCTGCAATTCCACTGCCAAATAATTAAGTCCCCTCTTCTGGGCTTTCCTATTTTGAGTTGGCTATCGAAGAGGGAGGAGGGTGAAAGGAGGCAGGCCTCATGAAATTAGTTGATATAGCCACTGATGTGGTGCCCTGAGATAAGTGTGAATTGCCTTCAGTGCTCATCGGAAGGTTGGTAGCTGGAAGTACCGGAGGTGTCCTAGGGTTGAGATTGGCTACGTTAGCTTCGAGTTTATCTAGTCTATTCATGATCATGGATATTGCAAGCGAGAGATTGTTGGTTGCCTCTGCCTGTTCCTTAACTGCTTTCTGTATTTCGGACAATGTTTGATTAATGTTCGAGGTTTGTGCCTTAGTTTTGTCATTAGACACCTGAGCTTTTCTTTTAAGGGGAGACGCGGGTCGAAAAGTCGCGTTTTTTTTCCAAATTTCACCTTTTCTGTTTTTTGTTGCTTTATCATCTTTATACATTATATTTTGACATCTGAAAATATCACAGCGAAATAAGCATCAGAAGTCAGTGAAAAACGCGTCTGAGTGAGCGGCAGTGACGCGCGGCATCACGAAATTTACACAAAACGGGCTGCTGTTCGCGTGCTCGCGGGGCCGCGAAGAGAGCTGTCCGCCATATTGCGGCCGCTGGCTCGTGTAGAGTTGTCCTTACTCTCCACGATCCCGGTTCTTGAAGTCTCGTACGTTCACGAAAAATCTAAAAAAAAAGCAACAAAAACAGTCTTTTCCCGCCGTTTCAAACCGCGCGCCACTAACGCAGGGCCGCCATTGGCTGACAGCACCCGTGTTTTCTTGCCGTAGTTCGCTTCACTGTTTTCCGGAGTTATTTTTCGCTGTTTTCGTGCGATGGCAAGCCCGAAAAAGGCCGTTGCCGACCATCGGAAATACAGAAGTAAGAACAAGTTCAGAGGGAAGCGGCGGAGGACGTACAAGAAAGCCACCGCCAACGAAAATGTCCGCGACGGGCCAGCGGCCGGTAGGCCTAACATCGACCACGGCAACGTCGACCATGGCAACTGCGACGACGAGATCAACGCTGCAGTGAATTTTGTGAGTGCATCGCAGAAAAAGATCGCGTTATTCGAAAACGACGTCAGGCCGAATGCCGATCGTGCCGAAAGCGTAGTGCTGTGCGAGTTGGGTGCATTGACGGCCGTCGTCGCAGGCGCGGCATGCCCCGTTTGTCACGAGAGTAAACTCGCAGTTCGGGCACCGAATAAAAAGCGGAAAGGCCTTTCGGCGTTTCTGGAGCTACACTGCGAGAATGCGGAGTGCTCGGAGAGCATCCTTTCGTCCGCGTACTCGTCGAAGCGGGTCGCGTCAGATGGCGGCCGCGGTGCAAGCAGAAGCTACGACAGCGGGAGTTCGCGTGACGCCTTTGCCGTGAACCTGAAAGTGGTGCTTGCAGCGCGTGCCGTCGGTATCGGGCATGAGCAACTTTCACGATTTTGTGCAGTAGTTGGATTGCCAAACCCTATGCACCATAAGACCTTCCATGCTATCGGCAAAAAGATTCACAGTGCGGCAGTGAAGGCTGTCTGTGAAAACATGCAAAGGGCACGCAGCGTCACCAAAGAGGTGGCTGGTAACAGTGACGTGCCAGTCATGTTTGACGGCACATGGCAAAAAAGAGGCCACAAAAGCCACAATGGTGTGGGAACTGTAGTGTCCTTGGACACTGGTTTGTGCCTGGACTATGAAGTGCTTTCCAACTTCTGCCTGGCGTGCAGTTTGCATAACGACATGGGAGGCGATGAAGAAACATGGCAGGCGTTTCATGGCAGCAAAAAAGTGCTTTCGAGGAGCGTCTCCCCTTAAGGGGAGACGCTCCTCGAAAGCACTTTTTTTTTGTTATTCAACTTAGAGCTTCAGAAATTGGACCACTGATGCAGTTTTTCCTCCTGATTCCAAATCTGTAATCAGTTTTTACATAAGTGCAATAGTTTGGGAGTTGTGTTTCAAGTAATGGTGAAACTTGATAAGTTTTCCGGGAACTTTCGCGCATACTAAATGTTCATGCAGAGAGTTGTTCAATGGCTCCTTTTGCTCCCTATTAGCCATAGAGTGCCGATATCTAGCTAGAAATTGTGCTCCAACTTTGAAACTATGAAAAAAACATCTGTGTAGCAAAGTACCCTTTTTTTTCCACTCGACCACCATTAAATTTATTAATAGATATTTACAGCTGATAGGTTGTGCTGATTCAAGTAGATATCGGCACCCTACGCACTCTCCTCAATGTGTGTGCCAAATTTCGTCGTCGTATGACCATTCTAAGTGCCCGAAACACTTCCCGCAAAAAATGCAAATTGGCCAAAATTGCGAAATGAGAAAAACGCGTTTGAAAGTTTGAAAGTCTGTATTTACAAAAATGAAAAACGCAGTAGCACGAAACTTGTGCTGAACACATACACACATGTCCAGAGGGAATATCAGTTGTCTAAAACTCTCCAGCACCGTAGGTTTTCCCTTCCCGGCTGGTGCGGCAGGACTCTTCCACCCGGGCCCTCTTGGCTGCACTGCGACGGTGTGCCCTCGCCTCAGCGGTCTGACGCACATTCATCTTGTGCATGCGCATGCTGTCTCGGCGGTCGCTGAGGGTAACCAGGGCCTCCGAAGGAAGCACCCCAAGCTCTTCCAGCACCTTTTCAAAGCTCGCGTGGCCCCGGTTGAACCACAGGACTGCAATGGCTGTGGCTGTTTCCACAGCAGTCCGGGAAGCAAACCGGGTCTTTGGACACAGCAGCCATATTTTGCTGTTCAGGGACTCGGCCGCGTTCTGTGTCTTGCCGTGGAGGCACTGGGCAAGCAGCTTCGCATCTGTGAGACGCTTGTAGATTGGGAGGACTGCCAAACCCTGGGCCTTGGTCAGGAGGGGGGTGTGGCACGGTGCAGGCTGGCCCTGCGCCTCAGCACGTCAGTGCTTGCACCACGAGTCTGGGCCTGCAGGACAGAACTTGTGACTTCCAGCACCGTCTGTTGAGCACGAGTGCAAACATGAGGCCCATATGGCAGTGTACATCTTGTGGACATTTCCCCGATTGTTCACAATGGCCACCTGAAAGTAAGTTTGAAGCTTCTGGATGGTGGTCTCCTTCAGCTTCTCCCCTCGTGGAAGTGGCGTTGGCAGCTTCCGCAGGCCGGTGCCCAGACGTTTCGCCACGTGGTTGGTGCACTCCTCTTTTTCAATTGGAGTGTCAGGGTACACGTTGGCATCACAGACCCCGTTGTAGGCCTTGCTGTCTCCATCGCTTAGGAAGATGGTGAACCGCAGGGGTGTCTCATAGTCCACAGTCCTCTGCCAAATGCGCACTGCAGCTTCGGCCTCCATGGCATGCGAAGAACAGTCGCAATTCTTCTCACAAACGGGATGATGAAACGCCTGCCATGTTTCTTCATCGCCTCCCATGTCGTTATGCAAACTGCACGCCAGGCAGAAGTTGGAAAGCACTTCATAGTCCAGGCACAAACCAGTGTCCAAGGACACTACAGTTCCCACACCATTGTGGCTTTTGTGGCCTCTTTTTTGCCATGTGCCGTCAAACATGACTGGCACGTCACTGTTACCAGCCACCTCTTTGGTGACGCTGCGTGCCCTTTGCATGTTTTCACAGACAGCCTTCACTGCCGCACTGTGAATCTTTTTGCCGATAGCATGGAAGGTCTTATGGTGCATAGGGTTTGGCAATCCAACTACTGCACAAAATCGTGAAAGTTGCTCATGCCCGATACCGACGGCACGCGCTGCAAGCACCACTTTCAGGTTCACGGCAAAGGCGTCACGCGAACTCCCGCTGTCGTAGCTTCTGCTTGCACCGCGGCCGCCATCTGACGCGACCCGCTTCGACGAGTACGCGGACGAAAGGATGCTCTCCGAGCACTCCGCATTCTCGCAGTGTAGCTCCAGAAACGCCGAAAGGCCTTTCCGCTTTTTATTCGGTGCCCGAACTGCGAGTTTACTCTCGTGACAAACGGGGCATGCCGCGCCTGCGACGACGGCCGTCAATGCACCCAACTCGCACAGCACTACGCTTTCGGCACGATCGGCATTCGGCCTGACGTCGTTTTCGAATAACGCGATCTTTTTCTGCGATGCACTCACAAAATTCACTGCAGCGTTGATCTCGTCGCAGTTGCCATGGTCGACGTTGCCGTGGTCGATGTTAGGCCTACCGGCCGCTGGCCCGTCGCGGACATTTTCGTTGGCGGTGGCTTTCTTGTACGTCCTCCGCCGCTTCCCTCTGAACTTGTTCTTACTTCTGTATTTCCGATGGTCGGCAACGGCCTTTTTCGGGCTTGCCATCGCACGAAAACAGCGAAAAATAACTCCGGAAAACAGTGAAGCGAACTACGGCAAGAAAACACGGGTGCTGTCAGCCAATGGCGGCCCTGCGTTAGTGGCGCGCGGTTTGAAACGGCGGGAAAAGACTGTTTTTGTTGCTTTTTTTTTAGATTTTTCGTGAACGTACGAGACTTCAAGAACCGGGATCGTGGAGAGTAAGGACAACTCTACACGAGCCAGCGGCCGCAATATGGCGGACAGCTCTCTTCGCGGCCCCGCGAGCACGCGAACAGCAGCCCGTTTTGTGTAAATTTCGTGATGCCGCGCGTCACTGCCGCTCACTCAGACGCGTTTTTCACCGACTTCTGATGCTTATTTCGCTGTGATATTTTCAGATGTCAAAATATAATGTATAAAGATGATAAAGCAACAAAAAACAGAAAAGGTGAAATTTGGAAAAAAAACGCGACTTTTCGACCCGCGTCTCCCATTAAGAGGTGGTGGGGAACTGTCCTCGTCCATTCGGTTATCTGGCATTTCTTGCGCTCTTGGGCCGCGGAACGCATTTGACTAGAAGTTCTATTTGTGCAGTTTTTAAGACTTTGAATTTCTCGAGTAAGCTGTGATATCAGTTCTCTAAGCTCAGCGTTTTCTTTTTTCAGCTCCGCTATACCACTGACATTATGCGCAGTCTCCCCCGAACGCTCAGGGCGCGTCCCTTTAGCTAAGTCTGACCAGCTCACAGTGAATGCCGGGTTCCCTTGATGGCCATTGCCACCCTTTGGCTTAGACCGGGATCTGGAACGGGATGTAGTGCGCCTTCTCGGTCCCGGAGACTGGGCGGTGTGGCCGCGGGGCGTTGCGCAGGACCAGGACCTTGATCTGGACCCAGGCTTTGCCCTCGTCCGGAATTTGGACCTCCCGCGTTCGGTTGGCTTGGTGGTAGGGGGGTAGTTCTCCTCGAGCGTCTCTTGAAGTTGTCGGAACCACTGGTGTTGTTTTACGATGTAGGGTGTCTTGAACTTGGCCTTGCAGAGTTTGTCAGCCGTGGGATGATCCTTGCCACACAGCTGACATTGTGGCTGACAGTGGTGGTCCTCGCTCGGATCAGGCGTTCCACAACCCGCACTTGTCGGCAAACCCGCACTTATCGGCAGTGACGTTTGGCCTCCAACACACGTCACGCCTGTGCCCAAGTCTGTTGCATTGTTTGCAAAAGTCAACTTGTTTCCTGTATAGTGAACAGCGTGTGAGCACTCCTCTGCACATAACGTGCGTCGGGACTCTGCTGCCGTCAAAAAGGACTCACTGTCGTGGTGTTGCCAAGACGTTTGGCTGCAATGACCGTAGGATTTCGGGCTGTAATAATAGCTGCGGTGATGTCCCGTGGGGTTTCGTTCAAAGGAACTCCTTTGATTACACCTTTGGCAGTGAGTTCCGGGGCCGTCTCGTATGCTCCCACCTCATACAACTTGTCGTTGGCTTTGGTGTGCTTGATGCCTTCGTACTTGTCTGCATGGTCTTGGTTTGGAGTGCTGACGACCAAGATGTTCTGAAAATTATTCGGACAAATCGTGTCCGTCTCTCTTTCTTCATAAGGGATCTCGGCCGCTTCATACACAGCTTTGTCTAGCTCCGTTCAGCTGAGCTTGGATAGCTGCAGTCCTCCTCTTAGCCTTATAACTGTCTTGAAGTCGCCTGTCGGCAGTTTTGGAATTTTGCTGGCTCTGGTTATCCTGGATATCAGATATGCACCACGCGTTCTAGGCGTTCGGGTAGGGCTAGGGCTACCACGGTGTTCCTGGCTATCTTTCTTCGCACGTTTTCTGTTTCGAACTTCTGTCCACCCGTTGCCTGTGTCATCTTCCTGTTGTGGGACGTCTTCGTCTTTCCGTTGGGTGGCGTCTTCATTCTGCTGCGATACCTCCATTATTGATGATTGCGGCCCGTATGGCGCGAAGGCCGAGGCCTGGCTATCGTGAGGCCGCCCCAGTCGACGCGGAGAGCCGGCCGTAGGAATAGTAGACGCTGCTTGGTGGGGGCTGGTTTTCGGTCGTAAAATCTCGAAAAATGATCACCCACTTTAGAATATGGTCTCTTCGGATTCTAGGTGACGAGAAGAATCGGATGGTATATAAATCCGAGCGGTGCCTGGCTGTATTCGCTGCGAAATCATTCTATGAGAACGGAGCCGACGTGAAGAGCGTCTATTCACCTCGGTGACCGCAGCGTCTCTCCATCTTTCTAGAGGAGGCGTTGATTTAGCCCTCTACAGTGAGTATCGGAACGCACCATAATTGGCAGGGTCACAATCTCACAAGGAGTGTTACGATAAATATTTTTAGTAAGTCAGATAAACAAGATATACTCATGTATTATATATCAAAATGAAGGTAATTGAATGGTCTTTTAGATGCATGCTAAATATTACACAGAAAAGGTTTAATCATAATAATGAAAAAGTGTCAAAAAGAAAGTGTCACGAAAAACAAACAAAAAAGTTTTAAAAGGCATGCATATACAAGTAAAATTGTGAACTAAAAAATTTCAACATATACAAAAAGTGGCAAAACGTCTTCTTTCTCTAAAATAAAACTTTGGTCCGCCTATCTACAACTGCCTTTGCTCAGCCTGCTTCATACTCGGAGCACTCGTGTGCCACAGCTGATGGCTCTCATGCCACTGCAAGAAACAATTTCTGGTCGTTGTAAAGCACTAGTAAACATCACAAGTTCTGCAAAAACAATTAGTTTTGAGTTCAACTTTCTTGCTGTTATAGCACAGCTTGCAGCTTCTGCGCCTTTCTGGCTTTTCGGGCTTGTGGAGCATTCGTTTAGTGGAGGGTGGAGGAGGAGTGCGTGCTGGCTTGGCACTATCAATGTTGAAGATCTGACGAACGAGCTCTTCTCTGAATGCCAGGTGGTCGTATTCAGATTTTCTTTCAAGTTCGGGGATATCTGGGTGTGAGGCGCGGTGTGCTTGAAATAAAATGAAACTATTCACACAGGCAATATCAATGCAGTGGAAGAAGAGTGTCTTCCACCACCGAACACTTCTCACGAGGACATTGCAATAGCCAATCATCTGGTCTGATTTATCTATTCCTAGCATTCCAGCATTGTATTCATGTATAAGCAATGGCTTTGGTACAGAAATTTGAGCCCAAGTATTTCCCCTTTTTCCCTTCTTTTTGCTGTGACGGTCATATTGGCTGTGTGAATAGTACTCGTCATGTTGATAACATGACGGTCCTTCCACTGGAGGTATAATATGCCGCGATCACGGAGCCATCTTACGTCCCCACGTCGCACTTTTTTTTTTTTTACATCGTGAGTTTCAGTTCAACTGGAAATCCTCGCCGGTCTTTTCTTGTTGTACCGCAAGCCAATGTTTTTCGGTCAATCAGGTGACTGAACATATGCGTTGACATGTACAAGTTATCCATAAATATTCGGTACCCCTGATCAAGATATTCGGTGCACAGCTGGCAAACTACATCAAATGCTAATCCATGAGGTCCTGGCTCATCCCGCTTGCCGGTATAGACACTGAAACGTACCGTGTATCCGGTGCCGGGATCAGCTAGGATCCAGAGCTTATAGCCCCATTTTGTGACATTATTTTTCATATACTGCCCGATTCCCGATCGCCCTTTAGATTTCACCATTCGTTCGTCCTCGGAGAGATCACGATTTGGCTGAAAAAGGTTCGCGGACACTTGATTTACATGCTCCATGAGCCACCACACGAACCGGAGTTTTCCTCTCGATAGCTGGCTCGCATCGTCCAAGTCGGCAACATGGAGCATAGCGAGCAACGCTATGAAGGGGCGTCTGGGCATTATTCGTCGTGGGAGCAGGCCACTGTAGAGCTCACCCACGTTCCAGTAGAGCTTCAGGCGTGGAACCTTGACAATGCCCATGTAAATTATGAGGCCAATGAATTTCATCATCTCGTCCGGGGTCACCTCTTCCCACAAACCACCGGGACCCTGCCAACTCAACATAACACAATAAGAACGTCTAACGACCGTGCAAGCATGCTCAAGAGGAAGCTGAAAGGAAAGCGAAACTAACCTTGGTCCACTTGTTGAACTTCCAGGCTGATCGTACCCCGACTCTCTGTCCGAACTGAAATCCGAACTTCCGAAGTCGTCTTATGACTCTTTGCTGCTCGTATTATCAACGAAGTCAGCCATTGAAGCAGCGGAATCGCGAGATCCGGGCCGTTTTTCAAGCGCGCCGTGTCGCGACTGCACGCAAGAGAAACTGAGATTGTCCACCGCCACCTCCCGGAAAAAAAGCAAACTACTCGAAAAATGAAAGTGTGGTGTTAGAAATACCACACAGATGGCACTACATGTCGTATCGCGCAAAAAAATTTAGTTTGAAAGTGCGTTAAAAAAAAGCCATCGTTCGTATACGACCGATGGCCCCATGGGCTGGTCCTGAAAGTGTTAAGGAAGCAGACTGGTCTTGAACATTACTTTGTTTATTTCTTCAGTGATTTTGATCAAACTGTCCAGTATTATGCAGTTTTTTCTGCTCACTTAAAATATTTAATTAGTTTTCCTGTCACTCGTCTTGTTCCTGAGATAACTTGAGTGTGCCCTCTATGCTGCCATAGAAAAAAAAAGGGCCTAATTAAAAGTGATATTAGAGATATGCAGTCATAAACTAATGATAGATCGAAATATGTACAAGAGTTTTTTTTGTTTGTTTGTTTTTAGTCCTTGGTTATTTTACCACAATATGAACTATTCATTTTCAAAAGCAGTTGGAATGGTGTTACAATTTTGATGAGTAATTAATTAAAAGGGTTTGTGCTCTAAATTCTGCTCCCATACTTGCATTCTATACACATACAGGTTTCAATTGCAAAAAGAATTACCTGCCCTAGCTGCAGAGATATTGAGCCCTCGAAATTGGACAGTCGTAAATTTACTTTTTTGCGAAAAATAAAAAAAAAACTGAAAACACATAGCTTCTTCAGAAAGCAACTATCATGGTGCACATGTTTTGCAGTCCTCATAAAGGTGCCCATAAATTCGTAGCAGAGCATCTAACACAGGTGCCAGTAATTTATAAAGAAGCCTCAAGGTCTGTTCCCCATTTTTTTGCAGGTTCTGCATGTTAAGGCGAGATGCTACTCGAAAGGTTTTTTTTTTTATTTCATAACCCAGCCCCTTGAAATTTTAGGTGTTAGTAAAGCTTGCAGTGCTGATTTCATAACTGCAATTATTTTTTTGATAGCTATAGTAGTTCCGGAGTTACTACAACTTTGATATCAAAATATAGTGTTTTTTGTGCACATAATAAAGCTTACTAAAAATTTTCACACAGAATTGCAAAATGGCTCATTCTGCTGCACTTGAGCAGTACAATACAGAAAAGTACCTCAAACAGAAAATTTATTTGCTACATAAAAAAAATTAAAAGTACTAAATGCATATTTTACATCTCTCTATCAGTGTATCAAGTTGTGTAACAAAAAATCTGTGATGTATAATGCAACCTAAAGTAGATACTTGTATTCTAGAGTGACTGATTAAGCTCTGTGCAAAATTTCATCAAGATAGGACTATTTTATGCCTAAAAAAGATTGTGCACAAGATGAGAGAATTACCTCAAAATTGAAATCGAGAAAAATGCATTTGAAAGTTGTAAATATGTTTACTCATGATTACACAGTGCGATTTGCACAAAGCTTGGTGATATCATAGAAGGGACACAGCTAGAGCACCTAAAATTGTCCTGCTCCATATGTGGATCCTTCTCGCCGCTTGAGAAGGGAGTCATCAAGGCGCGCTTTCTTTGCCACGTTCCGCCGATGGGCCCTTGCCTCGGCTGTTTCACACGCAAACATTCTTTTGATTCTCCTCTGGTCGCGGGATTGGCTCAGGGTGATCAGTTGATCTGGTGGGGGACTACACCAAGCTCCTCTAGCACGTGTTCAAAGCTTGAATGTCCTTTATTGAACCACAACACGGCCATAGCAGCTGCAGTTTCCACTGTTCGGGAGGCAAACTTAGTCTTCGGACACAACAACCAAAGATTCAGCAGCGTTTTGGGTCTTCCCTTGGATACAACGCACCAGCAACTTTTCATCTGTGAGCCGCTTGTAAATGGGAAGCACAGCCAATCCTTGAGCCTTGGTCAAGATTGGTGTGTGGTCGGGTGGGGCCTCCCCAAGCGCTTCGGCTCGCCTATGCTTGCACCAGGAAGTCGCCCCTTCTGGACAGTATCGGTGGCTGCCTGCTGTGTTGCTCGATGATGAATGGAAATATGAGGCCCAAATGGCACGATGCATTTTCAGAATATCACCTCTGTTGTTTGTGATTGCAATACGGTAATAGGTCTGCAGCTTCTGAATTGTGCCATCTGTCAGCTTTTCCCCTCGTGGAAGTCGTGCTGGCAGCTTCCGAAGTGCAGTGCCTAGACGCTTGGCCACATGGTTTGTGCACTCCTCCTTGTCCACAACAGCTTCACCATATACCTTGGCCTCAGCGACAGCGGTATAAGCCTTGCTGTCCCCATCACTGAGGAACTTGGTGAAGCGCAATGGTGTTGTGTATGAGGATGTCCTGCCCCATATGCGCAAAGCTGCCTCAGTCTTCATGGCATGAGAGGAGCACTCTGTATTTTTTTCGCAGACAGGTGTGTGGAATGCTTGCCATATTTCTTCCTCATCACCCAAGTCCTGGTGCCGGCTACAGGCAAGGCAGTAATTCGATAGCACTTGAAAATCTAGGCACAAACCAGTGTCCACAGACACAGCAGTGCCGATGCCATTGTGGCTCTTGTGCCCTCTTTTTTGCCATGTGCCATCATACATGACAGCAACATCAGCCCCATCCACTTTCTCTTTAGTTATCATCCGCGCTTTTGCCAGGTTTTCTTGCACAGCTTTGGTAGCTGCAGCATGAACTTTTTTGCCGATTGCAATAAAAGTCTTATGATGCATAGGTATTGGCAGTCCAAGAATAGCGCAAAAACGCGACAGCTGTTCATGCCCAATGCCTATTGCACGCGCAGCCACAACTACCTTCACATTGACAGCGAAGCTGTCGCGCGAGCTGCCGCTTCGGTAGCTCCAGTCATCACCGGCATCGGTGGGCTGTCTTTCCGGCAGAACACGCCGCGAACTATGCGCGGCAGAAACCACTGACTCAGGACACTCACTGTTATCACAGTGCAGCTCGAGGAACGAAGAGAGGCCCTTACGTTTACTTGCGGTGTCGCGAACGACGAGTCCAGCGGTGTGGCATGTTGGACAAACAGCACGGCTTACCATCGATGTCAGTGCGCCGATGTCACAAAATACTCCGCTCACAGAGCCACAAACACTCTTCGTTCTTTCGCTTTCGAACTGTACAATCTTTTTTTCTGATGCGCTGATGAACTTGATCGCGGCGTCGATTTCGTCAAAGTTCCTGCAAGCCGCCGTATCCCCGCTGCCTTGATTAGGCCTAGTGGCCCGCGGCTCGCATTCTTCTACAGCTGCTTTGCGCTTCGGTTTACGTCGACGCCCTTGGTACTTGTTCTTGCTTGCAAACTTTCGTGCTCGGAAGTCTCGCTTCTTTGAGTTATCCATGTTGAACTCAGAAAAACATAGAAACGCACGGCAAGTGCCGATCGTCGCAAGCGCTCAGCGAGCGAGGCCGATCAGCTGTAGCGAATGGCGGCCTCGGTAGCGTACCATGTGACCGGTAGAGATGCGCGAAGCGGCTGCAGCTTGGCTGTATACCGACTTGGAAACGACTGTTTTGTGAAATTCCTCACTAAAATACGAAACTAGGGGGACGCCTGTACACTAGAAGGAGCCTTGATCTACACCACCGAACAAACCCCGATGGCGGACGTCATCGTGTTGCCGAGTGGCGGATTTTCAAAAATAGCCGTCGGATGCGTGAATTGGCAACTTTGGCAGCTACCTTCACTAGCGCAGATCGACTTTTTACCACTTTCTTGTTTGAATTCAGCTATGACCTTTGGGGAAATGATAGTTGAATGATCAAAAGTGATTTTAGAAGCAATATCTCAAAAGTGGAAATTTTCGCAAAAAAACGCGATTTTTCGACCCGCATCTCCCTTAAGAGCACCAAGAATCTGGACAGTTAGAATTACATTACAAAAAAATTGCCACTTCCTGGTGTGTGAAAATGAGCAGAGATAGAAAAATACTTGCAGGAACCAAATATGTAAAAATGAATTTTTTTGTCACTTTTTGGTCTCAAAGACCAGTCTGTCCCCTTAAATTGTGGTGAAATGTGCATGTTGAAGTAGCCCACGTGGTTACAGCACGCTCACGGAGGCAATAAAGTGCCCCTCTAATTTAATAAGTGCCTGTAATTGCATTTGCACATGACTGAATGAAAAATAGTGAACTTGAGCATGTTGGTACAGCTATAGTGCACAAAAAAAACAACACAGTGGTACGTCTTGGACACTGCACTATCTCTCAAGACTGCACCAGTGTCTGCTTACCACTGTTTTGTTCCTGTTGAACACTGTAGGTGTTGATGTAAATAGGAGGGTAAAAAAAAATTATCGTGAGTTATGCTACGGTTTGAGACTGCATTTAAGCCACAATATTACGAATTATTGGTTGAAGTTCATGAAGAATAATTTTGTCAGTTTCACAAATATATTTATAACGAATTATCTGATATAAAGAAGTATTTTCATGGCAGGCCCCTTTCCAGATTGTCTTTAATACTCTGCTAGAGCAGCCCCCAATATGTGCAATGTGAACACCACCAGTAGAATAGATACCAACTTGCGGGCGTGCCATTGTTTTGCTCTGCAGAGGGTAGCAAGTTTGGCCGTGGTGAGAACAGCGACAGCAGCCCGGGCACAGTAGCTGGGGTGGGACCACAGGGGGCTGCGGCCGGTGCTGCGGCTGCTGCCCAGGGTGGGGCCCAGGGTGGACAGCAGGGGGCACCACCCACGGCAGGACAGCAGGCAGCAGCCAGCCAGCCGTTTTTGAGCACACTGCCCCCCGGATATGGCTACTACTACCCATCCAACATCATGCCTGGATCCATCCACCACTACGGACCGCCGCCCATGTTCCCTGTGGGTACCAGTGACCGTCTGCTCTTTATTATACGTGCTTGTTTGTAGAGGGGGACCGTCACAACCAAACCCAGCGGCAGTTACATTCATTTGTTTTGAAAAACCAGCAGCAGCAGATGTAGAAAAGGTTGCTATCTTCGATAGCTTTATTCGCTAGTTAAAGCACATACCGTATTTACACGATTGTAAGACGACTCGAATGTAAGACGACCCCGCCAAAATCGCATCTCAAAAAAAAAACGCACGCATTTTACACAAGGGAAATTTATTCACGTGGTTGCGGAGGATTATTCATCGTCGCTGGAGTCGTCCTCGCTGGTGCTGCTACCGTCATTGCTGCTGTAGTCCCACAGCACGTCGTCGTCAAGTGTGCACTTCGCGAACGACCGCTCCACGGCATCGCGTGGGACGGCCGCCCATGCGGAGAGGACCCACCCGCACACAGTAGCCAGGGAGGCTCTCCTCACACGCCCGCTTGGCGTAAGTTCGCGGCTTCCTGACGAGCACCGAGTGCCGAGTGTTCGAGCGCCGAGTGTTCTTCGAGCCTACGGCACTCATGTCAGACAGAAGTGACTCGAGAGAGCCGGTCGTGGACACAAGCGACAGGAGCACGCGGCGACGCGCCCGCTTAGAAAATTATATCACAAAGAGGAGCTCTTCCCTCAACTACCAATACCCCCCTACGGCGGCTCTTCCATCGATTACCGGTGCTCCCTCAAGAGCCGTGCGCTCGTCATAAAGGCACTCGTAATGCGCGCAGTAGATGCTAAAAAAAGAAAAGCTTTTGTATAAGCACGTGGAAAACTATGCGCTTTGGGTTGAGCGGGAAACTATTCGAGATGACAATACATGGTTCGATTTCGATTCTAAGGTACATGGTTCGATTTCGATTCTAAGACGACCCCCCCAACATTGGATTGTCAAATTTGAAAAAAAGGGTCGTCTTACAATCGTGTAAATACGGTACTCACACCTCAATATAAGAAATCTTCGGTAGTAATGAAACAAATTAAGAAATGCTCTATCATAGATACAGTGCTACGAATTTTCTGATGTAAAGAAGTATTTTCGTGGCAAGTGTGGAGGTTTACGGGCTTTTTGAGATCAGTTAGCATATTCCTTAAAATAAAAGCCACCATTTTCGTTTTGTTTTTCTTCAGTACAATAGATCAGCCTTTCCAGCTTGTTTGGTTTCCAACGTTATGGTTGTGGTAGGGCTTGGGAGGCTTCGGAGTTTTTTTTTAGTTCTGTGCATTAGTTCTTACGGCCTTAACTTCGGCAGCAGTCTAGTTGTCAGGGTCTTAGATTCTCCTAACGTGCATGATTTTGCGGGGCTTTGTCAAAATTTTGTGCTTTAGGGAACAATTTAGAGCATTTAGTGACATGTGCTTGAGCGGGTGCACAAAGTGTGATTGGAAGTAGCTTCTCTCTTTCAGTTCCACGCCGTGCGTTCTCATGCCACGCAAGTGTTTAACTTTAGCACGTCCACCCCACCTAGCGTTTTTGGGTGGCGTGCTTTTCATTCCTTCCATCTGCACTTGAAGCCCTTTTCTTTCTGGCTTCACTGTTAAGATTTAGTCTGCACTTGCAGCCCTTTTCTTTCTGGCTTCACTGTTAAGGTTTAGTAAAATGTAAACACTAGCCTAAAGTGTATTTTTTTATTATTGGTAGATAATGACAGTGCAGCGTAGTATGACCTCTGTCATACCTAGGAACTAACACTGTGGAAGCAAGGAAAAAACATTAACAGTATCATGACAGTGAGGCATGTATTGTACTCCCACCCTATCCAACTCTTCTGTCGTGGCTATTTACGTAAAGATCAAGCCACAGCAGTTTATAGAAAGTCCTAATGTGTCCATTTTGTATATGCAGCCAACTGTCGTCGCAAACGCTCGTGGCCTATTGCAGACACTGTGGCTATTGTCACTTTCAGCCCTTCTTGCAGTCAGTGTTGCTAGCGTATCATTTTCAGTCGCAACTTCCATTCACAGGTTGAGCATATTGCTTCTAGTATGCAGGCAATTTGAAGTCTCACTTGCTGCCACATTGCATGGTGTAAAAAGATGACTTCATTGCCCTGTTGATGAGGCTCTAATGCTGTTAGAACCTGCCTGTCAGTTTTTCGCGACGATAACAACACTTATTTGTTTGAAGGAATCGTTTTACACTGACGCATTGATAATGCACGTTTATTTTCTGTAATTGTGGAAAGGAAATCTTATGTTTATTGCAGGTTTGCAAAAGTATCGTCACTTTTTTTTTTCTTTGTTCAAGGCCGCTTACTTAAATGTGGCTAGTCAAGTCTTGTAAAAGATGTTCATGAAAGGTTTTCCCATACCTCAGCATTGCAGTGCTCTGTTAGTGGCCGTGCAGACTGCCGTCTAAGGTCTCTGTGCAGTGTCTTATGTTTAATCCCGGTGCATGTTAAGTGAGGTTGCCCTATTTGCAGGCTAAAGACTTAAATGTGGCTGTTGCATAGTGAGGTTGCCCTATTTGCAGGCTAAAGACTTAAATGTGGCTGTTGCATAGTGAGGTTGCCCTATTTGCAGGCTAAAGACTTAAATGTGGCTGTTGCATAGTGAGGTTGCCCTATTTGCAGGCTAAAGACTTAAATGTGGCTGTTGCATAGTGAGGTTGCCCTATTTGCAGGCTAAAGACTTAAATGTGGCTGTTGCATAGTGAGGTTGCCCTATTTGCAGGCTAAAGACTTAAATGTGGCTGTTGCATGCGCAGAGTAGCTTTATTGTTAAGGTGGACGGGGCAGTTCTGACCCCGGGGTGTGTTGTGTGGCAGGTGCCTCCAGCGACCAACGCCCACGGCCCCACCACAAGCGCGCAGTTTCAGAAAGCCAGTGCGTATGCATCCCACTCGTTCACCTCCGGTACGTTTGCCCATTGTCAGCTGTTTATTCTTCTCTCTATACTTGTTTTTCTTTTGGACATTACAAGTGCCCTTTGTGTGACTCCCCTCATTTACGTACTTGCCAACAATGCAGCCCTTTGTCACCGCCTGTGGCTGGCCTGGAAACACCTCTAATTTAATTAATAGGTTCTATTATAGGTTTTTAGAAACCATGATAGGCACTTTTGATGACGGCGGTATGGAGGTACCATTGTGCGTAGCTTTGGTTGCTTTAAATTTTATATGTAGCCCTCTGTAGAAAATTCCTTTACCAGCCATTGGCTGCAGCTAGTACAGAAGTATATTGGTACCTCAAAAGGCTGTGAGGTGCCCCGTGCGTGGCAGAGGTGCTATGCAATGTCGATTAGTTTTCCTCCGGCAGTATTTCGAGCAATCTACATTTGTATGTCATTAGTCTTGCTAGGTCTACTTTGAGGGCCCTCCTCGTGCAAATGTAAATTTGTTTTACGGTTCTGGTAGGAATGTGGGGATGGTGCTTCTCACCCGCTGAGAGGGCGCGACTTCCAGCGGCTGTCGCTGCTTTTCGTTGGGAGTGTGAAATGCAAAAAAGAAAAAAGCCACTGCATTAACTGAGTTTGGGTACATAGCCCCTGGAGGTTAAAATCAATCGAGGGTTGCTCCCAGCTCTGAAGCATGTGTCGTAACCAAATTGTAGTTTTGGCACACACATCCCCAGATATTCCTTCTGAAAATGGTACTTCTCTGGTGGAGTGAGGATGTAAAGGGTGTGGTTAAGAGGAGGTATTTGTAGAACTTGGCAGGTTTGCAGCAGTTGTGCTCGGCTAATTCAAAGTGTAGTCTGTCCTTGGCAACTTGCAGACAGACTTATCTATCTTTGTATTCCTTCCTTTTCTCTTCCAGGCGGGTATGATGGCCTAAGTCAGACACCAGACTATGCCAAAAACACCTACGGCGCAGGTTCACAGGGACAGGCTAAGGGCATCTCAGGTTCATGTGAGTAGAAGAGAGTGACGCACGTCACACTGGTGCAGTTTTTCTCGTGTTTTTGTACTCATCATATGCACCTATTCTGTACACGATACTGTTGTTCACCATCTTTGTTGTGCTTCCACTTGCAGTTTGTGAAGTTTGGTGTGTGCCTTCTTCTTCTCTATTTTTTCAGGCAAGAGAGAAATGTTATTGAATGCGAACCTATTATTGTTTGCTACCCCCTGCTTTTTTTTGTGTGTGTGTGTGGGCAGTGCCTTGTTTGCCGGGACAAAAATGGTGGAAAAGAGTTGAGAGAGGGCAATGCAAAGGGAGGGGGACGCAGAGGAAGAAGCTAGGGCACAGTACAACGGGTGTAGCCTTGCAACATAGGGCTTTTTTTCTTATCCCTTGAAGGAGATCGTTTTATTTTTATTTCGCTTGTGAGCGAATCTGGGGGCGAAATGTGTCCCGGGTAGATTTGTTGGGAGAGGCACGTGGCGGTGTTCGGTGGTGTCAAAAACGAAGAACAAGACCTGTGTCTCTCTTGCAGTGGGTTCGGCCGATGCATCCAGGTCAGGGCACGCTAGAACCCACCCCCATTTAGCAAAGGTACTGACCCATGGTTTCTCCTCTGTGTTCCTCCTGCTCTTACTCTCTCTCTTCTCTCTCTCTCTCGGCTGCTGCTTCTTGCCTTTCTTTGGCAGGTGCTGCCTGGAGAACACTTTCCTTCCTCTGCTTGCTGCTCTTGCCGCCACGAGGGCACTTTTCTGCCTTTCTCGAAAACTCCGAGCGTGCATAGTGCCCGCCACTCTGGGAGCGGGCATTCATTGTCTGTTCTCTCTCTCAAAGTTCACTTTCACGACCTCGTGGCCCTTATACCTTTTACGAGTGGCTGGGGGTAGCCGCTCATGGCTGCCTTTCTCATTCCCCGGGAATCTCCGTGCTTGAAACCCTTCTGCCTATTGTAATTTGTTAATGGCTAAAATGATGTTTTCTGTCCCTTTCTGCATTTTTTTCTGATTGACCCCCCCCCCCCCTTTTTTTTTTCATTTGTTGCAGAAGAGATTCTTTTTTTGTTAATTTTTGTGTATCAGTGAAACCTTCAAAATGCATGCCCTTGATAGAATCTCTTTGATACATTCTTGATCTTCCATTTGGCCCATAGCTGTTGCCCAAGCACTGCTTGCTTTGTGGCTTCAAATGTCCACACTTTTAGTCTTCAAAGAATGTATCAAAATGGTTCTACTCTGGAAAATGTGTTTGAATGCGAGGCTGTATAAGTGCAGTGTTCTTCATTTGCATGAAGTCTGGATCCTTATTTTGTAGTGTGTAATGTTGGTCAACAGTCTTACAGTGCTTTCTGGTAATGTTATGCAATTGCCTTTGGGACACCGACAGATATTGATCTATTGATCTCTGAACTCCTTTGAACCTGTATTGCCCAATTCTTGCAGGTTTCAAAAACTGCATCACGTCACTATTGCTCGTCATCAAAGATGATTCCTTGTTGTTTTCTCCTCAGAAATATGCCGGTGATGCTAGCTGGTGCTCTTAGCGTTGCTGTCATTTCATTTTTAGAGAAAAAATGCTTTCTCATGATCAGTGCTCATGTCGTGACTGTCTTGACTGAGCATTTGACGGCTGCGTGAATTGGGCGTAACGTGCCGCTTGTCAGGACGAAAAAATCTGAACGGGGGTTGTGATTACATCAATGCATTGCGTAAAACTGTTCTAGCCTCGAGGTAGTGGTGGTAGAAAACATTTTATTACAGAAAATGTATTGGAGAGTTGCGGTATACAGCATGCTTCAGTGATAAGACCCTATTCCGGGACGCGAATTGAGTTGGCCGCTGCCCGAGCGCGACTCACCAAGGAGCATTTATCATCCAAGGTGAAGCAGCCGAGCAGGTACACCTCCCAAGCCTCTATAGTTGGGTGGGGAAAGGGGATGAAAAAGGAAGGGAGTTGGTGGGGCACGAAGCAATGACGTGGTGTCGGCCAGGACCTAGCAGGTGCCACTGATTTCCGACAAAAAATGCCTGGCGACCGCCAGACTGAGATAAATGTTCGTCTGGAAGCGGCGTAGTATTCACTCGTCCGCTTTCTCCAGACCACGTGCGGAGTCCGGGTAAAGGCGTCGCGAAGCCCAATAATAGGCCAGAATTTAGCGGAATGGCATCAGGTTCGTATTGCTAGATTTTGGCCTGAATGAGAGAAGCGCGGGCAGCGCCGTTAGCTGCCTCTTTTGCCGGGCAAGGCCAAGTAGCCAGGGGCCCATACTACAGTTAAACCTAGATATAACGGATTCCCAGAAAAATTCGTTATACAAAGGTTTTCGTTATATCGAGGTTCGGTACAAAAAATTCGGAAAATAAACGTGCAAATTAAACAAAAGGGGACTGAAGGCAGAGCTAACCCCAAACACTCATTTCACAGTAAAAAACTGCATTATTGCAATAGCATTTATATGGACCCTCTCGGCGGGTTCTTGCTGTCGCCGCCATGTTAAGCAACAAGTCCAAATTGACAACGGGCCCCCGCGCATTGTTGTCAACACCATGGGACGCAGTGAAACTATGTATGCACGCACAGCGTTGAAAACGAAAAGCGAACGACACAGACACGGTTATGCGGAATATTCGGTAAAGCACCCTCCATATGCAGCGCGGCCCCACTTATGTGATGCTAACTAAAAGTGTGGCACTGCCAAGGCACAAAAGTAGGGTTTTTTTTTTTGTTTTGTTTTGTTTTGTTTCGGGGGGGGGGGGGGGTGTAGGCCCGCCTACCTGGCTCATGTGGACGCGGCCTGCCGCTTCGGCGACGGCGGGGCAGCGGCGGAAGCTGCATGCTGGTACCAAAATGCCGAAATACGGGGCAAAATTCAAAGATTGTCCGTGGGGAAAATTTGTTATATCAAGGTTGTCTCCCGCAGTTACTTTGTTACATAGAGGTCGCAAATACATGTGCTCCTATGAAGCGACGGCGGGAAATAGAAAAACTTCGTTATATCCAGGAATTTGTTATGTGGAGGTTCTTTATAAGCAGGTTTAACTGTACACTAATGGGGCGAGGGTTAAAGCGCCAAGAGGCTGCCCAAAGTAGGTGAACTGCCAGCTGGGCGATGGAGCCTTGAAGGCCGAGCACGAGTCCATCAAGATGGTGCGCGAGGTGGGATGCGAGGCGACCAAAGCAGTGGCAACTTTCTCGGCTTACGTCGCAGTGTTGACTCACAGAGGCCGTCGACGTGTTTTCCCTGTGATCACAGCGGCCGTGAAGTGGCCGGGGGAAGGAGGGGGTTGAGACGTCCACGTAGAAAACGCCAGGGCGATCGGAGTGTCGCGCCTGAAGGGCTGCAGAATGTGCTAGTCTACGACCAGTATGTAGCTCTGTAGCTCGGGGTTTGTGCTGCGGCTCAGTGGTTCCACCCGCCAGAGTTTTGGTATAGGCGTCTGAGCGTCTTGGTCAGAGATCGCATTGAGGTCGAGCCTGTGTAGTAGATGTTGCCCTGAGGGCGTTTGCAACAGACTAATAATTCAGCTAATGCGATGAGCTTGCCGCAGCTTTGAAAAAAAAAAATTATCTAACCCCGGTGCTGCGAATTGGCTGTTGGAGGTGGCAATGAGACGTTTGTATACTGAACGACGGAGGACGTCTAGCTGATGCTCGTGGTGACGACGCAGGTGAAGGTAAGGTAAGGCGTACAGGACACGATTGGTCACAAACGCATGGGCCGACCGCATGGAGCTGGTCCCACGGAGGCCGCCGCGTTTTGAAGATACCCATCATATCGTACGGCTCACCTGCTCGCTGGTGCGCCTGAGGCTTGCTTGGGATCCAAAGGGTACTTGGGATCTAAAGATGATGTGATCGAGAAAGACAAGTTCGCTTGTCTTAAATATGGTCCGACACAACCCCCGTTTATTGATTTTTTTTTCATTGCAAGCTGAAATTTTCCCCTTATTGCCATTGTCTGGACGAGTTATTCAAAAGTGGAAAGCTGTGCAACAAGCAACTTGCTTTTTTTTTAACAAGCTGCATGTGTTTCGCACTTACCTTGTCCTGAAGGTTAATACGAGCTTTTTTTTTCTCTTTCCTCCTGTCCTTGGTGCCCTCCAGTCTTTTGAGAAGCCAGGCTTTCTGGCTGGCTCGCAGTCTTCGGCAGTGGCGGCATCCTCGGCAGTGGCGGCAGGTCACCAACAGCAGCCCGGAGGCTCGTCTTACCCGCAGTTTGCAGGACCTCGCGGATCACCACCTTCGTTGGCAAAGCAGCAGCAGCAACAGCCAAGTGGCCATGTGCGCCAGGGATACCCCTCCTACTGGAGCAACTAAAATGTGTTGTGCTTGTGTGTCTCCTCTCTCTGCAACAGTTACTCCCTCCTCCTCTTGGCTCAAGCAGTTTCTTTTGACTCGTTCTCACCCAGACCTTGTGTAACAACTCCTCCCACTTTCTCTGTCAAAGAGGGTCGGAGCAGAAAAGGTTGTCTGTCTAAATGCGCTCACAAGACAGTCCTCCCCCGCCCTTTTTCTGCTGTCACCCCTCCCCATCGGTACATTTTTCATACTGTTTGCGGCGCTACGCTGAGAACGCCAAACACTGTGTCTAAATCATAGGTTTCCAGACGGCTGGCTGCTTGTGAGAGCGGGTGTGCAAGTCTGTGGTGTCTCGTGCCTCAGTGTGCTGTGGTGGTGCCTGCTCTAGTGACGATCATGTTGCCCACTGCCGTGGTTTTCCTTTTTTTTTTTTCTGCGTTAAAAGACCATATATTTCTTTTACACGTCTTGTGTTTTACGTTTGGCCACACTTTTCTTCCTGTACCTGGCTTTTTTTTCCCCTCTTTTTATGCCATGCAGTTGCTGTATTGTAGCCCCTACAGGCCTTTGTTTCTTTTTCTTTAGTTTTTGTCGTAGACTTCTATGAGAGCGAAAGACTCGGCGCACGCACTGGCAACTGCAGACTCAAGATACGTTTTTGCGATCTGTGGAAACAGGACCAACTATGTTATCAGGCCTCGCGTACGACAATGCAGTTATTTTTATTTTTTTCAACAAATGCTGCTGCACTCGTGGGTTCTTTCTTTTAATCTTTCTGATGTAATTTTCCTTTCTGTATCTTCTTTTTTTTTTTAATGCATTGCACTTTGGCCCATTGGTCTTGTTTGATGTACTCTTTTTCGTTTTTATTTTTTTACACAGAGACTGCCTGCCGCCAGCCAGTTGTAAGGAATCTTTTGGAAAGCTTTCTTTTGCTGTGTGTCAGTGCACCATTAATGCACCCTTAATGTCGACCATTAGCACTGAAATTTCTGGGCGAAATTTTCAAAAAAAAGATGTTTAGCATTGATGAAGTGTACACTTTCAGGGTATCTTAGTCAACTGAAAGCGGGGGGCGTTTAGATAAAAGGCTTGACCAGCTTTTTCTTTTGCCTTGGCCTTCTGGAGCCAGGATTTTCTTCTAGCTCCCCGAACGGTTTTATTCCCTTTGCGAATGGTTTGTTGAAGCTTATTTCTTTTTCCCTGGCATCAGTACCACATCAAAATGGCAATGCTTCGTCTGTTTGAAGCCCTGCAAGAACAAGAGTTCGAGCAGACTCGGCACAGCACGTTGAAATAAAACAAAAGGAGGAAGCAGTACAAAGTGTACTGAAGACTTTGCAAGGTCCAAATGGCACATTTCTAACTGCATTGCACAGGACTGTGGGCTTCTTTGTTGTGGAACTGCCGGTAGAGAATGAAACCGCAAAGGGAGCTGAAAGTCATGCGCTTTTTTTTTTTTTTCGCAATAATTTTTCTTTAGCCTTAGCTGAACTTAACCCATTTCGCACGCTTACTCTCATTTCTCCTTTCTCTCGTTTTGCTTCTCCATGTCGTTGTGTGCATGCACTCGAGAGTGGTTCTTTTGTACATATATTTGCCAGGAAGCGATATTGTTGTGAGCACCTGGCCGCGTTCATATTGTACGCCATATTTTTTACGGCTTTTTCTTTCCTTTCCCCTGCATTGGTATGTGTGTGTTGTGTGCTTGGGTGTGCGCATGCTCCTTTCATTGCTTTTTTTTTCTATTGTAAAAAACAAATTTGTCAATGCAAGTAGCATTGTCTTGTGCTGGCAGGCAGGCCATCTGTTTTGTTGTGAAAGTGGGGAAACGCATCACCTCCACTTATTTCTTTTTCAAAAGCAAGCTGCGTATAAAACGAAAATGCATAGAGTGCGGTTGTTGCGTTTACAAACTATAATTTCGACGATTACGTTTCTCGGGGTGTCTGTTCTAAGTGGCGCTTCGATTGCGTTCAATGAGAGAACGGCAGCAGCCACCTGCAGTAGTTTTTTTCTACTGAGCCATTTTTCGGATGTTGTTGTCGTCCTCCTCCTCCTGTAATATTTTTGTGCTCGCCCCACCACCTCCATTTTTGTTTGTGAAGTTGACGTACATAAAATATATATATATATAATGTATATGTATACATATTCGTAGGGAAAGTGAGAAAAAAAACGGAGCAAACAAGGAAGTCTCTATGTAAAGTTGTTTTACCCCCCACGCAAAATGGAGTAACATGTGTGGCAATGCTGCGTGAAATCAGGACGAGAAGAAAAAGAAAATAAATGTTTGTAAATATATGAATATACATTTTTGTTTGTTTTCTTTTTGACTGTGTTTATCAGCCTCCTTGCAGTGCAGAATGCTCATGGTCTGATACAAGCATGCAAATGGGAAGAGTTGGTAGTTTCTGTTTCTGTGGTGAGAAGGTGTGATATATAAATATATATAGTTTGTGACGAGAGGCCCCAGAAAAAAAATAAAATACTTGTCATTAATTTTGAGTCGAGTGTTCTCTGCCGCATTTTTGCTTTTCAGTCCCTCCCATGTGACATTAATGTGCGCTCACCTTACGAAGTCGGCTGTAGACTTGAAAGAAATAGTTTGGGTTTATGATATTTGGGTGATCTGAAGGCCGCGGCAAATTTCACCAACAGTTCGTAGGTACTAATAATTAACGATAGGAGTATTGACTATAGTGACGACACTGCGAAGAGCTCATTGTCAGACCCTAGGATTTGAAGTCTGTCCAAGTGTTTCTAACGAGTGATATGCAATCTTCGTAGCTATTATTTGCTGTTATTTATAGCTGTTATTATAGCTGTTATTTGCACAAAGATTCTTCCAGAAAGGAGTTACAAAACATGCACAGGAACATCTCTGAGTTATGCATGGTATGTGGTCTGTGCAGAGCAACTGGTACACAAATAGCTTGCCCAGTGTATATTTAGTCATCAAATTTTTATTCAAAACATCACTGTCATGATTAGCAGTGAACAGCGAGAAATGCAGTCAATGAGATTCTGTAGTGTACTGTGCAGTGTCTTATTGGCAATGTAGAGCACTGGAAACTTTCATCGGTGCCAGAGACTTTCAGCACATCTCGTTCAGGTGTCTCGTTTGTTATGCTTACATACGTAAAGCGAAGGTTTAAAACAATGCAGAAGTTTGTACAACAGTATGGTATTGGCTATTATATCACTTTCAACTAACTATAAAATGAATTCCCTGGAAGAGCTTATTGACCCGCGAATTTAATGCGGCACAAATTAATCGAATCTGTCCAGTTGGAGTGGAGTTGCAAATGTTTGTCCTATGCTGCAGTTGCATGCTCTAGTCCTGATGAAAGCGCTGAAAGCTTATCAGGGAGAGAGGGCAGGGTCACAGAAAAACGTCACGCGCGTCTCGTCACCTTGAGCGCCATTTTTTTTTTTTTAAATCAAAGGTGAAGCTTTTTCAGTGTGGACAAGTGGCGGCCTCCCAGGGTGATCACTGTAACGAGTGAGCGCGCCATGTTCAAAAATCGGTCAATGGCTGATATATGGGCTTGCTCATAGCCACCCAGAAAAAGTATCAAGGCCTTCTGAACCACCTCCTCCAATCGTCTATACGTCACGACTGTGAGATGAGTGAGTGAATGAACTTTTATTTGGTCCGGCAAAACGCGCACTTGGCTAATCCCACGACAAAACCGACAGGTCTAGCCTGCCGGCTCGATCACGGGCACGCTGGACGGCCAGGATTTGGTCTTTGAAGACGGGACTTCGCAGGAGCGTGTCCCACTTTTCCTTGTTGAAGGCTGGGCCCAGCGACCCGCACTCCCAGAGCACGTGAGGCAAAGTAGCAACCTCGCCACAAGCCGCGCAAGAACTATTCGTGTAACTTTCCGGATAGATACTATTGTAAAGAGGTTTATTGGGCGAACCAAACGGGCAGGTGGGAGATTGGAGATAGCGACAGGACGAGGAAGATGGAGGAGCTCGAGCGCCGATCTCGTGGTGCCTTACTCTGCGATGATGCTTGCTGTTTCCTTTTGTTATCATCATTCCTTCATTATAATTGCCCCCGTCGAGAAAGATCAAGCCATCCTGGCGATCTAACAAGTAGGAACGAGCGGGTCGAAGTACGGCTTCAAGCGGTCCCCGTGAACAATATCGTGTCCACGCCGACGATGGTCACCGGGTGGCGTAAGCGGTTCGATGGCGTAATTGACGGGCGATGTGCGCTCTACCACGCGGTATGGGCCATGGTAATTTGAAAGTAGCTTGGTAGACAAACCAGGTGCACAGGGTGGTACATACAGCCATACAAGGGTTCCAGGGGCGAACTTGGCGGCAGGAGGGTGGTCGTCATCGCGGGCCTTTTTCTGGCGTTGCTGGTCAGCCGTAGTAAACTGCTTCGCTAGTTGGCGACATTCTTCGGCGTGACGGGCGGCTTCAGACACGGTCGTGCACTCGGATACATCTGGAGCGTATGGCAGCAAAGTGTCAATTGTGTGCGATGGTTGACGTCCGTATAGAAGGTAGAATGGAGAAAAGCCGGTGGTGACTTGGGTAGCGGTGTTGTACGCGTAGGTCGCAAACGGAAGAACCAGGTCCCAGTTCGTTTGGTCAGATGCCACATGCGTCGCGAGCATGTCACCCAGGGTCCGATTAAACCGCTCAGTCAGGCCATTCGTCTGAGGGTGGTAAGCAGTACTCATCCGGTGTACAATATGGCACTGACGTAGAAGTGCTTGGATTACGTCGGATAGAAATACACGGGCCCGGTCACTGAGGAGCTCGCGAGGAGGGCCGTGACGCAACACAAACCGATGGAGGATGAAAGATGCGACGTCCTGAGCGGTCGCCGTAGGAAGAGCAGCGGTTTCGGCGTACCGTGTCTGGTGATCTACAGCAACGATGGCCCACCGGTTACCTGCTGTGGTCAATGGCAGTGGTCCATAAAGGTCGATTCCGACGCGATCGAATGGGCGGTCAGGGCACGCAAGCGGCTGTAGTGGAGCTGCTCCTGCATTCGGTGGCTGTTTTCGTCGCTGACACTCGTGGCAGCCGCGAATAAACTGTCGAACAAAAGTAAACATCCCACGCCAGTAGTACCGCTTCCTTAAACGCTCGTAGGTCTTGAAGACACCGGCGTGAGCGCATTGCGGGTCGGAGTGAAATGATGCACAGATTGTAGAGCGCAGCTTTCGGTGTGTTCTGGTTCACGCGCTCAGCAAAGACACAACCACACGAGACGCTAGCTAGCAAGGGACTGTTTATTGATGGCTACCGCGCCGCGCGCGCACCCTCTCTCAAGGTGGCCAGGTGAGGTGGGATCATCCCGATTTATTAAGCGGTGGCCCGCCTGGTACATCCTCCTTTTTCTTTAGGTGATGTAGTCGGCAAAGCGCGTCGGTGCTCTACGTGGCCTAGTTGATCTTCTGAGACTCGAGTCGGCTGCTTCTTGTGCCTGGCAAGTGACCTTATGCTGGGACGGGACCACGTCGGGGTCCCTTGATGGTTGACTTGCAATGGGTGGTGCACGTGCAGCTGACTGGTTCAGTAGAGCATCCGATGCAGGCGCCTGTTGCGACGGATGTCGTTCCTTTCGTGATGCGGATGCTGTTGTCAAATCGGGCGCTGTATCTGATGTTGAATGTTGTCTATGCTGTATAGGCGACGGGATTATCGGTGCGACATCCTTGTCATCCAGTGGGTCTAAGTGTTCGGGCGTCCTTTTTAGATGCTGACGATTCCTTCGATAACGCCGGCCTTCATCTGTACAGACTATGTAAGATCTAGGGCCAGCAAGTTTCTCTACTCGGGCTTTCGGAAACCACCCTTTGTCGTTTCTTATTCTGACGACGTCCCCTTCGGAGAGAGGTGTGAGAGGTATGCCTTTGCAGTGATCCTGTGGATGTTTCCGCACTGACGATGTCGAAGCCGATGAGAAGTCTGGAAGTCGTCCCCGAAGCATCCGTCCCATAAGGAGCTGACTTGGTGTGCGTCCGTCTATCAGGGGCGAGATTCGATAATTGAGCAGTGCAACCCAAAACTCCTCGCCAGCATACTCACTTTTCTTCAAGAGGCGCTTTACGACCTGTACCCCTTTCTCAGCTAAACCATTGGCCCTGGGGAAGTGTGGACTGGATATGGTATGAGTAAAATCGTATTTTACTGCAAACTGTCTAAACTCTCGCGATGTGAACTGTGGTCCTCCATCGGTACAGACTTCAATGGGTATACCGTGGCGAGCAAACATGGTACCTAGTGTGTCCACTACGACCTGACTTGTTGACTGAGGCAACTGTTCCACTTCTGGGTAGTTGGAGTAGGCACAGTACGCAACCAGGTAACGCTTGCCCCCATGGTCAAATAGGTCGACACCAATTCGCTGCCACGGCCGCGTTGGGATTTCCCTCGATAACAGTGGCTCTGAAGGTTGCCGGTAGGCAAAGTGCTGACATGTGACACACTTGCTAATGAGTGACTTGATGTCAGCATTCATCCCAGGCCAGTACATCAGAAGGCGTGCTCTGGCTTTGCACTTGCTCATTCCCAAATGGCCTTCATGAAGACGTTGCAGCATGGATCGCCTCAGACTCTTTGGGATGACCACCCTGCTGCCCCGCAAAAGCACTCCATCAACATATGACAGTTCTGACAAACATGGAGCTAATTCGCCTGAGAATGGTCGTCCTTCCTGGAGTGCCTCCACCACTTGCTTGAGGTATGGGTCCGCCAGGATTGCAGAGGTCAGTTCAGTCTTCGTGTTCTCACTTACGATGCTGGCTAGCACGCGAGTCGCATGGATGCATACGTCTTGTTCGCTTTCTCCGTCACTCGGT
The DNA here is from genome assembly GCA_013436015.1 of Rhipicephalus annulatus. Classification (NCBI taxonomy): domain Eukaryota; kingdom Metazoa; phylum Arthropoda; class Arachnida; order Ixodida; family Ixodidae; genus Rhipicephalus; species Rhipicephalus annulatus. Next base: position 618,243 of record WOVY01012440.1, read on the forward strand.
TGGGTTCCTGGAATTCGGGACAGCGTGTCCGCCACTAGCAGATGCTTCCCAGGAACATACTGCAATTTGATATCAAAAGGCATTAGCCTCAAAAAATAGCGCTGCAATCGTGGTGGCATTTCACTCAGGTTCTTTTGTGAAATAGCAAGCAAAGGTCGGTGGTCTGTTTCGACTGTCACTGATAACCCCAGTACGAACTCCCGGAAACGCTCACAAGCAAACGTCACGGCCAGCGCTTCCTTTTCAATTTGGGCATATTTTGTTTCAGCCTTCGAGAGCACCCTTGAAGCATAACCCACTGGGCGCCAATCTTGGTCATGGAGTTGAAGAAGAGCAGCACCTACTGCAAAGCTTGATGCATCAGCTGAGAGTTTCGTTTGCTTCAATGGGTCAAAAACTGCGATCACTGGAGCCGATGTCAAAGCCTTAATAAGATCTTTCCATTCTTTGTCATGGTGAACTTCCCATATGAATTCAACATCATTCTTTATCAATGACCTAAGGGCGTCAGTTCTTTTTGAGAGATTAGGTATGAATTTGCCAAAGTAATTCATAATACCTAAAAACCTTTGAACTTCCTGTTTACTCGACGGCTTTTGCATGTTGGCAACGCATTCAATGAGACTAGCATCGGGTTTTATTCCTTCTTTGCTGATACAATCTCCCAGGAATTTAACTTCGGCCTTAGCGAACAGACACTTTTCTTTGTTCAGTGTCAGGCCAGCCTTTCTCGCTGCCATCAGTGCTGCACGCAGGCGTTGATCATGCTGCTCTTTTGATGCACCCCAAATTAAAATATCATCGACATATACGCGTGTGCCCGGCAGGTTTTCAAACACTTCCGTCATTGCCTTTTGAAATACTTCGGGGGCGGACGCGATACCAAATGGCAGGCGCAAAAATCGGTATCTTCCGAACGGCGTGCTAAAGGTGCAGATCTTTGAAGTGTCTTCGTCTAAGGGGATCTGGTGAAACCCGCTATTGGCATCAAGCTTGGTGAACATCACCGCTCCTGCCAGCTCTGCTTCTATTTCTTCACGTGAGGGTAGGTGATAATGCTCGCGTTTAAGGCTTCGATTAATGTACCGCGGGTCCAGGCATATTCGCATGCGGCCATTCTTCTTCATAATAAGAACAAGTGGACTCACCCAGTCCGACGGCTCTTCCATTTTGCATATGATGCCCTGCGAGACCATCCGGGCCAACTCCTGCTTAAGTGGCGCTCGCAGTGCGTGTGGCACTTTCCTCGGCGGCATGATCGTGGGGCGCGCATCATCCTTCATTGCCAGCGAGTATGGTCTACTGATGCAGCCCAGCCCGTGGAATAACTCCGGGAACTCGGTGACCCAGTCGGTGCTAACGTCACTTCTTGAAGACACATCGTGAACGCGGGAAATCAGCCCGAAGCGCTCTGCTGCATTCAATCCGAGTAGGACTTGCTTGCCTCTCTTGACCACAAAAAAACTGATATTCTCTTGCTGCTCTCCTAGACGTAGTGGCAGACTGATAACGCCCAAATGATGTATTTTGCTTCCTTCGTAGTTAGTAAGTACTGTGGTCGATGGCCGCACCATGGTCGGCAAACGCATCCTGCGAAAGTACGAGTACGGCAATATGTTCGCTTGCGCTCCTGTATCCACTTTCAGTTCTGTCGGGTGCCCGGCAAGGTCCCCTGCCACCGTCCAATCCTGATTTTTGGACACGTTTCTGATTTGCACCGTGAGAACTTGAATGTCTTCATCGGTAGCGTCCGAGGACTCCTCCAGTGCATCTTCTGTTGCAGCGACGCCTAACTCATGAACGCCGCGTCTACTCCTGCAGCAAGCTGCAAAATGGTTTCTTTTGTTGCACAGCGTGCACGTTTTTCCAAACGCTGGGCAGCGTCTTGGTCCGTGAATCTTGCCACAGTAGCCACAGCGTCGACGTTGTCCGCTCGTTCGAGACTGTCCGGCAGCGTTTGCAATTTTTTCGACTCTCTGCACCTTTGCTTCGCTTTCAAGAGCACGGTTCTGCGTTGCTGCCAGTTCCGCGGCTTTGCAGATTTCTACAGCTGATTCTAGGGTTAAGTCCTTCTCCTGAAGCAGGCGTGCACGTAGCTTCTTGTCGACGATACCGCACACTATCTGGTCCCTCACCATCGAGTCCCTAAGTTCGCCAAAATTACAAGTCTGTGCTTTCAACTGAATATCGCGCAAAAACTGTTCGAAAGGTTCACCATCCTGTTGTTGCCGACTGCGCAAAACGTACCTCTCGAATGTCTCGTTGCACCGAGGCGTGCAGTAGTCTTCGAAGGCTTTGACGATCGAGTCATAGTCTTCTCGTTGTTCTGCTGATAGAGGTAGGGTGTTAAACACTTCAATTGCCTCTGGGCCCGCGACGTGTAGAAAGATGGCAGCCTTCTGTGCTGGCGTCCGTTTCTTGTTGGTCTCAGTAGCTTTGAAGTAGAGTTCGATTCGTTGGCGGAACTTTTTCTAGTTGTCGGCCGGAGCATTTGTCAGTACAAGTGGCTCGGGTGGTGGTAGGCAGTCCATCTTCAGCGCAGGGTTCGACTGTTACACTTCTGACACCATGTTCTGGTTCACGCGCTCAGCAAAGACACAACCACACGAGACGCTAGCTAGCAAGGGACTGTTTATTGATGGCTACCGCGCCGCGCGCGCACCCTCTCTCAAGGTGGCCAGGTGAGGTGGGATCATCCCGATTTATTAAGCGGTGGCCCGCCTGGTACACGGTGAATAACGAGCAGCCACTTCCTGCCGTCTGGTGAGTAATTGCGCCGGTACAAGAGGCCACCTCGAATGGTGAAGTGCGAAGCCTGGCGTCGCATTGCTCGAGTGATGGGAAGTGTCGGTACCCCAGATAAGACGTCCAGAAGCGAAGTTATCCATGGATCGTCGCGCTGTGCAGAGGTCATTGTGTCGATGTCAAGAGCGGACAGCGCGTGTTCCATAGAAGATATAGAGGCAGCCTCAGTCGACAGTGGTGATCGCGAGAGCGCATCAGCATCAGCATGTTGGCGGCCGGAACGGTACACGACGCGGATGTCATACTCTTGAAGTCGCAGAGCCCAACGAGCAAGGCGACCTGATGGATCCTTCAGCGACGACAACCAACATAAGGCATGATGGTCTGTAACTACAGCAAAGGTGCGGCCATATAAGTATGGGCGAAATTTCACAATTGCCCAAAGTATGGCTAAGCACTCTTTTTCGGTAACACTGTAGTTTACCTCAGCCTTGTTGAGCGTTCTGCTGGCATAGGCGACGACATACTCAGGGGATCCAGGCTTGCGTTGAGCGAGAACTGCACCGAGACCGACACCGCTGGCGTCTGTATGGATTTCAGTTGCAGCCGTGGGATCATAGTGGCGCAATATAGGCGGTGATGTCAGGAGACGGTGAAGAGTGGTAAATGCGTGATCACATTCGGAAGACCATGATGAGATGACGTTGGCACTGCTTAAAAGTTGGGTCAAAGGGGCAATTATGGAGGCAAAGTTGCGCACAAACCGACGAAAGTAGGAGCACAATCCTACGAAGCTGCGTAACTGTTTTACAGTCGTTGGTTTGGGGAATTCAGCAACAGCGCGCAGTTTAGCCGGGTCGGGAAGAACACCATCCTTTGATACGACGTGACCGAGAATAGTGAGCGTCCGAGCAGCGAAGTGGCATTTCTTTAGATTCAGTTGGAGCTGCGCATTCTTCAGACACGTGAGGACATGTTTCAGGCGTACAAGGTGTGTTGCGAAATCGGGTGCAAAGACGACGATATCGTCGAGGTAGCAGAGGCATATGTTCCATTTCAAACCCCGCAGAACCGAGTCCATCATGCGCTCGAATGTGGCCGGCGCATTGCAGAGGCCGAAGGGCATGACATTGAACTCATATAGCCCGTCCGGTGTCACGAATGCTATTTTTGGACGATCACCATCTGCTAAGGGCACCTGCCAATACCCCGAACGCAAATCTAACGATGAAAAAAAACTCGGCACCTTGTAAGCAATCAAGGGCGTCATCAATCCTGGGCAAAGGGTATACGTCTTTGCGAGTGATCTTATTTAAGCGCCTGTAATCAACGCAGAAGCGAATTGTACCATCCTTCTTCTTAACAAGAACGACAGGTGATGCCCATGGACTTTGGGAAGGTCGGATAACGTCGCGCTTGAGCATATCGTCAACGTGTTCGGTGATAACCTGACGTTCTGTGGCGGAAACACGGTATGGTCGCTGTCGTACTGGCGCGTTGGAACCTGTGTCGATGCGGTGGGAAAAACAGGGAGTTCGGCCAAGGGTAGGTTGAGCAACGTCAAAGGATTCACGAAACTGGTAGAGCAGCTGAAGGAGCTCAGAGCGTTCAGATGGCGATAGTCCGTCGGCAATCGATGAATCGAAAAGCTCGCAAGGTGGTATATTGGAAGGGTTGAGGGCACTTATGGCGTCGTAGTCACCGGAACAATCTGGCGGCATGATAAAAATTTGTTCTTTATCAATGGCATGCACGTGTCCAAGAGATTCACCTTGAAACAGTTCAACGAGATACGGAAGGGGATTGATGAGGCAAAGAGCACTGTTTCCTTTAGAAATAGAGAGGGTTGAATAAGGCAGAAGAAGTGATCTTCGACTAAGGAAGAGGCTTGATGGCTCAAAGAATGCAGCTGCGTTCTTAATGCCGTCACAGTACACGGGGAGCAACACAGCTGCTGTCGGAGGAATTTCAGTGCCTTCTTTGACGACGAGTTTGTGTACGGCGGGCTGAATGCGGCTGTTTGGTTGGTCGTAAGACGGGAAAAGTTCAAGCTCCGATCTTGCACAATCAATAACGGCATGGTTACGCGATAAAAAATCCCATCCAAGTATGATGTCGTGTGAGCATGACGACAGGACAATAAACTCAACAGTGTAGTGGTCCTTCGCGATCATCAGTCGGACAGTACAGGCGGCTACAGGCTGAACCGGGTCCCCATTCGCTGTTTGCAAGGACATCATATTAAGAGGCGTCGTCACTTTTCGGAGCTTGCGGCAAAGTTTAGCGTCTATCACGGAAACGGCAGCACCAGTATCCACTAGAGCATATGCTCGAGTACCTTCTACAAAAACTTCGACAATATTCGACGGCAATGTCCGAGGACTTGAGCATTTCGACAGCGCAGTTCTTGCCTCCTGAACTGCGGCGGTTAGTTTCCCTCGTGTGCACCGTTGGCCCCGAATTGTTGCCCGGAAATGGCGCGGTATCGTAGGCAGACGCGTTGAGGTTGGGGGGAGCGCCTTGGACCTGTCCAACATATGTGCAAAAAAAAAAAACGAGATCAGTACGTGATGCTTGATACTGTCGCGGCCGCGGCGGAGGAATTCCGCACACGGCTTTCTTGGAGACGACACCGCGCTCGAAAGCGCGAATAGCTGACCTAGAGTCACTATAGATGACCTCCCTTTCACCTTCCAGGATGGCGGGCGATGGCCACTTGCTCGGCACTCGTCTGATCGTCAGTTATTTGAACCGATGCGCAGTTGTTGATGCATGGCCTCCCCGGCTTGGGAATGAGCACGGTGCGTGCGACCTTCCACGGGTCACAGACCTCGCCGCTCTTCCACGTCACGTTGATAACTTCGGTGAGGTCGGTTGACGAATCATCTTTGCCTCTAGTGTCCCTTTCAAATATATTCATTAGAAAAGTTTGTGGTCTCGCGAATTGACTGCCGCAAAAGCAAAAAAAAACGGTTAATTCAGTATGAGCGGAGGTGCAGGTATTTGTAACACGCTTCCACCCATATACCAATGAGTGCTTCGAAAACCGCCCGAGTGGGGCAGGCAGGATTGCAAGGGGGCAAGAATTTACTTAGTTCTAAAGAATCCCAATCGAAAACCGCCCGAAAGAGGGCTCTGCCACAGTTGCGGGCTGCGCCCACGCTGGAAGACCAGGGTCCTCCGCCCGCTCGCGGGCCTTCTGGACTGCCGAAGTCTGGACAGAGCTCAAGCTACACCGTTCAACAGCAAGCACCATGGTGATGATCGCCTCTATTAGAGTGTACTAGAACCTTGTTCTAGTACACTCTACCTCTATGAATGGCTCACACCCACTCTAGGGGATACGTCTTTTCTTGTCGTCTAGAAGATATGCCAAGAGTGTCATGACCTTTTAGCACTTTTTTTTTCTCCGAACATGGTTGTAATCCCTAGCGAGCGTGCAGCACATCAAGACATCCTGCGATGGCCACGGTGACTTTGCTCCTCAAGCTGCGCAAACCAGCCAATGGCCGTGAATTTTGGGTAATTGCGTTAAGTGTCGAAAGATAAGGAGCAATTACTCTTACAATTAATTCCAAATTCTAGGCAGCGTGCTGCGCCAATAATGTTTGGATCGCAATTCACGGGAGCCTTGGCTACCCACCGGCAGCACTTTTTGACCATGATCAATTGATACACCATAAGCTTCGGCGAACTGTTCAGCTAAAGATATAAAGTATGTAGTGCTAGTCTCCTATTTGAAGCACTTGTTTTCTTAGTTTACGAGTCGTATAAGAAATGGTGCGTCTAATTTTTTTATCTTTCGTTGACTTGCTTTTTTTTATATTTCTCTTTCGTTTTTCTCGTTCTCTCGTACATGGGTATCTTTCTGGTTTGTATTCTCACAGGCTAAAGGAAGTGTAAAGGAGAAGTAAATTAAGGGGAAATGGGTGTCGAAAAACGCCAGTTTTTTTTTCCAAAATTACCTATTTTTCATTTTCGCCTGTTTTGATAAGATTAGTACCTCTACTGTGATGAAAAAAAATAATACAGGTCAATACTTCACTAGAAATGCTTTAAAATTGCATCTAAAGAGCACAAGGTGTCTGTTAAAAGGTCGAAAGTGTGCAGTCTTTGAGCACCTTGCCGCCGATAATGCGCCGCCGCTCGACATTGTTGATCGCATGAGTCAAAGATTCGAGCCTCGCTCTTCATATAACAAAAGTTTCTCTCGCTGATGCAGCGCAAAAAATCTGCGCGTTATTCGAGCACCGCGACTGGCTTATCACATGGTTCGAATCGGGGACCACCATTGGCCGCTATGCACCTGTATGTGCTGTGAAACCTATTTGCGGGGTCCTTGTCTTGTCGAGCAGTACAGCTGAACAATTCTTTTCTCGTGTAATTAACTCCGTTATGAATGAAAAAAAGGCATTGCTCGCAAGTAAAAGCCGTTGTGCGGCACGCTCTAGGAATAGGCTACGAGCAGCTGGTCCGATTTGCGGCAGTTGTTGGCTTGCAAAAACCAATGCATCAAAAGTCATTCACACCCGTCAGCCGGAAAGTTCGTGATGGGGCTATGGATGACGTCAGCGCCAATCTTGAGAGGTCGAAAGAGCTCGCAGGGACGACATTGCCATTATGTACGACGGTATGTGGCACAAACATGGCTGCAAAATGGCATGACACTGGACTTAGTTTGAATTTCGCAGTCCTCTCGAACTTCTTCCTAGCTTGCAGTTGGCACAAGGCTCTGCCAGATGGAGCGGAAGTTTGGTAAGGGGTAGGATTCAGTAAGGAAAAATCAGCAGTCATGATTCTTAATGATAACGAAGGCAGTGAGCTTAGAATACAGGAGGTCACGCTAGAGATAACAGATAAATACAAATATCTGGGCGTATGGATTAGCAATGAGACTGAATACCTAAGGGAACACGAAATATACGTGACGACTAAAGGTAACAGGAAGGCAACAGTGATGAAAAACTGGGCACTGTGGAATTACAATGGGTATGATGTTGTGAGAGGAATATGGAAAGGGGTCATGGTTCCTGGTCTAACGTTCGGCAATGCGGTCTTGTGCATGAGATCAGAAGTTCAAGCAAGATTAGAAATTAAGCAACGTGGAATAGGTAGGCTTGCTTTAGGAGCTCACGGAAATACACCAAATCAGGGAGTACAAGGTGATATGGAATGGACATCATTTGAGCGCAGGGAAGCTAGCAGCAACATAAAATTTGAGAAGCGTTGAGAGAAATGGGGGAGGAGTGTTGGGCTAGGAAGGTTTTCAGCTACTTGCACATGAAGAATGTCGGTACAAAATGGAGGAAGCGAACCAGGAAATTGACTGGTAAATACTTAGAAAACAGCAGGTGGCCAAACCAAAAAGAACTATCGGTTAAGAAGAAAGTGAAGGAAACGGAGACTGACATGTGGAGAATTGGCATGATTAAGAAGTCCGCACTAGAGATCTATCGAACTTTTAAGCCGGAAATTGCCAAGGAAAGGATATATGATAATACTCGGGGTAGTTCTCTACTGTTTGAGCCCAGGACGGGGTATTGCGAACCAAGACATATCGGGCCAAATACGAAGGGGTAGACACAGTATGCAGTGCGTGTGGAGAGGAAGAAAAAACTGCCGAACACTTGGTAATGTTCTGTAAAGGGCTTCACCCTATAGTTCAGGATGATGGCGCAGAGTTTTTCAAAGCACTGGGGTTTAGGTACAGGGAGGGCAAAATAGACTTTAAGCGGGTAGAATTAACTAGAAGGAGGTTATCTGATTGGTGGCTAAAGTCAAGGCACGAGTGAAAATAAACCCTTCACTGCAAAGTACGAATCCTCAACCTCTCTATTTAAAGGAAAAAAAAAAGATAAATCTGATGATTAGTTAACTAAGCAATACGACTAGGTGGCGCTAGCCGCCGCCTATCTAAAGGGTACAGCCACATCCATCTATCCATTCATTCATGTTTCATGGTCCCACGGAGGAAGGAAAAAGGCATGGCCCTGTCCACGGAGGAAGCGAAATGTCTGTGATCGAAATGTCTGTGAGGAGTGGGCTCGAAAAAGCCGAGAGGGACAAACTCATGGTGCTGGCGTATTTTAGTCACAGTGACCACTACAAGAAGGATTGTTCTTTTTGGTGTGCAAATTTCATCTGATTTAATGATACCTTTCATAAATGAAAACTCAATTTGAACTTTAAAACTCGTTTTTCTCAAAACATATATTTTGCCATTTTTTTCTGATGTGCCCCTCCTTTTTCAGGCACTTCTAGTGCTCGGATCTGCATGAAATTTTGCCTCAATTTTTCCAAAGTATGGCAAATGCAATTATCTAGTTTAAATTTCAATATTTCATTGTATAAAAAAATTGTACGTGTACCTTTACTAGGGTAAATGAAATACGGACTTTTTACGTCTATTATTCTCACGCATATTACATAATTTGTATGTGCTTCCTAATTAGTTATTTGTACTCTACACTTTATTTGAAGCATTATGAACTATGAATGGTAAAAATTACAGAAGATTAGGGATGACAAGAGGGGGGGGGGGCAAAAGGGTCAGGGTTTTCATTTTGTCATGTTGCAGAGCTAAAAGTGTGTAACTTGCAAGAAAACTAATTATATATTTAAAATCAGAATAAAAAAGTTTCATAAACAGCTGAAGTTTCATTACTTTAGGGTGAATATTTAAAAAAAAGTGTCTTCGAGTAGCATCTTCACTTAAACAAAATTTCTTGGCGAGGCGGATCTTCTCTTCATGTAAGCTGAAAACAATGTTCTACAACTCCACCACTGATTGACACTTCAAATCACAATTAAATAACTAACGGTTTTTAAGAACGAAGCAATGCAGAAAGTACCGGTCAAATTTACCTTATAATCGGCGAATCTCTTCCTTTTGGTACGAGTCATGTGCGGAGGAAAACAACAACAAAAACCTTCGTTCTATATTAACAAAGTTTCACAGGCTGCGCGATGAAAAACAAAACCGAAACCAAAAGTTTGTTGATCATGGCGTGCTTAAAACTTCCTATGTTGTTAGCACAAAAACATCGCTTTTGAGATTTAGAACTCGCTTTCGGGAACTTTAAATTGACGTTGGGTTGTTAGGAATAATAAAACAACACGGGGCATTCATGTCTGTAACCATAAAGTTAATATTGGTTAATGTACACATGTCTGTAACAAACCAGAGTTGACATCATCATCAACTGACATCATCATCATCATCATATTTTCAAAGTCGCCGGTACGAGTAGTACGAGCGAAGAACTCGTGGGTACGACCATAAGAGACCGTGTGCGGCTCGCCCCATGCGTTGAATACTGCCGAGGCTGCTTGAAACAAGGACATTAGCATGCATTCCTTTTCGGAGGACGAAACTTCTCTTCGAGTAAGCTGAAAACAATGTTTTCGTTCTGTACCTTTATCCAGTGAGTGCCTCCTACCTGCCACCGTCACTTCGCGAAGATCGTTTCTCTTTGTGCGCGTAAAACATCAAAACTAGAGCCGATATTATAGGTAGTTTTACGCCTCTACGATTTCATGTGTTAATGATGGTAGATAGACATAACATGTCTCGGCATTTATTGACCGCAAAGTATACTGAAACAAGAAAGGTCGCCGGCGTTCGTGTTCGTTCTGTCAGGGATCGCGCGGCTCATCCAGGAAAAGGCTTTCTCGTTTAGTTTCTATCTTCCTAATGTATTAGCAACAGGTATCGCTGTCAGCGTTTTGTTCTGATCGTGAACCTTGTTTATACGTTTTCAGTGTCGCATACACGACCATGCATTTGAGAATGGCAGAACCGGCTTTGCCTGGGGAATTGGCAATTCGCTCATGGTTTTCCCCCAGGCTTCGAATGGTAAGGCTCAGTCGCTGTTCACTTCTCCACAACGTGTATATTAATGTGTTGCTCACAATGTAACTTGTGAATGTAAGCTTTGGCCTGTGGCTGCTGCTCACATTCTTTTCCCTGAACTTTCGCAAACACGGGCGCTTATGCAGTTTTGTCCTAAAGTGCCCATAAAGTTGAAACATCCAAAGCTTACTGGACAAGCAAAGGCACGCGTGCAAAACATGGAACACCCGTGGAACAAGGAGGACAAGGCTAGATGTCGGCTTTCAACTAGAAAATTGGGAAATGACAAGGAAAAAAAAAAAAGGCCGCACTCATATTTTAGACAGCCTTTGATCGAGTCTGCTATGAGGTACGGTACTCTAAAACGCATATTCAGCTCAACGAAACAACAGGCAGCAAGTCTAGATACTTGTCTTGTCCGCTGGTGATGTCATGTTGTCTCATGGTACCAAACTGATTTAAATAATATGTGAGCGACTTTGGGTTAGTCAAGATAGGCTTCCTTCTAGCTGTGTTGCCACTTTTTCTCACATTAGCATACTTCGGACATAACTGTCCAGATTTGCTCCACAATGTAGTGAGATCGGACTTGTGGATAATAAGTTCTATAAATCACATGCACGACAGTTTAGGGAGTCTCAATGAATACCAGAACATGTTTTAATTTTTTCATTTGTTAAAGCGTTCTGGTAAAAAATACACTGAGTGAGTATGCACACATTTTATTATAACATCCTCTCCATTGCATCATCAATGTTCATAGTAACAGCTGCTAAGTTTTGGAGAATATCTGTGAGCACAAATAAAGCCTGCCCAGCAAAGTTTCCGTATCGAAACGACACTTGTTGGCACATCACATTCTGTCCTTCGCTCGATGATGTGGCAGTATATTTTAATGCATACTAGCAATATTTACCCTCAGGAAGTCATATTCATGTAAAGGAGTTACTTTTGGGGGATGCTTCTTGCGTGTGCATGTCATAACCGATCCACATAGACATGAGATAGACGTAACTTAATTTGAACCAGGGTACAAAAGTTCAGTGCTCATTTAGCCACAAATGTGGGAGAAATCACGACATCTATTACATTCAGTTACCTTTCTACAGTGCTAGTACATGCAAGTAAGTGCAATAAGCTGACCATAACTGTCAGTTGGCTCCTCATGAAATCTAGCACCTTTTTTCTGTTTCACCTATCCTAATGGTAACACATTTATTTATCACTTTATTATGTTGTCATAAAGTCTGTTTTGTTCAGTGCAGTCAGAATTGGAAAAAGGAAATACACTCAAGCCTCAATAAAATGAAACTGGATATAACAAAATATGGATGATAACGAATCGAATGAAGGACAGTCTTGTGATAGATATATTAGAAAGATACCTTTATAAGGAATTTTACATATAATGAATTAATTTTCATGTAAGATTCAACTTTGTTAAAATGAGGTTTGAGTATACTGTTATATTTCACAATGTCAAGGTGTAGAGTTCTAGTTTATGTTGATGAGTAAACATACTAGCATGCAAGAAGTTAGAGACTACAAAATCGGCACAAATAGAGTTATGGTTTCTTTTACCACTTCACAACATGGCATTGCTTTAATGCATTCGTTGAACACTCGTGTGTAGGCCTCTCAACTTCATTGTAGCCAACATGCTCAGGCTGTGAAGAAAAAGAGAATTGCCCCTTAGATGTTACCTACTCTCCTAGGTTTTGCATAAGTGTGTACTTTAGTGCATTTTGTGATGATGTTGAAATTGTGAAAGATCGTTTGTCAATATAAGCTAACTCAACAGCATTCTTACTGGGACGTGTGAATTAGCATAGTCTTGCTTTTAATTAGCTTGTACTGGTTGTCTCTTCAACTCTTCAGCTGATTTGTGTGACATGCAACAGAGGTATTACAATATTTAATACATAGCAGGCTATGGTGCAAAGGCCTTCTCTCCGTACTCAACGAAAGAACTAAAGCCAGTTCCACTTGGCAACCACTGATAAAATAGCAAAGCTGGTTGGCTTGCTAAGAAGCCTTCGCTTTGAACGAAGTGGCATAATGTAGGACAAGTGGCACATATCCGTAATAAGACTTGAACACTTTTTGTTGAACATGCTTATGATCTACAACAACACTGGGCATAAAAGGCTTCATGTCACACATATGAAAGAATGGTGAGCTTCGTGTAATATCATTTCACATTTTCAAATTGTGTCTGGTATCTTTAAGATGCAGTAATGCATGGAAAACATTGTAGACATTAATCCTTTTATCAGTACAGGTGCAGTGCTACTTGTTTCTGAGGCTAATAGTTACAGTGCATAACTCGTGTTAATTGTCAAATATAGCATGTTCACTACAAGCATGAAGTGTGCACAGATAGTAGGCAATTTGACCTAACTTAGCATCCACATGTAGTTGTTATAATATATCAAATAGTTGTTTTCTAGGAAGCATCAAAGATGTTGAACACCTTCCCATGTGAATGCCTGAAGTGCGAATTGCACGAATTTACCACTCGGGTAGCTTCCATACCCCTCCCAAGTATGAAATGTGTGCACTCCCTTTTTGATGGAGTTATCTTTTCAGGTAGAGACACTGTGTATCTGTGTGTTTTGTTATTATTCTCATTAGCAGGAGAGACCAGACAACAAGGCCGACGAAATGCCGGCCACTTGCATGATGTCTGTTGGAGCACTTCCCTCTATAACAGGGAAATGAGGCAGCTGGTTAATGAATCATCGTGTGAGTTTACCAATGCATATATATATATATATTTTTTGCATGATAAACAGCCTGCCCTGAAGCAACCACAACAAATGCCCTTGTCATGCTTCAGTTACAGGAGCGCTCTTAGTTCCAGAAAATGTTATCGTGTTTTACAACACTATCGGCTGTTTTGACTTTCATTAACTTTTAATGTAAGTCACAATCTTGTTAGCATTTGTATGACTAGAACATTTGATGTGTGTGCATGCATATGTGTGTGTGTATGTGTTTGTGTGTAAAGAATGGAACTGTATGGCTGTAGTAACCGTAATATAATTTTTCCTTCTATCTCAACTTGACTTTTTAATGATTAAGGTATTGCTTTAGGATTGTGCCTGAGAAATTTGTTCTGTGAACCACGCATTAAAAAATTGTGCAGCTTTAACTAGAGTCATGACTGAGCTTCTAGAGCAACAAATCCAGGTATGATTGAGTACAGCATATAGCTTTGAAGCAGGCATGAAAAAAATTTTACTTTGTTTTTTGTGTAGTTGTAATCTCTGGTGCTGTAAACATTGTACTAGCATACGCACTAACGCGTATGGGCCTTCCAAAGAGAACGAAAAACCTGGTGCTCTGATTGCGCGAGGACCTGTGCCGCCTTTGCCAGACTTGCCGTACGCTCATTTTCCGTAGCGACCTCGTTGCGACTTCTCTGTTTAAATAAACATCATGGCAACATGAACAATTCTAAGGCTTGCAGCCTCCCAGTGTGTGGCTTGAGGTCGAAACAAATGGCTTCATGTTGATATCATGAGAGAAGGCATAAATGACATCAACCACTTTCCTCGTGGCCACAAAAAAAAAGACACAGACAGATGAATATAGGACAAGCACTACTTGCGCCTGTCCCGTCTTCATCTGTCATCTGAAAACTACAGCATGAGGTACCAACATGCCCAAAGCGCTACGTTACTAAGCTCATTGTAACCCTGCTTTCTTATTTCTGGTCTGCAGCTGTATTCCTTGACTTGCAAAATTTTGCTGCAGAGATCAAGGGAGAAACAGCACATCCAAGGTAAGGTGCCCTTAAAGTTGATAACTGCAATATCTCATCACCATAATGATTAGTGATGGTATTTGGCAATATGTTTCCAAATGGCCTAATTGCGAGATGTGCTAGATATACATTCCCATTGTAGTGTCATGAACATGTAAGGACGTTTACAAGTGAGGTAATGAGAGCTTTATTTTGCATTTTGCTATGATTTCTTTGTCGTGCTTGCCCCTTGGGATCGGCTCATGTTTCATTTGGTTCTGTTGCAGTTTGGTAACGACTAGTAGGAGCTACAGGGCCACACTTAATGTCTGCTGGAACAGCTGCGAGGGTAAGTTATTGTTTCAATAGCTGGTGTAGTGTACATTTTGTTTATAAGAAGAAAGAAAAGTTGTTTTTTGCATTCAAGGTATACATAGTGGCTCTGACAACATCTTGATCAAATGTCGATATGGCTTATGCTTTATTGCGCCAAAGGTATACGAGATGACTCTCACAACATCTTGATCAAAAGTCAGAAAGCAGTATAGTAAATTTGATTAGAAAGTTGTATGCATATATTCATGATCGTTGGTTTTTGGGCTATTTCCTAATAGATTTTTTTCTTTGCCACATTTACTACATGCTGTGCTTTTGATATAAGACTTGGCTTGCCTGCATCACCACAAATGTACTAACTGACCAGTTTTGGCGCAATATATTGCACGAGAACTCGGGACAGCTTAAAGAGACGATGGTCAAACCTCTATCGATAGGCTTGCTTTCTTGAAAGTGTGTAAGTTGTCGGTGGTTCATCAGCTTACCATGGTGTTCGGCACTTTGCGGAGATGTGGTAACGGGGCGACTGTTCACAATTGATGAAAATACTGTGTATTGCATAAAAAGCATGCCGTATTGGGCGATACGCCTTTATCTTCATTTGTCTGTGGTTGCTGTTGACAGCTGCTTAACATTGCTACTACTGTGTGAGCTGATGCATGATAGATGTAATAATATGCAAAAACAAATGAGTTTAATTACAGAACTACAACCATTGTCATTTCTCTCAACCTACTGTCTTCATCAATCTATTCGCTTCCGGTGGATGAATGAAAATCTTTATAGGCATCTGGCGGTATAACACGTAAATGGAAGAGCCAGAAGTGTACTCAACACAATAAAGAAAATCACAGCTCAGTATTCGCAACTCAAATGAGCATGAGAGGGCGCTGCAGAGTGCAGCATGGCAAATTCTCAGATGTCACTGGGTCTGCTGTTGCTAACACAAACATTGAGTTTTCTGCAGTGTGATTGCAGTTCGCGCTGCTTTGTAGAAGGGGAGCGGGTTGTTGACGCGGAGCATCTTATTTTAGTCTGCACCAGTGGTCCCACAAGCGCGAGCGGTGTTCTTTGAAGTGGTCACATTGTGTGCGTAATGCACACGGTGCACCGCGTCTCTGCGAAATTTGTTTGTATACTTCGGTTGTCGCGGCGACATGTATTCACTAAACACAATGGTCATGTAATAGGTTTGAGTTAACAAGTAAACACTGGTGCCTCACCTGGAAAGAAGAAATCTGCTTGGCCATTCATTTTTTCTTCACGGGTGGCATCATCCTAACGTGCTCCTATCGCATACGACTGGCGCTTGGACTGTTTGGACCTCAGTACGCAGCTTCCCTATATTGCTGCTAGGTGCCACATGAATTGCTGGAGTCGCGAATATATAACAATGTATGGATCAAACATGCAGGTGGACAACATTTTGATGAAAGGTGTGTTAGGTAAAGCACACTGCACTTAGTGGTAATCTGCATACATTGCATACCATCAACGTTGTTTAACGTGGAAGCTTACCATGTAACGCACCCTTCACAATGTCTCTCATCTTATTTGCAGACGAAATGGAATCAGTGGATGAAGACAGTAGGCTGGATCATTATGCAAAGGTGAGCATTGACCATTGGATGTCAGGCCTTGATGAGCAAGACGTCATGATTGTACGTGCAAGTTCAGAAGCAGCATGCTCTGTGCCACTTTCCCCCATGCTTCAAGTGGTAACGGCAGACAATGTGACCTGTCATTGTAGTGCTCTGCTTTGGGCCAAAATCAGCTCGGTCATTGTTTCTATGAATAGTGTTTAAAGATGAGGGAAGCTTGTTACAGTGATGTTGCATACAAAGAGACGTGCTTGCTCATGTGCTGTGCTCATTATAGGCACGCAGGATGATATTTATTTATTTTATTTTATTTTCATATACTGCAGCCTGGTTACAGGGCTATCTCTGGAGTGGGTACAGAGCAGTAAATAATATAAGAAAGAAACTAAGAATAAGTGAGATAAACACAAACAATGGCAGATAAAATGAATAAAAAAGATGCTTTAAACATAATTATATAAACAATGCAACTACAAGTGAGGATTAGTGTATGATGTCTTTTAGCGGCTTTAAAAATTTGTCTTTTTTTAATGAATGAATGTCACCTGGTGTGGTATTTTGGAACAAATGTCACCTGGTGTGGCAATTTGTAATGTCACCTGGTGTGGCAATTTTGGAACAAGGTGCCGAGGATATTCAGGGAATATGGTGGGCACCGCATCAAGTTGGAGGCGTGGCTTGTCGCAGGGGATCTTGTTGACAATGTCGTTGACGGTGAACGCGCGCTCGATAAAACTCTCATCAAAGTGTTTCTCACAAACAACAGCAGTTGGCGTCAGTCTCCCGTCCGCCCTCATTATCTTTCTGTCCCATTCTGCGAGACGTGCTGCATCTGCTGGGTCCGTGAATAAGGATAATTGCTGTTTGTTCGAACAGTAACCACTTGTACAGAACGGTAAGCTGTTGTACAGATCGCTTTGACTTCGACATTCTATCATTCACCTTATAGTGCCCGTTGTGACAGGCACAGAGACACAACAACCACTCACTCACCCTTTGACGACATGAGCAACAAACACACAGCCCAGTAATAACACTGAAAACACGAACACAGAAATCGACGCGACCCCGGCAAATCAGCTGTGCGAAGCAGACGACGCATGCAGTCAGCACCCACCCGCTTGGCAGCGCCCCTCACGGCCATTGCAGGCATTAATGTGAATTTTTGCCACCCTCCTTCATTGAAAAGTGCTGGTGAATGGCACACTAGCCAGTATATTTTAGGCAGTATACCTTTACTTCCAGGCAGCAATTTTTCACAACTTTCTCAAGCAACATTCACATCTTTGGTATTGTTCTTACAGCCCCTGATATTAAACTTAAGTACAGTTGAATCTCAATAATTCGAACTTGAAGGGGCCCGAAAATTTGTTTGAAATAAAAGAAGTTTGAATTAATGACAGCAAAATGAACGGAGGGCTCACCATGCAGTGGCGCATGTGCGTTGAGCTAGCACATGAGAGGGAAGCTTCAGAAGACTTACATTCATTCACAAATGACAGGACATCCGTTCATTGAAGTAATTGGTGATGCGCGTCTGCACACGTTTGCCTTGCATTATATCAATCAATTTCGCATGCAGTTTGCAAAGAATTTTAACTTCGGCTTCAGCGTTGTCCTGGCAAGAGAAGTAGTCCAACGCTAACACTCTCTAAACACTCTCTAAGTCCAACGCCAACACTCTCTAAATACGGCGGCAACGACTGCGTCTTCGCTGCTACCCTCTGCTCCGCAGCCGGAGCCTGGCCAGCACATGACGAGAAAGGAGGAATGTTTACACGTGGGGGGAGGTGCAGATCGGCATTTGAGAAAGAACCAACACTCCACGGCAGCTTTTCTTTTTTTTGCTCTCTTTGCGTGCGGTGCTGAAAAGACAAGGGTCTACGTTATGTTGCAGGGACAGGAAAGGGGACAGAAAATAACTAGTGACGGGGTTTTTTATACACAAAAATAAATATGGCTGGCAACATAGAGGAATACTATAGCGTCAGTGAGCGGGTGGCAAGTAGGGCAATTGAGTTTAAAGGGCCACTCACCAGGTTCCATACCCAATTTTAGTTGGACCGAGAAAGTTGTTGGGTGTCCAATGAGGAACATTTTTCCACAAAAAATTTTTGAATCTGTTCATTACGAGCTGAGAAAAACTGTTGTTTTGAAGCGGCGCGAAACGAGGATGAGAGGAGGTGAGCTCGAAATCCTTGCCGCTATGGTACAAGATGAAGGTGGTACCGGCCTAAGCGCCTACATCGAGCCATGATGATCATTTGGTTGAACGCTTCTATGAAGACACAGTCAGTCATGAATAAAGTAAAAACACAGTATACTATTCTAATGGGGGCCTCTAATGCCAAAGTAGGCAAGAAGCAGGCGAGAGGCAGTAGGGGAGGGAATACGGCATCGGCTCTAGAAATGCCAGGTGGGACTTTTTAGTAGAGCTTGTAGTACTTAGTAATTTACGGATCTTGAATACATTCTACAAAAGATAGGCTAACTGAAATAGCTGAAAATAGACATGACAGAGTCGTAGTGACGAAACTAAAAATGAAATAGACTTCATTATGTGTGCACCTTCAGGCATTGTACAGGATGTAGAAGCAGTTGGCAAGGTCCGATGCAGTGACCATAGCATAATAAGAGCTTGTATTCACTTAGATTTAAAAAAAGCAAAGCATAAACTGATATCCCAGAAGCCAATTAATGTGTTATTGGCGAGAGGGAAAGTGCAGGGCTTTGGAGTTTCACTTCAGAATAGGTTCACGGCACTGAATAAGATAACTGACGTTAGCATTGACACAACGAATGATAATCTTACTGGTATCGTCAAGTAGTGTGCAAAGGAAGTCGCAGGCACAGTCAGTCGAAAGAACACAGGGATACTATGTCCCGAGACGAAAAATCTCAAATGCAACCGACCAAATAGAGCTAGTGGAGCTTTCGAAGTTAATCAATAGGCGTAAGGTAGCCGACATCAAAAGGTATACCATGGGGAGAACCGAGCAGGCTGTAAAAAGTAAAAAGTGCCAGCAGCATAAATTGTGTGAAAGCGAACTTATGCATAGGCAAAAATCGTATCTATGCATTAAGGGTACAAGGAAGGCAGTGTCGTAATGAATATGAAGAGGATATTTGAAGTGGCGGAGGAGTTCTACAGAGAGCTGCAAAGAGGCCGAAACAACCAGTATGATATGGTAAGAAGAAATAATCGCTCTCATGAATTCGACATCCTACTAATAACAATATGGGAAGTGAGGAAAGCCCTAGTAGGAAAGCAAAGAAGCAAAGCCGTTAGTGAGGATAAGGTAGCAACAGACCTGCTGAAAGATATTGGAGATATTGTGTTAGAAAAACTGGCCACCTTATATGCAGAGTGTCTCTTGGTGGGAGGTGTACCTGAATCTTGGAAGAGCGCAAACGGCATCTTCATCCATAAGAAAGGAGACGTCAGAGACTTGGAAAATTACAGGCCAATGAGCTTACTGTCCGTTCTCTACAAAGTATTTACAAAAATAATAGCTAATAGAATTAAGGCGACATTAGAGTTCAATCAACTAAAGCAACAAGCAGGATTTCATTTGGGTTACTCGACAATGGACCATATTCATACTATCAATCAGGTGATGGAGATATGCGCGGAATACAGCCAACTCTTATACATAGCCTTCAAAGATTATTAGGTGGACTTTGACTCCATCAAGACATCAGCAGTGATGCATGCACTACGGAACCAGGACATCCACGAGCCCTACATAAACACACTGGAAGAAATCTATAGTGGATCCACAGCCACTATAGTTCTTCATTAAGAAAGGGACAGAATCCCAATAAAGAAGAGTCTAAGGCAGGGAGACACAATCTCTCCAATGCAATTTACTGTGTATTTACTGAAGGTTTTTTTCAGGGCCCTACATTGGGAAGAGTTAGGCATACGAGTATAATGGAGCTTATCTTAGTAACCTGTAATTCGCTGATGGCATTGCCTTGATGAGCAACTCAGACGACAAATTACAGCTCATGATTACAGAATGGACACGAAAAGCAGAAGAGTAGGTCTGAAAATAACATGCATAAAATTAAAGTAATGTGCAACAGTCTCTGCAGGAAACAGCACATTGCAGTAGGTAGAGAGATGCTGGAAATTGTAAAAAGATATGTCTACTTAGGACAGGTAGTAAACGTGGAGCCGAGCCATGAGATTGAAATAACTAGAATAATAAGAATCGGGTGGATCACATTTGGCAAGCGTTCTCAAATGTGGATGGTGATCAACCACTAACCCTTAAGAGGAAGGTATAAAACAGCTGCATCTTGCCGGTACTTGCCTACGAAAAAGAAACCTGGAGGCTTACAAAGAAGATTCAGCTTAAATCGAGGACGACGCAGCGAGCGATAGAAAGGAAAATGATAGGTGGAACCTTCAGAGACAAGAAGAGAGCAAAGTGGGTCAGGGAACAAATTGAGGTTAAGGATATCATAGTTGAAATCAAGAAGAAGAAATGGACATGGGCCGGGCACGTGCGTAGGCAGGAAAACCACTGGTCATTTAGGGTAACTGACTGGATTTCCAGAGAAGGAAAACACACGAAGGTGAGGCAAAGTTACGTGGGCCCATGAGATTAAAAAGTTCCCAAGTGTAACGTGGCAGCAGAAAGCACAAGACCGGGTAGATTGGTGGATCATGGGAGAGGCCCTGCAGTTGGCATAGTCTGGCTGGTGACGATGATAATGTTACCAACTATCCCGTACCAAAGAGCGACTTCAGATTTAATGTTTAAGAAACGGAAGAGCTCGCTAAATTGGTTGAGTGTTCTGTTTTTTTTTTTTTAATAATTCACCGTATTCAGACTGTGAGGAACGTCTTCACGAAGCTCATGTTTTGTGATTCTTCTTATCTATTTATTTACTTATTTTTAATGATCTCCTTTCCACTTTCCCTTCGTCGATGGCCGGCTGATTCACTACTGCCGCTCCATGGTTGAAGGCCAGCAAAGCGGGCGCAGCGCATAGTCCGCGCTGCCTGTTCTGGTCACACGCCACATTGTGGCCGCGCCGCCGAGGAAAAGGCCGCGGTGTTTCGGTGGGGTGATGTCATCTAGTTTTGCTTAGAAAAACTAGCTGCTGAAAATTGTTTATAGGTGTGCCAAAGCAAAATGTATATTTTAATATTTCACTATCACTTGGCATTGCACACTCTTGCACGAAACTCGCACAAAACGAGCATCACGCTGTCACAGGAAACACTATTATTCTTTCAGAGTTTCATGATGCTGTACATTGTGTGATTTGTGCTTGTATTACAAGTCTTGTCTCTCAGCTTCGAAATTGAAATGGTGCAAAACGAGATGATCAGCAGAATATATGTATGCACACCGTAAATGCTTTGTATTGCTTGTTTTCTCCTGTCCATAGCACATCTATTTGTTTTACTGTTTTGCCTTCGAAAACTGTGTCTATCCTTCCTGTTCTTTCATTCCATTTGCAGTACGAATTACTAAGAAACATCGAGCACATTTGGCACTTGTGCGAGATCCTATTTTTGGATGTCCAGCCAGGTGAGTTGTCAGAGGTCTTTTGAGAAACTCTTATAAAATAATGGTGTTCTCAGAAAATTTTGTCATTTCTGAAATATTCAGTGAAAGAAGATGGAATTTCTAACCCAATAGCTATAGCGAGGTTAGTGGTAAACCAGAAAATGAAGTGTTTTCATATGAACCCATGCAATCTGCAAATTGAATTTTTTTTTTCAAATATACTATTTTATAGAACATTAAATACATAGCACATATCTTGACTGCAAAACTTGTCAGCATTGACGAAATGGCATGGGAAAGTTAATTGGCCATTTGCTTGGACATGTGCTGTGTCATTTAATTTGCTATATAGACATATGGTTAAGATATTGCTTTGGTCATAGGTGGCGCTGACCAGCACTCCCTTGGCTAATCCTAAGTTCATTAAAAAAAAAAAATTAATATTTCTGTTTGGCGGCAATCTAATGCCAATGGGATGCAAAAAAATGTGGCTTCAGCTTCGACCTGCGTCAAGTTGTAGCTTGATACGCCTTTGTATTCCTTTATAAGTATGGCTGGATTTTAACTGAACGTGCCAGTAAACTTCCCATATGTTTCATCCGACCTTGTTTTTTGTTTATTTCACAGTAATCTTGTTTGCTCATTCAAAGTTAATAAACGATACTATTGCGGTTAGTACCTGCAGATCTGTGGGTGGAGGCATTGCCGCCTTTATTAAGATGCCTGAGGAGTGGCTCGTGCTCTCAGCAGAGTCTGCATGCCTTCAGTTTTGAGCATGCACCGCGCAGTGGTGCTCGCGACTGACACTATCATCACGACATTTTTTTACTTGTGGCTCATAGGGGCATGTCAGTCGAGAGTTATTCTACATCTGCGGCTGTACACGACCATTTCGGAGGCTGTGCAAAATGTCAAGTTGTTGCATTGTCTGCCATAGGTGGCGTTAGAGACCGACACTAATCGAAAAAGAAGGAGGAAAAGGGTGTGGCAGCTCTTTTTTTTTCTCACATGGCAGGCATCTAGTCTAGGAGGCAATGGTAGAGGATGAGTTGAGCAATGAAGCAACTGTATCGAGGCCTAACTGCTTATTTCTTTCGCTCACTGGCACAGGCACAGCATATTTGCAGCAACTGCAGCGCTGGGTTCAGAGTCGTTCGTTACTTGAAGACCGAATGGAGGAGCTATTGAGAGAGGATGAACCGCACTTGTCGGCCGATTACTGGGATCACGTGAGTAATTCCAGTTGCCACAGCATTGGACTCACCAGTGTCTAAATGCATGTGCTGTATCGTACCTGTCAACTCTCCCAATTTACCGAGACACTGAACTTTGAGCGATCCTACTGCTCATACAGGTGCATTCATAAATTTCTTGAGGAATGGTGCTAGTGCACCATGAGAAGGAAATAATTATAATTAAGGACATCTGTTAGAAAATTTGCAGATCACATGCAGAACACTTCAGTAAGTTTCACCGCAGTACACTGGTTTCTTGCAGTAAAAGTGCATTAGGATCGGCAAGGCACTGCTAGCTGTCATGAGGTACAGCAAATTTTGCCCCTTAATTACGCTTGCACACGTTGTATAATGGCAAACATCAGTAAAATTATTGACGTCTACAAAGCTTGTAGGTGATCATTCGTTTATAATGTCACTGTGGCCCTGAGAAATAGTAAATTATCAAACAAATTTTAATCTTTCTTAAAAAAACTAATAATCTGGCCATAAGTGCACGTGTAAATAACAACTGTTATGACCTCTTCTTTTTTACCATGCGACAGAACAGGTTCAAGGGGACCCTGAAACGGTTTTGGCGATTTTGTACCAACACATCGGGCCGGTAGACCAAGTCCCAAGGGTTATTTAGAGACCGATTTGAGCTCTCTGTCTGAGCTGTGCAATTTATTACAACTCTTTAAAGCTGCGAATTGCTGCAGATTGGTGCAGATTGTCTCGACCCAGCCAAACACATTTTCAACCACACATTCACAGAGTGACATGCTCTGGCCGCTTGAGCACATCAGTAGCCACGTCACTGTGGCTGCTGGTCTGATTGGCTGTCATGGGCTGTAGAACGCATGGAAGATCGACTGGTGGAGTGGCGACACTTGTAGGAGCAGATGTGAACCACTCCGCGATCTTCGTCTCTGTTGTTAGACGGCATGTATGCTGCTGGGTGCACTATGTGAGGGCTTCCGAGATTGCGCGCAACCTGTCAGCGTGTCGTCTCGGAGGTCTAGACTGGTAAAACCCTAACACATCCAGCTTTCTCATGAGAACTCTGCGAATGCCAGCGATGCCAAAGTGCCTCATGAGTTGAGGAGGCCAGGCAAATGTTAGAAGGAGGGTATCATATAATTGTCCGTAGTGGGCTTGGTACAAGGCATGTCACTAAGTTTGTGGTGCAAATGGTTTGGTGTTGCTCTACCCATAATGCTGAGAAAGCTTCAAAAAACCGTTTTGGAGTCCCTTTTAATGAGCGCATAGAACATTTTGAAGGCTTGTTCCACACCACATTGTTTCTTTGTGGAGCTATCTCAAGTTCATTCTGCTGAGCGACAGGTCAGCTTGCTTTGCATGCTATTCTTCTTGCAGTTTGTTGGTTCTTGCTTTTAAAGAACAAAGTTAGGTCTTGTTTCTAACTGCCTGGTTTATTTGTGCTTTGCCATAGCTGTGCCATGACGAGTTGTACTGGATGAGTGAATAATGTTAAAGGCCCAGTAAACAACCCTGAAGTCCAACAATTATATTAAATATGTGCACTTTTGTATTTGAACATGCTGCCGCAAGAGTTTTACGAATACGTGCTATAATAAAGAAGTTACGGGTGTTAGAACATCCGTTCCAATTGGTTTCAAATTTTTGCACGTCCTTGCCATTCTTCACTTTTGGAAGGGAAGGCGTATCCCATTGTTGAGACATGTCAGCGATGTGCCATTGATCCAAAGCCAACGACCGGGCAGGGCTTCCCTCACGTGAGCACATGTCATTGTGGCGTGGGGAGAAAGCGAGGTGTGAGGAACTCTCTTCCCCTAGCGGTACAGTACCAAGACTCCTCTCTATGTTAGAGGCTTTCGTTCTGTCAATGCTGCTTTTCCCAGTACTCTGTCTCTGCAACATGGCAGAGGGCAGCATACAAAAATGAAAATGCAAACTGCGCGGCCGGAACTGCATCATCACAGGGTCAAGGTGCCATTTCGTTTGGCAAAGGACCAATCGACCAGCCTAGTGGTGTTTCAGGTTGCCCATGTACAAGTTTGCACCTTTGCGCACACGAGGGGGACTGGTCAGGTGCTGAAATTGTTTTTTAAAATGAAGGGCAAGTGCAGCGTGCAGCGCTGTAGTAGTCTGAAAATGTGATCACCGCAGTCTACTGTCCGAATGGGCGAGTTTGCTTGGGGGTGTAAAAAATATGTCCGAGTTTGGTTATGGCCCTCTAATACAAGTTTGTTGTACTAATTTTTTTTTAATCATGCATTTCCAGGTGTATATGCTGGTTCTTCAGGCCAGCCTGGACGATGCGAGGAGGCTTCTCAAGACGCACCCATGCTCTGGCCGAGAAGATTTTGTCTTGCTTGATGAGCTGCTGCAGTCAGCACCACAGGTGTGTGTGTTTGGAGTTGTCACTAGCAGGGGTGCAACAGCCGCGCCAATTTGATACAATTCCTCATTCTTGCGCCAAGATGTGCCAAAACCGTGAAATCTGCCGAAATCGTGCCACGCTGTGCCAAAATGGCGTGCGCTAATTTCAGCAAAAAATGAAGGCTATGTTGGCCACCTGTAGTTTGCGTCCTCAATCAATCCAGGATTATAGGCATGCCGACTCTTGCTCTAAACCACGGCAGGACATTCGCGAAAGGCGATCGACCAGATCAAGTAATGACGCTGCGCGCCCTTTGGTTCGCTGACCGCAGCAGATAAAAAACTAAAGCCTTGAAGCGTATGCTACTATTACTGCACCCGAACAAATTCGACATCTTGAACGTCGGCGTTGCCGGTGACCATGTTCAGTTGTCATAGCAATGGCACCTTCCATAGATAAGCGGTGCCGTCGCCTGGCCAATGGGCGTGTGTTACTTTATCTAGTCAAGTGTGCCTTGCAAGTGTAACAAGGTGACAAGTTGGGCTAGTAGGCAAGTGTGTTTTACTAGATAACGTTTGAAGTTGTGCCCTAAACCGAACTTCATTGTGAAAAAAAAAAAAAAAAGGAGGGGTAGGTGGGGGGGTGTTGCGGTTTTAAAATTTCATGGCCTTGTTCTAACCCACGCAGAATGCCGCTTAAGCTACCTTAGCCGCAGTACACTGGTGACGTGCGGTAAAGTGTTTTAAGATTTGGAAGGGGCTGTTAGCATTTGTCACGGGACAAAGCACACTTTGTTCTCATGCGTGTATACGCAGCATAATTGTGAGTACTAGTATGATCGCTGGTGTCTAAAAAAGTTTTTGGTAATTGTTTGGAGCACTGTATAACATTTATGCAGCCCCCCAAAAAATCTAACAAAACTCTGCGGCAGTTTTTTTTTCCACCCTTAAGGGGGCAGACTGGTCTTAGACATTTTTTGTTTATTTCTTCAGTGATCTTGATAAAACTGCACATGCTTATGCAGTTTTTCCTGCTGATTTCAAATATTTAATTAGTTTTCCTGTAATTCACTTTGTTCCTGAGATAACTTAAGTTTGCCCACTATTGTTTAAGGCCACCATAGAAGAAAAGTGCCTAATTAAAAGTGATATTTAGGATATTCCAACATAGGCTAATGACTATAGAGTGAAAGTATGGAAGAGGTTTTTGTTTTTAGGCCTTTATTAGTTATTTTGCAGCAAAATGAACTATACATTTTCAAAAGCAGTTGAAATTGTGTTACAATACTGATTAGTAATTAATTAAAAAGGCATGTGCTCTAAATTCTGCTCCCGTACTTGCATTCTACACACATACAGCTTTCCACTGTGAAGAGAATTATTGTTGTACCTGCCCACGCTGCAGAGATATTGAGGCCTCAAAATTGAATAGTCACAAATTTACTTTTTTGAGAAAAATGGAAAAAAACTGAAAACACACAGTTTCTTTAAAAAGCAACAATCATGGTGTGCATGTTTTGCAATCCTCTTGAAGGCGCTCATAATTTAATAGGAGAGCTCTAGACAAAGGTGCTGGCAAATTATAAAGAAGCCTCAAAGTCGGTTCCCTATTTTTTTGCAGGTTCTGCATGCTAACAGCACCAAGAATCTGGACAGTTAAAATCACATTACAAGAAAATTACTACTTCCTGGTGCGTGAAAATTTGCAGAGAGATAGAAAAATACTTGCAGAAACCAAATATGTCAATTTTAAAAAATGAATTTTTTTGTCACTTTTTGGTCCCAAAGAGCAGTCTGCCCCCTTAAGGTGGAAATCAGCAGATCCACATTTGAACCCTCAGAGTCTGTCGAAAGATTTGACTCGCGTTGCAAATGGTAATGTGGACTTTATCATTGTTTGCCGAGAGGGGTGGTTCAAAATAACTTTATTGAAATAGAAGTGCTAATATTCACTCTGCATGATTTAGGGGTGTTGAATGGTTTGTACATATCTTATATCTTTTTTTCTAAATGTAAGCCTTATTTTTTTATACCGCTCCAAACTTGATTTTTTGTGAGGAAAAATTAATTTTTTTCCTATAACCCACTTCAAATTTGGATTTTAGTGCTCCAAAACTAACATTTTGCTGCTCCGAAAATTGCTCCAAATTCTATTTTGGTTGTTGCACCCCTGCACTAGTGTGGCTGATATAAAGCATTGACTCGTTACTGGTCAGACTGTCTGCAGGTTGTCACCAAAGGCTTCTGCTACACTGCTTAGTTTTGAATTCACACGTATTAGTATATAATGCTTACACAATATCAAAGACACCACCTCTGCTAAGCAAAGGCACTTGCCTGGTAAATAAGAAAACGCACAAAAAGAGAGTTGCAACGTCATCTTTAACATCCTGCACCCACTTTTCCCTATGTATAGGTTCTGACAATCTGCGCTAGGGCCCGTGTAATTCTTCGTTGATGAAAATTGGTGTACAGTTTCCCAAGGGAGCCATAGATAACATCATTACTTTCAGGAAATTTTATTGAGCCATTATGGCCAAGGTACTCAAGAAAAGAAATAAAAAGGAAACTGAAGTCAGTCATGTCGTGCTGATTTTTACATGCTGGGATTTCACCATAAAAATAAAAACTAAACTTTGCTCTTTGTCTTATCCTTTGATAGCAAAGCTGCGACTGTAACGGGTACAGAGTTTCTTAAGAATAATTTACCAGTCTAAATTGATTTCATGTCTCTTCAAAAAGTTAATTAGACATTGTTCTCTTGAACTAACATATACAGGAAGGTGTAGAACTGCTGTGTAATCTATAATAAACGTTTATCTTCTTTTGGCAATACAGCCGAACCCCCTCATATGAGACACTGATGTAAAAGACCAATGGGTATAAGAGACAGCAGCGTGCTTACATTGAAGCAGGGGTTGATATGCTTATAAGACAATCCTCGTATAAGAGGCGAGGATCGCTCCCTAGTGCATGTCTCTTGTTATTGTAAAAGAGTTCAACTGTATTTCACCCAGGGGGGGCAAGGAGGTGAAAATCAGAACTTGGTTGGAACAGTTCACGAGCTTGAGCGTCTTCCCATTTTTTGTGATGCAGGGCTCCCCCCAGGTGGCGTCGAGGGAGCTGCACGTCTGGTGGCAGACCTGGCAGGCACAGTGCGCACGTCATCTCGCAGATGGAGATTTCTCTCTCTTGCCAGAGATGGAGGTCGTCTGCAAGGTTAGTACTTTCCCAGAATACCTAGAATGTGCATTTCGATATTAATGGTGACAACGACTGATAAATTGGTTGGCACAATGTGTGATTTTCATTATGACCTCTATTTTCTGCATAAAGGTGGGTTACAGTTAAAAGCAGCATTTAGAATTGGGAGTCAGTGTAAATAAAGCAAATCATAGCTATTGCATTAACATTGGAAATTGTCACAATACTAGACAGCATTGCCTCCAAGGCAAAGAAAAGAAATTGCAGATTTGGTTATTCTTTATGCTTTTGTACATGTTATTATGTGACGATGTTTCAAAATGATACCAACTATGCTATCAATATTACTAGGTGTGTGTGAATATCTAAAATTTTGAATATTTTTTGAAAATTGTTTGCTATTTCATTCACACTGGAATTTAATTATTTGAACTTCCCAAAGACAAATACAGTCAAGGCCCGATAGGCAGTGGCCCCTTCAGATTTTTAATTTTCTTCACCCCATCACACGTATGGTGGCAAAGCTGTCTTGTAGTCTTTGCTACGATCGCAAGGGCATTGACTCAAAACAAACGTTGGTTCTAATGTGGATTTGATAGACGTGAGAGAGGTGAGGGCTCAATTAATGCTGTTTTGGACTTGAAATTTGGGCAGGAAGTCTGAAAAATTATACGCTGAAGATTTTCACATCCAAAATTTAAGTTGTTCCTTTATTGACATCTACGAGGCAGATTTGGAATGCCAGACCCCAAGGGAGCGCACCTTTGTCTGCCACATCAGTTGGGCTTCTACAGAAGTTTAAAGAGGAGGAGAAATAGCACCTTTGTTTTTCTTGTGTAAAGTGTTGTTGGCAACACTTTGGCTGCACCAAATCATGTACATAAATGCAATTCGCCTTCTGCATTTCCTCATTCTTAATAAGACAACTATGAAACATCACCCCGCTTCACCAAGTCGAAAGAAACGCTTTCATGTTTCTGCATCGTAAGAATCTGCTAAGAAATCCTCCCTAACTTTTTTTTTTTAACACGAAAGGGTTCTCAACGTCTTTATCATCATCATTAATCATCATGATTACTTGTTAGTCACAGCGCTGCGGCTCTTATGCTTGGAGCGCGAGGCGCGCGCTAGAGCACGAGCCTGTTGCACTTGGCGATTCTGACGCAGGCAGGCGCCGCTCTGCCTTGATCTTCAGGAGTAAAGTGGCGATATCAACACGGCCACGTTGGCCGGTGTCACGTCGTCACCTCAATTTCACTGGTGTACTTCCGTCACGGAAATGGCGTTAAAAAATATACCAAGGGATTGTGAAGAAAAAAATTGGCCCAAATCTACATGTTACACTGTAAATGTCGTCGTATCGTCTTGCATATGGAAAGAGTGAACAAAACGTTTATTTGATGTTCTGCGCAAGAAAATCGGTGAATGGTATTCTGAAGGCACTGCGTTAGAGTGCCTCGAGCGTGTATCGGAGGCGAACAAGTGCACCTAGGCACGTTATACACGAGCGCCATCTGGCAGTCATCTTCGAAAACGAAGGCGTGCGCGACCGCGGAGAAAGGTGTACAATGCAAAGCGACGTGCAGGTGCCACCACAGTGCCGTCGTAGCAAAGCGTTGGAAACACCTTCTTGAGCATCGCGTTGCACTGTCAGCGCAGCTCGTTAAACGCTACACTTGTGTGTGCCTCTTCTAGTATAAAGGCAGACATACAAAACATAGACATGTTGTTATGACACCTCAGATATGCGCAATATTTGCCTTTTTAATTGACAATCGCACAACTATGAACGCTAAACCTTGGGCAATATTGGTGGGCGCTGCAGATGGGGTTGGCCATTTGGTGCCGTTTAAGGTACCGTTAGGGTGGACAAACAGACAAATGTACAGACAGACATACAGACCAAAATTTTTTCGTCTAATGTCCCCAAGAACGATTATTGTCTTTAAAAAAAGAAGGCAAGCATTTGCCACGCGAAATCGAACCAATAACCTCTTGATTCTCGGCGCTAACCACTATGCCACGAAACATATGTTGTTGGGAATGCTAACGGCTAACCATTTTTATACACCAGTGATTCTCGTATGAGGGTCTGCGGCCGCAAAACCATTTTTATGACTTGCGAAACCCTCACCCACTTTTTATTACATTAAAAAATTTCTTTACATATGCAACTCTGTTTAAGTACGACTGTGCCATGTATTGATAAACTGTTCAAAATGAAGTGATGTAGCACGTTTGTTTAATGTTTTTGGTAGCAAAAAAAGGCACATGTTTCACACTTCAGTGTTGTGTTAATTTACCAACGTATACCCCCTTCCCCATCCCTTTCACCAGTCCACAAGGGGTCCCAGACACATCCATGGCTGAGAACCGCTGATATACACCATACACTGTTTGGCAGCCCTCAGAGCTTCGAAATGTTGGCGCATTTTTGTTATCAGTGGCGAGATGGCACGACGGGCTCGCGTTGGCTTTAGCTTTGAGCGCACTCTAAAGGTCGTTGGCTCCATGAAGCGCTGTCTTCACGGAGCGTGGTTTCTCCTGCGGGCGCGCTTATCAGACTCGTAATTTTAAAGAGGATGAAGATCACTTCTCACGCTGCGTGGCTGCGTTTACAAAAGGAGCGCCCTGCTGACACACGACGCAAAAAGAATTGTAACGGTTGTTCGCACTTGTTGTGGGTACATTTGTGTGCTCGTTTCGTGCGTCTTTTTCTCTTTTTGAAGAGTGCTTTGAGGGCCGTGCTGTGACACAGCGCTGTGGCTGTCTGTGACAGTTGTTAGTCTGCGCTCGTCCTGTGTATGCTAATTTCGTGCATGCTTTCTGCTTAAGTTGTGTGCTGCAAGTTTCGAGCTGCTTGCTGTTCTTAATGTGACTTTGCAATTCGTTGCTGTTCTTGAAACAATGTGCAATAAATGCTCAACTACCTCTGTAAAGGCACATTTCACTTTCGTGTTATACCAATTTCTATATGGAGGGATCAGCCACGGTCTTTCTCTGCAGTTTTTCACTGTGAAGTATTCGAAAAGTATTCTATATATATTGTGGGCATTTATAACGCACTTCTTCATTACCTGTATATAACCATCATCACATGGTGCTCTTTACCTTCATCGTTTGCGGTAACATCTCTTGAGTTTGTTCTGTGCCTCGCATGTGACTGGTATTGCCACGTCTTTCAGGCCTAATAAAGATTTGCAAAATACTGTGCTGTGATATTCTAGAAATACTAAAAAAATATTTCATTCGATTCGCACTCACGCTTCAAAATTCTAGTTCATTTCAAACCCAAAATTTTGCTATTCCCACAGATCTATTTTTAACCCTTGCTATTATAGCTACACGCTTCTGCTGTGGATGCCATCATGGTCGCCTGCAGAGAAGTGCAGAGAAACGTAGAGTTTCTTAAATATACATTAGAGGGAACTCTGGCCCTAGTGTCTATGGCAGCTGCTGTGCATGGCGCTTCAGCAAGCATGAGAATTGTGGGTAGTACACGGATTTGTTTAATCTTCGTACTTCTGGCTCCCTGTGTGTCCGTGTGGCTTGCAGCTGTTCTGTCACGAAACGAAAATCGCCAAATGTTTAGCAGTTGCGCTTCACCACTTTACTTTTAGGCTTAACATATCAAATCGAGTCACAAAGTTCAAAAGTGTTTGTTCTTTCCTTCAAAACAGAACCGAAACACAGCAATAAACAAAGCCACAAGTGCAATTCACCTCCCACAAGTACGAAGATTGGGCAAATCTCTGTAATACCTATTATTCCCATGGTCGCTGAACGATCACAGCGTCAGAGTTTTCTATAGTTAATTTTAGGAAGCTCTATTCAGAGAAGTGCCTCTGCAAAAAAGTGCCAAGCCACACCAGCTCTTGACCCCCCTCCCCCCCACCTAAGCTGCACCAGCTCTCTCCCTCCTCTCCCAGCCATGATGCAAAATCGGGTTTGCCCCCTGCCAGGCAAAATCCTGCACGTGCTCAAAGGTGTCACTAAGCATTCCATTGTGGCAGCCTGCAAATGGCATTGCCGTAATGTGCGCTCACTCAAAATACTAGCACTGAATTTACATGTGACAGTTGTATTAGAAAGCACGATTGCCAGATAGCGCAATTTGATACACATTCCCGTGAGCTGTGCGTGTTTTATCTTGTGGATCCACTTCTACCTCTAACTTAAGTAGTTTAAGGGAAGGTGGAGGAGTCATCATAAATCCTCAAACAGAGAATGTTGCTGTTGCCAATGTACTGACAAGTATCTTTGTTGAATAGCTTCTCTCGGTAGCCTTTTTATAAGGTACTCACCGAGAAACTTGTGTCATTGCGATCGCAGAGTTGAATTTGTGGGTGAAACGAAAAAGGAAGGCCCTTAGTAAATGGTATCTTAGTCATACACCGATTTATCTGCCATGACTCTTTACTCCTGGTGGGCTCTCATCCTTTCTTTTTTCTTAATTTTGCGACTAGGATTTCGATCATCTACTGTTTTCATGCTACACTTTCTTGCACAGCTAAAATTTGCCAAATTGACATGTCGTCCCTTTGCTGCTGGGTAAACTACAATTGTCCTTGTTTCGCAAAAGATTTCCATAAGACGCAGTAGCTTTCACGTTCATTTACATTTCTTTCTGCACCTGAAATCGTACCGTTTTTCTCTTTGGTCCACAGATATTAATGGGCGACAAAGAAACACTCAAAAATTTGCGGTATGTGACATTTTTTTCTCTTCTCTGCTTGGCTTAATAATTACAGTGTGTCCTTGAGTATTGTCTTCTTTTGGAAGTCGGTTTGTCAACTGCTTGGTCTGTCCTCACCAAATTGGAGAAAAAAAGAATCCTTGCCAATAGGCGGGCTTCAAGCTCATAAATGCCACATTCACTTTTGTGTCAGATGTGTACCTCCGAACACTGCAATAATGCCGTGGCTTTAATTTGTAAGAATATTGGTCACGGTTATTTCAGACCAGCTGTCTTGCAGTTGGGCATTTACATGTGCCACATTGCAAGCAGTGTAGACTACAACCAGCAGTGACATTCTTTGGAACATCATGTGAAGCAGCAATTACGGAGATATCGTGAGACATCTGTTGCGCAGATACCATGAGACATCTGCCTCTTCGTGTAGACCTGAAGGATAATTGGAGTCTGGTTTTACAAGTACTGCAACACTGTATGTGACTGTTAAAAGGCAGATTTTTGAATGTGTGTTACCTGCCACATTCCTAATGCAACCAATAGTAAACCTGAAACAGTTGTGAGGGTAAACGATGTCATAATACGATTTCAGTTTATTGTAGGTGACATGCTGTGTAGTGGCTGCATAACTGTATTTACTAGGCGAAAAGTGGGCTAAGTATTTCTCGGACGTCATGATTGGTACACTGTTATATGCTCCTAACAGTAGAGAATGTTGTAAACAGTGTTAGAATGTTGTTTTCATAATTGTGTTAGTATGAAGTTCTGTGGCTTGCTCAAAAGGCTCGCACAGAAACGGAACAGTGCGTTGGGGCCATTCAACGCATAGAGGGACCCTGCAACACTTCTTTGTCATGGTCAGGAAATGCTGCCGAGAGGTATCCGAGGCTCCTGAGAACACGCGAGTTAAATATTAGACCGTAGCACGCGCCCTGGAATTTACATTTCTCAAAGTCGGCTCAAAATTGTGTTCCCTCTTCTCTCGACAAAGAATGCCACACATACCTCTGCGACCGCACCATATGCCCGAATTCACGGCTATCGGCTGATTTGAGATCATCATTATCTTGGCCACCACAAGATGCTGCCTAGTGCCCGTGCGCGTGTTGTAGATGCTGCCATCTAGGACAAGCCAAGCGAAGCTGGCGACCGCATGTGCTCAAGGTGCGCGTGGCGTGTGGCAGGGCTCCTAGGCTAGAACGCGGTTTTGGAATAAACTGGTGTCCACG
Source organism: Rhipicephalus annulatus (assembly GCA_013436015.1). Classification (NCBI taxonomy): domain Eukaryota; kingdom Metazoa; phylum Arthropoda; class Arachnida; order Ixodida; family Ixodidae; genus Rhipicephalus; species Rhipicephalus annulatus. The sequence continues at coordinate 652,760 of WOVY01012440.1, forward strand.
TAACCCAGCCTCTTGCCTTCTCGCTTGTCCCTGACGACTTCAACATGGTGTCAGAAGAATAGGTGCTATCAGTGGACATCGACTTCTAGTCATCATCCTTGCGAAGGACGCCACAAGCAAAAAAGCACCGATCATGGCGTCATTCTTTATTAAACTGCCGGATGCTTTCAATTTTTCGTCGTCAAACGAGTGGCCGAAGTGGAAACTGCGTTTCGAACGTTTCCGAACCTCTTCAGGCTTGTGCGTGAAGTCCGTGCAACATCAAGTAGGCGCCCCTACTCTACATCATGGGTGAGCCAGCCGAAGAAATCTACGCCACCTTCGCTTTATCCGAAGAGAACTTCGAGAAATTCGACCCCGTTGTGGAGCAGTTCGAAAAGTATTTTATTCCACGATGCAACGGAATCTTCGAACGAGCCAGATTCAACACCAGGCTGCAACAAGATGGTGAGTCGGCCGAAGATTTCGTCACTGCGCTTCACACGTTTTCGAAAGATTGCGAGTTCGGTGCTTTTTAAAAGGAGTTCGTGCGCAACAACCTCGTGATTGGGATAAAAGACAAGCAGCTATCCGCCAGGTTTCAGCTTGACGCAGAGCTCACAGTACAAAAGGCTCTAGATTCCGTTCGTCAGATCGGAAGGGTCCGTCAGCAACAAGTGGAGCTCCACCAGGAAGTGCCATCTTTGAACAAAGTTGCATCTGGTGCGCAGACCAGTCGACGTGCTTCAGTGCAAGACAAAAGCGGCAGTTATCTACACGGGGCAAGCAAGTCATCTTCACCCCCCGGTAAAAACAGAGAGCAGAAACCGTGCCGTTGGTGTAGTCAAGAGCGTCACTCTCGCACTCTTTGCCCAGCACGCTCGGAAGTCTGCAGGAATTGCCGGAAGACAGGTCACTATGCCTCTGTTTGCATGTCGCGACGCCTTGATTGTGTCGAAACCGAGCACGGAACATTAGAAGCAGGATTTCTTGAAGCAATCAAGACGGGGGATGCTGGAAACTGGGAAGCAACAGTCTTGGTTCAAGGCCAGCCAGTAGATTTTAAAAATTGACACGGGTGCCGACGAAACCATCCTCCTGACGCACGTATTCCAAACGCTCAAGAACAGGCCGCTTCTATCAGCTCCTCCTCGTCAGCTGCATGGCTCAGATGGAAAGCCTCTTCCAGCAGCAGGAGTGGCACAACTCCATCTCTTCTACCGCAACCATGCAACTACTCAGGATATATACGTCCTAGATCAGATCTGCACTCCGTTGCTAGACAAGCCAGCTATCAAAAAGCTACAGATACTCACCTTTGTAAACGCCGTTGCCGACTAAGTGAACCTGAAAGAAGAATTTCCAGCGGTGTTCCAAGGACTCTGCAAGCTGCTCAAAGAACACAGGATTCAGCTTTAACCAGGAGCAAAAGCATTCGCAATTATCTCCCCGAGGCGCATCCCAATTCCATTGTATGAGAAGACAAAGTTGGAACTTCAAAGGATGCAGAAACTTGTTGTCATATCACCTGTTGACGAGCCGGCCGAGTGGTGCGCACCAATGGTAGTTGTCCCAAAGCCCTCCGGAGACGTGAGAATATGCATCAACTTTACTGAGCTGAACCGCCTCGTTCTCAGACAATGGCATCCTATTCCTTCCGTGGAGCACACTTTCAGACTTATTCATGGAGCTAAGGCGTTCTCCCAACTCGATGCCAACTCTGGATTTTGGCAAATTCTACTTTGTGAAGAATGAAGGAAACTTGACACCTTCATCTCACCGTTTGGGCACTTCTTCTTCCACGGACTACCATTTGGCATTGCATCAGCTCCTGAACACTTCCAGAAGCAGATGGCGTACATATTGCAAGGCATCAGTTGAGTTGTCTGTCACATGGACGACATCCTCATCTGGGGTTCCAACAGCCAAGAGCACAATAAGACACTCCGAAACGTGCTGCAGGCACTTCCAAAGGATCGAGTGACGCTGAAAGACAGCAAGTGTGTGTTTAATGTTTAGCGTCCTACATTTCTAGGACACTCGCTCGACGAAGATGGAATAAGACCCGACGAAAAGAAGGCTGAAGCCATAGTGAAAAGGGAGAGTGCTAAAAACAGGACTGAGCTGCAGAGAGTTCTCAGAATGGCAACATACCTCGCGAGATTCGTTCCCAATCTCTCTGATATTCTGCAGCCACTCACACTCCTGTAGTCAAAAAAGTAAGAATTTGTGGTTCACCACAAGAGCAGGCATTCAACAGGTGGAAGTCGGTGCTCTTATCTCGTCCTGTCCTTGGAGTCTACGACCCATCAAAAGAAAACAGTCGTCACCGCCGACGCATCATCATTCGGACTAGGAGCATTAATCCGGCAGAAGCAAACCAGTGGCAAGTTCTTTGTCATAGCTTACGCCTTGAAGTTACTCTCAAAAACTGAGAAATGCTATGCTCAGATTGAAAAAGAGGCTCTTTCTTTAGTCTGGGCATGCCATAAATTCAGCGATTACTTTGTTGGCAAGCTGTTCAAGCTAGAGACAGATCTCAAGCCGTTGGTTCCAATCTTCACTTTAAAGAGTCTTGACGACTTGACGCCTAGATTACAGCAGCTAAAGATGAGAATGATGCGATATCGATATGGGGTTGCATACATGCCAGGCAAAGAACTTCTAGCCGCAGACGCACTTTCAGGAGAGCGCTTCTGTGAGAGACAGGAGACAGCGAGCTCGAAGAAAGCGTTGAAGTTTTCCTGTGCTCTATGACAACCTTTATTCTGATAAAGCAACATTGTTTACAATGGTTAAAGGCATCCCAACAAGCTGACTCTATTTGCACACAACTTTGCTGCTGTGCGAGACAGAATGGCCCTCTAGGAGAGACTTAGGACTTAACCTAAAACTATTTTACGATTACCGACACTATCTCACTGTCGAGAATGATTTGCTCCACTACGCATCGCGAGTTGTCGTCCAACTCATGCCGGAAAGAAATCCTACGACTCTTGCACGACGGACACTTGGCATAACAAAGACATTGGCTCGAGCCAGAGACTGTGTCTGGTGGTCCATCATAGGATCTGACGTCACGTCCCTGGTGAAGCGATGTCAGCAATGCATTGAAACAAGAGTAAACAGGAAAATGCCACTAGTAAGCTCCAAATTCACTGAGAGGCCTTGGCAATGCATTGCAATGAATTAGTTTCACTTCAAGAACCAGTGGTGGTTGATAGCTACCGACTATTATTCAAGATACCCTGAATTAGTTCGACTTGAGAAGCTCACTTCCGCAGCCGTAATCAACCACTGCAAGTCAATTTTTGCACGCCACGGAATTCCAGAGGAAGTGGTTACCGACAATGGCCCGCAGTTTTCGTCGACTGAGTTTCCACTCTTCGCCCAAGACTATAGTTTCAAGCACATTACATCTAGCCCTCACTATCCTCCGAGTAATGGACTTGCAGAGGCTGCAGTGAAAATCGTCAAGACATCCATGATGCAGACCAAGGACCCTTACCTGACACTTCTAGCTTACAGGTCGACTCTTTTGAAGAATGGATATAGCCCTGCCGAACTGGTCATGGGTCGTCGGCTGAGATCCAAGCTTCCTCTGTGTTCCACCAAGCTGACACCCCAATTGCCAGATCAAGACAGCCTTCGGAATTTTGAGGAAAGATACAGACGTCAAAGGAAAGACTTTGACAGACGTCACGGAGCCCGCAACTTCCTGGAACTTCTTTATGGAGATGCCGTGGGGGTGACAGACCTCAAGAGCAAAAAAGACAGTACAAGCCCCAGCCAATGAGACTTGATCTTATTGGGTCAACGCCGACACTGGTGCTGTGCGTAGAAACCGGACGGAGCTAGTCCCATATTCCCGAAGGCACAACAACGCAGATAGTGCCAGTACCAGTGATTGTGCTATAGACGCTCGCGTTGCCAGAACACCTCCCACGGGCATACCAGAAATGGCAGGTGCGTGAAGCCGCCTGCTGCAGCGAACATCGCTCGATTGCATTGGTAGATGTTGTAGATGCTGCCATCTAGGACAAGCCAGGCGAAGCTGGTGACCGTGTGTGCTCGAGGTGCGTGTGGCGCGTGGCAGGGCTCCTAGGCTAGAACACAGTTTTGGAATAAGCCGGTGTCCACGTAACCCACCCTCCTGTCTTCTCGCTTGTCCCTGATGACTTCAACAGCGCGTGCTCACGATCACACGAAAAGAAAGCTGTGTGTTTGGAGTGAAAAAAAAAAAGGAAGGGCTGAAGGTCATGATGCACATGTGATGTAGCTTTTTCTACTTTGCCATCCCTCCCTGCTTAGCTTCCAGCATGCTTGTCAGGACGAGAGAAGAGAGTAAGCAACTACAGCGCAGAACAAAATCTCTGTACTTGATGGATTCTAAAAATTTTTGCAGGGGTCGGTTCTTGGATGAATCCTTTAATAAACCCATCCGGTGGTTACTACACTCAAACTTTAGTATAATGAATCTGGATGTAACGGAATATCGGTTGTAACGAAGTAAATGAAAAAATAGTCGTGTGATAATTACAGTGTTAGGAATACACCTTAATAAGGAATTATCAGATATACAACAGTAACGAACCTATTTTCTTATAAGGTGCAACTTTGTTATGATGAGGTATGAGTGTACTACTTGGAAAATCGTTGCAAGGCCCCTTTAATACTACATTCAACCCAATAGCACCCGTAATTGTTCCGGTGACTAGCAGAAATGTTGTGTGTGTGCTTGTGTTTGTGCTGTCCAACTCTGCTGTGCCGGAGTGCACTTTTGGAATCGTACTTTTGGTAGAGAGATGTGTGGTCTTTTACAGGGAGCTGTGCAAGACATGGTACAACTACCTCGTCACACTGGTGACCTACACGCGCCCCACAGACGAACCGCAGATGCTGGCCGACCTGGCTGAGGTCAGTAAGTGTGGTATTCACTCACACATAGCAGACAAAAAAGTTTTCATCAAATACGAGGGTAACAAATCATCGTGCTAGATGCAGAGTAGAATAAGACATCATTACTAATCGTTCAGGGGCAAATTGTGATGCACTGTCTATATATGTGTATAGTTTGCACAACATTATTTCCTAGCCCTTTATATTATAATGCAAGAAAGGGAAGGTGGTAATAGTAGTAAAGTTGAATTTCTGTATCATCGGCTCTCAAGCTCTAGATACATGGGCAAATTGTTATCGGCTATTAGTTCCGATCAAACAAAAATGATAATTTTGGCATGCCTTCCGGAACGACTCGTGGTAGCATGTCCAGCAAAAGGATCATCTGCAGCGGTACGCAGTACAATGAAGTTAAATGTGCGCTACATAATGGTCCATTTGGGAAACATGTACAAATGCACACTTTGCTTTTCAGGCTGGTCAAAGTAACATGTGGTGTGCGGCAAGCCTCTATTATGAGATTTGTATAGTAGTTCAATACACTGCTGCTGAAGTAGTTCCACAATGCATTAGCAAAAGAGCATACAGTCTAATTCCGCTACAATGAAGGCCGCTTCAACAATTTTTCTTCTACCACGAAAAATTCTCGGTTTCCCTTGAGCAGTCCATAGGAGTTATAGCATAATTATTCTCGTCATAACGAACATCTTTTCTTCTGCCATTCCCCTTCAACGATGGGATTCTAGACTCTCATCTCTAATGCTGTGTAGCAAACACAATTTTGAACATTTTGATGTATTTTCAGAGCATAAAATTAAGTCTACAAAGTCTAAAATGCACATTGGCACCACAAAAAACTGCAGCTGTTTACGCATGTGGGCCGCTATTGCTCAGTAGCTATGGCAATGAGACTGTCCTACTTTTGCCACTGGCTTGCTTCTGAGCCACAAATAATTCGAAGCTGAAGCTCAGTGCCTCAGTTCATTCAGTTTCGTATACGCTGTTGCTGGGTGCAATCGCGGAACAATGCCTTTTTTCGCGGAACAATGCGAGTGGTTAATTTATTAGCACTTGGCCAGTGCGATCACGGGTCGGAGCGACTAGTAGATGATACGAATAGCATATCGTAAGGCATAAGTCACAGCTTCATGATACTATGCCTGCATCTCGGCATTGTCGGATTTTGACGGCAGACAGTTGCTGATGTTAGCGTGTTAGTGCAACTATTAGGTTTGTTCACGAAAGCTGCTGTGGCCATTGTTCTAGCGTATTCTTCAACCTGGCGTCGCTATGCAAGCGTGAGAACCGCATCATGATGCTGCTGGGAAAGAAAAAGAAGCAGCTGACACTTTTTGATTTTTGGGAATAAAAGTTTCTTTGTTTTGATAGCTGAGGTCAGTTATACCTTTTTCAATTTCACTAGTACAATGAAATTCTTGCTTCTACGAAACTTTTTTCACACCGCGTCAGTTTTGTTGTAGCGGGGTTCGACTATCACAGTTGTCGTGTAATGCATTGCAGTTTGACAATGATGCTATGTGGTTCGGGAAGCTGTTACAATGTAGCGAGGTTAAAGACAGTGCTGATGGTTTAAATGCCTGTGCTTGTCCATATATCTTCATAAAAATAGGGGTATTCTGAATATAAGATTCACTGAGAGACGCATGCTTTTAGTGGTTGTGTACTTAGATTGGCTGTTTATCTCATCATGGAAGGGGCACTGTGTTTGTACTGATATATGTAGTTATACATTTCACTTGCAATGCACTCTTCATCTCTGCCTTGACAGGACTGCCTCACTGTATTTGGAGGGTTAGAATCAATACGAGGCATGGACAGCATTCTGCTGGCCGCATTCAGATTCGACCTGCCGCAAGTTATTCAAGAAGCCAGGTATTTTAATCATCTGTTTCTCCCTTGTACTTTTTAAACTGCTCTATTTGAGTACTGCTCTATTTGACTCCGTTGAGTACTGCTCCACAGCATTGCCCCTTAAGAGGTCTGATCAGCAGTAAATGGCCGATAAACTTGTGAATTTTACACCTCTGCTTTCTGTTCATTGCATGCAGCTTGGGTTTCAAAATGCCTAAAAAAATTGGTAATGTGATAAAATAAATGCCTAATCATAATGTGTGGTGTCTCAGAAGTTCTCAGTCATATATCTGAGAACTTCTGATAATTGAAACAAAATTGAGAGGTCCCTCCAAGTTTGAATCAACGAGAGTCAACTGTATGCCCCTTTTTCTTTAAATTTGGGATCTATACTACTCGAATTTGATAAAAATTATTGGACTAAAATCACTATTTATTTCAAATTTGCTTCGAACGTTCACTAGTATTCGCACAAGCCCAGTTGTGATGCTTTGGGAGGCAGGCTTTAGCGGAATGATGACATGCAGCTTGTTCCTGGACAACTGGTGGTTCTCGGCGCACCTGTCTGACCTGCTCTTTCATGCTGGACAAATGGAGGCCAGCCACGCCGAGTAAGTAGAATGCTTTACTTTTATGCGCCGCTATACTTTTGCATGTCCTTGGCAGTTATCTAATAGTTTTAGGGCCGAATAACGCGGAGGTTGTTTGTTTGTCTCCGATCAGTAGCAAATTTCTGTTTCATCCCCTTTTGTTTACTTTTACCCCACACATACTGCGTGTCAATTAAGAACTACAAATAATCCCTCCAATGTTGCTCTTGGGTTCGTTATATAGCGTCTTCATCTGGTTGTTCAGCAGTAGTGGGCCTTTTGATCAGTTCCCTTTATTTAATACAGTCACAAAAGTAACACAGTAGGTAAATTTGCGACGCTAATGTTCTCACCAATTTATTGAAAGGTTCTACATTGCGCATGGCTGCAGCCGTTCCGACAGCAAATCATAAGCAGACTACACCAAACCTGGTGAAGAGGCCAATTATGTTTTCTGCTCTATAGCCAGCATTTGATCGGTAACTCGCAATGGTACAAATTAAAAAAAAAATGTGGTCTTGAGAAAGTTGCAACAAAGAGCGGGAGAACATTTGTGCCTGCGCCCCGCCGCGGTGGTCTAGTGGCTAAGGTACTCGCCTGCTGACCCGCATGTCGCAGGATCGAATTCCGGCAGTGGCGGCTCCATTTTCGATGAAAGGGAAAATGCTGTAGGCTCGTGTGCTCAGATTAGGGTGCACGTTAAATAACTCCGGGTGGTCGAAATTTTCGGAGCCCTCCACCACGGCGTCCCTCATAATCATATGGTGGTTTTGAGACCTTAAATCCCTCATATCAACGTTTATGCATGCCTGTAGGATTTTTGCTGCACGTCTTCAATTAATTTGGGGCTGACATGTTTATGGCAGCATTAGTTACACGTTTTTGTTTGTTTTGAAACATTTCTTTCACTGTTTTTTTACTAGTCTGAATACTATTGCTGCTTCCATAAGACAGAGAAGAAGCTAGTCAGATAGATCTTGTGACAGGAGCTAGGCTTTCATGACATGCACAGCACAGTCACTGCGAACAATTCAGAAGCAGCCTCTCAAGAGCCCTTTGTAAACTTGCTTGAGGCAACTACTACAAGTGCAGTTACAAGGTACCCACTATGCCATAAATGATAATTTTGCGGAGTAGATAAGTACCCACTGATCTATTATCCATCATTCTACAAAGAAGCAAGGTGGCTCCTTGCTATTTTGCAGATTGCGCGATAAGAGTTACAAAACATCACCGGGAGCAGACATGTACACCGCCGAACTCTGCTGTTGCGACCTCGTGACAGTTCTCACTTTAAAAAAAGGGGGGGGGGGGGCTGGTAGCAATTCATCCCAAAGTCAGCTGCATCACTAATATTGGATAGAAAGAAAATCTAAATAGTATTACTCTGTGAAATCACTGAACAGTTGCTTATCGTCTTGCACCCGGTGTCCTGCCCCATCGTGCAGGTATGCCAGTGAATTGAGGGAACACCTGATCCTGGAGTACGCGGCGTCCCTCATGACTCATCACAGGTATGTGCAAAGCCCACCAGCCTCTTGTGGGACAGAGTGAAAGGTTGCACATTTGGTTGCTGTGTTATTCGAAACTACTGGAAAATCCTAGCTCAAAGTATTGTGTGCATACATTTATCAGCCTCACTGCATAGATATACATTTAAAGTATAAGTAAGTGCTTCACAAAAACTCGGCAGAAATGTTTTTGGTACCAAATCTCGAAGCAGTTCTACTGCCACTTCTGATAAGAAATGGCATGACGTCTGGAGCATTGAGAAACAGCAAAGAACTTGGGCATTACTCCTGATTTTGAGTGTTACCGTGGCACGCTGCCAATTTCGGAGGCTTCATTCTCGGAGTTGCTTTTTAATCTACTAACTGTCAAGGGTATTTGTCATCAATACTGATTAAATACTGAAATTGCGGGTATCACCGATAACCGACTGTTCCGTGCTGCCTTAGCCAATATTGTATGTGCAGAAATATCTGATGTTTAATCTGTGTTTGTGTGACCACATTGTTGCGATAATACTAATTTGTTTTGTCTTTCCTTTTCCTTTTTATGTACACAACGTTTTTTGTAACCATGCTACCTCATGTTATGCCTTTGTTCTGTACCACTCCCCTCTGTAATGCCTCTGGCCCTGAGGGTATAATAAATAAATAAATAAATAAATAAATAAATAAATAAATAAATAAATAAATAAATAAATAAATAGAAAAACAGAAATTTTCACTGTTGCACCTTTGCCAGGGTTACTACAATTTGTATTTGCTACTCAATTATGACGTACTCAAATTGGAAGGCATATGAATTAGTTATCCGGGCTCAGCCCTAGAAAAGTATCACGCTCAATGATGACATTTTGTTGGCCTTTTAATAGCTGCAGTTGCTACTTCCCTAAACAGTGGTAGCCCAATGCTCAAACTTTCTTGAACAACACCATGGCATAAATTTTGCGATGTAAAGTGCGGGGTTTTCTTCTAGTGTGTTCAGTGTGGCTTAGTGTTTGGAAGTCACAGGGGTACTTTTTTTTCTCTTCTTTTTTTTTCATGCCGCAGCCTTTGGCAAGTTGGTGTTGGCTACTTGGATCACTGCCCGCGACGCGGAAGGTAAGTGGTGGGCTCATAAGCATGCATACTTCCACTTAATGGGGGAAGTAAAGGTTGATAACAGCGCTTTCTCCCATTTTGTCAGTGTGTGGCAAGACTTTGCACCCCCATCTTGGATGACTATGAGTGAAGTCACAAAAAGAGAGGGAAGTTGGCTGGTTAACTGTGGCTAAGCACAAACTATTCTGCATTAACACGATTCCTTTACCCATCAACTCTTTTTAACTCTAACTATGCTTTCTAGCTACGCTTTCTAACTCTAACAGTGCTGTGCAGCACTGTTACTGTGCGGCAGTTTCTTTGGTCTGCGTGTTTTTCATGGCCTCGGCATTAGCGTTGTGGTGGCATTCTCTCTGAGTGGGTGCATGACAAGACTAGGGCAGAGACGCAACGTGCGTGCAAAATCGCATCTCCTTTCTCTTTCAGCCACGGAGGGCGTCTTTGGCTTCCTCTCTAACAAGTGCTTTGCTAGTCTCTCTTCAAGCTTACCCAGTGCACGGAAAGGTTCATTTCACTTTTCTCATTGGGTTGGCCCACCTAATGCTAACTCACTCAAACACAGATTTTGGGAAAAGCTAAATTCAGAAAGTGCTTGCTTTGCATAATGATGGCTACGTGTAATACGTAGCTACAGAATTTTTTTTTTTCTGAGATTTTGTACTAATTTTTGAAGTGAAGTGTAGCCATCGTACATTGCTTAAGTCATCTTTACCCTTTATTGCTGGATGTAGCGAATTCGCGACATACTGAAAAACTGAAAAACTTTGAGCAAGTTAATCACTAAAGGCGTGCCACCTTTAATGTCGGCTGTCAAGTACTCACGGGGCTTTAGCTTTCAGCATGAAAAATCTAGCGCTGTCTCATCTAAGGTATTTTAAGCTAGAACCAATTGTTTTGGAGCTGATTGCAAAATTTTTTCTACCTGAGTGACACAAGTTCTATCTTCAATAATTTTGTCAATAATTTTGTTTGTATTTGGTGTGTACGCACTCAAGAGGTGGCACACAACATCTTACGTAGTTCTGAAGTACGTTCTTTTTGCAAGGGTTCGATTCTGTGGCATACAGAGAATTCGCGACATACGCAATGCAACTTAAAAAAAACTTTAACTTAAAATGCAACTTTAACGCAAAAGTATGCGTTAAAGTTGCATTTTAGATAATTTAACTGCGGAATCATCTAAAAGTTGGTCTGTAAAGCTGGAAAATTAAAACAATTTTTATTTTGCCCAGCACTTTAATAATTCAAGCATTGAAGGGTTAAAAATGTTGACGGACGCTGCCATTGCAGTTATGCACATACCAATGGGCAAGACAAAGCAACAGACCATTCTTTATGATGCCAGATGCAACTTGAATTTACACCACAGTAACTGAACAAGAACTGCCCTTCGTAACATAAGAGCCAGGAAAGCATAGCAAACAGGAACATGTCAACAAGGTTTCACTTTCTGTAATTCTGTACTATTATTTCTTATGGTTCTCGTTCTTTTATTGGTCACAGGATCTTGGTTATTGATGGGCTAAAAAAGTGTCGTCACTCATGCAGGGAGTATCTTGAGGCCTTTATCGAGCACATTCCATTGAAAACCCAGGCACAAGCTCTGAAGGTGGTCGAAATACTGGAGAACCGAGAAATGCCTGCAGGTGAGAATGGGGGGATGACTTGTGAACTTCGTGTGGATTACCGCATTTGTTTTGCGTAGTCGTCACGACGATTGTGCTTTGATACTTTTTGTGTGGGTAGGCATTAGCTAGAACAAAATGGAGATCTGCCTGTTATCAGCATACCCTTCTGTCATTCTTTAATTCGTTAATGTGAGTGGGTATGGTGTAAATTTATGAGCTAGGAGAGTATGGACGTAGGCTACTTCGCAATTCGTTATCAAGATAAGAATTGTGATTGGGGTAGGGCAAGGGTGCGATCCCTCCGTGCTGTTCCCCTGCCTTCACACTTGCCGTAGTAGCTTATCGGGCAAGACGTCTCACTCGTAAGCATGAGGTTGTAATTCCCGACTTTTTGCAGCTGCATTCCAGCAAAGCGCAAACAACACTCTATTCCAAACGTAAATTTATCCACTATGCATATAGAAAAGAAAGTGGGCCTTGGTAATTTAGTCAAGGCTAACCTAGATGAACATAACAGTGCTATGATGTACAACACTAGCTGCCTTTCTTGGAACACTACACTTCACATGGAAACTTCTGATGCACGAAATGCTGCGTATACTGTTGGCTTCAGCTCAATTGTTCCGTTATGCACAGATACGCACAGATACCTTTCTAGCTTATGCCACTACTGTACCTTCCTTTGTTATTTAATTACGTATTTAATGCAACCTTTTACCAAGTTATGGTAGCATCATCTGTGGTGCCTGCTGCAAATATTGCCTAGGGGTCTGCACAAGCTTATTGATGGACATTTTGTGAATTTTATGTGGCATCTGCTTTACTGTTTGCCTAGCGTTTATTTTCGCTCTGAAGTGTGCACACAGCGTCAGTTATTCTCTTCCAGTCAAGGACATCTGCCAGACACTGGCAGTTCGTATGGCGAAGAAGGGCCAGCTGGGGATTGCATTGACCTGGGCCATGCGTTGCAAGGTGAGTTTAGTATCATTTCAGCACTGTTCTATGTAGGCGCGAAAAACAAGCCCACAGGAGCTCAATGGAAGTGAGCTTTGGAAAGTTAAATGGATCTCAGCTAAAGCTGGGTGACCACAATGCATGATAGTTATACACGTATAGAATGTCTGCTTTTTTTACTGGTTACCATTTTTTACATTGTTGTCATGTGGAACAAGAAGTTCTATTTGCATACATTTTAAGGTATTGTACTTGGAAGACATCACTAATCATGTTGCTCATTTGATTCGCCAAATGGCATCCATTCTGAAGCTCGCATTAGAACCAGTGATTTCTCTTGATTGTACTGTGAGACGAATCAGCTGGCATACTTTAACCTATGTATCACATTTCTGACAACTGTGTGCACTGGTGTTGCATTTTAGTGTTGTTTTTCCAGCCACGAGTACGTTCAGTAGAGTTTTATTTTTGACACGTAGCTCTTGTACTGTCTTTTTCATTACTGTACCTACAATGTAACGGTAGTGAAAGATAATTTTGTATGCCACTGTGTAATAGTAGAATACTCGTGAGTTTTAGTGCAGCGATGACCAAAAGTTAAATTTATTCAGGTTGCAGACATTGTAGCTTCACATGGTGCTGTCATACGAAGATGCACAGGTATTGATGCACCAGTAGTCATTTCTGAAGCTGCCTTAGCAGTCACCAATTTGTCTGTAACTTGTTATGATAGCTGTTGATTACCGGCAAAATGTAATGTTGGAACCACTGCTTGCACTGGAGCATAACTGTTTGCGAGTCTCGACTCTGACAGGTGCGACGCCTTCTGGTAAGATGCGAGAGTTATTATGCCCTTTGCTAATAATACTCTGACATTAATGAATGTAATACAAGACTTGGGGGCCCAGTGCAACAGGAATGATATGTATCTATAATGATCACCAACCCTTGTGCATAATTTTTTGTACTTGACAAGCTCCTGTCAACCAAAAACTGTGTGCAGTTAACTGTACCCACATGTTACATTTATTTACCAAGCACTATATACGTGTTTGTGTAGAAAAGGTGCATCATGAATCCTTTAACTTTTTTTTTCTTTCAGAATCCAGTATTGACATCAAGACTAGCAGATCAGTAAGTATGCTTGCAGAATTCCTGCTGTGAAGGCTTTAAGTGCTAATATTATTTAATAGGAGCTGTTGTTCTTGTGGCTTGTAAATAGCTTGCTTGGTGTAGGTAGGTTACATTTAGCAGAGTGCTGTGCTGGGTGAGTTAGCGGATAGCTCAACAATGTAATGCAGTGCAATGTATGATAACATTAGGAACAACGAAGAACACAGAGGAAGTGCAGCTAGCATGGTGATATTTTAATCCTATCTAATTCTCAAAGTTACACACTCAAACCTAACATAACGAAGTTGCATCTGACGGAAAAATGAGTTCTTTATATCTCAAAATTTGTTATAAATGTATACTATTCCTTACACTATAGCAACAGCAAGACTATTCTTTATTTACTTCATTATAACTGACATTTCGTATATTCGGATTCATTATACAGTCGTCGACTGATTTTGCGGAACTGGCGGGGACCGCAAAATAGTCAAGCCGTGAAAATGAAGTTTATTTGGTTTCGAAAAGCCTAAAAAAGTATCCCCATTAATGCCATGCTTCATTTTGTTCTGGAGGTCACCCAGTTTGGCCTCGCGTAGCAGATGCTGTAGGTGTTCTGGCTTCAAAGGGGTGAGCCGGCGAAATCAGTACCTCTTTTAGCACTCGACATGGTCCTGCTGGTGGGGCAAGCAGAATGTCGCGCACCTCACTCGTTGTGGCAGGTGGAATGTTGGCCACCATGTATTGGTATTTGGCAATGACGGCGGTGAGGCGGCGTGCGGTGAACTGTGCTTCCACCTGGACGAACCAAAGTGCCGGGTCACTGGTCCAAAAGGGAGGAAGCTTCAAGTCTAATAGAGCCACTTTCGGGCTGGCGACAACGTCGTGTTGCTCCATGTTAGGGTCTGCAAGTCACCACTTGTTGGTATGCGTGAGTGACGCAGAGACGAAGCGTGTTGCTGAGAGTCTCGACACCAACTAACTTTATTGTTCCTTCAACTCGGCGAGCTTGGGAACGGGTGCCTCTACCCTCTCCGCGCCTTTGTTGGCGGAGCAGAGGGAGGGAATATCGGAATATCGGAGGGAATATCGCTGTAAGTGCCACCTGCTGCACGGTGGTGCACTCAAAAGTTTACCACAAGTATATTGGCTGAAGTGTTCTGCTTTTTTTTTTCTACCTCCCCTTTCCTGGCTCATCTTTATTTTTTCATACTTCTAAGGGGTTCCCATAAGCATCAAATGTTCAAATCATTTGCATTTTCTCGCATATTTTTTATGAGAAACTTGGTTAGCTAGGAGCTCTGGATGTTGCAGCTGGATTCTATTTTATACATTGGACACTTTTTCTTATTTTAGCCATTGCTCTCTCCGCACTAGAACAAATGATTTTTGTTAACTTATAGCCATAGATGCAAAATAAATGCACGCGAGAGAAATAGTAAAATGTGCTTATTTATGACACAGTTGTCTTCACATACTTCAGACACACATCTCTTATCACATACGTCCCTATTACGTTAAGTCAAATTACTTGCACCTTGTCAACTTCAAGTGTATCGGCACTCCCTTTGGACACTCCTATCTTTTTTTTGAAGATTTTGTCCAGAACTGTATACGCGTGAGCAGAAAAACTGGACTACTTTGGCGGTCTTGCTGCGAATTTTGCAGTCAACTCTATCCAGCTTGATTCCTGCCAAAAACTACGTGAACTCATGTATGCTGGAGAAGTGCGCTTCTTCAGCAAGAAAAAAAGAAATAAATGGATCCTCCAAGGTTTTCACCCGTCTGGCCGGTTTTTCACAAGGATACAGTAAGCTTCCCGTCAAATAGACTCACTACTGCTTGGTGCGACAATGGCTCCCCATTTCTCTTCGTGGCAAAAGCAGAAGTGCACTCATTACAAGACCTTTTTTTGTTGAACTTTTTAGCAACGTAGCTACTGTGATCACCGCTTAAAGACTGCTGTGTATACTTAACGTGGTTAACATCTTCAACTTCCAGCATGTTTTCTATCATATCTCGTACGCTGAAAAGGAAATCAGTTGCGGAGCTATGAAGACAGCCAAACAGTATATGGTGTATATAAATAGCTTGCCGTTAGCAACCTTGTTGACTACGTGCGTTCCGTGGCTAAGTGGTTAGCGCCTCGCGCTGCAGATTGAGAAGTCGCTGATTCGACGCCCAGTGACATATTCTTTTTATGTCAGCGAAGGCGTAGTGCACCCCAGTATAAGACACTTTTTTGTTAAAAAACAGTGGCTTGAATAAGTATTTTGTTAAATTGTACTTTTTAAAGGTGCTGAACATTTGTAGTTACATCTGCCATGTTTCGAAAACTGATTTGTAAACAAATAAGATTAAGAGGTGCTCCTATCACGGTAACTGCTTTGCCCTTTGAATATAAGATGGACGAATTTCTATACCCTAACTGTTGATTATTGGTCCTACACTTCCCGTGCCGCGCCGCCGCCATTTCGATGGACCCCACGCCGTTGTGTCCTGTCGCTGAAGATGAAAACACCGGCGCGCCGCTGCCAGCAATTTTGGTACCAGAACACAGCTCTAGTTACAACATGCAAATTAATATGCATTTTAATAGGTGCTTTCACGGCTTGGCGCCGCTCCACTGCATTGAAACCAGTTTTACAGACGTTTACAAGCGGACTAATGTTATATATATTCGTTCGTTCCAAATGCTTCGAAATTTTTGCAGTAATTTTAATTCGATTTGAAGCAAGTTCGAATAGTGTACTATTCGTTCGAATATTCGAAGCATTAGAATATTCGCACAAGCCTATCAATGAGGGCTGCTCAAGTACAAATTCTTTAAAGGAACCAACAACCATCTTTTTTATGGTGCCTATTTTCTTTTCAGTGTGAAGGAAATCTCATTTGTCAGTGAGTATAATCCCAGAATGGTAAAGTGGAAAACGCCGCAATACACATGTAATCAGAGTTGTTCTATCTACAGCAATTATGAAGTCATATGATTATGTGCTGCAAACAGGAGCGTGAAGGCATTTTGTGTTCGAGTGTTGTGGTTTACTGTTCATGCGTGCACTCTGTGCCTATGCACCATAGCTCGATTTGGTTTACTGGCGGCCACGACGGCAGCACTGCTTTTCAGCATGCTACTCCTTCTACGTCGTAAACGGCACAGAATTGAGTTAGGCTGGATAATGATATACATACTATAATTTTGAGGGCTGGGACGCATGTCAGCATCAGACTACCTGGTGGCGTACAGCAAAGTGATCGACTCCATATTCCATAACCCAGCTGCTCTTCCACTAGGCTGCGCAACAACACGGTTTTGAATAATTTTACGCATAATTTAAAAATGTAAATCCTAGTCGTAGTGCGAAAAAAATGATGACTTATGTCTCTATACTTCGTGCTCTTTTCATTTTTGCTATGATCCAATTGCATGTGCTGGCCATTTGTCGGTCCCTTAAAGCCCTCCAACCTACCTCTGTTCCTCAGGTTCTTGGCCGAGTACAGTGAGCGGCGGGAGCTTCCCTGCCTGGACATGCTCGAAAACATGGGCGAGAGCATGTTGTTCAGCGACCGCCTAACGTTCCTCGCCAACTACCGGGAGTTTCAGCGCAAGCCTCCTGGCCAGGCAGCTGCGCGGCTTCTCACTGACCTCATCGATTCGCAGCTCGCACCTCACTTGTAAGTCGTCTTGCCTCTGGGTCACCCTCGATGATAAGTTGAACTCACAAGTTCCAAGCTTTAGAATTTTCAGTCCTTTGTCAGACAGAGCGGTGGAAGGCAACCTGACGCGTTTGGCATCACTGTTGTCATTTTGGATTGTGCGCAACAGATCCCACTGTTTGCATTGTTGAGGTGTGACATTGTTTATTCTGTGTGGTTTTACATCATTTACGATGATGCATCCTAGCCAGCTTGCACAGTTTTCTCGTGCATTGCCTTGAAACACAGTATAAGCAGTAAGCAAATAAAACAATTAATTTAAAGCAGTTATTCAATGTCTAATTTGTTCCGGTTGTGCCACAATAGCGCAATAACTGAATTTGTGGCCTTCTTGCAGTCTATGGCCTCGCCTGCTCAGGGATGCCATTCACACGCTGTCCGACTCGACCGAACTTTTGCTCGACGCGAATCAGGTGGTGCAGTTGCTGAGCTGCCTGGAAGCAGTGTCGGCAGGAAGCACAGCAACCGGAAACCCAATTGAAGTGCCAGAATCGCAACAGGTTGGGAAAGCATTTGACTGAGTTTTTTATCTTGCATGTTTTCATAAGAAGGAACAATTTTAAAAACTCTGCCTACATAAATTGCCACCTTCACGTATGGGTGTGCCTTCACAGCATGCAAGTGATACTCTCTGCAGTTTTCTTTCAAAAAGACCCCGGGTCATGTATGTACAGTACGGTTCACTGTTTAAGAGAACAATCGAATGAACACTGTCAATATTGCCGGCCCTCTAACAGCAAGTGCTAGCTAAGGAAACAGTGTTCATGCACGGCACTAGTCTGTCAGAATATGTGGAAATTATCAACCACCGGTAGTGTTATGCAAATCAAAGCCACTATGCTTCTGTAAGATAGAGAAATATAAATATGCTGTGCACGTAGGTGTTCCCTTTAACAGTGGACGCGTCTGTACTTTGTTGGGTGTGATGAGGTTCTTTCTCCGGCGTGCTTTTGATCACTCTATGCGCACTGACTCGTATTTACATCACACTCCTTTCATAATCAAATATAGAATGTTAGCGTATGACGTAAGAGTGGAAGAGGGTGTGAGTGTTTAAGGAGAAACTAAAGATAACTACTAAGTGGACGTTGATTGTTGAAATAGCAGTCTAGAAACCTTGTAGTGTTACTCTAGTGCCAAGCAAGTGCTTATTTTGAAATAAAATTGTTTTAGTGGTCCGCATCAGATTAGCCCATTTCAAATTACCTGCCTCAAGCGGAAAGTCTCGCATCATTGTTGCTGTGCATAACGTTGCCCAGCTTTACTGTGTGGCAGCTGACTCTAATTTCAGCTGAGCGAAAGTACCAGGAGCCACAGCAGCAACAACAGCCATTGAACAAATTCCTATCATGGCCTCCGAAATGGCAGACGTGCTTGGTTCAGCTGTTCCCCGCTAGATGGCACGACCTGTCCAGGCGAAAATTGAATTTTCGAACCACTCACGCCATTTACCATAGTATCGTCCAGCGGTCCTTTTTTCCATGAATCAAACAGAAACGAACAAGCAGCATTTTATTATGTCTTTTGATGCACTGAAGGCTCTTTATTTAGTGTAGCTAGTTCAATTACTAGTTATTAATTGTACGCGGTAAGTGTGATGTCATTGGGATTATTTTGCGAATGTCCTACTGCGATGTATGTGTTCTCATGCATTTACCTTAATTTCTCGATAAGTAGGGCACTGCAGTTGACAATATTGCCACGAATTAAATGACAGAGACAGTCACGAATCGACGTCTTGCTCCCACCCAGACCAGATAACAATGTTCTCTTCTTTCTCCACTTCCAAGCGATTTCACGCTACAGTTGATGGCTCATACCCATTTACCCGTGATGTTATTCCTTCTCCTCGAAAAGCATTGTCTCGATGCTGGTGATATGTGTTGAAAAAAAAAAAGAGAAAAAAAAGATGCTACTATGGAATCTAATAACTGCTTCGTAAGGCAAAAAAGATAAAAAAAAACGGGCTGGTGTTACAGAAGTACTTAATGAAGAAAGGAGTTAGGACACAAGACATAAAAAACAAACAAAAGTGACAAAAAAAATAAGTAGTCATTGCATGGTGAATCAGTCCACATCCGATTGACGACGCGAGTAATATGGTTTGAGCCTTGATACATGCAACACATCACTTTGTGAAAACCGACGGGAACGTCTTGATGTGCCCTCAGAGAGAACTTCATATGTAACATCGCTGAGTCGGCGTAGAAGTTTGTACGGGCCGAAGTAGCGCCGCAGCAACTTTTCAGAGTGACCACGCTATAGGATGGGGGTCCACACCCAAACTTCATCTGCCTGGTTGGAAGGTAATCTCTCGGTGTGTAATGTTGTAGCGGCGTGCATCGGCAGTTTGGCGAGCCTGAATACGGGGTCGGGTTAGTTGACGGGCCTCCTCGGCGTGTTGAGCGAACAAGGCAGCGTCCGCGTTGAACATGCCAAGGTTGTTGGGAAGGAGCATTGCGTCGAGCATTGTAGTGACCTCTCGACCATGCACTAAGCGAAATGGGGTGAAACCTGTACTCTCTTGGACTGCTGTATTGTAAGCAAAAGTTACGTAAGGGAGTATATCGTCCCAGTTCTTATGATCAATGGCCACATACATTGACAGCATATCTGCAATGGTCTTGTTCATCCGTTCAGTGAGTCCGTTTGTTTGGGGGTGATAACCCGAGGTTTTCCGATGTTCTGTACCACTTAGTCTCAGCACTTCTTGAAGCATCTCTGCGGTGAAAGCTGTCCCACGATCATTAATTATCACAGCTGGCGCTCCGTGGCGAAGGACGATGCTGGTGACGAAAAACTGGGCGATTTTGGTTGCGGTAGCTTTGGGTAGGGCCTTTGTTTCGCTGTAACGTGTTGAATAATCGGTGGCAACCACAATCCACCGATTTCCAGACGAAGACGTGGGAAACGATCCGAGCAAGTCGATGCCAACTTTATGGAATGGTGTTTTCGGTGTGGCGATAGGCTGTAGTAGGTCTGCTGGTCGAACAGGTGGAGTCTTACGGCGTTGGCATTCGCGGCATGTGCGGACGTACTGCTTGACTGTCTCCGCGAGGCGTGGCCAGTAGTAGGAACGGTGAATTGTTTCCAATGTGCGCGTGTAGCCAAGGTGTCCGGATGATGGTTCGTTTGATAAGCATGTAAAATATCGTCACGAAGCGAGGTCGGCACAACCACTAGGTAAGTAGCTTGGGTACGGTCGAAATTCTTCTTATAGAGGACTCCATCCCTGATGCAGAACGAGGCCAGCGAACGTGCGAAGTTTCGAGGAAGACTGCTTTTTCGGCCTTCGAGTTAGTCAATCAGCGGTCTTAGCTCCATGTCGTCGCGTTGTTGTTGAGCCAAGTCGGTTGCTGATACAGAGGAAACGAATGTACCGTCCTTTTCAACGTCCGAAGGCTCCACCGTGCTAGACGACCAGAAGGATCTTTGAGGTTGGCGTGCTAGCATAAAGAATGGTAGTCGCTAACTACCCTAATGGGCGAACCTACAAATAAGGCCGAAACTTTCTTATAGCCCAAACAACGGCTAAGCATTCTTTTTTTGTTGCAGAGTAGTTTTTCTCTGCGGATGATAGCGTTCGACTTGCGTAGGCAATCGCGCGCTCTACGCCATTTTGCCATTGGACCAATACAGCTCCAAGTCCGATGTTGCTGGCATCCATGTGTAGCTCTGTGGCAGCGTTGTCGTCAAAGTGACCGAGTACAGTTGGGGCTTGGAGATGGTTTCGTAGCGTGTCAAAGGCGTGACGCTGATCGTGACCCCAAACAAATGGTACACCATCTTTTGTAAGTTCATTTAGAGGTTCAGTGAATTTAGAAAAGCCTTTGACCAAGCATCTGTAATATGCGCACAGTCCCAAAAATCGGCGGAGATCGCGCTTGTTCGTTTGGACAGGAAATGCGGCAACAGCTTTGGTTTTCTCGGGGTTTGGGTGTATACCAGCGTGGTTGACGTGACCAAGAAACTCCAGTTCCTTGAAAGCAAAGATGCATTCCTCAGGTTTGAGAGAAAGTTCAGCTGTTAAAATCGCCTGGGGAACTGTCTGTAAGCGCTGGACGTGCTGCTCGAACGTGTTTGAGAAAACGACCACATCATCAAGATAAGCAAGACACAGTTGCATTTTAGCCTAGAAAGAACCGTGTCCATCATTTTTTGAAAAGTTGATGGCGCCGAGCATAAACCGAAGGGAAGGACCTTGAACTCAAAGAGTCCGTCAGGAGTAATGAAGGCGATCTTTTCACGGTCGCGCTCATCAACAGAAATATGCCAATAGCCGCTGCGTAGGTCCATGGAAGAAAAGTAACGAGCGTTGCAAATGTGGCCCAGCAAGTCATCTATTTGTGGTAAAGAATACAGGTCTTTTTTCGTGATCTTATTCAACTTTCGGTAGTCGATGCAAAATCGCAGGGTACCATCTTTTTTCTTTACTAGCACAACAGGGGACGCCCAGAGACTAGGCGATGGTTGGTTGACATCGTCCTTGAGCATCTGCTGGACCTGTTGGCGTATAGCGTCTTGTTCTTTTTGCGAAACTCTGTAGGCGTGTTGTCGAATAGGTCTCTCGGTAGGCTCGGTTATGATACGATGTTTGGCAAGCGGTGTTTGGTTCACTTTCGAAGTCATAGCGAAGCAGTCCCGAAACAAGTCGAGTAGCTTTAAAAGACGTTCCTGTTGTGCGGACGGTAGACCCTGGTTTAGTCGAGAGTGCTTGCGAATGTCATGGCGGTATGGTCGCATGACGAAAGGGCAGATAATGTTGAGGGACTAGGGACATCGGCAATATCCTCAAGGTATGCGATCGCAGTGTTTTTGGTAAGCTGGTGATAATCCTCGCTGAAATTCGTGACTAATAGACAAGCCTGCTTCTTGCTGGGCTGAACAATACCTCGAGCAATGAAGATTTGTTGTGCAAAAAGTAGGGACAAGTTTTCTTCCGCAATTACAGCATCGAGGACGTCTTGGTCACATTCAACGCCGATAAAGAGGCTGCTGCGGGAAGGCAGAGTAACAGATTCAGAGGATACACGTAGGGCAGCCTTGGATAAGTGGGTGTTCGCAGGCTCACGATGAAACGGGTCTTCGAACGACACCTGCAAGTCTCATAGGTCAATAATTGCGCCGTGTTCGCGAAGAAAGTCCAGTCCCAGAATGAGTGGACGGGAGCACACAAGTAATACGAGGAAAGACCCTGTGAACGTCGAAGCACGGACTCGAACACGGGCTGTGCACATTCCAGTCGGCGTGACGAGGTGGCCCCTGCCGTGCGCATAGGGGTCCTCGCCAAGGGGTAGTTGCTTTCCTCAGTTTGGATGCCAGGGCGCTGCTCATAACCAAATAATCGGCACCAGTGTCGACGACGGCAGTGACGACCTGATTATCGACGTGTACGGTGATGTCGGCAAAAACAGTCTTATGACTTTCGGAAACGACTGAAAAATCAGAACGGTCTTTGTCGGGTCTTTGCGTCGAGGGAGGCTCTTTGACAGTTCGTTGGGACGTGGCTTCACCCCTAGGAGCCGCAGTTTCTAGTTTCCCCTGCGGGGACTCGGTCACCGGCCTCTGAAAGGAGCATAAGATCACGAGAGAAAGCTAGGTGACTAGCTAAATGATTTTTCTGTCATAACTAAGTTGCCGGTGCCAAAAATACCAGGTTTGTGGCAAGCAGACTCTTGGTAAGTGAGGAAATGTGCAAAAAGAAAATGCAGGTGACGACGCCACCTTGAAGTTTCTGCACCATTCACTAGGTAATTCCACGAGAGATCGAAGATGCATGTCCCATCTAAACTTGTTTTGTCTGGGGTTTTTATATGTTATGTGGGCACATTTAAAGTCTACGAAACTGAAAGTGTCATTTCCGAAAAACACTCCCAGCGTGCCAAAAAAAAAAAAAAATGTTTGAAGGTGGCAGTGCAGGTGTCCTGTTTTTGCGCACCGCAATATTTTAGAATTTCATGGCCAGATGTAACCTGAGCTATAAATGTTGTGTCTAAACCTTTGTTTGTTGGCTTTAATATGCATTACTGCGAACTGTAATAAGCATTTCTTTATGGTGTCAACAGGGAAGAAATGTGAAAAATTTGCAATCTCGGCCTGAATAGAAAAAGGTTGCCAAATTTTGATGTGTTTTGGCATGCTTACTAGTCCACACAGAAACTTCCGAATTCTTACAATTATAGAAAAAGGGCCTTTATAACATACCTCCGAAAGATCTTTTGCCTACAGTGTGTAAAAAAAAAAAGGAAATATCAGCTAGAGGAGCAAGTGTTTCAAAGTGTCTTTTATAATATTTTCAAAAAAAAAATAAAAAGCTTTGGTTTCAACTTAAAATGACCCTTGCTGTGTGCGCTCACTTCAGTATCATCAACAGTTATTAGAGTGCATTGTGTGTAAAGTCTACATTTTCAATTATTTTGCTGCAGCAAATATTTGCCTTGAGGAAAAATGTGTTATCGGATTTTGCAGTTTGCAGCCTACAACCTCGCCCACAAGCACTAGAAGTAAGGCGGAGGCGTCTGTTCGAGATAGTAATCGTTTCTTCTTCCTGAAAAAATGCTAGGGCTTCCTCATCACAGTTCTTATAGATGTAGAGAGGCGTTTTTCTTGAGGCACTCAAATCAGTGCTAGCAGATGATGTTGGTGTCGCAGATATCCTTAGTCTATGGCAGTAGCTTCCACAGGCAGGCAACGACAAAACGGCTTCGAGAAGGAAATGTTACGCAAGGAAAATGTCTTTATCTAAAATCTTTTTGTGAACACTTGACTAATCGGTGCAGAATACCTGAATCAAGCTGCACGTGCAACGTGTAGTGAAAACTAGACCTAATGTACTCCACACTTAAAAGGAGTGCTGAAAGCTCATCGCTGTGTGCACTGGCTTGTGTTGATGCGCTGCTATGGGAAAAGTCGTGCACACTTATCTTTTGTAAAGTTTTAAAGGCCAATAGGCCTGTTTACAAGAATTAAAGCTAATATCCGCATGCGTGGTCCTCTGATAAGTGCGGCTTGGCTTACCTTCTCGCTCTGCCTGCTTGCACAATCGCTGAATTCATTCTCTCTGTCTTTGCATATTGAGAGCCTGTCATAGCTTTACGTAATCGTCTACCTTGCCGGTATTTCCCGGCCATGGGAGGCTCAATATGAGAGCCGTCTTTGAGGACTGCTCACGTGTGCAGCAATGTGTTAACAGCGAACTGTTAACAGCAAATGAAATGTCACTGCAGATTTACGGTGTTGCTACGTTACAAGTTCTTACTTTGAGAAACTGAAACATTTTAAAAATTTTATGGACTTTACATTGAAACGGAACTTTCGGAGCCCGGTAGTTTGTTCAATTGAGCTTTGACCGTAATACGCAGCCCTTGTTAGAATTTTCTTTACTTGCATCAGTTTGAACTTGTGCATCCTTTGTTTGTAGCCTTCAGCTTAAACTCAACGCAGTTGCACAGTGTAGAATTAACAAGAACAGACGAGAGAACATAGCACAGTAGCTGTGTTGTCCTCTCATATGTCCTCATTCATTTCGCTGTATGCAAATATATCAATACTAAACAACCAACTAGCCTAAGCCACCGTTCTATCAGCTTAAACTGATTTCATCATCTTGGCATATATGCTTTCCACATGCTTGAACTCTTTAAATTTGTTTTGTTGCTCACAGAACTGGACTAAGGAAGAAGAAAAGGAGCTTCGACGACTGCTTTCTCACCATCTGGTGAATGCAATCACCAAGGAAACCACCACGCTATCACCTTGAGCTTGAAGAGGATGCTTCAGCGCATTTGAAACCATTGCCAGTGTATTATAAAGTGCCAATTTATCTGAACGGACCATTACATCTTCATTTATTGCTACTACTAAAGTGAGAATCGATCTCTTATTGCTCACTTGTTGCACTTAGTCATTATGTAGGCCTTCAATAATGGAAGGCAAACTTGCATGAAAACAGTGCGATTGAGCAGTGCGAGATCTCTAATGGCATCACTTAGGACTCGGGCCTGCTCATGGTGTACTTGGGCTCCTCACCAGGCCACATGACAAATTTTAAGCACTCTAGAAGTTGTTGCTTGCCCAGTAAAGAGCATTGTATTACAAGAATTTTTAAAAGTGGTTCATTATGAGTGGAAAGAACCAATGTTACAGAGCAGTGTGGAACCATGGTGCGAGGAAGCAAACTTGAAACTTTTGCCACTTGCCCTGTCTATCCTTTGCAAGCCAAATTCCTTCCCTACCCTTTTCCATATAAGTGGTGTTCATTGAGCTGAAGGTTCAAGAGACCCAGACACATCAACATGTCATGTGCATGCAGTGTCACATGCACGTTATGTGCCTGAATGCACGAGTGGTGTTGTGTTGTTTTCCGAGGTGTACGACCCGTTTCTGCGGGATGGATCCCTCAGTGCATGCCTGTTTCGATAGGCTGGCATGGGTCATGGATCATTACCGCGGCACCATACTTGAACTACTCTCAGGAATGATTCACCGAACCCCGACAGTCTGCACTCTCCAGGCGAGAGAGACGGCATGCGTGGGTACGTAACATTGCAAATATCTGCTACTCTTACTAACTGTTAGTTGCATCATGGCTTGAGTTGTAAAGCTGCGAATGTTGCATTCAGAGCTTGTCGATCATGAAGAGGTTCGTATCCAGGTTCTTGCGTGTTGCACTGCTTTCATTAAAACCACTATACTTTTACATAAGTGAACATGTGGGCAGTGCGTGGCAAGCACTAAAATGTGTGCAGCTAAGGTACTAGAACTTGTTGCCAAAGGCAACAATGACCGCATCATGTGGCGTGCACATCTAGTGCCTAAATTACATGGTGCTCAAGGCGACGTTGTAGCTCTTTGCAGACTTTGATGTCCACGTGGTTGCAGAGCTCCACAAGTAAGAAAACTCGAACATTTATTATTGGCGTGACCGTGTCGCCTTTACCAATTGACCGAAGTGCGGATACGTGCACAATCTGCTTTGACTTCGCACATGGTTGCAGTGGAAGACACACGTGCGTAACCAATACCCAGTAAGCAGGGTGGCTGTCAAGTTTTCCCAGTGTTCTGATGTGCATTTGCTGTGCCAGTTACCACTAAAGGTTAATCTGGTTGCACAAAAACAGCGTGCCTGTGCTGGTAATTTGAACCACTTTTTGTTGCAGCGCTTGCTTGTTTGCAGGAAGTACCGTTTCGTTGTGTGTGTACCCGCCCTTTGCCAAATGGGTGTGGAAGCGACTTTCATGCGCGAGGTTCCGAGAGAGCCGTGGCCATGGAACAAATGGACGCTGCGCAGTGTAATGAATACATGTACATTTATCAACAACTTTTACGTAATGGTGACTTCTCCAGCTGAATTCATTAAATAACTGCAGTAATATGGCAAATAACCCGAAATACTGCCAATAAAACTTGCATAAAACATACCACACACGAACAGTGTAACAAGTACAATGTACGCGAATGCGGCACCGCTGATGTATATTAATTATTATGACAGCCTGTGAGACAGAGCTGTGAAAGTGTGCCCACGAACCTCCCACTGACATCTGCGCCGAACCCCAAAAAGGAAGAGTTCCTCCTCATGACCTCGCTACTGCCAGGTGGCACCAACTCTTTCTGGGCAGGAATTAACACTTTACATTACGCTCGCATTCATGGACAGAAAAGAACTGTGAGGTTTTACACATTCAGTAAAACGATTTGACCAAACTGTGCACATATGCACTTTTCAAACAGAAACTTCGGCATTGTGTGTTGCCAGTCTTGAAACATATGCGAGGGTAACAGTTGGAAATGAGGAAAACATCAGTGATCCTATCGATCAAAGGCACCTTTAATTTTCTTGAGGAACATGGGGATGACAGAAAGCTTGAAGTTGAAACACAATTATAGTCTGGTCCACTACAAAGTTGGAAGCAAATGAGTCGTAGTGCACTTACAAATATGCAAACACCAAAATTAAACATGCATTTTAAACGAGAAAAAAAAAACAAAAAAAACAATGAAGACAAAATACAGGTTATTGATTGAGATGCATCACAGCGAGAATGCGGAGAGCACTGAAAAAGTGTATATGAAAGGAGTTAGTAACATGCAATAAATACTACGCCGAGGAAACAAAAACTGCAAGAGATGAGGTACACCCTGAAGATAAGATATTGAGATCAAAAGACGCCAATCATAGCGAATCGACACTATGAAAAAACTAGCATGCACAAACCAAACTTGACGAGAACAAAGACTGTGCCACTGCTAGGGCTATGGTCACCACGTTTTCAGTTGTTTGCTTGATGACGGCGGTTGGGCTTGCTTCAACGTGGCAAGATATACATAGTCACAATATGTAATTGATAATATAATTTCAATGGTAACATAAAAAAAGTAATGTTACATACAAAAGTGATTGTCTGGAAAGAAAAAGTGCGAACTATAAGACACATACTCAATACTACACAACATTAAAAAAGAAAACGGTCGTCCAACAATTTCTGTATCGAACAATTTAGTTTAGACTGACGCTACTGTTTCACATCAGCGATCTGGACCCTAGAAATTCTGCATGTTACGATATGCCTTGTTGATGCAGTTGGGATTTCAAGTAGCACTCATGCGTGTCATTGCATGTGACCTACTTGGTAGAAGGGTTATCACACTATCGACATTTCTATGCAAGGACTGCAATGTCATCTTCATGGGTAGAAGCCCTTGGTTGAGCATATTTGAGTACTGCACTGCAACTTTTATTTGAGGTGTGCTACTCGTGCTTCTTTGTCATACTGGTCGTAGTCGTCAATCACGTATTGCTGCAGCTGTTGGGTGCTCAGCTGCAGGCTCTCTTTGTGCTGTGCAAGAAATCTCCGCACCTGTTGATCACATTACCTAGCAGCTGATGGACACAACCTGGAAAAAAAAGCAAACTTTAAAAATTTTCAGTACTTGAATCTATGAAATGCCACTGTTATGTATACACACACAACAGTAGCATCTTTTTCAGCATTAGTTAGTCTGTCTTCAGTATTACCTGATGTAAAGGATCAGACTTGCATGCCACATTATTCTAGCTTCCTCAGGCTTTTCTGTACTCTTCCCTTCTCCGTTACACTGTTGTTGGGCATGGCATCCGTCTGCATAAGCATGTGAGGGTTCGTTACACGGATTGACTTCCATCACCCCATTGCTTTATGCTTACCGCTTAGACATGCATCTGTTGACAATGTAGGATGCGATTCGTTCTCATGCCAAGCGCGGAGACCATCCCCTGTCATGTCCGATTTGTTGGCACCTATATCTGTCTGCTGCTTTTCTTGAAGCTGCATACAAAAATTTCAGTGCTGTTACTTGAGTTGCCTGAATAGCAGAGTTCCACAAGCACCACTGACATTCCAATGCACAGCCTCTCAGAAAAATGTAAAGGCCGGTCAGTTGTTTGCAATGGCCCCTTTAGTGTTTTGCAATACACTCCACTAACACTCCCACATATGCTCGATAATGATCAAATATTGGCATTTGGCAATGAACTTGCTTAGTATAATTTTGTCCTTGGGCTGTTTTCATTTAAAGGTGAACATATTCGACAGACATCTTTCTGGCTGGCTGAAAGTTCATACGAATAAAATCAACTCTCCAGCCATTTTTTCCAGTTTATAGTTTCTAATGTTAAAATTAGAAACTACAAACTGACTCGACATTTCGGGACCGATTCGGCCCCTTCTTGAGGGTTGACTGTTCGGCCAGCTTCGAAGCTAGCGAATTTTCCCGGTGCTATCCCCCTCTCCGCCGTCCTTCTTCCCACCGTTCTTGTTGCTGCTGTGTTTTTTCATTGGTTCCGTAAACCGTGCACGAATACAATCGGTGAAGTCCCAGCTGAGTGGTTAATGTTTTTGGGTGTTGTTTGAATATGCTAGGACTTTAAGAATTGCCTTTTTGTGCGGCTACCTTCTGTGTCGATAACCCTGGTGGTGTCAAAGCTGATGCGATGGTCCAGCTTTTCGTTGTGTTCTGCGAGTGTTTCATGCAGTGTTGAAGCTACACATGGCATTTCGATGTTGCCGTATCCTTTCTGGAAAGTGTTTTTGTCTCCTTAATGTAAGTGGCATGACATTCACTGCACGGAACCTCGTAGACTAGCCCGGGGAATTCTTCTTTCGGCAGTTGGTGTTTTGGTCGTGGCAAGCATCGCCGCGATTGTTGATGTAGGTTTTGCACCACCTGGATACCCTACTTCCCCGGCACCCTGGTCAGTTGCTCGTCGATTCTCAAAACGTGTGAGGCCGAGAGGCGGCATGCTTGGGCACTAGCAACATTGCTAGTGTAACCCTTTGCAGAAGAGAGCAGGTGGGGGGCACTTTCCCAGTTGTCACGCCGCAGACGTTCTCAGCGAATAAAGTTTTTTGGGTACCCATTGTCCAGGAAGTCTGTAGTGACCCCTTCTTCTTTTCTTTGCATTTCTTTAGAGCTGCAGTGCCTTGTGGACAGTCAGGAGGTTGGAACTGAAATGTAGACATCGTCTGGTGTGCGTAGGCTTTTGGTACACCGAGAAGCTAAAACGTCCTTCCACTGCTTTGACCCGTTTCACTAACATATCCAGACAAGGAAGAACGTTGCTCTTTTCATGTTCCATGGTGAATTGAATTGTCGACTCGATCGAATTTAGGTGTGCCAGGAAACTGTTGATGTTGGACTCATTCATTGTGCGAAAGGCTCGTGTTTCGATGTGCTCCATCGCCAAGTTTCCCGCAGTGGCTGAAATGGCAGCTTCCATGGCAGTTCCACTTGCATGTTTGTAGAATTCACCATCGAAAGAAAATTATGTTGCATTGAGGCAGGACTCCATCAGACTTCACAGTTTGTCCGTGCTGAGCTTCGTCCTTTCGCTGAGGATCTGATCCCTCTCCGAAGCGATTTGTGCAACTGAGACCGCGAGGGGTTATGGCACACTTGTGAGCCGAGAAACATCAAATGACATGAGGCTCTCGTCACTGCCGATTGTCACCTCCGACATATGCTAAACAAAATGGGCGGCATGTCTTACGAGTGTGTCTTTTGTCCAACCAGTGGTGACAGGGTCCTGTGTAGATGTTTGGGCAGTATGCGTCCTGACACATTACCCTGTGTATCTCGTTCTTTTGAATGTTTTGTTTTCCACTCTATTGTTGCCGAAAGCTATCCACCATTCCTCTCCCTCGCACGCATACATGTACACACTCACACATTGCCAAAAGCTATGAACCATCTCTCTCACACGCGCACACACACACCACATCAGCATGACAACGGGCACTCACTCACCAGCATTCCCTGCTGTGGTGTCATGGTAGCAGCTGGGTGCTACATTGCCAGCGTTTGCGTGCCATTCTCAGATGTTGTAGTTGTAGGATGGCAATAGTCATCCCATGTCGTCTGGGTACTGGCTGTGCACGACAGTGCCGCTCGCCTGCATCTGCATGTCTGGCACTGTAAACACAACAACGAGACCGCTAAAATTAGCCATTGCATTCAGATATCACTTCTCACTTATGGTTTGTGATGTGTCAGGAGTATTGCTGCATGGGTCAGGCACATTCTGCGAAGGCTGCAAGTAAAAAAATGGTGCATGAAGTGCACTGTTTGTCCATAATCATCACTAGCTCATTCGGACTTGGCTGCAACTTGAACACAGCGCATGAAGGTATGATTTTTAGTGCTTTTCATGCAAAGAGTCAAAGAGCTCTTTTCGCAGTAATTCCAGCATCAACATATTTGATTGCAAGCGAAAAATTATCTTGCTTGCGACTGAAAAATCGAAAATGATGCAAATAAAATGAATAATGGAGTTTCACACTCTGAGTGAGGATCGAAGCCAGGCTGTCTGCGTGGCAAGCAGGCGTTCTCCTTCACAGACACAATGTTTGTTGAAACTGCCTTGCTACGTTGTGGAAGGAATCTCCTAAAGCGTAGAATCGTGCCAGGCACCAAAAAATGTGAATTGCGCGACGAGTGGTTGTTTTAAATTGCCTGCAACACTTGTTCAAGTAGCAATGGAATGGATTAACTAAAGGAGCTTATTGCATCGCGGATTCACTGTCGCAAAAAATGTTTTGAATCCATGCAGTACGAGCGGTGTTACAAAGATTTGTCGCACGCTGCAATTGCGTTCTCTCTTCTTAACAAAAGCGCTGGAAGATATGCAGGGAGGGATTGCACGGGGTGTGGGGTCTCCAAGTGAGGCCCCATGCTCTCGGAAGACACAGACGCGGATCGGGCAAACAAACAACAACAACAAAAAAACATTTATTGAACTATTTTTACATCAACGATATTGTCAGCAGAATCAAATACATCACTAGTGATCAAGACGATAAAACAAAACCTTACACAGTATTCCATTGCACTCAATCAACATAACAAATGCAAGGTAACACGTCGCCGATGTTCGACTCTGCGCTAGGGACCCACGAGAGACGGTCTGCGGTCGTCGCATCCCGCGGGACCCCGTCCGGAGACAACCATCCACGCCAGCCACCACGCGCAAAAAAAGGACTCCCCAATCCACGTTACTCTATGTAGTACGCGATTCAAACAAACTGCGTGCACTAAACGCGTGCATTCGCCACTTACTGGCCTGCTCGGAAGGAAGAGTGTCGGCAGAGTACCTGGGCGAAGCACGGGCCTCAGAACAGTGCTCATTCCATGTCGAATGCGCGGGTCGTGAATATAATCTTCCTCTTTGAAGTGACGATCACAGACAAGCACGTGCTTCTGCGTGATCGGAACGCCAACGCACTGAAGCCAGGCAAGGCGCTGCGCTTTGTCTCTCGGCAATCTGTGACGAACGCGCCCACGCTGATCCGATTACTGAGCATGGCTGAGGCATCTGTACGGGCACGATACGGGCGGTGTCGTTAACCAATGTCGCACGCATGACCTACTACACTCCTGACCTGCCCAGAGAGCACCTCTTCCAGCGCCCACGTTCTAGTTCATACCTTCTGCCGCTAGGGCCGTCACCTACGAGCGGCGTGGCGCTAGTCAGCACCTGCTCGCTGACGTCATCTTCACTCTTTGTGGTCAAATTTTGACCAACAAAGCACTCGTAGTGCGTATTTATGATCCAAAATTTAGAATTATTCAGAAATAATAATACTAAAAGACATTCAGAATTTTTTTGCAATAAAATGCACGCTACCACGCATAGGCTGCCCTACATCGTGTAAATCTACGGGTTCCCACGTTTGTCAACCAGTGTGCTATAAATACTCAAGCGCTCTGAACACCTTGCTTAACCAGCAATGTATGGGAAGAAATAGTCACATATATGCCGCCAGTTCACTACAGAATGCAGGCATTCTTATACCAGCGCCTACAAAACAACCGTAAAGAAACAGACGAACAGGTTATAGGTAGCGCCACCAATGGTGAGCGGTTGAACGAGAGCGGGGACACGCGCTCCCATAGGAACCCCGCTATCTGAACAGGTCAGGAGTGTAGTAGGTCATGGTCGCACGAACGCTGTGATAGACGCGAGAGAATCCGTGATCGAGCGCAGGACCACGGTACACACCATAGCCTCCTCTATAACTTGTACACACTATGTACACACACACACACATACAAAAAAATACTTTCGTTTTGTTGCCAGGGTTGTCATAACTCCGCCTGCACCATGATGATGGTGATAATGTGCACCGTTAGTTTTTTCAATTGTTATTTATTTATGTATAGTAATTAAACGCAACAAATCAAAGTATATTTTAGTGCTATATTTATGCAGGTTATAAATAAATACACAATCACCTCAACGTGTCACACAAAACTAAAAAAAAACTGAAATAACACATTGTTTGTAGCTTTTATTGTAATACCTAAAGTGCTTTGTGTTGTGTTTTTTGCATTAAAAAATGCATAGCAATTGTATACTACTTTTTAAACAATTTTTATGTGTTTAAGAGTGCCTGGGCGGCTTCTATTCTTTGTGTTTTTTGCTCGACCTCTTCTATGGTGGCTAGAAGGGTGGCCATGGTGGCTAGCCACCATACCTCTTCTGTAAAAGTGTGTTTTTGTAGTTGATGAGTCGCGTGCGCGGCAGTTTGTAAGTGATGGGTTCGATCGCAAATGGTGCCATTGTCAGGATCAAGCTAGAAAATTTTATGTAAGTACAGCTACTGCCACGCTGGTATGCTTTTCAAGTGGCCTGGTACACTTGTTCTTCTCGTCAGCCCGACTATGCCCTGTTCGACCGTGTACACCGCCTTCGCTCTTGTAAACTAGTGAAAAGTTGTTACTGACATGAAAACGTTCTCGTTCTGCAGCGAACTGAGCGAGCGAATGCTGAGTTGGTGATGAGATCTCCCAGTTGGTCTCTGCTTGTTCCGATTTCTCTGTCGTGCGCCCTGAGCGCGCTTTTCGATGGCGCGTTTTTTAACTATTTCTTCTTTGCGACGCTTTCATTGGGAACAGTGAACCTTTTGCTGTGGTGCTTGCCAGGACGGCTGTAACGGCGCGTGTTGTAGTGATGTGCGCGTGATTCAAGAACGTGACAAGTATGTCGTTAGCAGTTAAGCTTTCCCAAGATTAAGGCCGCGCGTTTGTCGCGCATGTCGAAATGAGTACGACTAGTGATTGATTTGACGTTTATGGATTCGTTTATTGCCGCGTGCAGTGGTTTGATTTTGTCGTACGCAACATGTGGTCTCGTGCAAATGCGCACTCGCTTACGTCGAAGCGCTTTGTTTCACGCGGTTCTCGAGGCTACTGTATTTCAGCCACGGAGGAAGAAATGTTTCTTTCTCCGGGACTTCAGCCCCCTTCGCTTTCCCGTTGTAGGGACGCAATAATCCAGCCACTTCATATGATATGTTGTGAGGCAAAGAGCCCGCTTTCACTTTTACTTGCAAGTAAACCACGCCACTACTCTCTGATCGATTGATTGATTGATTGATTGATTGATTTGTGGGGTTTAATGTCCCAAAACCACCATATGATTATGAGAGACGCCGTAGTGGAGGGCTCCGGAAATTTCGACCACCTGGGGTTCTTTAACGTGCACCCAAATCTGAGTACACGGGGAAACTCTCTGCTCTCGCCTGTTTTAATAAGCCCTGTTTACGTTGTAACAGGGTGCACACGAGTACAAAGAACAAAACAGGATGGCGTGACGATGCTTCTAATGCAAACTTTTATTGTGTCATTGGCATTTATTAAACAGCTTTAAACAAATTAAATCTGGTACATTCAAAACTATATTTTTGTTGACTATCACCGATATTTATTAGGTAAGTTTACTGATTGCCAGTGAACTACAATTGATATCTGTAAATTTAGTGCCTATAAAAAAATACATGATGCATCAAGCAATTATTCACAGTAAACAGCACGAAAAATCAATGCATGATTGTGAGGCATCCCTACGTTAGTTTCTTTTCGCTGATTTCTCTCACTACAAATCTCACTACAAAGCAAGACAGCGACTTTGCAAAGAGGAAGGTTTGTAGCTTGAGTAATAGATTTATGTGCTATTTTTATTTTCCCGATATTACTTGTGATGAGGATTATAATACGCCGTTTCTTTAGAGAAAGATTTTCTGCCCCTTTTATGGCTTCATATAGTTGTTTCTAAGAAGAAAAAGGTGGGGGTGGACTTGCATTGCCCAAGTAAGTAACCCTTCCAATCAAAAAGTGAACATGCATTGGTGCATTGCATTTCTTAATTATGCGGAGTCAAGCCTCCTAAGAATGCAGAGTTATAGAAAAATCACTAAGGATTTAGACGGGCAAACAGAGCAAAAGTACTGCCTAGACAATTCACAAATTTTGCTACAATGTCGGTGTACAGGTCCCATTGGAGATGTGAATTGTCTCTGTGATGCTGCATGGTTTAAAATATTGATGGTGCAGTGAATTTTGAAGAATTATGTTGCCTAAGAAAGGGAGGAGCGTTCAGTAGAAATATTGGCGTGGACACGTGACATTGGATATATTTGCTTTTTATGCACAGCAAAGAGGGGACATGAAAAATTAGAATATCTGTGAAGCTGCCAGTGAGCCCAGCTGGTATGGCAGTAGATGGCACTGGCTGTCCCAAGAGGGGTATTCTCTCTTGAAGTTGCAAAGACAAACTTTCGCGGCGAAAATCGGGTGTACGCATTGAGGAACAAGAAAGGCAATGTCATAACTGATATGGATAAGATAGTTCAGGTAGTGGAACAGTTCTATAGAGAGCTGTACAGTAGCCAGAACAACCAGATCCTAACCAGATATCGTAAGAAACAGTAATATCCCAGAGGAATTCGCCATCGTACCAGTAACGACAGGGGATGTAAGGAAAGCTCTTGAAGGAATGCAAAGAGGTAAAGCTGCGGGTGAGGATAAGGTAACAACGGACCTGCTGGAAGGTGGCGGAGAAATAGTGTTAGAAAAACTAGCCACCTTATTTACGAAGTGACTCTTGATAGGAAGGGTACCAGAATTTTGGAAGAATGCCAACATCACCTTAATCCAAAAGAAAGGAGACGTCAAGGACTTGAAAAATTGCAGGCCGGTCAGCTTGCTGTTCGTTCTCTACAAACTATTTACAAAAATAATAGCTAATTGAATCAAGGCAACATTAAAGTTCAGTCAACCAAAAAGCCGAGCAGGATTTCGTACAAGATACTCCACAATAGACCATATTCATACTATGAATCGGGCAATAGAGAAACACGTAAAATAAATATCCTTCACAGATTACGAAAAGGTGTTTGACTCAGTCTAGACATCAGCAGTAATGCAGGCATTACGAAATCAGGGCGTCGAAGAACCCTACATGAACAGTGGATTCACAGCCACCATAGTTCTCTGTAAAGAAAGTGACAGAATCCCAATGAAGAAGGGTGTAAGGCAGGGAGACACGATCTCTCCAGTGCTATTCACCGCATGTTTGCAGTAGGTTTTCAGGGCACTCGATTGGGAAGAGTTAATGGAAAGTATCTTAGTAACTTGCGATTTGCTAATGACCTTGCCTTAATGAGTAACTCAGGCAACGAATTACAGCTCATGATTATTGAACTGGACACAAAAAGCAGAAGAGTAGGCCTAAAAAGTAATATGCCCAAATCTAAAATAATGTGCAACAGTCTCGGTAAAAAACAGCACTTTGCGATAGGTGGAGAAACGCTGGAAGTTATAGAGGATTATGTCTGCCTAGGACAGGTAGTAACTGTGCAGCAAAGGTATACCATCTGATGTACAAGGTATACCAACTAATCTGGCATACAAGTCGAACGAATGAATGCTTTTACAGTGTTTAAAATGACTTAAACAGTAGAAGCAACCATCTTTAAATGGGTGTCTTATTGTGTGACAAAATCTGACATTAAATCAAATGTGTTTAGATGATATAAAACACTCAGTACCCATCAATACTGTGTGCATCAATACTATGTACATCAGTGCATCAACTGGGTACAAAAGTTCAGCTTCTCCTTGAAGAGCACTGCAAGTCAAATAAGATGTGGCTTTGAGTAGTGTACCACTGTATGTCTCCTTATGAAGCAAGCTTTCTTAACAAACCGTGATTGCTTTTGCCGAGGCTGCTCCTTTGCCAAATAACTTGTGTTCTGTAGGAGAGCAGTGATGCCATCTACATCTCACGGCTGGCAGCACTTCTCGCATGGCATTAATAGGGCATGGAAAGGGGAGTAGAATTATCATGGGGGTGCAGTGGTAAGATGCCTGCAGTATTAGGTCAATGAAAATAACCCCAGACAGTAGAAATGAACCTCTATCTCACCGCCATAATGTTCCACATAAAAGACTATTTATTAAACTTCATACCTAAAAAGGGTGCTGTGCCCAAATTTCCCTTTTCCTTTTTTTCCCCTTTTTTGCTTGC
This sequence comes from Rhipicephalus annulatus, assembly GCA_013436015.1. Classification (NCBI taxonomy): domain Eukaryota; kingdom Metazoa; phylum Arthropoda; class Arachnida; order Ixodida; family Ixodidae; genus Rhipicephalus; species Rhipicephalus annulatus. The sequence goes on from WOVY01012440.1 coordinate 689,964, forward strand.
ATTTGCAGTAGTATGCTCTGTCTGGTCACAGCTATGCCATGCTGTGACCAGACTGCTTACCTGAAGGTCGCAGGATCGAATTGTGGTTACTGTGGCTGCATTTTCGATAGAGGCGAAAATGTTTGAGGCCCGTGTACTGTGCAATGTCAGTGCACGTTAAAGAAGGCCAGATGGTCAAAATTACCGGAGCTTGTGTCTCTCATAAGCGTATCATAGCTTTGACATGTTAAACCCTAGATATTATTGTAATCATACCCACAGCCTCCACAGGCAGTGTCTTATTGCCACCATGGTAACATAACAGTTGCAGCCAATAAGACAAGACCAGTTGTTGAAATGGCTCCAGCGGCACCTTATGTTCACGAATTTTTCAACGTTGCAGGACCTACACGTTCGTGGAGGTACGTCCAGGCGCAAACCTGAATGTAATTGTGGGTACGAACGGGTCTGGCAAGTCGTCCTTAGTGTGCGCCATCTGCCTCGGCCTGTGTGGCACACCACACACCGTTGGACGGGCCTCCAATGTCTCCGACTACATACGACATGGTGCAGATTATGCCGTGATTGAAATTGAACTGTGAGTAGGGCAGCACTTTTTGAGTGTGGGAAATGGTTCAGAGACTTCACCACTTGTAAGCTTAATGTGGCATAAGCAATTTGGCAGGATGGTGGTTGTATGAATTTATTTAGAAGGTACGACTATGTACAGTGCCCCTTATATTATTGAAAACAAACAAATCTCCGCCACAGTAGTGACTAATCATTGCTGTGCCTCTAGCATTAAGAAATGCTCACAAAGGTGTTGGGGTTCTCTAGTGCAGAATAACAGTGTCAGTCACTTCCTTAAAAAGAAAAGCAAAAGAAGAAAGCAATATGTTAGCAGCATAATTTAAAATGCATTGTGAGCACTGCTCAAACTGTAGCTTTCAAGGGCCAGTGAACACCCCGGAGGTACGAAAATGGCACTGAGGAGAAACACTATGTGCACTTTCGCTCTGTAGACATGCTGCCGCAAGAGTTTTGCAAATACACGCTATAGTGAAGAAGTTACAGGGATTAGAACATCAATTTTAGCTGGTTTCAAATTTTCGCCCAACCTCGTCACCCTTTTCCGCCATAGAGAGGGGAGGGTGTAGTCTGTTGTCGTAACTGCCAACTTCAGCAGCGTGACACGACGTCGGTGATTTATCATCAGCGTGCAGCCAGCAACCAAGCAGGGCTTCCCCCACACGAGCACATGTCAAGGTGGCGCAGTGAGGAAGCGTTGTGCAACTTCCTACCCCTAGTGGTAAAGTAGTGATATGCCTCTTTATCTCTGAGGCTTTCGTTCTGGCGACACCGCTTCTCCCAGTAGTCTCGAGAGAAGCGGTGTCGTTCTGGCCCAGTTCTGCGCTCAGGAAAATGCGAACTGGGCCAGAACGATTCATCACAGGGCCAAAGTGCCGTTTCGTAGGGCAAAGGACCGATCAGAATTCAGGATTCAGAATTCTTGAACGTGGCAGGTATGCTACAATGTTACAAATCTGAGAGAAACTACTTGCTTGCAGTGAGCAAGCTTGGAAGTTTTAACACATAGCATTATGATTGCCCATGCAGTGCCAGCACAACTGGGCAAAACACAATCATCGAAAGGCGTATCACGGGCAGCAAGTCCACGTGGAAAGTCAATGGCATCATGTCACCCCAGAAGTCGGTGAGTACATACATGGAAAAAAAAAAACACCTAAGAAGACAGTCTTTTCGAGGAAGATAACTTTTGACCATGTAATATTGGCAACGTTTGCCTGCTTGCTAGTAGAAGGTCTTCTTGAAGATGGGTAAACTTATACTTCACTTTTAGACATTTAGAGAGAAAGGTATACTTACCACATTAAACATGGAAAAAAGGTTATATTTTTAGTTTTAATGATTAAAGGGAGCACCGCATATCTAATACCCTTGTCACACGGGGCACCCGCGAAGACCGTTTAACTCCTTCGTCCTTACGACAACGAAGATGCGGTCCGTGTCACACGGCCACCCTTGCGCAAACGAAGGTAAACGGAGCATTTCGCAAAAGACGTTCAACGATCTCCCTTCGCAGCGAAACGAGGTACTCTCGTTTCAGCAGTATAGAGGTGAGAGAACAATTTCGAGCACTATGTGGCCATAGTGAAAGAATAATACATTTTGGCAATATTAAATGTTCTTTCGTTGTAGTACTCATTGACAACGCGTGTTTGTTTACATATATTTACATTCGCCAGAGTTCACTTACTCTCAACACCGATGCCCTACACACCGTGCCTCGCGAGTCGGACCGGCCGGCGCCAGCCGATCAACGTCATTACCAGCGAATATCGTACCACTTTCTTACGTCGTCCGCTATGTCACTCATAGCTGAAGAACACAAAATGTGCGCTCACGAGGTAAGGAAGCATGAGAAATTGCGTACCGGCATGTACACAGGCAACAAAACAACTAAAAGCACAATGTGGCCAGCGTCCCTAGCAGCATCGCTATATTTAGCATATGCGTTTTCACTTGAAATTATTTTTAATGGTTTGTTAGTTGCATACCTACTTAATATTGCTTTTTTGTAAAAAATGCATAACGAGGATTCTCAGAAATCAATAGAGATGAAATTAGAATAATTTTCCGAAAATGAAACAGCGCTAGCTGAGCCCCCTCGCGGCAGCTGTTACAACGTTGTCATTGCCGTGTGACACTACCACAACTACTACTCCGTTGAACCCCCTAGGGGAGATTTATACGTTGACGGTGTTCAACGTAGTTTGGTGGCCGTGTGACAGGGGTATAAGCCTACTATGATGGTCATTCACATTGCTGAAGCTGTAAACCTCACTAATTTTCGATGAATTTTTTGAAAGATGATGAAAATGCACAGGGTTTGCAGTAGGATGAGTGAGGGCTTGTAGATAGGTTTGGGTATGCCGAAGGTAATGCTTTAAAAATAGATGTTTTGTCTTTTGTCCAGCACTTTTGAAATGCCTATTTTTCATATGCTTTGTGTAGAGCATTTGTGTAGGCAGGGGTGAGACAGCTGCACATATTGCACATTTTTGATGCGTTTCCGTTTTCTTGCACCAAGCTGCTCCAAAAACATAAAAATCTCGAAAATTGCGTCGAAATACTCCAAAACGGGCTCGAAAGCTATACGTTTGATGCCAACCTCAGCTTCAGTGGGAAAAAAGGCCGAGTTGGCTAATAAGATACGCCCAATCACATTTTTTTTCTACCTTGCAGTTTTCTGGTGACAGAGGCTCCGATGATGCCGCCATAATCTTCTCTAAACTGTTGTAAATATACGTGACTTTGCAAAAATGTGATGTTGTGCATCGAGCATGCTGCTTCTACTAGCTGCAGGCTGTGTGTTCTGGTGCCTCTGTCGCGTTGTGAAAACCAGAGCCGAGTGGCGAGCGTAGCGGGGTTGACTCTCAGGTTCTTCGTTGAGCATAGCGTGTTCATCCGGTCACTGCGGTTTTCATGTCGATGCTGCTGCATTCCGTCACCCATGCGTGCGTGTTTGTTTGCCGTGAACAAGTAACTGAGGGTGTCTATCAACCTGGGAAACCTGGAAAAGTCAGGGAATTCGCACCCTTCTGGAAAAATCATGAAAAAGTCGGGGAATTTCTGAAAAACCTGGCCAGGTCACGGAAACTGAAAGCAGTTCTGTGCGACCGTCACAAAAATAAGCGTTACCATTGATGAAAGCTTAAAAAGTCGCTCTTTCGACTGCAACTACAGTGAGCTGCTAATTGATTGATTGATATGGAGGGGTTTAATGTTCCAAAACTACCATATAGTTACAAGAGACACCTTAGTGGAGGGCTCTAGAAATTTCGACCCCCTGGGGTTCTTTAACGTGCACCCAAATCTGAGCAAACAAGCCTACAGTATTTTCGCCTCCATCGAAAATGCAGCCGCCACAGCCGGGATTCGATCCCGCGACCTGCGGGTCAGCAGCCGAGTACCTTAGCCACTAGACCACCGCGGCAGAGCACAGTGAGCTGCTAGAAGGCATGTGAAAAAAAAAGACAATGCATAACTGTTGCTTTTTAGTGTAAACAAATAAGGATACACCGACCCATAGAACACATAGTTTACTTGCATTTCAGCACCCAATAAGGGAGAAGGCCTTGTTCACAATAAAAGCCATAAGGCACAGTGTACTTGAGTGTGACTAAATATGTGGCATAAGTAGCGAGAGTACATTGTCAGAAGCGTCCCATCACTCCTCTTCAACGTATGTCCAGTTGTCTGTATCTGGATTCCAGGTGCAGGCATGATGCAAGCTTCTTTGAAGAGCGGAGCATATTATAGTCGCACCTACTCGCAAATCCGGCATTGGCGGTGGTGTCTATACCCCTACTGCGCATGCTCGCGTCGTGTTCCAACTGTAAATCCAATTATTTTCAAGCGTCACGTCTACAAAGAGTACGTAAATCAAGGTAGTGTGTCAACATTCGTGATTGATCTGTGGAATGAATGAAGCTGCTGCACCTTGACAGATTCCTTCTTGCCACCACATATTCAAACGTCGGCACTTTGAACGCTGTCCCCAGATTTCGTTGCAGCCGTCCGAGGACTTTCGTTGCACTTCATGTGTCAGAGCCCAACGACAATCATGCATGTGCTCATCGGAGAAAGAAAGAAAAATGGGAAAAAATTTGCAGTGCGGCTCTGTTCTTGCAACACTGTCATTGCTCGTTGTCAAGGCAAGGTACACAGAATACGCGAGTAGTAGTTATTCATTTTTTAAAGTATATTTTAGAGGTGCACAAATTAGACGGGGACCTAAATCAATAGTAAATACAGCAATCCTGGTCGAGTGAGATCAAATCCAATCTACATCCTAAATAGTCGAGTCAGCAAATAAAGCAGTTCAGGGTGATCTAATTCAATCCAGTCCACATCCTAAGTGGCGTGGGCTACAGCCATTATAGTAAACTAGATTATACTCCAGTGGCAGAACCGGCCAGGCTCCCGTGTCCTCATTTTACATGGATGCTCTGACATTGCAGCACTTCTACGTTTCCTAGCAGCTTTGACTGTGATGACAGACTATTGCAGGCTCTTTCAAACTTTCATCTGCGGTTACCTTTAACTTGTGTGTTTGCTTCCTGGTTCTTCCGAACATCAAACAGCTCACTTGCTCACCGCCTTGCCCAGGGGTTTTATTTTGGCCAGACATACATATTTTTTCACATATACCGCAGGCGTTCAGAACATTCTGAGTGCATCTGGTAAATATGTTCTGTTGTGTTAAATATGTTGTGGTAAATATCTACCCGCTACCACGAATAGACGATGCTCTTGACTGTTTACAAGGCGCCGAGTACTTTACATCCTTGGATCTGCGTTCTGGGTATTGGCAGGTGCCAATGGCTGAATGTGATCGCCCTAAAACAGCCTTTGTAATGCCGGATGGCCTATATGAGTTCAAAGTTATGCCATTTGGGCTCTGCAATGCGCCTGCGACGTTTGAGCGCATGATAGATACCATATTGCGTGCCCACAAGTGGAAAACTTGCTTGTGTTACCTAGATGACATCGTAGTCTTTTCAGCTAATTTCCAGCCAAATGGTTTCACTGAGTGGTTCAATGGCGACATGCTGAGGATGTACACCTCCTCCGACCACACTAACTGGGACGCTGTATTGCCTTTTGTTACCTTCGCTTATAACACTGCGACGCAAGCGACTACCGGTTTTTCCCCGTTCTTTCTATTGTACGGCCGCGAACCTTCCCAGCCACTCGACACTATACTCCCGTACCGCCCTGATGCATCTGAGTGCTCCCCGCTTTCGGAAGTCGCCAGATACGCTGAAGACTGCCGTCAGTTGGCTCGGTCTCTGACAAGTGAGGCTCAAGGTCTACAAAAGACTCGACTTAACGACGCTCACCACATAGCTCCTACGTTTTGTGCTGGCTCCCTTGTGTGGCTTTGGGTGCCCCCGCACGTTCCTGGCCTGTCTTCTAAACTTCTGGCCCGGTACCATGGTCCGTACCGTGTCATTGACGCGACCTCCCCGGTGAATTACATCATCGAGCCATTAATACAATCACCAGATTTGCGCCGTCGAGGACGCGAGACCGTACACGTCGGCCGTCTCATGCCCTACTACGACCCCCTCATTGTGCCTACATCCTGAATCGCCAGGATGGCTGCCCTTCACCCCGGGGGTATTGTAGTGGAGCATACGCACCAACGCGTATGCGCCTTTGGAAGATAACGAAAAGCCCGGTGCTCTGCTTGCGCGAGAGTTTGTGCCGCCTTTGCCAGGTTTGCCGTACGCCCATTTTTCGTCGCGACCTCGTTGCGACTTCTCTGCTCGAATAAACGTCATCACAACTTATTTTATATGGAGCGCCTGATTTTTTTACCACTCGAAGGTTTGTTTCTAGTACACATAGTTTTCTAAGTAGACGGGGCTAATTCGGCCGTAATCGTGGACCTATACGCGCTTGATGATGGAAACATGGTCCTTGCTTGTTTTGCGTTTTTCTTCACTGAAATCTCTTTGTCAGTTTGTTGCTACCAAGTGCCGAGTACTTCTCGCTGTGCAAGGAGGAAGAGCAGGGAGCAGCTGCTAGCCAACTAAACAGGTTCTTACTGCTGATGTAGCTGGTGACCTCATGCTGGGGATAGGGGAAGATCTGGAGAGAAGCACAGTTTTCTTGTAGTGCATTTGTGGCTCGTAGTGTTTCTACATTTTTCAACATTTATTGTGATGGCATTCTGAATTTTATGCATATGTTTACTTGAAGTATAACAAAAAACAAATATCGAACATGGTTTAGGGGATTTTTTCATTGCCTGTGCGGCCTGACTTATTTGCATTTTGCTGTGCAGGTTGAACACTTAGTGGCAAAGCTGAACATACAGGTTAGCAACCTGTGCCAGTTTCTGCCACAGGACCGAGTGGCTGACTTTGTGCGGATGTCCCGCCAAGAGCTCCTGGAAGGTACTGAGCGTGCTGTGGGCAGCTCTGAGCTGTTTGACCTTCACCAGCGACTCAAAGAGCTCCAGGTACAATGCGAAAACCCTTTGGCTTCCCATTCACATGGAGTGAGTTTGAGGCAAGCTTCAAAAGTCACCAGAAGACTTGTACTAATCAACCGCAGAGTGGCATTGAATACCACCAGTACGCGACCTTAACTCAAGTTTGGCCAACAATCAATTGTGCTCTTTTGGCTGTCGCACCTCTTTTTTTTGGTTCTGCTCTCATCCAGTAGTTACTACAACTACCACAGGCATCCATGACCGCTTCAAAAGTCACCAGAAGACGTGTACTAATCAACCGCAGAGTGGCATTGAATACCACCAGTACGCGACCTTAACTCAAGTTTGGCCAACAATCAATTGTGCTCTTTTGGCTGTCGCACCTCTTTTTTTTGGTTCTGCTCTCATCCAGTAGTTACTACAACTACCACAGGCATCCATGACCGCAACTGCATGTTCAGTCATTATGCTGCTTACAGAACCTTTATAAGGCCAGTTCTTGAGTAAGGTCGGTGGTATGGAGCCCTCATCAATATTACTTAAAGAAACAAGTAAAAAAAATTCAGAGGTACATGGTGCGATTTACATGCTCCCGGTATCGAAGGACAGAATCAGTTATAGAAATGTTCCATTCTTCTGGCCTGCATTTGTTAGTAGCGCGCAGGCAGAAAAATCGTCTGAAACTATTATTTCAATTTCTAAATGGCCAACTAAATATTAGCAAAGAAGTCTTACTGCTGCCAGGTAAACAGAGCTTAAAAAGCAACCACAACAGAGCCATTCAAGCGTACAGGACTCATACGGATAGATTCAAATACTCGTTTTTTCTTAACACAATTGAAATGTAGAATGAATTGCCGGTGAGTGTTGTTGAACAAAACAATTTGTCGAAATTGGAACGAGCCTTGGATGACTATTTGTACAAGTGTAGTCTGTAGCGTTCGATCTTGATCTAACCTGTATTTGTGTATGTGCTAATGATGTTCATTTTTACTTGATTGTTTTGTTATATTACCCTCTCTATAAGTACTCTCGCAAGAAAGTTGACAGTATTGCCAAATTAATAGATAAATGATTCACTCATTAATCATTGACTTTAGCTGTTGTGATGCAGATCTATCACTAAGTGTCAACATGGATGCACTTATGAAAAATGGTGCTTTAGCTTTAAAAACCCAACAGATTTAGTATATGCGCTCTTATATCAGTGTACTCTGTAAGGAGACGTTTTACTTTCGTGTTATACTGATTCCTATGACGGAGGAATCAACAGTATCTTTTTTTAATTGAAACAATGCCTCGGCAAATGCCATTCTCTTTAGTTCAAAGGAGGTGGAAACAACTTTGAATAGTTGCAGGATTTGACTTTCAGCAGAATGCTAGTGATAGCGTATAAAATATGTGATGCTTTATGATTTACTATACTTGGACCATAGAAGCCTGTATAGCAAGCTTCAAAACTTAAAAAATGATGAATCGATGTGAGGGTAATATGTTCATTTAACCTTGAAGGGAGGCTCCCTCTCACGACTCCCTTTCGATCATGCCAGCCGTGCATCTCCTGCTCAACTGTGTTGGAATAAGTAGAACCTCGTTGATATGTTTCCAAAAGAAGGGGGCGGGGGATAAAAAATAACGTAAAATGTACTATTCGGGAAAACGTTTGGTCCGAATCCAGTAGGAATTGAGGCTGACTAGCTAATATGGAGGTGCATAGGCAAAGAACATTTACTTCTCCAAAAACATAGCACGGTTCTTTCATTTTCGAACTTCTGGCAGCCAGAGGTTAGCCAGCTAGTTCCGGCCCTGACAGCAAGCATCGTGGTCACATGTGTCAAAAGTAGCAAGTGGGAACGTATCAACAAGTTTCTGCTGCTGTTGCCAAACATATTGTCGAAACGTCTGTGTTCATTTAATTGTTTGCGAATTCTGTTCCCTGCAGTGTCCACTAGTAGAGCGGGGGTGTTTGTGCAGTCAATGGTGGGGGAGATTTCTCGAAGCATGCTCTGCCCTTTGTGTAATGCAGCAAAAGCGGGGCACCCTGGAGGCTTCGCTGCAGGGCCTGAAAACGCGGCTGGAGCAAGAGCACCAGAAGGTGTCGCACCTGGACGCTGAGGTGAAGAAGATCCAGGAGCACAAGGAAGTGCAGAATCGCATCGAGCGCCTGCGCCAGAAATTGGCCTGGATGGTAGGCTCCCCGACTGATTTCTCCTTTCTGTCTTTGTCTCTTCAGAGGGATGCTGAGAAGAAAAAAAAAATATTTTCCTTTTATGTAATAGTAAATTACTCTTTCACAAATCCAAAATTGCCAGGCTTGCCACAACAGCACGCTTGGCAAGCGAGAAAATGCACAAATGCTTGTGACGATGCCACATTCCAATTCCGACACTGAACGATGTGACATGGGATATTTTGAGAGCGTCTGCTAGGGCCTATGCATAGAGTTCCTTAAAAGTAACTAAAGGGGACTCTGGCGCTGCGATCGTTCAGCGACCATGGGAACAATGGGTAGTACACGGATTTGCCTAGTCTTCGTACCTGCGGGAGGTGAACCGCACTTGTGGCTTTGTTAATTACTGTGTTTTGGTTTTGTTTCGAAGGAAAGAACAAGCACGTTTGAACTTCGTGACCCTATTTGAAAGGGTAAGCCTAAAAAAGTAAGGTGTTGAAGCGCAACTGCTGAACATTCGCCGATTTTTATTTCGTGACAGAACAGCTGCAAGCCACACGAACACAGAAGAAGCCAGAATTATGAAGATTAGACAAATCTGTGTACTACCCACCATTTGCGATGCACTGCAGCTTCCATAGACACCAGCGCCAGAGTTCCCTCTAGTGGATATATAGGAAACTCTGTGGGTCTATGTACAATGAAACCTCGTTAAACCGTAGTTGGCCCGAGCTCGGAAAAGGTACGTACTAAACGGTAGTACTGCTTAACCGAAATAGCGTCAGGTCGCTCACTTACCTGTCAAAAAAAGAAACCTTCAGGAAGTGCGATGAAAGAACAAAAAACGTGCAGTAATTTATTAACTTCGCGTGACAAACTCTGTAATCTTCATTTGACGATGCGGCGGCCTAGCAGCAACGACAGCGGCCTCAAACTCACTTATGCTGTGAGCCAGCTTTTCCGCTAGCCCCCTCTTCTCGGCAAATACAGTAGAATCTCGATGATACGAATCTCACGGGGTCACCAAAAATACTTGTATTAGCCGAAATTCGTATCATCGAAACAAATAAAGCTAGCCAAGTTAACAAAGAGTCAGACGTGAACTCATCCAGGCACAAGTACGTAAAAAGCATTTATTTCTTGATGAAGAAGTCTCTGATCTCCTTTTGCCTCTTTTTCTTCGCCAGGTCACCTAGCAGACTTTGTTCGAAAGCATAAAAACGCGTGCACGTGTCGTCGCTGACTTCATCCGCGGCCACAGCGCGCCTCAGAACGCCTAGCCCGTGCAGCATTCAGCCGCCGGTGGTGGTCCTTCGCCGTCGCCCACGTCTATGTCGTCGCCATCATCACTGGAATCGGCAGCCTCGCACGTGGCCTCCTCAACAATATCTTCGACCGTGCGTGCACCTCAGGTGGAGAGATTGTCATCTGCCGTGCAAAAATCATCAGATGTGCACTCGACGTTGAGCTGTTCCCATTCCTCAATTGTAGGATCTTCCGGCTCGGGGGGCACCTCTTCTGGACTCCCGAAGAAGCCGCATTTGCCGAAGCAGTTCGCTATGGTAGTCGGAGTTACCCGACATACAGACGCTGATTGCCTTTCTCGCGCCCCATTAGAAGACGCAAATGCTGAAGATGATGACGATATGGCATTTGTCGGTGTAGTCAACACGTCTACAATCGCACAGCAGCAACCTGACGATTCTGAGTTGCAACCCCTTATTGATTTCTTAGAGGGACGCACATCTGCTATGCCAAAGCTCTTCGCAAGAGGGGTAGCATCATTTTGTTTGTGCAACGAGGTCCTTTATAAGGCGAACTTTTCTCCGAGCGGCAACACCTACTTACTTGTCGTCCCAACACCACTCGGGAAAGAAGTACTAGAGGCGTGCCATGACGAACCAACATCCGGTCATTTAGGCCACACACGAACGCTATGCCGAGTGAGACAGAAGTATTACTGGCCGAAACTGACGGCAACCGTTCAACAGCACATTCGTACTTGTCTTGAGTGCCAACGTAGGAAAGTGCCAGCCGTCAAACCAGCAGGGCTTCTCCATCCAATTGATGTACCGAAAACTCCATTCGCTCAAGTCGGAATGGATCTTCTAGGACCATTTCCAACTTTGGCTGCTGGTCGCAAATGGATAATTGTAGCCACAGACTATCTTACTCGCTACGCCGAAACCAAGGCTTTGGAGCGGGGCACAGCAAGTGAAGCAGCCCAGTTTTTCATTGAGAATATAGTCCTGAGGCACGGCGCTCCATCTGTAGTAATAACTGACAGAGGAAAAGCGTTCACAGCCGAGCTATTACGCACAGTTTTAAATCTAAGTGGAACATCTCACCGGCGCACAACGGCATACCATCCACAAACAAATGGTCTGACGGAACAGATGAACAAAACACTTGCGGATATGCTTTGCATGTACGTCGATGTGGAACATAAAAACTGGGACGAGATACTGCCTTACGTCACTTTCGCTTACAATACGGCACAGCAAGAGACAACACGCATGGCACCATTTCGTCTTCTCTATGGCCGTGACGTCACAACCATGCTCGATGCTATGTTGCCGCATGAAAGTGGTGGCGTTGACACCAGTGCAGACTACATAACTCAGCTTGCTGAAGAAGCCCGCCAACTTGCCCGTGTACGTATTCGTTGCCACCAGGAGTATGACACAAGGCGCTATAATCTTCGTCACCGACCTGTCTCCTATGAACCAGGACAGAAAGTTTGGATATGGACTCCAGTTCGCCGTCGTGGCCTCTCGGAGAAACTCTTGAGACGGTACTTTGGACCGTATAAAGTCCTCTGTCGTCTCAGTGATGTTAACTATGAGGTGATTCCCGAAAGTCCCCATTGTTAAAGATGTCAAAGACATGCACCAGAAGTTGTGCACGTGGTTCGGATGAAACCTTATTTGTCCGAATGAACCCGTGGTCTGCCAGTGACTACAAACCCTTCCGCCATGATGATGAAGCATCGGGACGATGCCTTCTTGAGACGGAGGCTAATGTCACGGTTATTAGCCGTAAACACAAAAGGACGAAGAAGCCAGCATCACGAGCGGCAGTCTCTGGCGTTTTTTCAAGGAAGACGACGTTGCGCGTCTGCTCTTGCGCTTTGTTTTTGTGTGTGAATAGAACCTTGCTTTTAACGTCGAAAGGAAGCCTTGTGGCCTGTTCTTTGCACATTGCGACAATATCGTCAGCCGAATTATTATAACTAGAGGCCAGATTTTTAGGCGCTAAAAAGTGTTTTAGGCACCAAAGGCAGGCAAGTAAAACATCATTCTAGGCCCTCAAAATCATAGTTATAGGCACAATAAATTTCTACAAAAATTGAAATACACTCATGCCTCGTTATAATGTTATGGGATATAATGAAATAATGGATATAAGGAAGTAAATAAAATTCTACTTGAAAACTTCATTGAGAACTATGCATTTTAAACCTCGTTGTAATGAAGTAAAATTTACTGGTAAATGGATATAACAAACTAAATTAGTCTATCAAATAGTCTTTAAAAAAAAGTAGTGTGTTAAGTATATCGTTTTCTGCGGAGTTTGACACTCGTTCGGCGCGGCTCTTTCAGAACTCCCGTGCCGACCTTACAGTCACGCCCCGCGCGGCCAAGAGAACCGTCTTTCTCACACAGCCAGCGGAGACGATTGAGGATGCGCTCAGCGGGTCACATGACCGAGAAGTGGCACCGTGGTGCGAAGTGATTTCCCTCTCAAGGCGGCAACGACTGCGTCTCCGCTGCTACCATCGCTGCTACCCTCTGCACCGAGAAAGGAGAACTCTCTGCGACAGCTTTTTTTTTTTTCTCTCTCTCCGCGTGCGGCCTTGAAAGAAGGGTCTTTACGTGCAGAGACGGAAAAAGGGAGAAGCGTGGAACAGGCGCGTCGCAGATCGGCATTTGAGAAAGAGCAAACAATCCGCCACAGTCTTTTCTTTCCTTTTCTTCTTTTCCTTCTTCCCGCGCAGCGTTGAGAGGTGCCGTCGTGGGATTGGGCATGGTGCTGAGAGCATTTTCGGAGTGCGGTATGTTCGAATTAACCATCGCAAATGCTTACGCATTTAATTACAGGGCGTTTTTGCTCATTGGAATCAACTTCGTTATAACGAGGTTTGAGTGTATCCCAAAACAACGCTGGTGACTTGTATCTACGGCAAGAAGTAAAAAAATGATATTTAAGATACGCCGCCCGGCCGTTCACCGCGATTGCCCTGCGAGTGGCCGTGGAGTCATCAATACGTCTAAATGCTACGAGTATTTTGAAAGCACGCGGGCTGTGGGCACACACCAATAATATTCTAGGTGTGAAAAAAATGGCAGCTTACCGCGACAGTTATGAATAAAGACCACTCTAGGCGCGAAAAAAGAATGTTTTAGGGGCTTATAATAAGCCCTAGAAACTGCTATTTAGACATAAATAGGCTGTTAAAAACTATCGTTAGGCATATATAGGCACAATTCATAATTGCTTCAGTAGCGTGCACAGGACAAATATTCAACTTCTAACAAACACAGCAGGCAAATTCTGTGCTTTAGGAAAGCTAAATTTATATTTCTCATGAAAAGGAATAGCAAGAAGCACAATCATTTGAACAGATTTAGGTGAAAGCTCAGGTAATTTGACATTGTGGGAAGGGCTATGAAAACAGTGACAAACCAGCGTCATCTCAAGGTTTTTGGCCTTGAATTGTGCTTGCTTCTATTCAGTATTTGCTTTTATGCGAAAAAGAATGCTCCATGTCCACTGAAGTTAGTGAAGTGGATTTGTGGCCTAGCGCTTTCAATGCTCTAATTGCGTCTAGAATATTTGAATCAGCACCACTCGAAACCTTAGACACTTGCTTTAGCACGGCAACCTTATCAGTCGCGGGTCTATTGGGGACGATGCGAACCTTTCCTGCACGGCCGAAAAAAAAGGGGGGGCATTCTTAAGCTTTTCCTTTAAGCGTTGAACGCGATAGCACTCCTGTCCCTGATGCATACTTCCACTACTTAGTGCATACTTTTATTGCTTGATGTTACTAGATAAGTTTAAATTGTGGATTACTATACAGTATAATCGATAAAGTTGAAAGTGGCTTGTGTCAGGGAAGCTTTCACATATGGCTGCATTCTGTGTGATAGGTGCATGCGAGTTCACAGATGTGGATACAAAAGTAACAAAATGAATCTGTGTGCCAGTGGAATGACCACAAAATACATGTTATTCGTGCAGATTCAGGGGTTATTTAAATAAATTGGCAGTTGCGTAACCAATTGGAAGCTTTATGCCTCTGCACGCTTCAGAGTGTACATCAAACTAAAAATATTGTTGACCTTTCCAATTTCTTCTCCCCGGTTTCTCACATGGGCCGTTTCTCAATTGAAGTAGTAGTGCTGTGATCCTCTGGTCCATTGCCTGAGAAGGTCATTTAACGGATTCTCTTTATTCCACATTGCGCGGCAGACTTCCGATAGCTGCCGTTATGAAAAACATAAATTACAACAAAACTTATGTATAGGCTGTAGTCGGCAGCGCTAGGCTAGCTTAGTTTTGGCTGATTAGCGTACGTTCTAGATACACTGGACTCTAGCCTCCCAAACGCAACCGCAGAGCTGCACTACTCTCAGACCTAGTGATGGAGATCTTCAAAGAGCGGTGGATACACTAGCGTTAGCCTCTCCTCGCTTCGCTACAGTACACTCTAGGCATGCTCACACAACCATGCTGCACTACTCTCGAACCAACCGACGAAAATCTATTAGGGGGGGCCTACTAGCGCTATAGGTGCTAGCCTCGCCTTTTCTCGCTGGGGTACAAGCCTCACTCACGTAAAAACGCGTTTAAAGTGCGATGTTATCAGAGCTTTGGCAAATGTCACATGCGTTTGAGCGCACTGGCCGAGTCTAGAAATATGTTGGCTGTGGCAGTGCGTCGATTTATGATCTGTTCTCGCCGATATAACACAGTGTATGCATGCGTTGACCCTACGCCGAACCATAATCGCACCTTACTAGTATATAAAAACATCAACGAAAAAAGAAACTCGCGTGCTATGCACGTGTTGTCATTAATATGTTCACACCAAGTGCTTCTTGTTTTCCTCCATATGAAGAGCTCATTTAAGCAAAACGCTTACTCGACGAATGTGAAAAGGCATTTTTAGGCACTGAAAAGCTCATATAGGCACAATGAATACGTAATTAAAATGTTTCCCATCCCCTAGGTCGTGTTTATATGTGAATAGGCTCGAAACGGACTCCAGGAAAAAAAATAGGCATTTTGCCTAAAGTTCTGGTCTTTAGTTATGAAGTAAGCACCTTGCATTACGCACACCAAACGCACGCATTTAGCCATTGGCACTGACAACAGGCAGCAACGCCCTCGCTGACATGAGAAACGTGACCACTTTCGGGCATCTTTTCCCATTTATTTATGGTAACATCACAGTAGAATGTCTCCCTATTATATCTTTAAATCCCGCTCTGAGCACCATAACGTGCCGGCCACAGACGCTTGTGCCACCATAACTATCAAAACAATGAGGCGCTGCTGTCTGCTAAGTCTCTCAACGTTGCGCGCCCACCACACCATAAGTGGCGCTGTGCGCGGCTTTCAAGGCTATAGGTCCCAATCGGAGCGTACAGAAAACTTGTCAAATTGGAGTACACTCACATCTCATTATAACAAATTTGAATCTTACACAGAAATAAGCTTGTTATTTCTGAAAAATTATTATTCAGTAAAGCCTCATTATTTCGAACTCGGTTATATTGAAATTCTACTTAATTCGAAATATTTCTGTGCTCCTGTATTTTGCAATGTAACTCTTAAGGGATAATTTGAAGTGGCGGTCAGCACCAGTCCGGTTAAGGGGAGATGCGGGTCGAAAAATCGCGTTTTTTGCGAAAATTTCCACTTTTGAGATATTGCTTCTAAAATCACTTTTGATCATTCAACTATCATTTCCCCAAAGGTCATAGCTGAATTCAAACAAGAAAGTGGTAAAAAGTCGATCTGCGCTGGTGAAGGTAGCTGCCGAAGTCGCCAATTCACGCATCCGACGACTATTTTTGAAAATCCGCCACTCGGCAACACGATGACGTCCGCCATCGGGGTTTGTTCGGTGGTGTAGATCAAGGCTCCTTCTAGTGTACAGGCATCCCCCTAGTTTCGTATTTTAGTGAGGAATTTCACAAAACAGTCGTTTCCAAGTCGGTTTACAGCCAAGCTGCAGCCGCTTCGCGCATCTCTACCGGTCACATGGTACGCTACCGAGGCCGCCATTGGCTACATCTGATCGGCCTCGCTCGCTGAGCGCTTGCGACGATCGGCACTTGTCGTGCGTTTTTATGTTTTTCCGAGTTCACCATGGATAACTCGAAGAAGCGAGACTTCCGAGCACGAAAGTTTGCAAGCAAGAACAAGTACCAAGGGCGTCGACGTAAACCGAAGCGCAAAGCAGCGGTAGAAGAATGCGAGCCGCGGGCCACTAGGCCTAATCAAGGCAGCAGGGATACGGCGGCTTGCGGGAACTTTGGCGAAATCGACGCCGCGATCAAGTTCATCAGCGCATCAGAAAAAAAGATTGAACACTTCGAAAGCGAAAGAACGAAGAGTGTTTGTGGCTCTGTGAGCGGAGTATTTTGTGAGATCGGCGCACTGACATCGATGGTAAGCCGTGCTGTTTGTCCAACATGCCACACCGCTGGACTCGTCGTTCGCGACACCGCAAGTAAACGTAAGGGCCTCTCTTCGTTCCTCGAGCTGCACTGTGATAACAGTGAGTGTCCTGAGTCAGTGGTTTCTGCCGCGCATAGTTCGCGGCGTGTTCTGCCGGAAAGACAGCCCACCGATGCCGGTGATGACTGGAGCTACCGAAGCGGCAGCTCGCGCGACAGCTTCGCTGTCAATGTGAAGGTAGTTGTGGCTGCGCGTGCAATAGGCATTGGGCATGAACAGCTGTCGCGTTTTTGCGCTATTCTTGGACTGCCAATACCTATGCATCATAAGACTTTTATTGCAATCGGCAAAAAAGTTCATGCTGCAGCTACCAAAGCTGTGCAAGAAAACCTGGCGAAAGCGCGGATGATTACTAAAGAGAAAGTGGATGGGGCTGATGTTGCTGTCATGTATGATGGCACATGGCAAAAAAGAGGGCACAAGAGCCACAATGGCATCGGCACTGCTGTGTCTGTGGACACTGGTTTGTGCCTAGATTTTCAAGTGCTATCGAATTACTGCCTTGCCTGTAGCCGGCACCAGGACTTGGGTGATGAGGAAGAAATATGGCAAGCATTCCACACACCTGTCTGCGAAAAAAATACAGAGTGCTCCTCTCATGCCATGGAGACTGAGGCAGCTTTGCGCATATGGGGCAGGACATCCTCATACACAACACCATTGCGCTTCACCAAGTTCCTCAGTGATGGGGACAGCAAAGCTTATACCGCTGTCGCTGAGGCCAAGGTATATGGTGAAGCTGTTGTGGACAAGGAGGAGTGCACAAACCATGTGGCCAAGCGTCTAGGCACTGCACTTCGAAAACTGCCAACACGACTTCCACGAGGGGAAAAGCTGACAGATGGCACAATTCAGAAGCTGCAGAACTATCACCGTATTGCAGTCACAAACAACAGAGGTGATATTCTGAAAATGCATCGTGCCATCTGGGCCTCATTTTTCCATTCATCATCGAGCAACACAGCAGGCAGCCACCGATACTGTCCAGAAGGGGCGACTTCCTGGTGCAAGCATAGGCGAGCCGAAGCGCTTGGGGAGGCCCCACCCGACCACACACCAATCTTGACCAAGGCTCAAGGATTGGCTGTGCTTCCCATTTACAAGCGGCTCACAGATGAAAAGTTGCTGGTGCGTTGTATCCAAGGGAAGACCCAAAACGTTGCAGAATCTTTGAACAGCAAAATCTGGTTGTTGTGTCCGAAGACTAAGTTTGCCTCCCGGACAACAGAGGAAACTACAGCTGCTATGGCCGTGTTGTGGTTCAATAAAGGACATTCAAGCTTTGAACACGTGCTAGAGGAGCTTGGTGTAGTCCCACCAGATCAACTGATCACCCTGGGCCAATCCCGCGACCAGAGGAGAATTGAAAGAATGTCTGCGTGTGAAACAGCCGAGGCAAGGGCCCATCGGCGGAACGTGGCAAAGAAAGCGCGCCTTGATGACTCCCTTCTCAAGCGGCGAGAAGGATCCACATATGGAGCAGGACAATTTTAGGTGCTCTAGCTGTGTCCCTTCTATGATATCACCAAGTTTTGTGCAAATCGCACTGTGTAATCATGAGTAAACATATTTACAACTTTCAAATGCATTTTTCTCGATCTCCATTTTGAGGTAATTCTCTCATCTTGTGCACAATCTTATTTAGGCATAAAATAGTCCTATCTTGATGAAATTTTGCACAGAGCTTAATCAGTCACTCTAGAATACAAGTATCTACTTTAGATTGCATTATACATCACAGATTTTTTGTTACACAACTTGATACACTGATAGAGAGATGTAAAATATGCATTTAGTACTTTTAATTTTTTTTTTAAATGTAGCAAATAAATTTTCTGTTTGAGGTACTTTTCTGTATTGTACTGCTCAAGTGCAGCAGAATGAGCCATTTTGCAATTCTGTGTGAAAATTTTTAGTAAGCTTTATTATGTGCACAAAAAACACTATATTTTGATATCAAAGTTGTAGTAACTCCGGAACTACTATAGCTATCAAAAAAATAATTGCAGCTATGAAATCAGCACTGTAAGCTTTACTAACACCTAAAATTTCAAGGAGCTGGGTTATGAAATAAAAAAAAAAACCTTTTTCGAGTAGCATCTCCCCTTAATTCGAAAACTTTGGGTGTCATGTGCCAATTCCCGATCCAAACTTCACCTCAAATCCGCAGAAACCTTGGCCCTTAAGAGCCACAAGGCAATGCAAAGCAGCGATACTAGTAAGTGGCAGCTGAAGCATCCCAGCCACTTCCAGCGCAAAAAAATAGGGGGGGGGGGGGGACATTTTCGTGATCAACCAAACTGAGCGCCTGCGGAAACAAGTTGTGCTTCACTGCAATACAGTGATGACGCGTGGGCATGTTTGCATGTTTCTTGCAACGTCAGCTCGTCAGGAACGGTGGTCTAGTGGCTAAGGTACTCGGTTGCTTACCCGCAGGTCGCGGGATCGAGTCCCGGCTGCCGTGGCTGCATTTCTGATGAAGGCGGAAATGTTGTAGGCCTGTGTGCTCAGATTTGGGTGCATGTTAAAAAAACCCCAGGTGGTTGAAATTTTTGGTGCATGTTAAAAAACCCCAGGTGGTTGAAATTTTTGGAGCCTCCACTACGGCGCCTCTCATAATCATATGGTGGTTTTGGGACGTTAAAACCCACATATCAATCAATCAATCATCGTCATGATTTACCCATTCTTTTTGAGATTGTGAAAAAATTTCATGAAGGACAGTTTGGCGGAATTCGTAATCTGTGTAAACCTTAAACTGCCGGTGCCTCCAGCGATTTGCGCACTTTCACTGTTGGTGGAGTTCTTGCCTGCAATGCCTGCTTCAAAAACTAATTTCAAAAGCTTCAATGATTCTGTTTTCAAACCGAAACATATAGCAAATTTCCTTACACTGGCCATTATCAAATTATTCTGCCAGGAAAAATGGGCGAATGGTCACATCATGACGTGCTGACGCAGTGAGGAGCAGGAGACGTGCTGCCCATGTGTCATTACTGTGTTGCAGTGACGTGCATCTTGTTTTCCGCAGTCGCGCATTGCAGTTCATTAAAACAGCGTTTTCTGTCCGTATTTTTCTTCTTTTTTTTCTTTTTGGTGGCATCAGCAAGGCCCGTCGTTCCTCCATGCTTGCGGCAAAATTAAGACCAGGTATTGGGTGAAACATAACCCTTGGGGCGCAAAATAGCCGGCTCAGCAAACTATCAGCCCTGATTACTTCAAATATATGCAAGTTCCTTGCATCCCACATGTTCTGTCAATTTGAAAACCTACTTAATTCAAAGATTTCTCGTGGTCCCAGTGACTTCAGATTAACGGGCTTTAACTGTAAAGGTATATTCCTAATCCAATATCTATTGCAGTACTATTTTTAATTTACATCATTATAACCAATATTTTTTTATATACAAATTCCTTATATCGAGCTCTGAGTGTTCTTATTGCTTGTTTGTGTTGTGTCTCACGGAAAACAACCAGCCATCGCCCAAACGAGACATCACATTGTGTATGCGTGTGCGCAGATGTGCAAGTTATGACTGCCTCACTCAACATGGCATGATGTAAGCAGTAACTTGATTGTGTTTTTTTGTTTTTTGTTTTTGCTCAGGAATATGACGAAGCACGGCATTTTTATCTGGAGGAGAAAAATAAGCTGCGGGACGAAGAGAATAAGCTGAAGACGAAGGAGCAGGAGCTGGCTCCGCTCCGGAGTGCCGTAGAGAAGGTGTCGCAGTGGCAGGCCAATATCGCGGCAGTGGAAAAAGAACTGGTAAGCGACCTGGTTATGTGCACATTGTGTCCGCGTGAATGTGCCTGTTGCATAAGCATTCGCAGGGTTCCCCTATGGGAGGAGGGGGGGGTGAACATTCATGGTAGCGCCCCCCCCCATCAAGTCAGTGTATGAGACTAGCTTGGGGTAATGATATAAAAAAAAAAAGCAGCAGACTGATAAAGATAACCGAAACAAAATGGCATTGCTGGTACACAATCAGCCTTGCCTAGCCTTGCCCAACGGCGCCGCTGCTAATGCTCACAATGGCAAAGGAGGCTTTTCACTTTAGCTGCCCATCGTTGTGCGACTTCCACAATTTTTCCTGCCAATGACCGGTATATAAGACAAGGGTCGACTATTCATCGCATTTTATTACTATTATTATTATTATTTAAAAGGGCAGACTGGTCTTAGACATTTTTTGTTTATTTCTTTAGTGATCTTGATCAAACTGTACAAGATTATGCAGTTTTTTTTCTGCTGATTTCAAATATTTAATTAGTTTTCCTGTAACTCGTCTTGCTCTTAAGATAACTTATATTCACCCCCTATTGTTTGAGGCCACCATAGAAAAAGGAGTGCTTAATTAAAAGTGATAGTCAAAATATGCCAACATAGTCTAATGACTATAGAGTGAAAGTATGCAAGAGTTTTTTGTTTTTAGGCCTTTCTTGGTTATATTACAGCAAAATGAACTATCCATTTGCAAAAGCAGTTGAAATCGTTTTGCAATTTTGATGAGTAATTAATTAAAAAAGCTTGTGCTCTAAATTCTGCTCCCATTCTTACATTCTACACACATACAGGTCTCCATTGCAAAAAGAATTGTTGTTGTACCTGCCCTAGCTGCAGAGATATTGAGACCTCAAAATTGAACAGTCTTTAATTCACTTTTCTGAGAAAAATGGAAAAGCTGAAAACACACAGCTTCTTCAAAAAGCAACAATCATGGTGTGCATGCTTTGCAATCCTCATAAAGGTGCTCATAAATTCGTAGCAGAGCTTCTAACACAAATGCCGGCCAATTATAAAGAAGCCTCGAAGTCGGTTCCCCATTGTTTTGCTGGTTCTGCATGTTGATAGCACCAAAAATCTGGACAGTTAGAATGACATTAAAAAAAATTATCACTTCCTGGTGTGTGAAAGTTTGCAGAGAGAAAAATACTTGCATAAACCAAATATGTCAATTTTAAAAAATGAATTTTTTTGCCACTTTTTGGTCCCCAAAACCAGCCTGCCCCCTTAATTCGGCGCACATACTGGTTTTCACAGTATCCTGATACAGTAGAATCTCTATGATACGAATTTGAAGGAAGCACGCAAAATATTCATACCATCGCGAATTCGTATAAATCAAAACCAAACGCGTCTCTCATAATCATATGGTGGTTTTGGGACGTTAAACCCCACAAATCAATCAAATCAAAACCAAGTTAAAGCAGATTATAAAGAGGAACAAGAACTTTATTGGGGTCAACTACTTCTTGCTGAAAATAGTCTATGATGTTCTTTTTGAACTTATCTGCTTTCACTGCCTCTCAATAAAGTGCCGAGGTTTCCTCACTCATGCTGCTGGCGCTACAAGGCGCGTTCAGATTTGGCATCAAAGGGAGTGAAAGTGGCAAAACTTACCGAAAATTCACTCGCTTCGGCGCTTTTAAGCGGCCGGAAAAACGCGCTGCGACATCGATATGAAAAAACTCATTCCAAGAGAATTTACACTCGAGAATTCAAGGGAAAATGCCAGAGTGGCCGCGAAACCACGTCACTGCCCGTCGTAAATGGTCTGCCCCTCATATACATGCCACTACCGCCGCCGTTATCCCCGCTTGAGAATTTATTTCTGAGCAATGAAATCCCTACCTAGTTCTAGTTATGCATGCGAAGCACTGAAAAGAAGCAGTTTACACCTTTACAAACGTTGTTTTCGCAGATACGCCTGAAAAAAAAAATGACACGAGCAGACGCACTGGCAGCGGCGGCGGCGGATTCAGCCGGCAGTGCAAAAGAGACACACGTTAGGGCATGCCGGCTCGCTGCTACAGCACCTTCTATTTCCGGTGTTCGCAGCGATCGTAATCTAAACCAGGCTCTCGATGAACGCGTCTTTTTCAAGGCCGTGAGCTTTGTCGTGCTGTGTGGGTAGTTTTCGATTGCGCCCAAGCGAGCCACCGCACCCGCTGACGCCTTGGCTCCCATCTTGAATATACGGCTAGTTGTTTACATCACGCATTTCGTGAGCTTGCGCAGCCGGTATAGCCAAAGCCGTAGCAGTAAGGTGATCTGCTATCGCGTGGAGGCAAAATTGGTCTCAGACTAATTATTTCGCTTCGGCCTCATGGTTTGGTCTTCCGACCACTTTCCCAGCTAGTGTTCCCGCATTTGCTTCCTACGAGGCCAAGTGTGAATGGGCCTTCCTCCCACAGACAAGCCGTGTTGTATCACTCGCGTGCAGCGGTCAATCGCGCGTTTGTATCATCCGCGGTTGCTGGAGAAACTGTTTGTATAAAACCGAATCATAACGCATTTTATGTAATGTAGTCCATCTGAAGCAACCTTAAAATTCGTACCATCACAAAATTCGCATAAACAATTATCGTATCATCGAGATTCTACTGAAGTATGATGTCAGATTGTACACACATCCCATTTTGTACAACGATCAGTGTAGAGTCTTCGTAACCCATACTAAGAAAAAAACTAGTTGCATCCTCCAATTCCCTGTTACCTGGACTGTTGGGGTCACTGTTTTCCTGTTTAAGGGGACCCTGCAACACGTTTTGAGCATGGTCACAAAACGCTGCTGATCAGTAGTAGAGGCTCCCTACAACACGCGAGCCAAATATTATAGCACAGCACGCGGCCTGAAATTCACAATAAATGACCAAAGTAAGCTAAAAGTTTCTTCCTCTTCTCTCGACAAATGGCGGAATATGCCCAAAAATCACACGTGAATTACCCATCTATCAGCCATTGACTCATTTGAACATGGCGCGCTCGCTCGTTACAGAGATCGCCGCGGGAGGCCGGGACTTGTCCACGCATGCGTGCGCGATCACACCGAAAAAGCGGCGCATTCTAAGAAAAAAAAAAGTGCTCAAGGCCACGAGGCACGGGTGACGTTTTTCTGTGGCCCTGCCATTCCTCCCTGCTTACCTTGCAGTGCATTCATCAGGACGAGAGGAGAGAATGCAATTGCAGCATGCGTCAGACCTTTGTAACTCCATTCGCACTGGACGGATTCTAAAAATTTTTTGCGGCGTTGCGTTTGTGAGGCAATAAGCTTTTCCAGTGAGTTCATTTCATGGTTACTTGAAAAAGCGTTTCAGGGCCCCTTTAAGCTTTTTATTGCTTTCAGTGTTTTTTTTTAATACAATACGCTTTCCCATACAGTCTACTCCCATTAGTACGAAGCTCAGAGGAACCGCAAAAAAACTTTCAATTAAGCTAATTTTCAATTAATCAAAATGCACAAAAGCTGCACTTTTACCGCTTCAAACCTGACAGTTTCCTAGAAAAAACTGTTTGTTATCTTTTTTTTGTGCCAACCCTAGCTGTGGCTAGCAAGTTTTCTAAGCATTACGCGCCGAAGTTCCTCTTCAGCATTGTCTTCTTCAACAACACATAAAAACTTCTGCACAAGAGAAAAACTTGCAGCAACATCGGTAGCCCTCGGTGATGGTTCAGTTCTGATGTCGTCGTCGTCCACTAACCGAACCATCTGCACAATTTTGCTGTCCGTTAGTGGGCCGCATGTGTCAACGTTGCTGTCTGTGGCGACGAATTCTTCAGAACGGACATCGTCAAGTTTATGCTTGCACTTGATGATATTCGAGAGCATGTTAAGCTTAACGCCGTACTTTCGTGCGATGTCTTGCTTGGTGGTCTCTCCCTGGTCAAATTTTTTCAATACTTCGAGTCACCAGATCAAGCATTCGCTAAGGGCTGCGAGTTGCCATTATCAAACATTGCCACCACAGCAGTCAGATGTGGAAACAAGTGCGAAATCAACCCAAAGTGCGTTGCGGGCTAGTTTTTATCATGCTAAGTTGGAACAGCACAACTGGACGCGGACGGAGCTGAACACGCAAACACACACTCAGCACTGAGCGTGTTTGCGTGTTCTTTTACGTTTGCATCCACTTGCGTTGTTCTAACTTATTAGTTGGAATCAACCTAGTTAGCCGATGCGATCAATGCCCCGGCGCTGACTAGACTGGATTGCCACTTCATACTGTGGCACTGTGGGCAGTGGAGACGGCGATAACAGCGTGGTGCAACAATTTTCTTAATCCTTGAAAGATTCCCCATTTTATCCAAAATTATGGTCGCCTTGAGGCTCTCAACTGAAAAAGAACTTTTAATTAACCAATATTATGGGCTTTAATCTTTGAATTATTGAGCATTTCTTCCTATAGGCCTGCATGCAAAACTGATGGGACCATTTGTTGACTTCTAATTAAGCAACCATGAATTATCGGGAGTCGCCTTTACCAATACACATTGGTGCTTCATGTTTTATTTCAGAAAGCTGGACTTGCGGTTGACACCAAAGCTGTCGAAGCTTCCCTGCAGAATTTTGGCTTACTTGCAGACAAGGTTTGTGGATGTGTCATATAGAGAGCATTGTTGAATGTGGTTATGTTATATTTGTCACTACCTAAATGTCATCTTCTAGACTGCATGTCAAACGGCCCAAAGCTGGTCGGCCAGCTTTGGGTCGTCCGGCAAGCCAAAAATGCCGCCAGGTTCCAAGGACATTGAGCAGTCTCCTGAGGGACAGCCATGATAATTAACGGAGGGTTGAAAGGGACAGGGATTTATCCCCTCTTCTCCCCCCTCACCCGAAAAAAACTGCCAGACTTCAAATAAAGTTTATTCATTCATTCATTCATTCACATAAACTGGTTTTGTAGAGGGTTTGTATTGATTGATGAGGTTTGTGTACCATAGCTATAATGGTTAAGGCTGCATGAGTTCTCTATTGGGCGCGAGGATTATCGTGGCGCCGCCATGCCTGTGACGTGCATGGTTGGATTCCGCTGCCGCCTTTTTGCACGTAGCCCACAGCCACTTTCGCATCTCCTTTTCTTATTATATTATTCTTTTTATACTTCGTTCAACGAAATCGGTAAAATACTGCTGCAGCTTCGTCATTGACTGTACAAAGTGCTAAATAACTGCTGTGGAAAAGTTTTGTGCTTCTCATAATGCTCGACTTCCGGTGTCGTCTGCTAAGGCCCCCTATATGAAAACCATGGGGGCCAAGCGCGCTTTTTTGATGGTAACAGCTGAGTCAGTGTCGAATTGAAGCATCAAATGGGCATTAGTGCGTGTTTACGGCTAAGAAATTAATTTTGATACAAGAAATGCTGCCAATCAGGCTACTTCATTCGTTGTAGGTTTGCATTAAGGATAAGTCGCACTTGACACGACAAGCATGCGCAAATTTACATTTTTGTTTAGCACACACAGCCCTGTGAGGCACAGTGAAAGCTGATTCCCTGCTTCATGAATAAGCAACACAGCATTTTTACAGCTGCATGCAGCCTCAATCTTTCTCTTAATAGCTGTGGGCGAACGCCAGAGATGCACGCATACGCGTGCTGCATTCAGTGTTAGATAGATTGATATGTGTGGTTTAACGTTGCAAAATCACCATATGATTATGAGAGACTCCGTAGTGGAGGGCTCCGGAAATTTTGACCATCTGGGGTTCTTTAACATGCACCCAAATCTGAGCACACGGGTCTATAACATTTCCGCCTCCATCGGAAATGCAGCTGCCGCAGCCGGAATTCGAACCCGCGACCTGCGGGTCAGCAGCCGAGTACCTTAGCCACTAGGCCACCACAGCGGGGTACATTCAGCATGTATAGGCAAAATTTCACATGAGCAAAAGTTTCTCCGCGGCACGATTCTAATATTTATTGTGCAAATTTTGTCACATCATGTGCATTTGATCGCCATCGAGCCATACATGGGTGAAAATTATAAATGATAGGCTTGATTCCACAGCTTCTGCAAAGGGGTAAATTGTGATAAAAAATATTGCGTTCCCAACCGGACTCTATTACGATAGCAAATGCACTCTGGGCCTGCCAGCCGTATTATTTTGCACCATTGAATGAGCATGCCTGCCGCAAGGTCTTGCATATCGTCACCTAAACGACAATTTATGTTTTGGTAAAGATATCAGTGTCGAGCGTTCACAGGTTTATTCATAAGCTGTGTGTCATTTCACGGCAGCTGTTAAAAGATGAATCAGTTTTCGAAGCTTACCGCGTTTTCGCCTATAGATCAAGACAACAAGAGAAGAAGTGACAGTGCCTATGGGTCTGTTCTACTGACGTAATCTATAAAAAAGGAATCCTATGAGCTGAAGTCGCGAACGGGAAAAAATTTCTGCATAGGCAGAAATTTTTTTCGGAGTGGGCAACGTCTTGATTAAAATGGAAGCCAGGCAGGCAGATGTGTGCAACCGTTATATTGTCCGCCATATGCCTTGGGGAAAATTTTCAGAAGAGGGGGGGGGGGCACAGGCTTGGTGTGCTACCCCCTTGCTACGCCACTGGTGGGCGGAAACCCATGTGGTCGGGTACACAAATGGGGCTGAACACTCGGGGAGGAGGAGAGGGGTGGCGCAGACTGTGGTTAACGTTACCTTGGAAAGAGAACTCATCTTTAGCAAAGACTGAAGTGGCACACGTACAATGTGAAAAATACAGTTACGTCGAATACACTAGCCGAACACGTAGAAGTTACCAGCCACGAAATAGACCGGAATAGGGTAAAATTAGTGAAAATGAAGGGTAGAGAACTGAACTTCCGGGCTTCATCTTGACTCTGACAATTCGGACAACATTGCACATTCTTAAATGTAATGATGGCAACTTCGCCCACATGTAGGCTCGTACGTCGTGTTTTAAGATGTACATAATCCGACTGTTTGCACATTCATTTTTTTTCTGTGAATGAGGCTCCCATGCGGAAACTGAAACGTTCGCCTTTCATGGGAACATTCGTAGTCTGTGATCATTTAAAAAATCTATGGGCTTGAAAAAAAAAAAAAAATGAGAGAACCCTAAAGCTTTGCTTTTAGGAGTTTAGCACGATAGCGACATCCTGTTCCCAGTGCATACTTCTAACACTTAGTGCATGAAGCCTTTTCGAATTTGCTATGCACCCTCTACGTGGCCTTAAGAGGGAATATGTGCAGTAGAGAGTGTACCTTTTGTAGTGGGGTACTGGCTTTCAACCATGGAGCCAATTCGATAATAACATATTCTGACGCCCATTGGAAATGGACGCTTTCCCACGCACTATTACTGCAATATTTCATGTTGCATTGTGAAGCATATAGTATACAGGACGCGTGCGTTTGTGAAGCATGAAATCTACTTTCACCGCGTTTCCAAGTAGAGGAAGTTCTTTTCACTATTTTCACAAGCAGAGGCGTGGTCGTGTGGTAGAACATCCGCTTGCCATGCCAACGACCCGGGTTCGATCCCCAGTTGAGCCCGAACGACTGTGGTTCGGTCCCCACTCTGCTCCAGGATTTTTTATCATTTATTTATTTCATTTGCACCGTTCTTAATTTTTCTGTCAATCTTAAGATAATTTTTCGCTCACAACCAACGATGCCGATGCTGGAATGTCTGCAAAACAAGCTCTTTAAGAGGGGACGTGGGTTCTAACATTTTTTAAAAAATTTTTGCTCAATTTTAACCAAACTTCACTATCTTAGCTACTTTTTCATGCTGATTTCAAATCTCTAGTTTGTTTCTTAATATTTCAAGTGGTTTGGAAAATATGAAGGTCTGAATCTTAATTAATTGCGTACTTTTTACGGGACTTCTTGACAATTTATTCTTGCTAAATCCAGAAAGTGACTGCATAATCCCAATGCTGGAGACTTGCTGTAGGGGGTGATGCTATTTTTATCCATTTGAGCATTTTATAAGCAAGAAAACGAACGAACACTTATGGTCACTATACTACAATAAATTTCGCTCACTAAAATCTTCAATGGTAATTTTTGAAGTGATGCTAGAGAAATAGAAATAACATCACCCCCTAGATCATGTCAAGACGAATAAAATGATACCAACTTTGTCGCATTCACTCAAGTTTAACATAGGAAAAATCCCCGTAAGGCCGAGTGCAATGTGCAAAAACATTGAACTGAGAAAAACACGTTTGAAGTTTCTAGCAACTTTAACTTTTGCTAACGGG
The DNA here is from genome assembly GCA_013436015.1 of Rhipicephalus annulatus. Lineage (NCBI taxonomy): Eukaryota > Metazoa > Arthropoda > Arachnida > Ixodida > Ixodidae > Rhipicephalus > Rhipicephalus annulatus. The sequence continues at coordinate 718,899 of WOVY01012440.1, forward strand.
AAGCTACAGCGATATTAATGACATCATTCCGTAGCTATATATTATAGGATAAATGGCCATGCTATATTTCACTGTATCCACCCAGAATACTGCTACAGCTTGTTCTAGAACTATAAAATAGTCATGAACTCAGCATGAGAATTATTATGTTTTTACTTTGTGGTCGTTCCAGTGCCTTGCAAGTGAAAGGAACACAAAAAAAGTCATGTAATAATCTTGTCCTTGGCTAGACAATAGATTTACACAATGTTTAGGTCTAAAACATAAATTTTTGCGAAAATTCTCACTATTTGCCATTATGACTGTTTACAGCAGACCAGGGCTGTAAGCAGAGTCCCCTGCTGGCTTGTGACGCTTTGAAAGTCTTTCCTTTATTGAACTGCTGTGGAGATGCTCTCTTCGTGATTTTCCCCGCCGCGGTGGTCTAGTGGCTAAGGTACTCGGCTGCTGACCCGCAGTTCGCGGGTTCGATTCCCGGCTGCGGCGGCTGCATTTCCGATGGAGGCGGAAATGTTGTAGGCCCGTGTGCTCAGATTTGGGCGCACGTTAAAGAACCCCAGGTGGTCGAAACTTCCGGAGCCCTCCACTACGGCGCCTCTCATAATCATATGGTGGTTTTGGGACGTTAAACCCCACAAATCAATCAATCAATCTTCGTGATTTTTGCAGCCTGCCCTTGTCCTTTTCAAGGCTGCGACGCACCAAGTTATTGCCAGCGCTGTAGCCCAGCTTCTCGGCAATTTCCACGTTGCTCTTGGTTGCGCCTTGGTTGAAGCCGCTGATGGCTTCGGCAACTGCCCTTTCAATGCTCCGCATAGATGCATGCTGAGTTTTGGGGGCCTGCTGCCAAATCATAGCGTGCAGGCTCTCACTTGGGTTCTGTGTGATCCCATCGCTGCACCTTTCCAAGAGGGCATTGTCGCTCAGTCGCCTAAACACAGGCTCCAATGCCTCAGTTACGAAATCAGGCAGGCTGTCCTTGTGTGGTGGCGGCTTCTCATTTTTCGCAAGAGCTCTCTGAAATTTGCACCAGGATTCAGGGCCTTCAGGGCAAAGGTCATGCTTTGGTGCCTCGTCAGTTGAAGACATGTGGTTCAATGTTCCTAGAACAGCCTTTTGCATACCTGGAACATCGTTCCTGTGGCTTCTCAATGCGTAGCCATAGTATGAGGTGATCTTTATCTTTTGTTGCGTAAGTCTGCCCTTTCCACCAAGTGAGCCACCTTGAGCTTTTTTTTTTTTTTCTACAAGGGTACGTAAGGCAGCTCTCATACGCTTGTGTACATGATTGATGCACTCCTTTTTGGCCACCTTTATGAAGCCGTACACCTCTTTTTCTGTGAGTGCATGGAATGTCCTGCTGTCGCCGTCCGACAGCATTGTCATATAACGAAGCTTGTGCTTTTCAAGTGACCGCTCAAACAAGCGTAGTGTTGCCTCCACTTCCATCTGGCCAGCATTACAATCAACATTCTTCTGGCACAGAGGGGCATGCTGAATGAGCCAGGCAGAATGTCCTGCTTCTCCTTGCTTGGGTCCTGTGGTGCAAGCCAGGCAAAAGTTCGATAGCACGATATGGTCTATCACGAGGCCACTATAGATCTCAACAATGCAGCCAACACATATATGCGAGCTATGTCCACTCGTAAGCCAGGTGCCGTCATAAATGACGTCGACGTTTCCGGGTGCGTTGCCGAACTCCGCATAGAGCTCCTTGACGCGAGCAACGCTCGCCGCTTCGCATTCGGCAGCAGTCGCACAGCAGGCTTCTTTTATTATATTCATGTAGCTTTGGTTACTCTTGTGGTGAAGCCCTCGATGTGAAATATTCATCCCGGCAAAGAAGTCCGACAGAGCCGTTGCCCCCTTGCCAATACTGTTGGTGGCCTTCATGCCACGTATATTAACTTCAAACGGCCTTATTTTGGCGTCGGTCTCGTCGGCTATACGTGGGGACGAAAAACGCTCTTCGCGAAAGTCACAACTGCCGCATGTGACTATGAGCTTCGAACACAGCCCGTACTCTTTCTTGGCCTTTGAAATAGTGACTCTTCTTTCACCGGCATTCTGGGCACGCGGCAAGTCCAAATAACGAGCGTATCGCCGCCAGATCAACAATAACAAATTCTGTCCCGTTTTCTTTGCCACCATCCTCCAGATCAATATCTAGTAACTCGAACTTACGTTCCGTCGCGCTCTGCGATGCGAGTGATGCCTTCAAGCCCGCTGCATTTCTCGCGCACTCAGCAAACTCGTCCGCCGAATAAAACGCCGTGTCAATGCGGTCTAGGATGCTGCTGGAAGTGAGAGAAGACGATCCGACGGCGACACAATCTGATGAGGTGCTGCTGCAAGGCACAGGAGAGTGCACCGCTTCGGACACAAGCGGCCGCGCGCCGTCGTCGAAATGCGTCGCTTCAACGGCATCGGGCGAAATCGGCTGCACGTTGTCGGCTGCTTTCTTCTGGCGGGCGTTCCAGGGGCGCCTCCGTTTTTTGCCGTACGCTTGGCGCGTCTTCTACTTTAGACGAGCGTCTCCAATCATGCCGGCAAAAGACAGAAAGTCGGTGCGTCGGTCGCGTAGCACAAGCAGGCACGTGCGGGAAGCAGACGAACAATGTGCGCGAACGGGAACTGGCGGCCGACGAACAATATACAAAAAAAAGCGCGGGCAACTTTGGCCGCATCAGCCAATGGGAAGCGAGGAACAGGGGGCTCGCCTGGTGCGCGCACGCTCCGGCCAATCAGCGGCCCAGGGGGCTCTGGAAAAGGGGCGAGGGCAGCCGTTCTGTTTAAGCGATGCCCTTTTGAAGGGTGGCAAAATGCGCACAAAGGAATCAGCTTCAAAACAAGCCCGAGATGGCGGCAGTCGGCCGACTGCCTCGCCGGCGGCGTGCACGGGAAGTTTGAACGAATTCGACCTGCTGTGGGTTGTTTTGTGGCTCCTGTGGCGACTTCATAATCAATTTTAATCCATTTACTGATCGAATTCAGCGTTCATAATTTGAGGACACGTGCTTACATGTCTAAAAATTTCAAATACCGCATTTTCTCAAAATCGACTTTTTGGCCATTTTTCACCATTCTAAGACCCGCGTCCCCCCTTAACGCTATCGCATTAATAACAATCACAACAACAAAGAAAGAGGTGAGAGTTGCACTGCTTGCGACCATGACAGTGTCATTTCATACGTAGCACACTGGGGCACACTGCCGTTAGCTTTTGCTGCAACTTTCTGGATTGTGTAGCCTGTAGAAGTTCGAACACATGAAGTTATAGCAATACAACACTGCTCAAAAATGAAAACACTGGGAAGAAGGGGTTGAACACAACGCATCCAACCCTGCATGTCACAACGATTGCAGCGCCTGCGCCTTCTGTGGTAGGCCTCTCGCGTCCTATATGAATGCAATAGTCAGCACTTAAATACAGTACTTGCATAAGGCATTTGCCACGATTCCACATAATCTGTTAAAAACTAAACTTGCTTCATTAAATTTTAATGCTAAGCTACAAAGCTGGTTCTGGGTGCTTCATTAAATTTTAATGCTAAGCTACAAAGCTGGTTCTGGTGTTGCATGAGTGGTCGTGAACAGTGTGTTGTTCTAAATTCTAAGAAATTCTCAGAAGTCTTCATATGTAAACGTGACTTCAGGCGTGTTGCAAAGTGGTGGTCTGGGCTTGTTTTTATTCTTGGTTTATGTAAATGATATAGCAGATACCACAAAATAGTTCATGAAATTAGCTCTTCGTTAGGCTTGTGTGAATACTGAATCCTAGGTTTGAAGCGAATAGTTAGTTGGTCTAATAACTTGGAATCGAATTCAAATACTGTTGACTCCCATTAAGACCAATTTTACAGGAACTGCAAGAAACCTAAAATAAACAAACTTCCAGGAAAGCAAAATGCACAAAAAACACACTTTTATTGCTTCAAACCTGACAGCTCTTTAAAAAAATAGTCTGTAAACTTCTCTTGCGGAACCTGGCTGTGGCTAGCAAGTTTTCCAAGCACTAGACATGTCGAAGTGCTTCTTCAGCATTGTTTCTTCAACAAAACATAAAAACCGCAGTGCAAAAGCAAGACCTGCAGCAACATCGGTAATTCTTGGTGGTGGTTCGTTTCTACGTCGTCGTCCGCTAGTTAAACCATCACAATTTTTTTTTTCCTTCAGTGAACCACATGTATGGACATTGCTGTCCACGGCAACGAGCTTTTCTAAACGGACGTCGCTCAGATCGGCCCCAAAACTACCGTCGTTGAGTTAACCTGTTTTCACTTGATAAAGTTCGAGAGCAAGTTAGGCTGAACGCCATACTTTAGTGTGATGTCTTGCTTGGCAGTGCCTCCTTGGTCAACTTTTTTCAAGATTTTCTACTTTCGTCACCATGTTAAGGGTTCATTAGGGGTAGTGAGTTGCCATCATCCAACATCACCACTGCAACACGCATTATCAGCTGTTGAAACAGGTGCATAATCAACCCACTGTGCGTTGGCGGGCTAGTTGGTTTATCATGTTATGTTTGAACAGTGCAACTGGATGCTGACAGAGCGGAACACTCTAAAACACACACACCGCTGTGTGTATGTTTGAGCATGCTTGTTTGTTGTGTTATCGTGTTTGTGCATAGGGGGCTGACGCAGACGCGCTTCGCTATCAGCGGTGACCCTGACTCATACTGTTGGGCTTCGTGACGTCAATGCTCGGTGTGATAGTGGCTCGATCATATATATAAGCAACCGCCCCTTTTCCTTCTTGGTTGTAAAACAGTTGGTTGTGTGACCAAATAAACATGTGTTGCACTTAGCCACCGTGTGCTGCCTGCCGATCTCGCCCTTGTTTAGACGAAGATATAATAGTGGCGACGAGGATAGGATCCGTGTGAATCTGCCCTGCCGATTCCTCTTCTGAAGCTCTGCACTGTGGAATCTGCACTGCCGACAGACGCCAGGCACTTTTGGGAGCGAAAGACTTTAACATGGCAGCGGCTGGCAAGTTCAAACCCTTCCTCGAGGACGGAGACGAGGATTTCGAATCGTACATCGAGCGGTTCGAGCACTTCCTTTGGGCGACCCAGGTGAGCGACGACCTCAAAGTTTTGGTGCTAGTTACCGCTATTTATTGGGAAGAAAACCTATCGCACGCTTAAAAATCTACAAGCTCCCGCGAAGCCCAAGGAGAAAGAATATGCGCAAATAATTCAAGCCCTCATGAAGCATTATGCTCCGGAACCCATGGTCACAGCGGAACATTTCCAATTCAACCGCCGGATTCAGCAGGACACAGAACCGGTGGCGGGCTTTGCGTTGGAATTGAAGAGTCTGGCTGCCTCCTGCAATTTCGGGGCATTTGTGGATGAAGCTTTGCGGGACCACTTCGTTGCCGGGCTGAAAGACGAGACAACGCAAGCAGAGCTTCTGAAGAGGGCCACACTGACGTTTGCAGAGGCGTGCGAACTAGCCCGAAGTATTAAACTAGCCCGTTCCGAGACGAAGAAATTCCAACCAGAGGGGCAAGAACTGGGTGTCCACGCCGTACAACGACAAGCTCTGAGTTCAAGGTCGGGACAGCCGCGTGGAGACTACATGGAAACCAGAGCAACGAAAGAAACAACCGGTTGGACTTGCTACTGCTGCGGAGCCACCTCCCACACCGACGAAAGGTGCCCGTTCAGGAAATACCGCTGCCGCGCCTGCAAACGAGTGGGCCACTTGGCAAGAGCGTGCCGATCGTCCGCCAGCACAGCGCACTATGCGGAGGACAGTAGTGGTGAGGACAATGTTTTGCTACAGAATGTATTTTCGTGTGACGAGAGTGTCCGAAACTATACTGTAAACGTACGGGTCGGGGATCGTAATGTGCTGATGCAGATAGACACGGGCGCGTCTGTTTCTATCGTCCCCGAGACTCTCTATCAGCGACACTGCGCCGGGCGACCGTTGTTGCTGTGTAGCATAAAGCTAAAAGCCTATGGGGGAACGCCGTTAGCGGTTCTGGGCAAGCTGATGATGCCGGTAGAGCACAACAACCAGACAGCGACGCTGCCTCTGATCGTGGTCCGTATGTTGCAAAAAAGTGAGACTGCGTTGCTAGGGCGAGACTGGTTGGAATCTCTTAAATTGGATTGGTTGAGTGTGAGTGGGGTGGGGATCGATCGAGTAGCTAGCTTGCTTGAAAGGTTCTCGGAAGTGTTTGAACCAGAGCTCGGACAGATAACGGATTGTCAAGTAAGCTTGTTGCTCAAGGATGGCACAACTCCGGTCTTTTGTAAACCTTGACCGGTGCCCTTCGCACTCCGAGATCCCGTTTCCCAACAATTGAGGGCCTGGCAGAACGCAGGGGTGATTGTCCCGTCCTAAAAAGCGACTGGGCCACGCCACTGGTGGTGGTTCCAAAAGGAGACAAAACGGTCAGGATTTGCGAAGACTACAGAATGACGGTGAATCCCTGCTTGCGCACTGATCATTATCCGCTGCCAGTCATAGAAGATTTGTTTGTAGCCTTGCATGGGTGCAAATATTTCACTGTGCTTGACCTTTCAACCGCGTATCAGCAGCTGCAGTTGCACCCTGACACGCAGTCTTTGCTCACGATAAATACACACATGGGGCTGTTTAAGTTTACGCGCCTACCGTATGGGATAACTACTGCACCCTCGATATTCCAGGCAGTCATGGACGATGTTCTAGGAGGCCTAGATAAAGTTGCCTGCTACCTGGATGATGTGTTGATTCCCAGGGAAAGGTGGAAAGTGTGCTGACAAATTTCAAGAAACGAGGCATTAAATTGCGCAAAGAAAAGTGCAAGTTTTTCGAAACGTCGGTGGCGTATCTGGGTCACGTGCTGGACGAAAATGGCATTCGGCCATCCGAGGATAAGGTGCGCACTATCAAAGACGCGCCGACACCCAAGAACAAACAGGAGCTTCGAGCATATTTGGGCATGCTCAATTTTTATGCCAAATTCGTTCCGAACATGTCAGCAGAGCTGAAAACATTCTACGAGTTGTTGGGTGAAAATGTTAAGTGGCAATGGATGGACAGGGTGGCGGATACTTTTAAGAGATCTAAGGATTGGCTTACGCATCCCAGAGTACTAACACACTACAATCCGGATCAGGAACTGGGTATGGTATGCGACGCCTCGGCATATAGACTAAGGGCGATTTTATTCCATAAAATCGCGGGGGTCGAAAGACCGATAGCGTTCGCATCGAGGACACTAAGTCAGGCAGAGCAGGGCTACGCCCACCTGGAGAAAGAGGCTCTTGCAGTCATTTTCGGTCTAAAGAAGTTGTACAAATTTTTGTTTGGTCGAAAATTTTCCGTTTATTCAGACCAACCCCTGGTTGGAATTTTCGGGCATGGCAAGCCAACCCCTACAATGGCAGCAGCACGGATACAGCGGTGGGCCTTAATCCTTGCAGTGTATGACTACCGATGGGTCTACCAAAAGGCAAGCGAAATCCAAAATGCCGATGCCCTTTCACGACTACCGCTCCGAGACAAAGCAGAGGAGTCGGAGGGCGTTTATTTCTTTTCTGTGATAGATGAGGCTCCATTGTCGGCAAAGGAAATGAGATCGGAAACGCGTAAAGATCGATTGCTGTCCAAAGTGTTGTTTTTTACGCAGAACGGGTGGCCTACGCATGTGTCGGACGACGATCTTTCACCGTACTTCATTCGCCGTAACGAACTGTCGGTAGACCAAGAGTGCATAACATGGGGCAATCGCGTGGTTATACCAGCTTCGTTGCGACAGAAGGTTCTAGAAATGCTGCACGAAGGTAACCCAGGGATGACTCGAATGAAAATGCTGTCAAGGAGTCATGTCTGGTGGCCTCGCTTAACGCTAGACATAGAGCAAGCGGTGAAAGAGTGCATCACTTGTCAGTTGTCACAGAATGCGGCAGCTAGAGTGCCACTAATGTCATGGGGCTGGCCAACGTGTAGATGGCAGCGAGTTCATCTAGATTTTGCGCAAAGGGACCAGCATTACTTTTTGGTCCTAATAAATGCTCATTCAAAGTGGGTTGAGGTGTTTGTCATGACAACAACAACAAGTGAAAAGACGGTGAAGAAATTGCAAGGTGTTTTTGCGGCCTACGAACTACCAGAGGAGATCGTGACCGACAACGGGCCCCAATTCACATCGCAGCACTTCGGAACATTCCTGAGCAGGAATGGAATTCGTCATTCCAAATCTCCTCCCTATCACCCAGCTTCGAATGGTAGCGCCGAACGGTGCGTTCAGGCCGTCAAGTAGGACTTGTTTAAACAGATACTAGACGAAGAAAGAAAAGGTGACAAGAAGTCCATACAACATCGCATAGACCAATTTCTCTTCAGTTATCGCAACACCCCATCGAGCACCACTGGTGAGACTCCGGCCCAGATCTTCTTGTCGTGGCAGCCAAGAACCGAGCTGAGTCTGCTGCACCCTGAAATGGAACAACGCATGCGCGAAAAGAAGGAGCAGGCGAAGCTCCACGCAGACCAGGAACGAGGGTCATGGAGAGACTTTAGGGAAGGCGACCGAGTTTTGGTAAAAGGGCTCCGCCCGGACGACGACAAATGGCTGTTGGGTACAATCGCTCAGCGGTGCAGCGCATGCATGTACGTTGTTCGCGTCGGAGACGAGGACCGATACGTTCACGCTGATAACCTGCGACTGCGTACATTTCAGGAGAACCGGAGCTGGCTTAAAGCGGCGGGAACAGTGCTGGACGGGCCGAGAGTGGAAAACAAGGGTCCGCTCTTCAGGGACACTAGAGAGCCCACCTCGACCAGCACGCCTACTCGGCTCAATGATCAGGACCAACCAGCATCGAACTTGACGTCACCAGCAGCTGAATCAGCAGGGCCTTCTACCGAGCCTTCTCCGTGCCTTCTACACGACAGCAGGCCGACGCTCGACAGTGGTCTCCAGTACGGCGACCCCTTGGGACAATCAACACCGCAGCTTCGACGTTCTACCCGGTTTAGGCGACCGCCAGACCGTTACGTGCCGTGAGACGAAACCTCGTGAAAGGAGAGGAGTGTTGTGTTATCGTGTTTTTACATAGGGGGGCTGACGCAGACGCGCTTCGCTATCAGCGGTGACCCGGACTCGGACTGTTAGGCTTCGTGACATCAATGCTCGGTGTGATAGTGACTCGATCATGTATATAAGCAACCGCCCCTCTTCCTTCCTGGTTGTAAAACGGTTGTGTGACCGAATAAACACGTGTTGCACTTAGTCACCGTGTGCTGCCTGCCGGTCTCGTCCCTGTTTAGACGAAGATATATTTTTTTCCACCGGCATCCAGTCGCACTTTTCTAGCTTCAACCAGACTTCTACTCAGCGCGCAGCTGAAGTACTCGACACATCACAACGAAAGACCTAGTTAGCCGATGTGATCAATGCGATGTCTCAGTGTTGACTAAACAAGATGGCCCTTCATGAACTGTGGCGCTGCGGGCAGTGGCAATGGCGACAACAGTGCGGTCCGACAGTGGTCTTGACAATCTTGGTGCATGGAAAATTCCCAATTTTATTGAAAAATTACGGTCGCCTCAAGGCTCTCGGAAACACGTAAAGATCGATTGCTGTCCAAAGTGTTGTTTTTTACGCAGAACGGGTGGCCTGCGCATGTGTCGGACGACGATCTTTCACCGTACAAAACTTGTAATTAACCAACATTACAGGCTTTTAACTTCAGGTTATCGAGCATTTTTTTTCTATAGGCGTGCATGGCAAATTGATGGAACCACTTGTTGACTTCCATGTAACCGAAAATTCTAATTTGAGTGACTTCAAAATATTAGGAGTACACTGTAGTATATGTCACGTGTTTTAAAGGAAAATGCGCATATTTGTCATGACCTAACTAACCTGCATAATATACAGTAAAACCTCATTAATCTAAACTCATTCATTTTGAAATTCTGCTTAATCTGAAGGATTTTTGTGGTCCCCTATTTTGCAATGTAAGTATGAGTGGATTATTTGAAGCGGCAGCCAGCACCAGCCTGGTTAATTCGAAAAATTTGGGTGCCATGTGCTAATTACAGATCCCCATTTTGCCCCAAATCCGAAGAAAAAACAACTCTTAATGGCCATAAGGCAATGCAACGTAGTGATACTAATGAGTGGCAGCTGAAGCACTCCGTCCTCGCTACTTCCCGCGGAGGGGTCTTGTGGTCATTCAAAATGTGCGCTTACGAAAAACGTGATATGCTTCACTGCAATGCAGCGATGACGCGCGGGCAGCATATTGTGTGTTTCTTGCAACGCCAGCGGGTCATGGTTTACCTATTCTTCCTTGAATTGTAAAGTAATTAATAAAGAACAGTTTGGCGAAATTCGCATTGTATGCGAACTTCCGATTCGATTGGCGATTGCTCCAGCAGTCCGCGCCTTTGCACTGCTGGCGGAGTTCTTGCCAGTAACTTCTACTTTTTGTAAACTAAGTCCTATAGTTTCAAAGATCATATTTTTTTCATCCAGAACACATCGGGAGTTTCGTCATACTGGCCATTATTAAGTTCGTAATTATACCAGAAATAATGTGCGAATGGTTGCATCATGACGTGATGACGCAGCAAGGAGCAGGCAACATGCTGCCCCCGTGTCACTATTGTGTTGCAGTGAAGACGCCTTGTTTTCTGCAGGCGCACATTCTAATTGATGACAGTGTTGTTTTTTTTCTTTTTTTTTCTTCTGTGGCAGGAGCGAAGCCCACCATACCCCTGTATTTGTGGCAAAATTATGACTCCAGGTATTGCTGTAAACATAACTCTTGGAGTCGCAAGTTAGCCGGCACAGTTAACGATGAACACTGATTGCTCTGAATGGTTCTAAGCTCTTTGCATTTCACTTTTTAAACTTTCTGTAAACCAAAAACCTGCCTAATTCGAAAATTTCTCGTGGCCCCATTGACTTCGAATCAAGAAGGTTTTACTATATAGATATATTTCAAATTTAAACATGTTCAAATATCATTCTTTTTGGTTTAAAGAAAGTGGAAACAACATTGAATTGTCTGGTAGAATGCAAATGATAACCTGTAAAATGTGTTAAGTATTAATAATAACTATAATCGGAGCATATAAGCCGGTATAAAAAGCTTTTAGACGTTAGAAATGATGAGTTGATGTGAGGTTGATGACCTGTGGATTCAGTAAATAATTGAGTAACTTAATTTTTTATTCATTTTTTTTTGTCTTTCCAGTTCTCATCAGTTAAAAACGAGCTTAGAAGAAAGATTCAAGAAGAGGAAGGGAGGATCGAAAGGTGAGAAACTTGGTAAAATCTGCTTTTCAACATGGCATTTTCATGCTGCGCATTCATTGCTGTAAGAGGCCTTTTATTTGGCTTTTAAATATTCAGAAGTAAGAGACATGTTCAGAACATTGGCAGCTTTGCTTCTCTTTCGCAACCCAGTCAGCCAGTATTAGCATAACTACATATTATTGATGCCTTGCAATACGGCTTTGTTAGGCATCCAGCTGTTGTCATGTGTAATGACAGGGGTGGTTCGTCACGTTTGCCCGTGCATGGTCAAGGAAATGAACGGTATGAGATGACGTCGGAGTAGATCTTGAACAACATTTATAAGAACAAGGGATTCGATCGACTATCACGAAGACAAGCACGGAAGTACTCACTTACACTGCCTAAAGTTCGAGCGGCTACCGTCCAATCTACGTGGCTACAGGATAACTCACACTTGGTTGAACCAGCGTCCCGAGGAGGCGACAGTCCAAGCATGGCAATGCCCCTTGTCCGTAGCGAGCTCAGGCATGCAAATGGCACGTACGGTCGCAGCAGGAGACAAGGCCTCCGTTGGGCCTCGCGTTCGTAGACGGCTTTCAGCTGTCTCAGGTGGCAGCGGCGATCCGGAACCCGCCGTCCCTGTCGCACATGCCGACGTAGCAGGAGCCGCACCTGTTGTCAATTGCCCCGGACTGGTACCTCTGCTCCTGGACCTCGATCCCCAGGGAACAGGCAGGAGGAGCTCCACGAACGGGGCCTGGTCCGGCATGTTCCAACTGGAGCCGCCGTCAAGACCACCAGACGAGCACTAAGTCCTCTGTTAGCACGCCACAAAAACCTCCAAGGACAGCGCCCTGGTCCGGCGTGTCCTTCAGCTAGGTCTTGATTGACTCTCTGCGCGTTCCCTCTTCTTTCTCTTTTTTTCCTCTTGTGCGACCTGTCGCCACCTGTCGCTGGCTCGGCTTCTTGTCCTCATCCTTCTTTTTCTCGGACGCCTGCACAAACATTTCCAAATTCCACCAAAGTTCACATGCACACGCGTTTAGCCCTGAAATTTCGTCCATTCATTACATCATGGCAGTCTTCTTGAGATCGGTCTTTCGTGTAGGGGGAGAGACCTAGGCGATGGTCGTCCATGGAGCTTTACCTGCAGAGGAATGGCACTTCTGTTTTTTGTCATTTTGTGACAGTCTGGTGAAACAGGCAGCATGGTCACAGTTAATTACATTGTACTATATTGCCTTGTAGTATATGTGTGTTGTTTCAGGCAGTTAAATTCCCAGCACAAATGTCATCCCTGCTAAATAGATAGCAAGGAATTCTGTGGAGCTCACAGCTACTGCTGTAACCGACTTCTCTAGTTTCAAAGTCAGTAGTCCTAAAAAATAGTCTGTCCATACTAAAGAGTACCTTTCCAATTGAATAGCAAATCGAATTTTGTTTTGTTTTGACTTTCAATCATCAGAGATCTGAAGTTGTGTTTTGGGCAAGAAAAGATTTGCTTTGCTCAATATTTCGTGCCTAAGTTCTCAGCAAGGTCCCTGAAAATTTATTGACTTCTCAGGTTGTGGCAACAGATTAATATAAAGAAAAATGTGGAAGTGCATATCTCTACAGGACGTGCCACACACACACATACAAAGTACAGTGGATTTTCACTAAATGGAACCTGAAGTGAGTGAGTGAACAACTTTATTCACTTCCTGTAGGTTACCGGGCTGGGTTCCCACCTAGAAGCTGGTTGAGAGACCATGTCTCTCAGCAGCTTCTTTGGCCTGCGGAATCGCCCAGAGTTGATTATCCAGTCCTGAGCTGAGCAGCGAGGTCCGCCAACGCTCCCGTAGGTCCTCATTGGAGGCCGCGTCTCTCGTTTTGCCAATTAGTGCTGGACACTCCCAGAGAATGTGTGCTAATGTGGCCCTATTACTACAATACATGCACGAATTGGTCATATACAAGTCGGGGTAAATGTCTTTCATAATTATGGGATTTTTGTAGGTGCCTGTTTGTAATTGCTGCCATTGAACGGACTGGGCCTGGTTGAGCTTGGGGTGAGGCAGGGAGTATTCCTGTCGTGAAGTCTATATTCTTGGATAATGTCGTTGAATTCGGTAAGTCCATCCTCCCACTCCTCCACAAGAGCGTCCGTACGGGTGGTGTCAACCACTGACGTTGCCTGGAACGTGAGACCTCGAGCCACGTCGTGGTGCCACCTCGTTAAAATTGACGTCCGTGTGGTCGACGGGTAGTGGGCGGGAAACCAGAGAAGGCATGCAATTTGGTCGTCAGAGCAGGTTTTGCCTGTGGTAAGGATTTTCAGCGCCACTGGAGAAATCCTACCATTTGCGAAATTTTGGACTGCTGTTTGTGAATCACTGATAATATACTGGGCATCAGTGTGAGCTATGGCAAGCGCGATAGCGATTTCCTCTGTTGTATCCACGTGATTTGTATTGATTGAATCGCTGGTTATGCATTTGTGCATATGGTCTACAACCGCAGAAACAAAACGGCAATAGTTTTGATAGCGCGCTGCATCGACGAAGACCGCCTTCTTATTACTTCCATAAGTTTGGAGCATAATTTTGGCTCTACTGATTCTTCTACCTTTGTTGTCGTCAGGGTGCATGTACTTTGGCAATGGTGGTATCATGAGTTTAGTGCGGATTTCGCATGGTATGTTGCATTTCATACCATGCTGTGTGCGGTAAGAAATGCCGAGACTGTCGAGAATTTGGCGACCTGCTTTCGTATTGCTCAAGTGCTCGTACTGCGAGATCTGTTGCGCTTCAATTATTTCTTCAACCATGTTATGAAGGCCTAGTTTAAAAAAGTGTTCCGTGCTGGTACTGTGCCGAAGCCCTAGCGCCTGTTTGTAAACTCGTCTGATGAGTGCGTTGAGTTTAGCTCTTTCCACCGCGAACCATCGATGGTAGGCAGCGACATAAGTAATGTGGCTGAGCACGGAAGAGTGGATAAGCCGCAGAATACTACATTCCTTCATGCCCTGATGTTTATTACTTATTCTTTTAATGAGCCGCATCGTTTGTGCAACTTTGGCTTCTAATTTGCAGATTGTCTCACCATTTGTGCCTTTGCTTTCAACCAAAAGTCCTAAAACCCATATTTTATCGACTGTCGGTATGATGCGTCCATCAGCTGTCTTCAGGGTAATGTGTGTATGAGCTTGTTGGACTATACTGTTTAGGTGGTCTGCCTCTGAGTTTGAGGCGGTATAAGAGGAGTTCAGACTTCTCCGCCGAACATGAAAGCCCTGTTCCCTGTAGGCATTGTTCCACTACGTTTGCCGCTTCTTGTAGCCGTTCTTCTATAGCGCCATCGCTGCCACCACATATCCAGAGGGTAATATCGCCAGCATATATGCTGTGATGAAGCCCGGGAATCATGGGCAGTTTTGAGGGCAAACCGAGGAGAGTTAAGTTGAATAACATAAGAGATATCACGGAGCCCTGCAGAGTTCCTGCACTTCCTATGGGTATCTCTGATGTGAGTGCGCCCACTTTGACTACAGCTTGTCGGTTTGTAAGGAAGTCGCGAATATAGTTATACGTTCGAGTTCCAAGATAAGGCGTTAACCTGTTGGAGTATTGTACTGTGTATAACGTTATCGAATGCTGTCTTAAGATCTAAACCTAATAGCTTTGGTTGAGCGGGTCGTGGTGTTTATGATTTGGTGCTTCAATTGAAGCATAGTTTCCTGGCATGAAAGGTGTTTTTGGAAACCTGACATAGTGCACGGGAGAATGTAATTGTCTTCAAGGTAATCTGTTAGTCGAGCTAAGAAGGCGTGCTCCATGAGTTTCGCTACGCAGGAAGTTAGAGAGATGGGTCTAAGGTTTTGAATGTTCAGCGGCTTCCCGGTTCGGGAATAAGAATAATCTTGGCAACCTTCCATTGTGGGGGCAAACGTCCTGTGGTCCAGCATGCGTTAATGTAGTCCGTAAGGTGACTAATAGATACATCGTCTAGGTTACGTAGTGTCTTGTTCGTAATGAAGTCGAAACCAGGAGCGGATTTGGTATAAGGCGGTGTAGTACAGTGCGAATCTCTGCTTCCGAAAATTCCTCGTCAAGAGTTGCATTCGTCTGACCGGTATAATCTGGGTGTAGTTGAGGAGATGCTTGGGAGATATGTGTGTTTGCTATCTCTCGCAAGAGTTCCTCCTCTGTACCTGTGAAACATGGACGAGCTTATTAATATGTTGACAGTGGACTGCTTTGTTGTTCTCAGGGTCTAATAGATGACGGAGAAGGTGCCATGTTTTTCCAAAACCTATTTGCTTGTCCATGGAGTTGCAAATGTCATGCCACTGTTGCTGGCTTAATTCTTTAGCATATGTTTCGATCTCTCTGTTGAGGAGCGCTATACGTTTCCGAAGGTTCCTGTTTAATTTCGGGGTTTTCCACCTCTTTTGGAGTGATTGTCTCGCTTCCCACATTTGTAGAAGTCGGCTATCAATCTCCTCAAGATGCGCCTCTGGGGGCACTGTTTGTGTAGCGTGATCAAAGTTCTGTCTTAAAGTTTTGGTCCACTTTTCAATATTATCAATGGGTGAGCCATTATTTTCTTGTGACTTGTGGAACTTGGCCCAGTCGACCAGCTTATATTGTTTTCTTGCCGGTTTGGGAGGGCCCCTTTTGATGTGAATATCGATGATGTAGTGGTTGCTACCTAAAGCCTCTAGTGTGTTGCGCCATGTTGTTGTGGGTGCATGTTTGACGAACGTGAGATTTGGTGTAGTGTCCTTGCTAGAACTGTTGCCGGCACGGATAGGCGCGCTTGGATCCGTGATGAGAGTTAAGCCTTCGTTTTGGGTGTCGAGCCAGAGATCGCGACCTTTTGGGTGAGCATAAGAATATCACCAAGCTGTATATGGAGCATTAAAAAAAAAATCACCTCCTATTATAATGGAATTGGAACCAGCGATGTTGAGGACGCTCTTAAAGAGGGTGCCAAACCTGTGTTTTTTGTGTTTAGGGTTACTGTATATGTTAAGTACGAAGAGGCTAGCGTGTGTTTTGCGGTGTGCTATGAGTTCAATTAGAATGTTATTGATGTGCGTAATTTTAGTATCGTGTTGTATAACAGTATAGTCTCTGCGGACTATGGTTGTAAGGGTGGTAGTATCTCCAGTGGCACAGCCAATTGTGCGATACCCTGCTAATTTGGCCAAACCATGCGACTCCTGTAGAATAATAATATCTGGCTTGTTCTTATCACGGATATATTGGGTTAAAACAGCTTTCTTATTCGCATAGCTTCGACAATTCCACTGACAAATGTTGTACGTAGGTTGCTTAGCCATGGTGAGGAGGGGGGTATAAATGTTGCTAGCTGAATCAAACAGGTGGGTGGCAAAATGGTGAATCAAACTGGTGGGTGGCGAAATGAGGTCCATGACTCCACTGCTATCATTCTTTGGTTAAAGTTCTCATTTCGCTGTTGTATTAATTGAGTAAGCGTATCTACACGATCGGTGAGAGTAGGTATGAAGCGAGACGTTGTGGTCATCCACGCACTGAATTTTTTAACTGATTTCATCAGGTCAACAAGAGTGGGATTACTGATAGTAGTGCAAGTAGGTCCGTCCTCACTATTTGAAGTTTCCACTTTACTTTAGGGGGCGGGGGGAGGGGTTGCCCCCTCCTCCATTTGTTCCAGAGGTGTTTCAGGCATAATTTGTAGGGTGGTATTTACTGGGTGTTGTTCTGAGTTCTTAAATTTACGAAGCTCCTCTTTCAGCATGCGGTTTTCCTCGCTTAAAGCATTCATTTTCTGATTGCATTGACTAAGCATTGGTTTGAGTTGAACTATCTCTGACTAACTTTTTCAATCAGTTTTGAGATGAGGCCTCTTCATACCTATGCTGCGTTCCCGCGACCACGTCTGCCTACCTCAATTCGTGTGGTCCTGGTGTTCGGCTCCGTGACGTGGATCCGGACCTTGAATGGGTGCAGGATTTGGGCTGGCCCCGGCCTCCTTGTGGTCGAGGAGGAGGAGTGTCCTGCTTATTTGCATTGTTGCTGCTGGCTGTAGGCTTGGGCGAAACTTGTGGTTGGGGCTCCCAGCGACGACGTGTCACGATGTAAGGGGTCTTGTAGTGTGCCCTGCTGCTCCTGTCAGCCGTCTGGTGGTTGCTTCCGCAGAGTTGGCATGTGGGTGTACATTGGTGGCCTTCCGGGGGGCTTGGCGCCTTGAATCCTTGACATATACGATCTTGGGGATTCGGACACACATCCGCGCGGTGTCTCAGTCTGCCACAGTGATAACTTGTATCGACTTGTTTCCGGTATAGTGTGCATCGCAGTAGAGCTCCACCGTAGCGAACGTGTGTCAGTACCCTGAATCCCTCGAACAGCACGATCACTGCCGTTGTGTTACTCAGCCTTTTAGCAGCCAATGCCGTGGGATTTCTGCGTGTGACAACGCTGGTGGTGATGTCGCGGGCACTATCTTTCAGGGGGATGCCGTGTATTACGCCTTTGGAAGTATTGTCCGGCGCCGCCTCGTAGGCACTGGTCTCATATGTGTTCTTGTCGACCGTGATGCGAGTTATATGTTGATATTTATAAGCATGTGCCTCGATGGGTGTACTCACGACGATATTTTGTTGAAGATTAGGGCAGACCATGTCCTCATCTTGAGCTTCTCTCAGGATTTCTGCTGCTTGGTAGACGCTGGTCGCTATGCGGACAGCTCTGTGATCAGCGATGCGGAGCCCCTCTTGGATGTATAATTGTCTTGTAGTCGTCTCGAGGTAAATGTGGCATGCGACTTGCTTTGATGAGTTGTCGTAGACGCTGCTCGCCTTCTTTCTTGTTGTAGTTGCCATCTTCAGTCTCCACGTGGGGAGCCAACGCTTGCCCGCGATTTGACTTCCGTGAGCCTACTGTCTGCCACCCTGCGTTTTCTTCGTGATCATCACTGGAGACCTCTTCACCATCCACGGTGACTTCCATCTTGTTAGAAAAATGAAACGTTTCAGTCGCGTCGACCGGTGCTACCTTGCTACCACCTATCTGCTCAGCAGCGTTCCTGGCAGCGGCAGCGGCGGCAGCCGTGCATGTGCGCGTCCCAGCTCTCGATCCGCAGGCTCCGATGTTTCAATGGCTGTGCAGTAGAGAAAACTTGACTTCCCACCTTGATTGCGGTGTCAGATGAGTCCTGGTGACGAGCTGGATCTTGTGGTACCAAATACTTGTGGGTATTCGGTGATTTTCGCTGCAAACTCATGCGTTGAAATCAGAGCTGACGCGAACACGCGTCCGCTCGCTTCGGTAATCGCAGTGCCTTCTGGAACCTGAAGGGACCATGAAAATATGTTCTATTCGAGGGGGGACATTCGTCTTAAAGATAACGTCGGTTATTTTTTCATGTCGACTCACGAATTCGGAGCCGGGCAGTGCAAATTCCCAGCGGTGTCAAAAGGTGACCTCCCGCCGTCCGGAGGTTGGTTCCATGTCCCCAAAGTGTCGTTACCTTTCTTAGCTTCGCAGCGAGGTCAGCACTTATAATGGAATAATCGGCACCCGTATCTACCAGAGTGGTTAGTGGATGGTTGTCGACAAGGACAGAGATGCGAACAGAGACACGTTTGTCGTCGATGGCACACGTTGGTGAAAGGATGTCAGATGTCGGCAGGCAGTTCGGGGGAGGGTTTTGTAACGGTCGGTCAACAGCGGCCTCACCCCCAGAGGTCGCTGTTCTTAGTTTCCCCGGGGCGGGCTTGTGGATCTAGGTGATCTTCCTGCAAGGACGTCCGCAAAGGTCGATTGTTGGCCAGGTGACGTTGAGCGCCGTGGAGACGGTGAGCGGGATTGGCGACGTGGAAGGGTTGGGGACTGCTGGCTTGCCAAGTATTCGGCGATAGCACAAGACCGCTCACCATCTCTGGGTTGACGAGCATCCGGGCGGAAGCCAGGAAGACCCATGTGCTTGTATGGGCACTCACGGTAGATGTGATCTGGTTCACCACAGTGATAACAGAGAGGCCGGTTGTCGGGAGCACGCCATACACTGGATTTCTGTGTAAGGGGTGGGTTGCCATACTGGGGTGGTCTTGAGTAGAATGACCGCGCCGTCTGCAGGGTGGATGGACGGGACAAATAGCCAACAGCCGGTGCATTAGTACGTAATGCTTCCGCGTATGTCGATAGCGAAGCTTCGGCTGGACGCAGGGCCGTCATGGGTTAGACCTTGGCTGGACGCAGAGTCGTCGTGGGGTGCACCACCTGCCGGACCTCATCGCGGACGACATCCGTTAGAGCAGCAACATGGGGCTGGGAAGACACCGCGTGCAGCTTTTGCAGCTCCTCGCGCACAGTACTGCGCACGAGCTCCATCAGGTCTCTTATAGCCGTGACGTCAGGTGTTGGCAGGGCCGATGGCACTGACTAAAGACTGCCAGGACGCTCATACTGATACGAACGCTGCCTTAGCATTCTCTCCATCGTCATGGCTTCGCGGGGGAAATCCTCTACAGCTGGGAGGGTTGCGCACTAGTCCAGCGAACAACTGCTCTTTCACTCCCCGCATTAAACTGGTTGCAAAACTCTGGCCAGGTTGCCATAGCGGCTTCATGGTTTTCGAACCAAGTGCGCGCATTGTCCTCGAGGTAAGACATACCGAAGCTTTCGTTGCTCGTTCCACTCGTTGACGCTAGTGCAATGGTTGTAGTCGTCAAGCCAGTCGTCGACGTCCTCGTAAGGGTCACCATAGAACGGCTTCGGGGTTCGCGGGGCGTTGAAGAACCATGGAGGAGGCAGCATCGATGTCTCTTGGATTTGCGTTCCCGCACTGTAGAGTTGTGGAAGCGGTCCGAATTCAGGTGGTAGGCCTAGTTGTCGCCTGCTACGCCGTAGGTCAGCTGGTTCTTCCAAGTCGCGACTAGTGTTGGGATCTTGCTGCTGATTGCAGTGCATACAACACTACCCAGCACCTCCACCAGAAAATGTCACGTGATTACAGAAAGACCACAACGTCTGTTCACAGGAGCAGCAGCACTGGACGTTGAATCGAACCGAACGTTAGTACACGAGCACAATAAACAGTCCTCTTCTTTTTCACAAAATGGCACATACTCGCATTGGCATGGCTCAACCTCGTTCGATGCCTGTGGCAATATTCAGTGGACGAAAAAAAGACCACTAAAAATGAAACACAGTGTCAAGCGTAGCGAGAACTTAGAACAGATCGGAGACAAATCACGAACACAAAATGGAGAAAAAAACAACAACCTGCTATTGGATTTGAATGCGAATATGATTGTGTCCAGCTTCTCATGCACATGCAAGCCACATATTGCCAGACAGCGGTGCACTGTCGGCTAGACACTGCTATACAAGACACGGGGCCATTTTAGCTCGTTTTATTGAAAATATCTTCACTTATATTTTGGTTTACACGGTACTTTTAGTCGGTTAACATGCACCGGGCATTTAATCAGACTGATTGTTAACATGAGCGTGTCATTTCTTTCAAGTTCTGCTGCAAGTTGTCGCCGTGTGCTCATCTGCCGACTAAGCTGCTTATCAGTTTGGTGACCGTACACTGAAGCTGATGTGCGACGAATGTGCGTGCGTCATCCACGATCCTTCGTATGATAGAGCGATATTTTCCGGCTTGTCTAGATTAAGTTGTAGGTGTCGCAGACCGAATTGGTGCACTCGCTCATCAATTTCACGTCTGCAAGAGCATCGAGGTGTTAGTTTTCTTTCACGTAAGATTGTCAGGAGTTCTAGAATAACATTTGCAGGCGCTGCGGGCGTCGCCGGCATAGCGGGCGCCATATGAGTTTTAGAACAGCGTTTGCCCTTCTGCAAAGGCAGCACACAATCGCAACGACACTGTAGCCTTGAAACCAGTGTTTGCGGGCCGCACAAGCGTCCGCTATTTCTGATTTTCTGCAGGCGGGCCACGAACGCAAATGATTACTGGTATTACGACACATGTATAGTGGCAGCGACCGCACCGCAAGAGCTCGTGGTGCGCTATTCTAAAGCTTCTTATTTTCGAGTGAAGACCGCAGTGCATCATGTTCATCGTTGCGGACGCGTCGTTAGAAGCACTCTACTTGTTGCCAGTAGCCTCCATTGCGCAGGCGGCGAGCATGTTCACCGTGAACAAATTGATTTTCTGTTGTTTGTCAACGCGCGGCGAACTCTACTCTGATGACCCGTCTGCAGTTCACGCGCAAGCGCGGTCGTTTCATCAGGCGTGAAGGACCGTGGAATCGGCGCACTTAGCGATAAGACTGCGCTTCCATTCCGTCGCTGCAAAGATTGCTATCTCTCGTAGCTTCACTTCTGCTTTTTTATTTGCTGTCCTGTAACTGTTGAGGCTCCAAAACATGGCCGCTTTCAATGACGTTGCCGACAACCGTCGGGCTCGTACGTGAGTTGAGCCTATACCAGTGACTCTGCAACCGCCGTTGACTGCCGCGAGTTCATTATTCTCGCTGTCCTAAGCCATAGCAGGGCTCTTTCAGAAGTTCACAGCGAACGAACAATCACCACACCCGTTTCACAAATTAGTGGGGCTCTTCGATTTTCAGGCCGTTGGCAGCTCTCTGGCAGCCGAAGGGTCAGTCGGCTAGTTCCGATCTGGACAGGAAACAGCGTCGTGGTCAAGTCTGTGGGAAAACCGAGACAACCCGAAGTTGCCCGAAGATTGCAAAATCGAACGCTGCTACAGCCAGCGTAAATGTAAACAAGCTCCACCGTCGTGGCAGTAAACTAAACAATGCGCCGCATGCACGTCGGCTTTTTTCTGCATTGTCCTGTCCGCTTGGAAATACCTAGCTAAGTGTGCCAAAAACTGAAAAAATATCCTCGAGCCTACGCATTTGGGGTACGACTTTGTACGCTCGCACGATCACTCGCCGCGTCTGCGAGCGAAACAGCCAGCTGGCGCACGCCTCCTCGAAAACGATGCAAAGTGAGCTGTCACGACGCTGATGGCTTAAGAAGCTCATGTCTTTTTAGTACATCATGACGCGAAATAACGCGGAAGTGATTGTGTCCCTAAAAGAGCTCGAGGATATATACCTGCTCAGCTATCGCGTAGTATACGATGTAAACACGCGTTAACTAACTTGCATTTTTGTCTACAAGTGTAGTTAGTGGTACCACGAGTGCGCGTTGTATCCAAAACAAACTTTTCCACGACACATCTTGGACCAGTTTTGGGACTTGCCTGGGCCTGTTTTCCAGTCCTAACAATACTAATTGTTGGCCTAGTTGGTAGTTGCTTACTGACATGCTTTGGCCGCAAAATAATACACACACAAAGTAAAAAAACACTCAACGACAAGCACACAAAGTAAAGAAACACTCAACGACAAGCACAAGCAGCTCGTGCTTGTCGTTGAGTGTTTTTTTACTTTGTGTGTGTATTATTTTGCGGCCAAAGCATGTCAGTTCCAGTCCTAAGTGGCACTTATATTGTTACGGTTGTGATGGGTTTATTTACCCTGAAAAATGTCAGCGCTCTACCGCCACTGCCGAATCACCATCGCTCGAGAGCGTCCGATCTCTTCTTCCTCCTCGCTCTTTCACTCCGCGTTACATTTCCCTCCGGGCCAGACGCAGCTCACGGAGCGAGTAGAAGCGATCGGTTGTTGTAGGGCTTCAATTGGGCTATGTGCACAATTTGCGTCTTGCGCAAACGCCCGTTCTGAGCTGTCACTTTCGCAACAGCGTAAGTGATGTCACTTAGGCACTGAGTAATGACGAATGGTCCTGAGTACTTAGAAAGAAACTTCTGGCAAAGTCCCTTCTTTTGAACGGGCGTCTACAGCCAGACCAAATCACCTGTAGCGAAAGTCACGGGCGAGTGTTTTGCGTCGTAACAATCTTTCGCGCGAGCGTGGGCGGAAAGAGTTCGGAGCCGAGCAAGCCTACGAGCTTCTTCGGCACGACACAAAGTCTACGCGACACTGGCGTTGTCGTTCGTCGAAAAAGGAAGTATGGTGTCAAGAAAACTTTGAGGATAACGAGCATAGAGGAGAAAAAAAGGCGTATAACCTCTGACTTCGTGTTTCTCGGTATTAAAGGCGTATATAACAAAAGGTAATACGGCATCCCAGTTCTTGTGATCCGCTGCGACGTACATTGAAAGCATGTTGATGATGGTACGATTGGTGCGCTCAGTGAGGCCGTTGGTCTTAGGGTGGTATGGCGTGGAACGGCGATACTGGCACCCACGAAGCCGTAGCAACTCTTCGACAACGTCAACGATAAACTGCCGGCCGCGATCACTTATCACCACACGAGGGGCCCCGTGACGGAGTATGATCGAGTGCAGAAGAAACCATGACACATCAGATGATGTGGCTGAAGCAACCGCCATCGTTTCAGTATTCCGCGTCAGGTAATCTACGCACGCAATAATTCAGCGGCGGCCGGTGGTAGACTTGGGGGAAGGGCCCAGTAAATCTATGCCGACTTTTTCGAATGGTAATGTCGGTAGCTTAACCGGCTGCAGTGGGCCGGCCAATGGTGTGGTAGGTTGTTTGTGGCGGTGGCAGACATCACAACTTGCGACATAGTGCTTGGTGGTCTTCCAGAGTCGAGGCCAGTAAAAACATTGTCGGACACGGTGAAGCGTTCGGGCAAATCTAAGGTGCCCAGACGTGATGTCATCGTGCATGGCTTGGAATACCTCAAGACGCAGGCATTCTGGCACGACGAGGACTAGTGTGGAACCATGGCTGGAGTAATTCTTGCTATATAGTAGGGCGTCATGAATCACGAATGGCGTGGCACGTTTAGAGCTATGAGCCACATTAATCATTTGTTTCAGCGAAGTGTCACGCTGTTGCTCATGATGGAAGACGTCCAAATTTGGGAAGTTGGATGAGATTGCGGCCAAGTAGTTGTCGAATCATCATCATCAGCATCCACAGTCGGAGATTGAAGACGAGATAAACAGTCGGCATCTGCGTGACATCGACCGCTCTTGTAGGTCACAGAAAAGTTATATTCTTGAAGCCGTAAGGCCCAGCGGGCCAACCGACCAGTTGGGTCGCGTAGTCCGACGAGCCAACAAAGAGAATGATGATCTGTGACAATCTTGAACTGTCGGCCGTACAAATAAGGTCTGAACTTTTGGACGGCGAAAACAACTGCAAGACATTTCAGTTCGGTGACCGTATAATTCCTCTCCGCCTTAGTCAACGTACGACTTGCATACGCCACAACCTGCTGGCGGCTGTCGTGATACTGAACTAGCACGGCACCAACACCGATACCACTAGCATCTGTATGCAGTTCCGTGAGTGCCTCCGGGTCGAAATTGCGCAAGAGGGGCCCGGAAGTAAGCAAATACTTCAGCTGCTTGAAAGCGGCTTCACACTCAACGGTCCATCGTAATGGGGCGTTTTTGCGGAGCAACTCTGTCAGGATATGAGCAAGCTGGGCGAAGTCTTTGATAAACCGACGAAAATAAGAGCACAGGCCTACGAAGCTACGGAGATCCTTCACAGACGTTGGTTGCTTGAAGTCTCGGAAAGCACTGATTTTTTGCGGGTCTGGCCGTATACCGTCCCTGTCGACTAGATATCCAAGCACAAAGGCTTGACGCTCACCAAAATGACACTTCTTTGCATTTAAAACGAGACCAGCTTGTTTGACGCAATCTAGAACAACGCTAAGCCGATGGTTGTGCTCGTGGAATGTCTTGCCAAAAATAATTACATCATCGAGATAACACATACATATCTCCCATTTCAGACCGTGAAGGATGGAGCCTATGAATCGCTCGAAAGTAGGTGGGGCATTGCATAAGCCAAACGGCATAACGTTGAATTCAAATAACCCATCAGGCGTGACAAAAGCAGTTTTCTCTTTGTCAGACGGATGCATTGGTATTTGCCAGTATCCAGACCTTAGGTCGACAGACGAAAAGTATGCGGCCGAGTGCAGACAATCAACAGCATCGCCGATGCGTGGTAGCGGATACACGTCTTTCTTTGTGACGGGGTTGAGATGGCGGTAGTCTACACAAAATCGCCAAGAGTTGTCTTTCTTTTTTACCAATATAACAGGCGCTGCCGAGGGACTGCTTGACTCTTGAAAAACGCCTTTCTGCAGCATGTCGTTGACCTGATCGACGATCACTTGCCTCTCTGACGGGGATACGCGATAGGGTTTCTGGCGTATCGGTGTAGCATCTCCCGTGTTGATGCGGTGGTGCATACGGGATTCAGGCAACATGGAACAATGCTTGTTATGAGCAAAATCAAAGACTCCCGCGTAGCGTGTAAGCACCTCCTCGAGGACATTCTGCTCGGAAGAAGGCAACGACTTATTAATCATACGTTTCATCTCGGCTGTGTAGTTAGGCGCAGTCTTACTGCTGGCTGGAGACTCTGAGACCATTCTGACGTCAATTGTAAGCCTGCTCCTCGAACGTTCTCAGTTTGAATCCGACTGGTAGAACAACAGGCTCTGAGGCTGCGTTGAGCACTCACAAGCAAGCATGTCCATCGATGGCTGTAAGGACAGACCGTGGGAACAGCACATTCTTCTTGATGGCGTTTGCATGATCAGGCTCCACAAGTCCAGTGCACGGTCCTGAGCGGACCTTAGAAGAGCATACGGGGTACAAACACTGCTGTCCGACCAGGGATCGTCACATCTTCAGACAACGAAAGCGCATCGATAAGCAGAGTCGGAAAATCGTCAACTATTGCAGCAGGCAACGTACTTTGTAGAAGAATCTCTCCAGTTCCACAGTCAAGCGTAGCGCCGCATTCATGAAGGAGGTCTATCCCTAAAATGACGTCATGAGTTGCGCGAGCCAGTACAGTGAATTCAACTCTGAAATTTTGTCCACCAATCGTGAGTACAACTGAACAAATACCAACAGGGCATAACGCTTCGCCTTCAACTCCACGAAAAGTTTCTTTACGATTCCGCGCGAACATAACTTTGTGACCCAAGAAACGATGTTTGAAACGAAGACTCATAACCGAAACAGCAGCACCAGTGTCTACAAGAGCAAGAGTATCTACACCGTCTATACACACATGCACTTTGTTCATCAACATCACAGTAGAAGGAGGAATTGGGGAAACTGATCGTCCCGCGACTGCACCTCCATCGGTCGCACCAGTTAGTTTCCCAGCTGATGCGGGGAAGGTGACCGACGACGCGGAAACGGAGACCGGCGGGACCGTGTCGGAAGCAGCGTCAAGCTTCGCTCGGAGGCGGGGGACTCGCTGCAAAGTTCGTTAGGCCATTGCTACCAGGGACGGTGGTCGGCCGAGTGAGAGGTCCAAGTTTCGTGCATACAAGGCGGGTATGTCGAAAAACGTGGCGGCACAGGCATTTCGTACATACGAGCCGGATACGTCGAAAAACGTGGTGGTGCAGGCGGCCATCTGGGACAGAAGCGCGAAGTATGCCCTGGGAGACAGCATGTGTAGCAAACGGGGACTTGTCGGCTTACATTAGCAGGTGCAGAGGTGGCAGAAGTACGCGGAGACGGATCGTGCTCCGCAGGAACATTTTGTGATGACGCATAGTAATCTTCTGGTAGAGGCCTCGTTGACGACAGTCGGAGGTCCGCAGCGGCACATCGAGATGATGACATCCGGTGGTGGCCGTGACCCGTCGGGGAAAGCGTAAGCCGCGGGGTAAAGTCTGCTGTTTCTGTGTGTGGTCGGTTTTCAACGTGGCGCTCTCGCATCCAGTAGGGAGGTGGTTCGGGGAATGCGGCGAACGAGCATTGGTGGTGAACGTCACCTGCTTGAAGTTGTACGAGCTCTTCTCGAACTACCCGACGTACGAGGAAGGGAATGTCTTCGCAGGTGGCGACGTCCATACTTGCAACAGTGGGAACATTGTCCAAGCGCCCGAACTTGGGTAAAATTCTCCGGGTCTTCAACGCCTCAAATGCGCGACCAGGAAAATAGGAGTGTTCAAGTTTTTTTTTGTTATCAAAAATTTGTACACGTCTTCAGCAATGCCTTTTCCTAAATGACAGACTTTGTCTTCGTCAGACATATTTGCGTTGACAATCTCGCAAAGCTTCAATATTTCTTCAATGTAGGTTGTGTACGTTTCGCCGGGCAACTGAGCCCTACGTGGCAGCGTTTGCTCAGCTTTCTTTTTCATAGAACTCGTGTCCCCAAAGCAGGCCTTCAGTTCCTTAACAAATATATCCCAAGTGGGGAAGACATGTTCATGGTTCTCAAACCAAAGCAAGGCTGTCCCGGCAAGGAAGAATACTACGTTCACGAGCTTCGCCGATGCGCCCCATTCGTTGTAGCGGCTCACTCTGTCGAAGTGTTTTAGCCAAGCGTCCTCGTCTTGGTCAGTTTTACCTGAGAATATTCGTGGCTCAGGTGCCCAGTAGTCTGGTTGTCGAGGTTGACAGCCACCTTGTACCGTGTCGGTCGCACTGGTGGATGCAGCAGCGTAGTACGTCAATGGGATTGCTGTGTCGTCGTTCATGCTGAAGTTGTCCGGGGGTAGGCCAGCTAAGCGTCTGCTTCTTTGAAGAACTTTTGCTGCGGGGTCCAGGATGGCAAGTTACCCAGCACCGCTCCACCAAAGCTGTTAGGGATGTGATGGGTTTATTTACACTGAAAAATGTCAGCGCTCTACCGTCACTGCCGAATCTCCATTGCTCGAGAGCGTCCGATCTCTTCTTTCTCCTCGCTCTTTCAGTCGGCGTTACAATATGTATATTAGCTTTGATTAGACCTACTTGGTCATAAGCGTACATACTGCGCGGCATTATTACGAAGAGGTGAAAAAAGACATAGCCGCCGATGAAATAGGCAATGAAAGGATGTATAGATTTCTGAATCTATCTTCATTTTTTTTGTTTCTTTTTCTGGCGTCCTAGCGTATATGATGCCACATATGCTGGCCCATAGATTGAAGTGCGCTCACAGGCCGTTCGCGACCAGCGAGCATCACACGCTTGAAGACAACAGTTGCGATCTAGGGCCTTCAATCACAATCGAATATCGATCTAGTAGTCAAGTTCCAAGAGGTTCACCTACGCTAACACACGACCGAGCGAGTTATTTCGACCACATTCGCCTTCACCAAGTCCACAAGAAGCAGGCACGGCTCCACAGACGACTACTACGAAAAAAGAAAAAAAAGTAACCCCAAAGTTGTCCCCATGCGTGCGTACGAATGTGTAGTACAAAACGTTTGCATGTGCACGATGCATTTAGCAAGCAACAGTTCATCGGTGCGTACCGGCTTAAAGCCGGTACGCACCGATGATCTCACCAGAGAAGGATTGGCCACCCTGGTGCAGTATCTGGCCACCCCCTCCCGTAGGCATTCGTCAATTAACTCACGGCCCTCAGTCCCCACCAGCTGCGGAGCAACTGACCACGGCGGCAAGCCGGTACGCACCGATGATCTCACCAGAGAAGGATTGGCCACCCTGGTGCAGTATCTGGCCACCCCCTCCCGTAGGCATTCGTCAATTAACTCACGGCCCTCAGTCCCCACCAGCTGCGGAGCAACTGACCACGGCGGCGGTCAGATCTGCAAAGCGGCAGAGGGTGCTAGGAATCTCTGGATACGGACAGGCCACCATTGGAACTTGAACTTAGCAACGTTTAACGTTAGAACGTTATCTAGTGAGGGAAGTCTAGCTGTATTATTCGAGGAGCTAGAAGGCATTAAATGGGATATAATAGGGCTGAGTGAGGTTAGCAGGACAGATGAGGCCTATACTGTTCTACAGAATGGGCACGTCATTTGCTATCGGGGCTTGGCAGACAGAAGAGAACTGGGAGTAGGGTTCCTAATTCACAGAAACATCGCTGGCAACATAGAGGATTACTATAGCATTAATGAAAGGGTGGTAGGCATTGTAATTAAACTGAATAAAAAATACAAAATGAAGGTAGTACAGGCTTACGCGCCTACATCCAGCCATGATGACGCTTCAGTTGAAAGCTTCTATGAAGACGTGGAATCGGCAATGAGTAAGGTGAAAACACAGTATACTATAGTAATGGGCGACTTTAATGCAAAGGTAGGGAAGAAGCAGGCTGGAGACCAGGCAGTAGGAGATTATGGCATCGACACTAGAAACGCCAGAGGAGAGCTACTAGTAGAATTCGCAGAACGCAATAATCTGCGTATTTTGAATACCTTCTACCGAAAACGAGAAAACCGCAAGTGGACATGGAGGAGCCCTAATGGCGTAAATAAGAACGAAATAGACTTTATAATGACTGCACACCCAGGAGTCGTGCAGGATGTGGAAGTGGTTGGCAAGGTAAGATGCAGTGACCATAGAATGGTACGGGCTCGAATCCGCCTAGACTTGAAGAAGGAACGACAGAAACTGATACGCAAGAAGCAAATCAATGAGCTAGCACTGAGAGGGAAAGTACAGGAATTCAGAGTGTCACTGCAGAACAGGTACTCTGCTCTTAGCGAGGAAACCAACCTTAGCGTAGATACAATGAATGATAATCTGACGAGTATCATCACGGAGTGTGCAGTGGAAGTTGGAGGCAGGGTAGCTAGACAGGACACCGGCAAGCTTTCCCAGGAAACGAAGAACCTAATTAAGAAGCGTCAAATCATGAAAGTGTCAAGTACAACAGACAAAATAGAACTGGCAGAGCTTTCGAAGCTGATTAATAGACGTAAAGTATGCGATGTAAGAAGGTATAACATGGAGAGAATTGAGCACGCTCTGAAAAACGGAGGAAGCGTCAAAGCAGTGAAGAGGAAACTTGGGATAGGCAAAAGGCGGATGTATGCACTAAGGGACAAAGAAGGCAAATTAACTACCAATATGAATAGGATAGTTAAAATAGCGGAGGAGTTTTACAGAGATCTGTACAGTAGCCGAGACAACCACGACCTTAATACTATAAGAACTAGCAGTAACCCAGACGACACCCCACCGGTAATGATAGAAGAAGTCAGAAAAGCTTTGGAGAGCATGCACAGAGGCAAAGCTGCTGGTGAGGATCAAGTAACATCAGATCTGCTGAAAGATGGAGGACAGATTGTGTTAGAAAAACTAGCCACTCTATTTACGAGGTGTCTCCTGACGGGAAAAGTACCAGAGTCTCGGAAAAACGCTAAGATCATCTTAATATATAAGAAAGGAGATGACAAGGACTTGAAGAATTACAGGCCGATCAGCTTGCTCTCTGTAGTATACAAGCTATTTACAAAGGTAATTGCTAGCAGAGTAAAGAAAACATTAGAATTCAATCAACTAAAGGAACAAGCAGGATTTAGAACAGGCTACTCAACAATTGACCACATTCATACTATCAATCAGGTAATAGAGAAATGCTCAGAGTATAACCAACCACTATACATAGCCTTCATAGATTACGAGAAGGCGTTTGATTCAGTAGAAATATCAGCCGTCATGCAGACACTGCGGAATCAGGGCGTAGATGAAATATAAACATTCTGGAAGAAATCTACAGGGGATCAACTGCTACCATAGTACTTCATAAAAAAAGCAACAGAATACCAATAAAGAAGGGTGTAAGGCAGGGGGACACAATCTCCCCAATGCTATTCACTGCGTGCTTTCAGGACGTTTTCAGAAGCCTAGAATGGGAACAGTTAGGGATAAGAGTCAATGGAGAGTACCTCAGTAACCTGCGCTTCGCCGATGACATTGCATTGCTGAGTAACTCAGGGGACGAATTGCAACTCATGATTACGGAGTTAGACAAGGAGAGCAGAAAGGTGGGTCTTAAAATTAATCTGCAGAAAACGAAAGTAATGTACAACAACCTCGGAAAGGAGCAGCGCTTTGCGATAGGTAATAGTGCACTTGAAGTTGTAAAAGACTATGTCTACTTAGGGCAGGTAATAACCGCAGAGCATAACCACGAGATTGAAGTAACTAGAAGAATAAGAATGGGGTGGAGCACATTCGGCAGGCACTCTCAAATTATGACAAGTAGATTGCCACTGTCCCTCAAGAGGAAGGTATATAACAGCTGTATCTTGCCGGTACTTAGCTACGGAGCAGAAACCTGGAGACTCACAAAGAGGGTTCAACTTAAATTGAGGACGACGCAGCGAGCAATGGAAAGAAAAATGGTAGGTGTAACCTTAAGAGACAAGAAGAGAGCAGAGTGGATTAGGGGACAAACGGGAGTTAAGGATATCATAGCTGCAATAAAGAAGAGGAAATGGACATGGGCCGGGCATGTAGCACGTAGACAGGATAACCGCTGGTCATTAAGGGTCACCAACTGGATTCCCAGAGAAGGGAAGCGGGGTAGGGGGAGACAGAAGGTTAGGTGGGCAGATGAGATTAAGAAGTTTGCGGGTATAAATTGGCAACAGCAAGCACAGGACCGGGTTAACTGGCGGAACATGGGAGAGGCCTTTGTCCTGCAGTGGACGTAGACAGGCTGATGATGATGATGAGTTCAGCGCGTTGTTCACCCAAGGAAGCTTCACAGGGAAACAGTAGCTAGTGTTTGAAGCAGTAGCTTCAAACACTCGCTGCACTCATAATTGCCTCATCTCGCAAGGCGAACAGGCTTCAGAATGTAACGCCATGCGTAATGGCAAGCGAAGGTGCAGTCCTCAAGCGTCCACATTGCGATCCGTCGAGTCCTCACAAAGATGGGGCCGAGCACGTATTGTACCTTTTCGGCATCTGGTAGCCGGAAACCTGCCCAAAACCTTTCAGAGAGCTTCCACGACTGAATTGTCCTGGAAAGCCGTCCAACACGAGAAAAACGAACACCAACCGGAAGTGCGTTGCGGGGCGGAGACGAAGCAGCCCGAGAAAAACGAGTGCGCTCTGGCTGGCTCTGGCAGCCCGCAAGTAGCCAGAAGGGGAAAATCGAAGAGCCCCAGTGTGGCGTGAAACTTCTTTACTGCAGCAGGCAGTCCACAGCATCATGACAAAATGGAGCATGTCCGTGCACGTCACAATGAAGAAGCAGACGCCGGAAACGCCACTTGGCCAATCAGGTCCCCAGGTTTTGTCACGTGCCCCAAGCAGCCAATTGAATCGTATGCTGGTGCTTCTCAATGATGCGTTTTTGCTCAATGACCAATGAGCAAGGCGAGCCAGTGGTGGCAGGAAATTGAAGATGAAGAACGATCCTTCCAAACAAGACCAAGATGACCACGATAGCTCGTGTGTAACGGCAATGGTTCGGCGTGGAAAAAGCACCATTTTAGTGTCTATTTGAGCTTATATTCATCTCACAGGGGTGTTATAAATTGATTTTGCACTAGAAATAATGAAGCGAGAAGCTAAAAACTTCTCAGATAAGTGCAAAAATAGTTGCAGATTCCGAAAATGTCAACTTCAAAAAGTAGATTTTTTTCGTGATTTTCGGCCTTTTAAGACTTGTGCTGTTCCTTTTACTGAAAGATGAACAATGTTGCAAAATATGAGCACGAAACCAATCTTGTCAGAAGCACTTGTTCCGTTTAAGGAGCAGTTTTGTTTAAGAGATTTCTGTTTACCGAGAGCCTACTGTATTACAATTGAGTGTAGACACTAATTTTGTTTTTCTCTGGACTGCCCTGTGCTCTTGGGCAATAAATGTCTACTGAAGTTATAACTATTCTACATTTCTTTTTATTCAGGATGCAGAAGTATGCTGATGAAATTGCTGGGTTTGAGCGTGAAGTTGCCGAATCATCGTTAGTTGATATACCGGTGAGTCCCATTAGTTATTGACTGCAGAAAGCGCAGTTTTCTCTTATTGGGAAGGATTTTCAGCTTCACCAACGTTCGTTGCTTGCAGGCAAAGGTTACAGAAGTGCAAGTCAAAATACAAGAATGCAACAGGGACATCAGCAGCGTCAGCAACGAGAAGGCTACAGCCGATGACTTCATCAAGGATAAACAGCGTGAAAGCAATGGTAATGGATTTGGGTTGTACAACACCGACCGCTTATAATGTTATAAACAAAACAATCTCTTTCAAAGGTCTCGGTTACACAAAATGGGTTAAGCGTGCAGCCTCGCGTGTCCGAGTCTAGGCATGTGATGCGGGGTGCTTTCACCCATTTCACTTTCTGAATGTTAGAAAATGAACTTCGAAGATCTGCATAGCTATTGAAATGAACACAGTGGAAGGGAGGCACTAACAAAAGCGAACTATCGTGAAAATTTGCCGACTAGCTTTCAAACCCCCTCAATTATGCACAAATCGCTGAAACTGTCAAATTGCGACAAAAATTTTGCTCGCTGAATGGTACGGCAGAGGTAGCAGTTAGAGTATACATGCAGCAAAGCGTTTGCGAGTGTTTTATAGCCATGGTGAAGAAGAACGAAATTGCTGCTCATCAGCGCACAAGAATAGGGAAGCTGAACTCATTTTATCCCGAAACAGTTGTCTGGCAATTAGCGGTTGAGCGCAGGAAGAATGAACAGAAGACCAAATGGGCTGCGGAGACACTGTCGCAAAGGGAGGAACACCTAGCAAAGCAGCATCGCTAGAGGATAGCTCCGGCTACATATATCCCAACATAGCCGATCTAAGCCCCTGCTTAGCTCTCTGTGCCCCTTGTTGTTCAATCCGCTTCCCCACGTAAAGACCTCGTCGCTCGCTCTCCATCACAGAGCACCTCTTTTGAGAAATGCATTCGCTACCACGTTTGTCAATGATTTCCCAGCAGCCGCATTATAACCGCACTTTCATCTTGAGATACTTCACATTAAGCTGTGTATTATACATGGGGTTTTATGGGGGTAAATTGAAGTCGAAAAAGACTGTGCTGTGACCTGTCGTGCACTATAAGTGGTTACATTATAAGTGGTCTGCACTGTATTCTTTCTCTTTCTTTGCTGTTCATACACTTGGTAGTTTTGTATTGTTAGATGTAATCCAACAATAGACAAATGAATTGTAGTTGTTTGTAAAGAGATTAACTATTTCTTAATTGTTACTTAAAGGTGCACTGATGCAAAAGTATTGCACCTTCCTTTGAGGCAAAAGACTTAGATCTTCATGTTTAATGGCTGCAGCGGGAGGTAGGGAAAGAATCGCGTGCAAAAATTTCTGCTGTGAAAATTAAATACTAAGCTTATCACTCAATTGACATACATTTAAGGAATAGATAAAAGCCATTAAGAATGCAAGTGGTACTGTATATCGGAAAATTTTTACTGCATTTTCCCCTTCCAACGTTTTTTTATTGGCCTTTTGAAACATTTACAACCGCATTTTGAGTCCTTTCATGGTTCTCCCAATGCCCAAAAACCTATGTAAGAACCAAAACAACAATGCATCGCATCAACATTTTGTTGCTCTGCATAATTGCCAAGCCAAAGTACAAGTTTCTTTGGTAGCTAGCATACTTATTGGTGGTAGAGAAAGGGCTCATTTGATTGAGACTTAGTAGGAGCTGTGATGTCATGTTTTCTACCTTGAAATATTTGTTGAAGAACGTTGAGGTATTTATGTCCTACCGCAAGCTGGCAAATTGTGTGCATGTGGTGCAATGCGATACTTGTATTTGGATTTATTTGCATTTAAAGGAGAACTCACATCAAATTTACACATGTTAAGGTTTTTGCGTCAACGAGTAGCTGTCGACCCCCTAGTAGCTATTCGCGACCTAAAACGCATCTTAGTGACGAATGAGTATCTGTAATATCGATTAATATATTTGCTATCGAGCGTGGTTCAAAATGGGTGGAAAGCTCGCCGAATTGTAGTGCTGGCAGCGCTGCCTCGCGGCCATGTCGAGGCCGCTGTACAGCTGATGCCTCTTTCACAAACAAGTGGTGACGTCACACTGGCGTTTTGTCTGCTGGGAGCGCACGTACAGTCAGTCCAGCTGTGTTCTAAAGGCGTAGACATGCCTCTGTCGCCAATATCGTCGTCCCCGCTATCATCTCGATCAAAATCGGCAAGTGATGATGACAGCGACCTGGAATTGGGTATCGCCGCGATTCGCGGCGATTTTCGCTTGGCAAGCACCGCGTTAAATGAAATGTATTTATAAGTCCCGGTTGTATTGTCGGAGCTCAAAAACACCAATTACGCACCTCATGTCACGGACGGTTGGCAAGTGAATCGCTGCTTTCAGCTGCAGCAGGGCACATGGTAGGAATACCCCGGCCTCGAGATGAGGCTCGTACTGCCAGCGAAACCCAACTGGTTCGCCAACACAGGATTTACCCTGTAGCAGCTCGTCGCAAAGTGAAGGGAGCAAATGCGGCTGTTGTTGATAGGCATCCAGTCCCTCTGTCCGTGCGTACGAAGTCAACCCACTGGCTGCTGTGAGGTTCGTGACTTGGAAAGGCATGAAACGCCACGCACTTTTCACTTTTTCCGCGCCTCGACGTGCAGGTTCTCACTACGCAGCGGTTCCTCGATATTCTGGCACACATGGTCGCTCTGAATGATTGTACTCACACGCAGTGGAGCACAACGAAAATCAGTCGATGTGACTCGATGAATCGCATGCACGCTTCAAAACAGCAAGGAGGGGCAGTAGTGAGAGCATTGCTGGGAGTCGGCGAAGTCGGCTCCAAACACACTTGGAGACCGTCGACGTCATCGTTACTAGCGTATCGTCACTCAGGATGGTATTTGTGGAATGTATCACACCGAACATGTAGCACTAGTGTCGATGTCGCAGGGTAGACTATTTTTTTGTTTTTTCTCTAGCTTTTCTATGCTGTTTGACGTCGAAATAAAATAACTTCGATGCGACGGACCCCATTCAAATTTGGCCAAGAACACTTATTCATACCAAGTGATTGAATTATGGGCACATCTCGATCTTGAAATTTGATGTCAGTGCTCCTTTAAATTGGCCTGTAAAGAACTCTGGCAGTACTAGGTTGTGTGGAATGAAACCTCATGCCGGAAATCACTCCCTCTAGGTAACCAAGTCTCGACTCAAAGACCATGTTTCTGTGGAATCTTGGAATTAAATGACTCGTATCTTTCATGATACCTTTTGTCAACTTGCAACTTAGATTTTTTAGATGCGAAGCAGCTCTTTGAGTAGCCTGTGTAACCCTGTCCTTCCATCTGCGCCACGCTCCCCTGACGACTGCAGGTGTTGGGGCGGTGCCAAGTAGGTCACGCTTTTCCTTGCAGTGGGTGCTCATTGATGTCACTCTCTCCCTAGCTTGTCCCCCCCTCCGCGTGTGACACCTGCAAAACTGTCCCTCCCCTCTTTCACCTTGCAAGGTCGTCTGCTAGTAAAAAAAAGACTGTTCGCTCTGTACAACTGCTCAAGGATCACCCCTTATATGTAGGCACTGGATCGCACATAAGGAATTGAGTCAAGGGCGACATTCCTTAGCTTTTGCTTGATGAGTGCCACCGTCAATGTCGCCGCCAGTGTAAGTGTTAGCGACTGCTGCTTCGCATCTATACATAGTTCCTTTTAGTGGGAAATGGTACATTTTTTGGGGGGGGGGGGGGAATACGACAGTGAAGATGCCTAGCCTTTGTTATCTTTGTTATATTGTTTCCTATGTCTAGAAGGCAGAGTTATAAGGATTGGTCGGACTGATGAAGAGTAACGATTGCTTTTTTTCTCCTACTGTGCCACAGCGGTCGTGCAGGAGATCAAACGGCTCAATGACCTGTCAAACCAAAGATTGGAGTTGCTGAGGCGGCGAAGCCGAGACGCCTACGAAGCAACTATGTGGCTGCAGCAGAATGAGGGCCGCTTCAAAGGGAAGATCTATCCACCCATCATGACTCAGGCAGGAACACCTTTTTTTTTGTCGCTTTCACCTTTCTGGTCTGTTGAACCTGGAAGAACAGTATGGTAGCAAGGTTCTTTTCTTGCTTTTTCCTCACTTGTTTTCTTCCAATTCAAATTGTGAGGCTGCAGTTGAGAACTAGTCTTCAACAAGCACTCAGCTGTAAGAATTTTTTTTTAATGGAGCCATAATAGCTGAGCTGAACGCGTTTGATAATCTAAAAGTGGCTCTCACTGAGCCGAGGTACCTTTGTTGGCTCCTCTCTTCTCCTGGCCGAGTGCTTCTCCTCACTGTACGAGGGGGAAGAACAGTTAGCATGCATACTTGCGAGCCATTGCGAGCAAGCGAACAGGTTAGGTTCATTTTATGGGTAAAATGACCAGACAGAATGCTGACACTGAAGATCGCAGCAAGGCCCTGAGAGGAGAAGGGATTGTTTCTTGAAATTGGTGGCACGCCTCTGATTTGTGGCGCTGTCACGTTTGGCATTGTTCATTGGGACAACATTCCGAACATAATACACACGTTAATTTGAAATGTTAAAAGAATCTCTGATGTGATTTAGAGGCATATGGTTTAGGCATATGATGCATATGATGTGGTTTAGAGGCTAGGTATTTGTGCTTAAAGGAGGCTGTTCATTATTGAGAATGTGTTATGTGAGGTTGCTTCATTTCTTGGACCAATTCAACTCGTAATAATTTTGGTTTCAACGTTTACTTTGAAAATATTTCAACTCTAAACAGTGGACCTTTGATAAAATTGCAGATTGACTTGATGAATGCAAGTGATGCCAAGTATGTAGAGGCACAGATTCCTTTGAGGGACCTGTTGGCATTTGTAGCAGAATACCCAGAAGACCTCAATTCATTTTTGGGAACCATCAGGGACTCTCGGAACCTCAGAGTCAATGGAGTTGTTGTTCCCGCAGAGAGCTTGGACGCCTTCAAGCCACGTAGACCACTTTCCGAGATCAAGTAAGGTCCCATATGGTACACGTGGTGTTATAAGTAGGGGTTAGGGAATATTTGAACCTCAGAATATTTTTTAGTAGTATTTTACTATTCAATTGAATTCGTACCGCGGTCTTCTTCTACCAAGTATTTGAACTTTTGAAAAATAAATTATTTACAGTAACGAGAAATAAATATAAAGATGAAAAATTGGCATGCGGCAGGTCACATTTTGGGCCACCGATGCCCGAAATTGCTAGCCAGTTTCATTGGTGCTCCAAGTGATCGCTGCACGATGAGCTTGGCTGGAAGGTCTGCTTCTGATGCATAAAATGCCCATCCACGATTCCAAAAAGCTAGCGGGTGATGCGACTCGTTGCTTGTGACAAAGGGCATTGCGGCTTCGCTTTCGCATGCCCACTTGTTCAATGCCCTTGCCTGAGAAGTTCATATTCATTTCATACCTCGGTGCCGTGAGGAGAGTCAAGCCTAGACACGACTGCGAGCAGTAAGCTCCGCCGCGATGTGCGCGGTCAGGGTGCCCAATGTTTCAAAGTGCGTCGTGCTCGACCGCTAGTGTAACGAGTTGGCCCGCAGTGATCTTCGTTGCGAGGTCTGACGTGCTTATGCAGAAGCTCTGACAGCAGTTCTCACGAGTCCATGCCTAGCCCAAGAAATACGCCTGCGATGTTTGTGACGAGGGCGTAAACTAACGTGTAAGTATTTTATAAATGATCATTGGACCGTGAAAATGGTAGGAGTGTGAATTTGTCACCAATCAGCAGAATTTTCGACTGCCGTGGCCTTGCAACGTGCAAGCAGCAGGCGACTCTCATTTAGAGCAAAAATCGAACCAATGGCAAGGCGTGCTGGATCAACATGGGTCATGCGGCCAAAAGGAGACCTGGAAATGAACATTTGACTTTTGTATGCTTGTTTCTGAGTTGAGGACTCTGCCAAAGCAGCAAATGCTAATGTGGACTTCATCATTGTTTGCTTAGTGGGGTGGTTTAACGCACTACTTTCTTTGAAAAAGTGGTGCTCATGTTTACTTTTACTGTGCATGATTTAGGTGAGGTGGAATGGCCGGTACATATTGTTTTTTTTTTCTAAATTTAAGCCTTCTGTTTTATACTGCTCCGACTTTAGTCTTTCATGGTAAAAAATGAATGTTCTTTTTTCCGTAACCTGATCCATACTTTGGTTTTAGTGCTGCAAAAGTAACATTTTGCTGCTACAAAAATTGCTCTAAATTATATTTTGGCTGTTGCACCACTATATACCTTTGAAACGAATATTTGAATGTAAAGAACTTATTTTCGTATGAGATGCAACATTGTTATAATGAGGTTTGAGTGTACAAATAATGTCTCTTATGCTTTCCTCGGGCCTAATTGTCTGTAAGTGTCATTAGTTTTGTTTAGCAAAGAAACAAGCCGCTAGAACAGTTCCAGTTCTTTTGCAACTTATATAAGTGTGTGCCTAGTTCTGATCGGATAAATGTTGTATCTGTAAAGAAAACGGATTTAAAGAGCGGACTCATGCATTAACCCGTCCATTTCATTTTCTCAACATTTCAGACGCTGTGGCTTTCGAGCGTACATCAAATCGCTCTTCTCCGCCCCTGACGGAGTGATGCGCTACCTGTGCAAGCGGCACCGAGTGCATGACATCCCAGTTGGTGACGCACGTACTGAAGACTGCCTGGAGGAAGTGCGGCGACTTGGGATGCGACGATTCTTTACCAGAGACAATTTGGTAAGCTATATCTGTTTGTTTTCCTTCAACACTTCTGTTCCAAACTCGGTTTGATATGAATGGACCATAGGGAATGTGTGCCTGGATATTTTAATCCTCTGAGGACGCAGCCTGAGAACGCAGCATAACCGTAGCAGTTCGCTGTTGGGCACCGCCCGATAAAGGTGTTTGTTGTTTAAAGTTCACAGTTTTCTCACTGCAAGTCATGTGCATTTTTTAAATAATGAAGCGCAATCTCTTGAAAGGGCCCTGAAATGCTTTTTTATGCAGGCTTATTGCCTCACGAATTCAACGGCGCAAGAATGTCAAGAATTCGTCCAGTATAAGCGGAGTTAAAAAAATTATGTCGTACGCTGCAAATGAATTCTGTCTTTTCTCATCCCGACGAAAGCGCTGGAGGCTAAGCAGAGAGGGATGGCACGGGCAAAGAAAATACGTCAAG
Source organism: Rhipicephalus annulatus (assembly GCA_013436015.1). Classification (NCBI taxonomy): domain Eukaryota; kingdom Metazoa; phylum Arthropoda; class Arachnida; order Ixodida; family Ixodidae; genus Rhipicephalus; species Rhipicephalus annulatus. Next base: position 759,006 of record WOVY01012440.1, read on the forward strand.
CGCGCCTCATGACCTTGAGCGCTTTTCTCTCTTTTTTTCCTTCGAATGCACCTTTTTCCATGTGAATGCGCGCGCATGCGTGGACAAGTCACGACCTCCCGCTACGATCCCTATAACAACCTAGCGCGCCATGTTCAAATCAGCCAATTTTTTAGCGTCTTTCGTCATTTCTCGAGAGAAGAGAAAGCAATTTTTAGCTGACTGATGATTTATTATAAATTCCAGGTTGCGTTTGCGCCATAATATTTGGCTCACGTATTCTTGGGAGCCTTCACTACTGATAGGCAGCGTTTTCTGTCCATGCTCAAAAAGTGTTGCAGGGCCCCTTTAAGGAAGAAGTAAGCTCTGTTTGTTGAGGTTTATATTTTTTGCACTAGGGTGCAGTGCTATGTTCGGAATAGAGCCTAGAGCGTACCCATTTGCATGCGGTTCGCTGAGAAGCATGACCACATTTTCACTGCGTGTGTTTTACGGTAGTGCTTTTAGCGAAAGCGTGGACGACTTTAGCGAGGAAGAGAATTACGTGCCTCCACCAGACAGTGATGACAGTGATTCGACAGAAGTGAGTGATGAAGACGACGATGGAGGCCATGGTTGTTACTGGAAAACTGCACTAACACCCATGGCCTGCGTTAAGGAGATTGGTTTGAGCAGTATCATACACTGCACAAACATTGGTAAAGGAAGAGTAAGTGTCCTGTAAGTTTTTCTCCCAGTTTGTGTTTTTCCTCGCTGTGCCAAAAAACTGGCAAAATAGTTTCGGACCAGTAGAGCCGGAATGCGGGTAAAAGTTATTGACCGCAAAGGGTTTTGTTCATAATATTGGGTCCTGGACATAGCCAGTGAAGCTTGTCTTTTCTTTTACAATAAGTAGCTAACAACTCACTTATCGTGCTGGATACCTCGTTTGCTCGTGTGCGTGAAGGCTATTTGGAGACAACTTTATAGCCCCCTGTCACAGTATCAGTTTCTAAAAGCAACGAGTGTGGCGGAACCCAGAATGGCTTTCACAGTTTATATAGGTAGGCTACATGGGCTCACAAAACCGCTTTCACATGAGCTCCTCATTGATAGCTCCTTTTAATGAAGGCTGCCTGGGTGTTGCCAATCCTCTCTGGGATGTTGTAAATATGCGTGACGCTTCCCCCTCCAAAAATCCACTGCTGAGGCAAAGATGTCACCCTTTGTACTTTCTGTCATGTTATCTTGCCTTCAAAATTTTGTGTCAGTTCAGTGAAATCTCGACACAACAAATCACAAGGAACCGCCAAAAATCATTGCTTATTTTGAAATGTCGTCGCAATGAAAGTATTAAAGGGGCCCTGCAACACTTTTTGAGCATGGTCAGAAAATGCTGCCGATCGGTAGTGGAAGTTGCCGACAACACGCGAGCCAAATATTATAGTGCAGCACGCGGCCTGGAATTCACAATAAATAATCAAAGTCAGCTAAAAATTGCTTTCTATTCTCTTGACAAATCACGGAAAATGCCCGAAAATCACATGTAGCAAGCCCATCTATCAGCCATTGGCTCATTTGAACATGGCGCGCTCGCTCGTTACAGAGATCGCCACGGGAGGTCGCTATTTGTCCACGCGTGCCCGCGATCACACTGAAAAAGCCGCGCATTCAAGGAAAAAAAAAGAAACAAGTGCTCAAGGTCACAATGCGCTCGTGACGTTTTTCTGTGGCCCTGTCATCCCTCTCTGCTTAGCTTCCAGCGCTTTCGTCGGGACGAGAGAAGAAAGAATGCAATTGCAGCATGCGGCAAACCTTTGTAACTCCACTCGCACTAGACAGGTTCTTAAAATTTTGCAGCGTTGAATTCGTGAGGCAATAAGCTCTTCCAGTGAATGCATTGCATGGTTATTTGAAAAAGTATCTAAGGGCCCCTTCAAAAGTTTGCACAATCATCATAAACGGAAACACATGAGTCTCCTACCTGTGCTGTGTATACATTCGCGACTGTGTTATGCTGCTCAAATAAACGCGAAAGAACAAATGCGAAATATTGCGGAATCTGTGCACGTTTTTTTTAGAAAAAGCGCGATCTGTCCTGATGTGGCCAACTCGACTGCTGAAAGACTGACACTTAAGCGTGCGTATCCTTCTTACGCGCTGCGAAGCCTCAGCATTAAATACTGATTCTTCACATTGATTCAACGCATGCTGTTTCAACGTCATCTTCGCTTTCGCCGCCGTTTCCGTATCACGACAAATGATATCAATCATCAGCTAAGCTCACGTGCATGCGTCGTTGCACTTTGCGTAGTGTTTGAGCGAAGCATGGGTAATTGTCGGCGACTTCATCCTACAGGTAACTCGCATCGAATTTTTCAGTGTTGTTTGATGATGCTTTGTGCTGCTTCCTGAGAGCTCATCTTGAACGTTCAACCGTGAGTCAAAGCGCTAGAAAACAGCCGGAGAACAAGCGCGCATGTTACATGCTGCCGCTATAGCGTCGGCAGCGGGAATGACAGCAGGTTAGTTTGTTTCGTAAGCAAGCAGAAACAGTGAAGAGATCAGAGATGTGCGTGGGTGAACGTAACGACAGTATAATATACTAGGGTGCATCACAAGGAAAGGAATACTTCAACGAATTGCAAAAGATGTATAAAAATACAATAACTGAGCATACAAGCAAACAATATTAACATAGGCACTAAATAACACACAAGGAAATCAACAGTTGAATAATTAATAGCAACTAAATACGCAAAAGTTCATACGTGTGATGACTGGTAGCGTTGGGTCCGCAAGGATCGAATGTGAGAAGTCTCGAAAGTTCTGGCATTGCTGCGATGCCGGCGGCATTGCAACGCTGATGTTTCCCGGAGCTGGGGCTTGACGGTGAACCTAGGCAGGTTGAGCTAACCTGATTTGAAGTTCCGATGTCTACGTGGCGGACGCTGATTACGTGTCTCAACTAGATGAACGGCTAAGTACAGGTAGCCAGCCGATATACAAAGCCACACTAAAAACTTTTAAAAGAGATACTTGATGATCTATTTCTACACCATGTTGTATGAGCAACTAGACTCATCAGCAGGGCAATATTGTACACTTCAATCCCCTTCCTGCTCCACTTCCTCTTCTTGAGGGAAACCGCAGGTTGCGAGATCGAATACCAGATGCGGTAGCTGCATTTTCAATGGAGGTGAAAATGCTGTAGGCCCCTGTTCTCATACTTGGGTGCACTTTATAGAACCCCAGGTGGTCGAAATTACTGGAGCTCTCCACTACTACGTCTCTCGTAATCATACGGTAGTTTTGAGACGTTAAACCCTACATATCACTCATTCTTGGAGGAAAAGAGGACTGCATGACATTCGTCAAAACTGCGCCCAAAAGATTTATTCCAACCACGCTCATTTGCAAAAGCGGGGCATGTTCTTAACAGGGCGAGTGGGCAAACTTGGGAGGCGATCGCTTACATCTTGCCGGCATGCTACTTCTATCGCGGGAAGGGACGCTTACCTCGGTTATCAGCCAGTGCAGTCGGTGGCCCACACCCTAATTCGGGGAAGTTCGGCGGCTTCCTCTTGTTGCCACTGACACAAAGGATTAATCCTCAGCTGTGTACGTCCAAGGGGAACACCCTTGCCAGGCCTTGGTGGCTCAAAATGAAACTCTTTCGATGTCCAAGTGGTGTCGTGGTTAGATGTTGTTCTGAAGCATTCGTTATTCCGAAATTTGAAGTAGTAGTGAAATAATTTCACATTAAAGCAATGGACATTTGGAGGGGGATTTTTGAAAAATTTGTTAATCTGAAAAAATTTTTATGCTGAGGTCTGCTATTACGAGATTTGAATTTACCTCATTAATTTGACACCGGATAATCTTTGTTCTCTGTGTCGCACGGATGACGCCAAAAAACATGTATCGTTTGCATAATAGGGTATTTTATTCGCACATTGTAATAATGAGCCTGTTTTAGTAGACATCACCACAACACAGCCATGCATTTGGTAAAGGTAGTAGTGGAGAGAGGTGAAGTTGTTAAGTGAAGCATACCACCGGCAGCTGTTGCATGTGTGTTTAAGGTGACCCTGACTAGTTTGTTATTGGAAAAAGCCATGCTTTCAAGATTTGGAAAAGCAATCTTATTCCTAGTACTCATTCCACAAGAAGGTGGGAATGAAAAATGCATAATGGGGGAAATTTTATGATTTTGATGCGACCTTATACAGTCGATTCAAACTCAAAGGGACCTCTGAATTTTGTTTTAATTATCAAGAAGTTCAAATATCAGAAGTTCTCAGATAGATGACTCTGGGTGAGGTGACACCTCACATTGTGATTAGGCATTGATTTTATCTCATTTAAAAAAGTTTTTAAGTGTTTTCAAACCTTAACTGCTCTCCATGAGGAGAAAGCAGAGGTGTAAGGTCCTCAAATTTAGCAGCCAGCTGCTTCTATGCTATAGGTATGTGCCTTTAGCACAAAGCTCTCTATACCAGTTGAGAACCATCACGGTTTACCATGCATGTGCTTTGTTTCAAACATTTGTTTACTAGCAAAGCCTTTTTCCTTGAAGGCCTGAAATGCTTATTTTTCATTTTTAGACTGTTAGGGTTATATAAGCTGGCAAACTTTAAATGGTAGTGGGAAAGCAGCAGATATTTTCTGGTATGGAACTGCAAAAGGTATGAATTAACCAAATGATGGAGTTTGAATGAAGAGGCTTTTAAATATATTGAAAGAATAGAGGGTCAACGAAAAAATTGAATTTTGTTTGAATTGACCAAAAGTTTGAATTATCAGTTTGAATTATCGCGAGTCTACTGTATAAATGAATCTCTAAATTGCCACTTTCGCCGTCTTACTTGACTGACTTTGTGGAGTGTAGTATCTGTATAAAATTCAGATAGGTATATTTTATACTGTGAATTATCTATGTATCAAGCTATCTTGCTGTGGCCTTCAAATTTGATATATCTGGCTTTAGTATTAAAGCATCGGGCATACCGTAAAACTGGAATATACGTCGGATCGGAATATACGTCGACCCCTCAAACTTCGAATTTTCGAAAAAGAAATATTTAGAAATCGCAAAGTATTGCAGCGCACCCTTACCTTGGTAAATACGTGGCACTACCAGCTGCTCTGTAGTGACATTTCTCTTTATTTGGACTTTAATCTTATGTCTTCTTGATTTCAACATGTAGCGCCTAGGCATTATAATCGCTGGTCAGAGTCCGAGTCCAAGAGTCCGGTTGAGTAACGTTTAGGTGAGTCTGAACCCAAGTGAGTCCGGCTGAAGAAAATTTTCGTGAGTGTGAATTCGAGTAGGCAGGATAACCGCTGGTCATCAAGGGTAACTGGCTAGATTCCCAGAGAAGGCAAGCGGGTTAGGGTGAGACAGAAAGTTAGGTAGGCAGATGAGATTACGAAGTTTGCAGGTATAAAGGGGCAGCAGAAAACACAGGATCGAGTTGACTGGCCGAACATGGCCTTTGTCCTGCAGTGGACGTAGTCAGGCTGATGATGATGATGATGAATCTTATGTAGCTACATGCCAGAAGGCCACAAAGTGCTATCACTCAGACTCGTCCGAACTTGAGTCCGACGACGTCTGTTTCTCACTAGCAACGTCCCACAGTGCATCGTCCTTTGTTCCATCCAATGCGTTGCTGATGCAGCATTTGTGGAAAGACAAAAGTATGCCACCTCAGGCACAAAGCCCTTCCGTTTCATAAGTCGGCGCACCCACAATGGCGATCCCTTAAATTGCGCCCTTATGAGCCCAGAGTCATGCTCTATCTCGAATGCTTTCACGAGATGCACTGCAGTCTGACCACGAAACGAAGTTCTCTTTGGGGTGGGGGGGGTTGCTGCAGGATTTGATGCACTGCTTTTGGCTCCTCCAGTATTGGAAGCTTTTTTCAATGCACCGAATTCTCGTTGTGCCGCCATGTTGTCATGCGCTTCGGCGTACACGATAACTTTTTTTTTTTCAAGGAGGGAGGTGGCGTTGAAAAAAAAAAAAACTTTTTTATTTGTTGACCTAGAGCAATAAAATTTGGCATGCATTCTCATAAGTGCTTTGAATAGGGAAATATGCAGTTTCATCATGATACCTTGAGTAGTTCTCAAGTTACATCATACTACATGGTTCGACTTACATGGTCTGCTCGTGGAAAGCCTAGCGCTGTAACAAAACATGCCAGGAAGCTGAAATTGGGGTTATCTTTACTCAAAAGAAGACTATTGGGTATGACAATATCAGAATTTTTTTATCACTTCTCTTTTTTCTTATAGAGATCATCATAGCTGCCTACACACATTGTCAGAAACAGTGCCATTTACAAGTCATCCTTTAGAAAAAAAAAAGCTGGACAAAAAAAAAAAACTGAACCAAAATTCGTCCAGTGATTCCAGTGCTACACTTTATACTAGCAATGCACAATGTCCAAAACACTCTTGAGAAAACCCTGTCAAATTTTTCGAACGGCTTTTTTCAACGAAATTTCTTGTGTCTGGTTGGATATTGATGAAAATTGGCACATACACTAAGAATGGCCTCACAGTGCTTCCATAAAAATTTCGAGGCGATACCACAAATACTTAATGAGAGAAATTATTTCTTCATTGAACCTCATGGAGGGGCTGCGCATAATACAAAAAAATAAGAAAAACAGTATTGAGAAAACTGCGTTTAAGGTTTCAACTTCCTTTTATGTCTCTATAAAAAATCTAAAAATTGTGATGTCAGGTTTGTCTTGTGATATTCGGCTTCTCGGGCATGTGGTCTCTACCCAGTGTGCCTTTCATTAATGTAATTAAGTACTTGATTACAAACAATCACAGAACATTTATCATATATAGAGATGTTTATTGCATAAAAAAAAAATGACTCGCACCACGACAGCCTATGCCTTTTTTCCAAATAACAAAGTTATTGGCAGGAGACTGGTGGCACAAGAATTTTTTATCAATTTATTTAATGACACGAGACAGGCATATGAAAATTCGTGCCCCTGCTTTATACATGCTCTTTTGCCACTCTAGCCGTGAAACGCTTCATCATACGGACAGTCACGGAAACACTAATCTACGAGGCTTTCATTGTCTCAGAACATTGATAGATGCTCGTGGCGATGTCAAGCACGGCTGCATGCATGTCTAAATCGCATCACAAAAGCTTATTGACAGCGTTCATAGACCGTGGAGTGCGCGGTCGTGTGCACAGTGTAGCCTGCACGTGATGCACTTGGTGGCGGCGTTCGGCGACGATGCGCCAAATGTGTAGCTACGATGACAAAAATCGGTGTGCACTGCGCTTGGTATTTCATTTTCAAGTGACGATGCCTGAAACTGCTAGCCGCTGTTCCGAGCAATCCTTAGCAGTGGAGGGGGGTTCGACGAGTGTGACTGTGGGGTACGCTGCCGGTATGTAAAATGCCTGACCGCGGTTCCAAGGAGCTAGCGAGAGATGTGCTTTGTTGCTTACGAAGAAGCACGTCAGCACGATTGCGCTTGCGCGGCGTTCTTTCTCGGAATCTCGTCGTCAGCGAAGTTAGCCCTAAAGACGACTCTGATGACGAGCCGCCACGCTCGTAGACCGTGCGCCCGCTTGTACTACACTCATCCTAAGTCTAGTTATAGCTTCATTGCTTGTGAAAAATCACTTCCCCACGAGTGCGCTAGCGTGTCGTTCTTGCTTACAGTCTTGCTGTCAGCGGAGTTTGCCCTAAAGACAACTGCAATGACGCGCCAGGCACGTAGTTATTTGATCTTGCATCCACTTACAGCTCCTAACTAAAGCGTAATGGTATCCTAAGTGATCGCTGAGCCGTAAAAACGTCACAAACTAGCGATTTTTGAGAGCCATGTTCTCGCGACGCACAAGCAGTAAACGATGATCTCCCGGAGCAAGCATCGGGCCAATGACGAGGAGAGCTGAGGCAACATGTCGGCCACAGACAATCAGGGGCATAGAGCTTCTTACAATAATAGCTAGAGAGGAATCTGGCGCTGCAATCATGTACCTTCATGGGAATTGTGAGAAGTACAGGCTTCGGATTAGATAGGTTTAGCTAGCAAACGGTCTACGGACTTTTTTCTACAGTTTCAGTTTCGTTCTTCATGCAGCGTGGGTAGTGGAGTGCGATGAAAAAGGCTTTGTTGTGTGTTTTTGTTGGTCGAAGAGGCTGACGACCACTAGATCTCCTAATTTACTGCGATGTTGGAGCTATACGAGTCATTTTGACAGTTTAAGTGAAGTGCTCACCACTGCGCATTGATGTAGCGTCTCATGTCACTGCAGGATATTGCCTCAAGTTCATGTTTTTCACGAGTGCGTCTTGCCTAAAATCAATTTAAATCGACTGCAAAGCCATGATGAAGCTAAGTAGACGCATCGTCATATTCCGCTCACTCGACTTCACAACAAAACCAGGGGTGCGTTGGGGACAGACCACTGGGACAGACGCACCTAGTGTCGCAGAAGATGAAACAATAAGTGTTTCTCACTTAATACTGTACTGTTATTTCTATAAATGTATAATACATACTTTTGAGAGAAAAACAAGCATGTTAGTTTTCAAGTGTTGTAAAAAATAATTTAATAAATCTAGATGGCAAATCTGGAACACAATGCCAGAGCGATGCATATACCTGATGGTTGAATTTGCTGAGGTTCCACTTTTGCCGCCTGGTCACAAAAAATATTTGCAATAAAGTTTGCGTAAGAATATTTAAAGCAAGTTTAAATTAAGCTTAATTTCATATCACTGTGTTTTACACTAAAAAAAGAAGCGTCGCAAATCTCAAGAGTGTTATCCATCCAAAGTGGATGTGAAGCCTGTACTTCCCATCACTCCCATGGGGGTACAAGCACCGCTGAAGAAACCCGTGTAGACACTATTGCCACATTCCCCTCTAGGTATTATTGCATGAAACTCTATGATCAGGGGCCTCAAAACGACCTTCAACCATTTGCTTTTTGTGCATTTGTTTTTAAAGGGAGGAGCCAGCTGAGGTGGGAGATTTAAACACGGTGAAATGCTCCTTCCATTGAGCCAAGAAGCCGGCTCTTGGCAGCGCCACTGCAAAGCTATAATTTTTTGAAAATCACTGTTTTCTTGTGATTTCAGAAAAAAGTTTCGCTACCTAGGAGGGTGAAACGAATTTTCCTAAGCACTTCTGCGTGGTTTTCAGTATAGATATTTGGAATGAGATAGAAAAAGGGTTCCAGGAATCTGAAAATTTGACTTTCGAAAAATAGATTTTTTTGCCATTTTTCACGATACCAAACCCGTGTCTCTTAAGTCCTTTCGTAGACTGCCGTCGACTACCACTCATTTCTGAAGGATATAGAATAAAAGGAAACGGCGGACTGACAGCCAATAACTGAGGCAAAATGGCTTTGCTAGAACGCTGTAAGCCTTGCCTACCCTTGCCCAACGGCGCCGCTGCTTGAAGGCTTTCGACTTCAGCTGCCCATTGTTGCAAGATCTCCACATTTTTTTTGCCAATGACTGGTGTATTAAGACGAGGGTTGACTTTTTGTTGCGTGTTTTTTTTTTTAATTTGACCTATATTATGGTTTTTATGGTATATATTTCACTAACGGATAAAGGGAATGTTCTAACAAAGCTTTCTCTCGTGTTCTGTATAATTTTTCAGTACACCATCAAAGTGTCGCAGTACGACCCTTCACGAATCATGACCACATGCTCCGAGGTGTCGTAAGTATTGCTGTTTTTTTTCTCTGCATTTTTTTTCTTTACTTTGGATATAAGCAAACTAATATACATAGCATTTACAAATTCTTTGTTAAGATTCCCACTGATGTCATAAGAATGTAGGCTTATTCTATAATATAATGATGTTATGGTAAGAGTAACATTGCAAACATGTCAAAATGATGCAGTGATAGTAGGCTGTGTTCAGATAAGAACGTTGGTGCATGTCCGCCAACCCCCTTTAATTTCACCAGATAAAATATATTTTGTTTTCTGAATCTTCAGGACCACGAAACCACTTGTGGTTTCTTGAAAAAATATTTAGCCTTTAAAAAAAAAATCCAGAAATGTCCACTGAGCTGCAACCGCATCTTTCGAATTTCATGAAAATGGGTATTAAACGAGATCCGGCAAAAAAACTGTTGTACCTGTAAGTCTGAAAAGCTTAGGCCACATACTAAAATAGTTTGATAAACCATTTCTTTGATAAACCGTCATTACTTTGCAATTTGGGGGCTGTTTTTTTTTTTTTTTTTCAAGGAAAAAATGCAAAATTGGCACTCAGCTCAATATTGTTGAAACTTTGGATTTTTTTTTTGCTCCGCGTGTATAAATGTCAAACTTCCCAAAAATTTCGAGAGCATTGCCACATGTTAGGCAGGGTGTGCACAGGTACTTGAAATCCTTGAAAGCCCTTGAAATTGAAAAATTCGTTTTCCAAACCTTGAAAATCCAGGATTTTCGTTTGAGTCCTTGAAAACCATTGACTACTGGGCATTTTCACAGGGTCCAATGGGACGACTCGCAATTCACAGCAGTTGAGCATGGTGCCGGGCAAGCGTCATTGCTTATCGCGTCCTGCGACACCGCGATTGCGAAGTCAGACATAGTCAATCTGCCCGTACGAGATGGAGGCATGCGCGCACCCGCAGTGCCATTATTTTGTTTTTCTCTGGCTTGCTTTGGCTTCGGTTGGCGAGAAGCCATAAACTGATGGCCACAATGAGGTTACAGAATTTTGAGCTCCGGAAAAAAAAGTTGGACGAATGCGCTCATTGTTGTACACTTTACCAGTACATAAAAGGCTTTCTTTTGGCTTCACTTAGTGGTATCCTTCAGCAACTTGCAAAAAAAAAAAAGTGCAGCACACACTCGCTACCCTCAGCCACCTCAGTATGATCTGTTGGCCACATTGTAGGCTGTGTAGCTTGTCAATGTCGGCGCTTGCTCGTTCTCTGGTGGTGTTTTGATTTGCACATGTTGGTTGCTGTGTGCTTTGTGATCGCATGATCGTGTATGCAGGTGGCATTATTTGCAGTAATGCTTGGGAAAGGCAGTAATGCTTTGCAGTAATGCTTGGGAAAGTTCCAGAGCGCCTGGCTCAGCAACGATAATTATAAGCATTGGATTGCACCGGATGTATTTCCTTCACTGTTGTTATTATTTTTTTGCCACATTCATATTGTACCCACCCCCTCTGTAACACCCTCTGGGTCTTGAGGGTATACTAATAAATAAATAAATAAATAAATGTATCTGACTCCCAGTGCAAACTTCACATTTTGCAAAAAGAGCTCCGACGTAGCTTCTATGGGTGAATCTGCTATCAAAAGCCATGCAAAAAGCACGAAGCACAGTGGAATTGTGAAAATGGCAGCTGGAAACTCTATGCAGAGCTACCTGACGGCAAGCTGAAGTGAGCGGTCCACTAGCTCAGCTTCATAGCAAGCGACCAATCTTAGCAGCGCCTGCAAGTCGCATGAGGTCGTTACCGATACTGAAATTCTGTGGACACTGAAAGTAATTACATTCCCTATTCGTACAGATCGTCGGCACAAACTGGCGACTTGTTCAAACGGATGTTTCCTGACAGTCAGGTGGCGAAATAATTTTCTTGCAGCGAGAAGAAATGTGCGTATGTTGCATGTCATGGACTGAGGCCATTTTTCTTGTCGTGCTTGCGAGAAGAGGTACAGAAGTCCGAACATTACGTCGTACTTTTTGACGAGCTGATGAATGTCATCCTGGGCGAAAACCAAATGGGCGTGCATGTGCGATATTGGGACTCTGCACACAAGGTGGTCACTACACGGTACACCTCCGCTTTCGTGGGGCACTCCACAGCAGACAATATGCAGGACGTACTACTGAAGGCTTTGCAGTCTTTGCCACTTGGCAAGATTCTTCAGATATCCGTGGACGGCCGAATGTCAACCTTAAGTTTTTTCGGAACATGCAAGCTCATTTTTTAAGAAAACCACCAAGTCCAACGTGTGTTGACTTGGGAATGAGTGGCCTCCATACCGTCCATAATGCCTACAAAGCAGGCGTCACAGCCTTCAAGTGGGGCATCGACATTCTACTGTCAAGCATGAGTGCACTCTTCCGTGACTCACCTGTACGAAGGGATGATTTTTCAACAGTGACTACCCAGAACAAATTTCCTCTGCCGTTTGTGTCCCATCGATGGGTGGAAAACACAATTGAGAGAGCTTTGCTTCTTTGGAATGATATGAAGAAAAATGAGAGGAGTAGCCGGCGCCAGGCATTGGCACCAACCTCTCCTTACATACATTTATTAAAAAAAAAAGAAATATGTGGAGTCTGCAAGAAGCAAGCAGGTGAGCCTACCTAAGTGTGCATCCCTTGAAAATGTGCATAGCTTTTGTCGCGACTCCTTAACGCTGGCAAAACTGAACTTTGTCCTCAGTGTTGCGTTGATTATTCAGCCATTCTTGAAAGACTTTCAATCCGACAAACCCATGATCTTCTTTCTTGGGAGAGATCTTGAAAGTGTTGTGCGGAAGCTCCTTTCGAAATTCATGAAAGCCTCAGTGTTGTCATTGGGAGGAGTTGGTGGTCTGCTGAGGGTGGAGGTTGGTAACTCCCTTAACCACATTTCACTTGAAAAAGTGGATATTGGTCGCAAGTGTGAACAAGCACTGGAGGATTCAAAAGCTAGTGCAAAGGATGCATTTCGATTCAGAATGGAGTGCAAGCAATGTTTGGTAGCTGTGGCCAAAAAAATACTGGAATGAAGTCTCTTGAAGTCGTCTTTGGTTCGAAACCTGTCCGCTCTAGACCCCCCGCTCATGTACTCAAAAGCCAGATCAGTGCCTGGTGGGCCTAAGAAAGGTGCTAGACATCTTGACTATAGCAGGAAGACTGGGTGACAGCCGGCGGGAATGTGTACTTGCAGAGTACACCGAAAGGCTCGAATAGTCCAAGCAAGAGCTTCGCCTTTTTGAGAGGAGCGTTACAAGGCTGGACGAGTTCTTTCGCGAACTCTTGAGCTTCCACCCTTCCTACAAAGAGCTATGGAAAACAACCAAGCTCCTTCTTGTTCTTAGCCATGGACAAGCAAGTGTTGAACGGGGGTTTAGCGTCAACCGCCAAATCTCCGTAGAGAACTTGAAGGGCTTGCCGTATATCTTGCAGCGTGTCATATGTGACTTAGTGCAAAAGGCAGGTGGCGTTTTAAATGTCCCCATAACTAAAGAGCTCAGATTGGCTGTGTCCGTAGCGAGGCTGCACTATGGTGCACACTTAGAATCGGAGAAGAGAAAGTGCCAAGAAAATGCAAGTCAGACAAAAAATGCCTGATTATGGAGGAAGTTTAATGCATGCAGCTGATAAGAAAGAAGCTTGAAGCAGTTGTTGCTGATTTAATGACCTCTGCTAGTGGCGTTGCTGAAAAGGCAGAAACTACTGGTGACATCAAGCATCTAGTAAAGTCCAATAGCTTGCGAAAGACGGTGAAAGTCAAGATTGATGAACTTGATGGCATTAGTACTCAAATAGAAAAAAAAAAACAGAAAGACCTGTCCTGAGCTTCCGGACTTGTAGTCTAGTGAAACAGTACAATAAGTGAACTGAACATCCATTCTTTTGTGCAATAAAATTTATCGTGAACTACAATCGTGTTATTTGATTTTGTTGAAAGGTCCTTGAAAAGTCCTTCAATTTTTCTCTTGGAAACCTGTACGAACCCTGGTTAGGTTAACAAATTTGCAACATGTTATTGGTGAGGGTGATCTCAAACATTAAGCAGGAACATTTAATGGAGGACAAAAATCTGAAAATGAAATATTTTGAAGGCCATTTAAAAAAAAAAAAGACATCTTCGATTTCTTTTGAACTCTTTAGAATTAAACCATAGCACATGCTCTAACCTAATTTGAAAAAACACGTTGCATTATTTTTGTGAGAACAGAATTACAAAGCATGAAATGTGGTAAAAATTGCGTAAACTGAGTAACCACGACATAGAGTGAGCAGGGGGCATTAGTTGCCATTATCGATATTTTTAGGCCATAAATTTGTTCTGTGGATGTCTATACATGATGGATTGACCAAGAAAACAGGAGCAGATGGTTTCTCCATGTGATGTCCTCACGTATTGGGACTGTAGAAGATAATTGAATTTGATTTTGGATGCAAAGGGTACATTGAATGCATCACATTAGGTTAACTGAGCTGCCTGTATTGCAGTAGCAAACTATAATAGTGACTGGTGTGCCAGCACTGTTTATATTAATTATAGAGTAGCGAATTGCATTGCCTCTTGCACAACCTGTAAGCCTTGGGCTACAGTGTCTGCGATGGGCTTACACAAGGTTTTCGGAAGCTCTGGAAGTGTATCAAGTTCAGCATTGGTAAAAATGCACCACTTTGCATCACTAGCGGCGTCACTTAAAAAAAAAAATGGAGCCAAAAGAATGACATGTAGACAACAGGTGCTAGCCAAGTTAGTTCCTATGAGAAGTATGGTGGATACCGGCAGTCACACTTTTTCATCACTAAGGTGGTGCCCTAGCCATTCACATAAGTTTGCGCAAAGTGACTGTACAATTCTGAACTTATTCTGGCTCATAGTTCTTGAAGTGTTGCCTTTTCTTAGTGTGCGATTCGTTTTTGCACGAATGCAAGGCACTGCAAGAAAGATGAAGTAATCTTTTACTGTTGCCAATGTACTCTTGCTCAAGATATTCGAAATGTCAAGCTATTCGAAATAGCCATATGTCAGACCATATGTAAACCCATTTGTAAAGGGGCAAATGTGGATGTCATGCTTATATGGTATGTAAATTGGTAACTTATTACTTCTGCTTCACCCATACGGTAGGTACCCTTAGTGTCGTGTTACTGTAAAGCCCCTTTATAATAGACACTGATATAAGAGACAAATGGGTTTAAGAGACACCAATGTGCCAATAGTAAAATATTAGCGAAAAAGAAAATGCATACGTGGTGTCCTGCCCATAAGAGACATCTCATATAAAAGAATTGCTGCCCAGAGCATGCCTTTTAAAAAGGGGTTCAACTGTATTCCTTTGGAAATCGCAACATTAGAACTCTTCACGTACCTTTGGCTCGAGTTTCGCCACCTCGAGTGCTCAGAGAGGAGACGCTGACCCACTGTTTCATTCATCTCTGATGGAAGTGTGTTGGCTACTTCTTTATGAATAAAGTATAACGAATAACGTTATACTATCAGATTTTCTTGCTGCGCCAAATGGTATTAGGGCAAGAGGGGGGGGTTACATGAATGAGTGAAATGCAAATTTGTTTGCATACATAATATAACTTCGTTCACACCCATAGTACAACTTCGTTCACTCATAAATACATCTTCGTTCATGCTATAGCATATAAAGGGACACTAAAGGCAACTTTGAAGTCAGCGTTGATTGTTGAACAAGCGGTCCAGAAACCTTGTAGTGTTACTTTTGTGCCAAAGAAGGGCCTATTTTGAAATAAAATCATGTTTTAATGGCCCGCACAACGTTGCCTGTCTTTACTGCGCTAGTAGCAGCAGACCGAAAGCAGCGGGAGCCACAGCAGCTACAACGGACATTGATCAATTGCCCGCTGTTTGCTCCGAGATTGCAGACGTTTTTAATTCAACTGTGCCCCGCTAGATGGCATCGCATGCCCAGTGTACCTACGCGAAAATTGAATTTTTAAACCATTCGTGCCATTCCCCATATCAACGTCCGGTGGTTCTTTTTTCCGTGAATCATACAGAAACGAACAAGCAGCATTTTATTGCATCTCTTGATGCACGGAAGGCTGTTCATTTAGTGCAGCTAGATCGATTACTAGTGATTTATTGTAGGCAGTTCATCTGATGTCGTCGTGGATCATTTCGAAAATGTTCTATTGCGGCGCATGTGCTGTTGCGCACTTACCTTAATTTCTTGGTAAGTAGGGCACTGTTGTTGATAATATTGTCGTTTTAGATGTAGTCATACATTGAGCTTTCACTCTGACGTAAATTGTTATTTGACTTAAGTGTTCCTTTAAAACGTCTTTTAGTCTCATGTCCCCTTCTCACTCAAATGCTTACATGTAGAAGCTTTGTTTAGTGAAGCTTGTTTGCTTTGCCTCTTTTCTCCTCTTTGCTTTACTTGAACATTGGTGGAGGTTTTCTTGCGTGTGAATCTGGTAATATTGTATGTTTTGTGCATTTTATATTTCAATTAAAGATAGCTAAGTAAGCACTGCCATGTTATGCTTAGTGCATGCAGGACCATGTCAGGATGCTAACCCTGTTTCATCATGGCCTCTGGCAAAGCCTTGTATAGTCAAAAAGAATAAAGGAAAAAAGTTAAGCTGTTTGTTTAGATTTGTATATTTTTAGCTACGTGTATCTCTGAACTTATGTCATGTTCTTACATCTTATTTATCATTCATTTGATCTTTAGTGCACCCCACCTGTTGACCATGTCTGTGGACGTCACCAATTTGAGAAAGCTAGAAAAACAAAAACAGGTGAGAGCAGTGATGTGTCAACTTTTCCATGCCTTAATATACTTCCAGAGACCTTAATATACTTCCAAAGAGTGCTAAAGGATTATTTATTAGATTGGTAGATGGGGCTGCTAGAGTTTAGCTGCAAAGCCCAGAAATGATTGCTGTCATTTACAAAGTGACTTTGAAACTTTTGGCAAAAACTGTACTACATTTATCACTAACGAACACGAGAGCTTGAGCAGTGGCATGTCATTGCAGGAATTGTGTATGGCAGCCTTTTGCTTTTCAAAATACAGTATGCGCATGGCTTTCATCTAACTTTAGGCAGGTTGATCGGTAAAGTGCTGATGTACGAGCCCGCCAAGTCTTGGCAGTGCGATTCCCATAACAAAGATGATGATAATCTTATTTTTCATTACGAGGGGTTCTGGGAAAAGCGCAGATCCTGTCAGATAACATAGCCAATAATTTTTATCGTATGTACATAATTTTTTAGGGAAGGGGGTGCTGTTTCCTTTTGCCCTCTCACTGTGACCTTGTATGGCTACGGTAGAAGCTTGCACGCACGATTATTAACTTCATTCGCAGGTGGCTAACCTTCCTGTCCTTGCTCCTTCCTTCCTCCTCCTCTTCATTCACAGGCTCTTGCTGAAGAGATTGCTGCGAGAACAGCTGAAGTGAAGAATCTAAATGCGAAGGACAGGACTTTGCAGCAACAACTTGAAGAGCTGAGAACGACAAAAGTAAGCTTCATAATCATTGTGATGTATGTAACTTTCGTGTTGAATTGTGTTTTCATTACACTTCTTTTGTTACTTTTGTTTGATTCGACTGCTTGTACAAAGCGCTTACAACAAACTGTCCTATAAGATGCGCCTCCATTTTAGTGTCTCATCCTCAGTTTTTATGCTGTTGGGCATCAGGAGAAAATTAAGCATACATGGCCTTTTGGTTGGTGCTTGCTATTTTCTGTCGTGAATATTCCCCGACCAGGCGGATTTCCGTTGAACTCTCAACTTTGTTTACATTTCTGACAGTGAAGATTCTTGCTTTTAGCAATTAAGCAAAAATGCAGCTGCTGATTTCACACATGCATGGCCACATTTAGTTACTTTTACTGTCCTCTGCTCAAGTTGGCTACTTTACGGCGAGGCTATTTGTTCTCTTTTTGACTAGGCAACCTTGTCTGTGGAGGAGTTCATGCAAAGTGAAGTGAATATGTGTTTTAATGCAAAACTGCTGTTTTAGTCCGATTCTTTTGTTGGTCTTGCAAAAATTTTACCCTGCATTATGGTTGCACTCTCAAGTCTTGACCTTTTTCGATCTTTTGTTCTTTTATTTTTTCTCTTTTTAAGAGAAATGTTATTTTTACGCATGCTAATAGGTTGCTAATTACGCAACCTGTCTTTACTTTTAATGGTTTTCACGCCGTTCACTGACCGTAATTCATGAGCCCGTCTTCAGCGACGGAAACATCAGGAGAGTCGATCTTTTTTGTTCCTTCAATACACATTGCCTTTTTTTCTTTTTTTTTGCAGAAACGGTGGCTTAATGAGTTGAGTCACATTAGACAGCTCAACATGCTGTTGGAGCAGAAACGCGAGGCCCTCGAGGTTAGTAGCATTTTTCTCACTTTGACCGGGCATCACTAAATGTGGACTCTGTTACTTAGTAGAAACACGCAGAAAGTGACTGCTGACCCTAAGATCATAGGATCGAATTCGAGCCGTCATGGCTGCATTTTGGCAGAGGCTAAATGCTACTGTGTGTACTTTATTGTTACGGGACGGGTGACTTCATAGCGTTCAGGAAGTGGGGGAGAGGGAGGGAACGAAACAAAAAGAAAAGAAAGACAATGAATTTCAATAATTTTGGTATTTGATTTTAATGTAAGGATCTACTTCAGGTAGAAAAGACCTCAAGGGGGGTGGACTCTTGGCACATTCGAGTAAACGCTGTATGAGAGACCCGTGTGGTTAGGTTTAGACCTAAGCACATGGTCTCTAGTACAATGTTTGCTCAGTTTAGACCTAAGTTTGTGTATGAAATTAACGCAGGGAAGTATTATTTTAAGGAACCACGATACAATGGACTATCGGCTACAGTGGACGAATTTAAGTGGACGTATTTAGTGGCATTTTTCTTTAAATTGGTTGCACAAAGCGTACTTTTGCCGTGCTGGCCGGGGCTGACAACAGACTTGGCTACGCTGCTCTCTGCGCACTAAAATCACGGTAATTTTGGATGTGCTGGCAACATTAGTGGCTTCCGGCCAAGTCAGTCTGAGAGGTCGTTGGTCAAGCCAATTATTCAGATGTTGCAGCTGACTGGAATGAGGTGCAAAGTGATGGAATCATCGCTCAAGGGTGCTCGCCAGTCTCTTGTCACAAATTTATTTTTGGGCTAAATGTGAAAGAAAGCTTTTGTTTGTGTTTTGCGTTAGACGTTTGTCACTCATTGGTAGGGATCGCGACCAGTATTTTGAGAGTAAGACGATAAGGCAAGTTCCAGTGTAAACTTGCAGTATTAATGTGAGAGTTGCCTTGGTGCTGCTCAGTTCAGAACTCTGGGACCAACTTTGGGTCACCCAGCTGTGTGTGTTAAGGCTGTGCGGGAGCAACAGTTTCCAGCCTCCTCTTAGGCATTTAAGAAGATATGCCTTCTGGTCCACATTTACGAAATAATTTATTCCCATCCAATGAACAGAAGTGGCTGAAAAAGCCTGCAGAGCCTTTACAACCAGAATAAACTTTACTGCTGGTGCAGGGGCCATCTCTGACATGCTGTAAAGCTCATTAATTAGAATTTGCATTGCGATTTCATTAATAGCTGCTTTTGGTGGTTGAAGTCTTTCGTAACCATGCTGCCAAATACATACAGCTAAGTGATATCGAAAAGCTCTTCACGTGGCCATGCCCCCTCCATGCACGCAGTTTGGATATTAGAGACTTTGTATAGTACGGACACATTTTGCCGGATTATGGCGGTCTGTTATAATGAGACTAAACTGTACTATGTTTCTTGTTGCATGCAATTTTGGTTCGGGTCGTGTACTATGTTTTTCTCTTCCAGCGACTCCGAAACGAAGCCATTGACCTGGACGAGGAGCATCGGAAGGCTGCTGCTGAGCAGCGAAAGATCTGTTCCTGCAGAGTTAAAGAAGCGAGGAATTTCGCCAACAAGCTGCAGGTAAGTTTTTTGTTTTCACAGAGGTGCCATTGATGTTGCATGTCTATATTATTAAGTTGTGCCTTCATAAAAATGGTGTTTATACATGACGTGCATTGTGAAGAAAACGACTGTTGCCCAAAAGTTTACGTTAACAACTTTGAAGCAAAAACGTGAGAATGAAGTCCGCTGTGCATTGAAAGGATGCTGAAGTCAAACACGAAAACATGGAGGCGAAAATGCCGTAGGCCCGAAAAAGGTACTGCATGGGCCCCCCTTCACCTAAAGCATTTTTTCTTTTCTTTTCATTGTTTCTTCAAACACATGACTTGTCAGTGCGATCACCCTAACAGGTTGCAGCCTTTCGCAGCGGCACCAGTAACTCCTGAGTGCACTAAAATGTACGCGTAATAAAGAGTGGAGCAGCATTGTTTGAAGCCTGTGGGCCGAAGAAAACTGTTTTTGAAAAATGTCTGGACAGGTGACATTTTTTTAGAGTTGCTATCTTCGATTTTTTTCTCCTAAGGTAAGCTGCCCAGTGTTTCATAACATGGTTACCTATTACAACATAATATTTACAATATTGCCTGGCTATACTGTTGGTGTACCTCAAATAAATATCTTTATAAATGGCCTCGAACTTTCAAGTTTGGCAGCAGTTAAGCATATCGAAAAATTTTTAAAAACCCCATCTTCGATATTTATTAAAATCCCACAAAAAGATCCTTGCAGGTTATAAAAAAATAATATTAAAAAACATTTTGCATTATTTTGTTTCCAGCGAGAATATTACAGGTAGGAGTCTGAGCTTTTCGATGATGCACTAAGGTATCAGACACATGACAAATTGGCCTAAAAAAAGTGGGCTTGAGCTTCTGAGTCATTTGAATGTGAACATATTTACAGAGGAGCAGCAGTATTGATTCTTTTGAGGAATACATGTCTCTAAGGGTGCATTTCTGGTGCGCTTCACTCAGCTTCATTGCTGGAAATCCAATACACAGCTACACCCACTCAGGCAATGCGTGCATATTTGCGGACAAAGCGATGAAATAAAATGCTCCAACACCAGCATGGGACCTCTGACGGTAAAACATGAGCACTTGAAGTGGCCCCCTCCCCTCTTCCCTCTTAAGCTGAGGAATGCATTGAACAAATGCTGCTTGTTTTCCAGATCACTTACAGCAGTGGTTGGCACTAACAATACATGACCATGATCTGTACCGTTAAATGAGCTTAACCAAACGTACCGACAACATAGACTTGCAACACATGGCAACAATGTTGATGAAGGTGATGACTCCTTAAATATGGCTCATACCCACTCAAGAGGATCGGCCAAGAACTTATTACCTGAGTTAGACCTTTTCAATATTGTAAATTTGTGAAAAAAAAATGTATGTACAATGAAAAGAGTGCTATAAGTATTGTTTTCCCGTTCAGACCAGACAGAATAATCATTGTCTTGACTACAACTGTACATGTTTAAATATAAATTATACCACTAATAATCATAGTAAAAAACATAACTTTTCTTTAATGTTGAACTATTGCTACACTAATAAGACAATTAGCCAGTTCAACTCTCATTCATTTTGTTTTGTAAAGGTAAGCCCAAACGGTATCAAAAGCATTCTTGTGGCTGAAGCCCAAAGTCGAAGCACCGAAGGTAAGTCACTTGACAAATTCAGCCCCAGCTCAAAGAATGGGATATCAATAAGTCTTGGTGTTCTCTGCCGGCGACATGATAAAAAATAATGTTCTATTGTTTCAAGCTCTAAACAAAAGTTTCATAGAGAAGATATCACCAGACCAGCCCTGTATGAATACAAAGTTAATGGGGGGACACAACGTAATCTGTTAATGCTACTACAGCACTGAATTTTCCATGAAAACTTTAAATGACTGAACTCTGTCCATGGCATAATTGGTCCTATGGCACCTGCACGAAGCGAAAGTTTTCTGTACTTTATCGCAGTTACTGTGGCAACACTATGCACTAAAACGATTTTAAAATAACGAATCGTTTCTAGGTCGTCAGCATTTGCATAGAGAATTTTGACATTCTTCAGCCATATGGCGATCTGCGCCACAATTTTAGATGCCGGCCTAATCACACCCGAGCTTGCCGCTCTTACGAGGCAGAGTGAGGCTTTGTGCTTTGCTGGGCTTTACTAACCTATTTGCTATTAAAATTGCTGATTTTTATTATTTCCTTTAGTGGAAGCCGTGTGATATCAATCATTGCCTCCAAGAGGAGGTGCGCATTAAATTGTTGAAGAGGCAACCGGCGGATGATATGATAAACTGTCTTCTGGTTAAGGCGGTGGCTGCAGCATTACTTAATTTCGATATTCGTTATGCCTCTGTTGTCCCTTTCGGAGTCTATTCCCATTTAAGTGTACTAAACCGAAACATTAAAAGCATATGGCTGTCATAGCTGCCTCGTGCGAGAATGTATGTAACCGAGGTGCCAATAAGTTAAAATCTCAAGCCTCGACCTCAAATGTCAAATTTAGGTATTTTAGAAGGGCGTGCTTAAAATGGTCATGTTTAAACGACTCAGAAGCTGAAGCTCACTTTTTTTTTTTTGGCCGATTTGTCATTCGTAAGCATTATGTTGTAACAGTCATTAAGTTATAAAACACTGGCTGGTTTACCTTAGGGGTAAACCAAAATGTCTGTACAGATTTTTTTTTTTAACTGTTTTCTTCAGCCCACAGGCTTCAAAGAATGCTGCTTCACTCTTCATTATGTGTGCATTTCTTTAAAAAAGACTGTCTTTACGATGATAATATTTGTGTTTTTATATCATTGTTAACTTTAGAGAATGACAAGAGACGAAATTGGTCTTTCCGTACAGAATAAGTTCGATATTTTTTCTTCCTAAATTATGCATTTAATAAAAACGACGTTCACTTTCAGGCTATTGGGTGGTATGTGCACAAAATATAAAATACGTAACCAAATCTATAGTATCAACTTTCAGACCCGTGTCACTCTCTTGTGGAATCGCCCACTAGAACACTCAATGAAATTTTTTGTTGTGCCCGATAATTTGTTACACATTCTTCTTTATTACTTTCAGTGACACTGTGCCACCACTTATGCTTTTTTTTTTTTCAATTGCAGTTGACTCTCAATAAACGCAAATCTGTTAAAGGGAACTGCTGTTTAAATAGAACAACTTCCTCTGATATGATTGGTCTCATACTTGAATGCTGCAACCCATTTCACCTCTCAGAAAACGAAACTCCTGTTAAATGGAACACATTTTCCCAGTCTCTTCAGGTTCCTTTTAATGAGAAGCTACTGTACACTCATACCTCACTATAACGAAGTAAATGAAAAATTCACTTGCAATAGATATAGTGTTAAGTATATACCTTTTAACAAGTTTTCAGAGATAACAAACTTATTTGCGTGTAAAATTCAACTTTCTCATAATGAGGTCCGAGCGTGGCGGGATGGCGCCTTTGGTGCTGCTTGAGGTAGCCGAGTTTGCATAAGTCATGCGCTGCCAACCGTGTCTATCATGCAGCCCTTTATTGTAACGGCTGCGTGCTTTTTCAGGAGTGCCATAAGAAGCACCGCGAGTTTGCCGAGCACCGCCTGGACATGGTGAAAGCTCTGGTGGACCGGAAGAAGGCCGAGGGAAAACTCAGGGTGGTCCAGAACGAGTATTGCTCCTTGGAGGTACGTCGTGGGGCCGTTCAAACAGAACCTGCCCGGCAACTGGCATAGCAAAAAATTATTCTTTGTAAGGCCATGCAAAAACACAACGTAACTCGTGGTAAAAAGAAAAAAAAAGGCAGGGAACGCTTGCTCTATGCCTTTCGTTAGCGTGCCGGCTTTGTAACCATTAGTTTTCGTTAGTGTCGATTCACAGCTTTCTTAGTTTTCACAAACGCCAGTATTGACTGTGTTTTCTGAAGATCCTGGTAAACAATTGTTAACTCTGCGCAACTTTGTGCTCTGTCTGTTTGGTGTGCATTGTGCGTTGTCTTTTTATTAATTTCACCCGGTTCATGATCATTTACTAAATCTAGCCCCTCAAGATGCTCTAATTTTCAGATCGGGCTGGTGAGAATCCTGCTGCCAGTGGTGGTGTACTACTGTTGATCCCGGATATATCAAACTCTGATATATCGAATTATCGGCTATATCGAACAGTTGAGAAATCCCCTTGATATTCACATGCAAAGGTATGGGATCGGTGCACCCGTATATCGAACTCCAACTCAGCGGGAAATCCGCTATATCGAACGCTGCGCCGCACCGAAGTGCAGGAAGTGCATTTTTCCTAGCAAATAATGATAAATTTTTGGCCGCACACTAACAAGTTTCAATCATTTTTCGTGCACAGGTGATGGAAAAGGCAGTATTGGGCAGTATTGTTCTATCGTGCTGATCTGGTTCGCTGTGCTGCGCTTGTTTGTGCACTGTTATGTTTGATGTGTGATCTACAGGCCTTAACGCACGGGCATGGTGTTTTTCAAAAATACTGATTACCGAGAACCAAAATGAGAACCAAAGATTGCCAAAATGAGAATGTGAAGTGACTCGGCGATCTCGTTGCAATGTTCGCATTCCCTTCATAGTTGGCGCAAAATGTCATGCGAGCCTGAAAAGCATGACCTTCGAGATGTGCTACCTCATGCCGTTTTTTTTTTTGTGTGTGTGTTTTCGTTTTTAAAACCCATGTCTCAGAGGCTACACTTTTTCTAGCTTTTCACATCAAAGCAGCTGAAAGTGGCGGCTGCCAGTTGCAAAGCCACAAGTGACATCAATATCGCCCACATCTTGACTGTGGAAATTTTGCGTTGTGTTTCACACCTTGTGGACTTGTGTACTTCTCGCCTCGTTCCTGATAATTCTCATTCAGGAGCTGAACGTTCACCCGCATGCAGCGATAAAAATTGTGACTGGCTCTTGGAGCGACGTCAAGCCAAGCCGTTCTAAACTTTCCTTGCGGGCCAGGTGACGACTTCAAGTGTGTCATGAGTCATGACCACTGACAACGGTGTTTGGTGCCTTAGTGAATTCTGTGACTTATCAGCGTTTCCAGGCAAGGCACCATCTCGGACAGCAAGCGACTCCATCGGTGCAGACAATGACATAACTGTTTCTGACTTCATCGATGCTGAGATCATGGCTGCCTTTGCTGGTGCCACAGAAGTGTCCCCGTGCGGTTATGAATATGCCAACACTATCACTGCTGCCGGTAACCAACCTTTTGCCACGCTACAAAGCTTGCGTCAATGTTCTGCGTCAATCAACACTGTTGCGGCCGAAGGAAGTGAATTCCCTTGTTTGAAAGGCTTCAATGAAATTTAGCATGACTGTAACTTGACGGCACGCTAGAAGCAAGACAAGTTTATGGACTATTTTCATGCGAAATGAAGTGCGGTGACTTGCAGTTCAGACCTTGTTCTTCATTATACTGTGAGTGAATCGTTATGTTAGCACTTGTAACGATTTCCGAGGCCTCAAATGCTTTAATCTAGGCCTTAAGTGCTCATATTTTGTATTTCAAATTATCAATATATCTAACTAGGCCGCGATACTCTTCGAGTTTGATATATCCGGTATCGACTGTAGTTACCGTGTAAGACTTTTTCTTTATGCTTTGAAACCCCAATTACACGACGATTACAGGCATCGTGTAATTGAAAAACTAAGAATACAGGCTGTGACACTCATCCTTGCACAAAAATGGGACTTAGTTCTTGATTGCCCATCATGCAGAATCAAGTGAAGAGCATGAAGGAGGATTTGCTGCGGCTGAAGCGAGAGGCCCAGAATAAGCTGAAGGAGGCCCAGGAGGCCACCAAATGCTCTTCCAGTACTCTCACCATCTCACCGGACGTGGCAAAGGTATTGTAAGGTGGCAACACTGTCTGCCACATTCATTACCTTAGGCTGTACCCGTTGTTCACCAAATACAGTCGAGTCCACATATAACGGCCCCACTTAAAACGAACTTTCGCTTAAAACGAACAATATCCGCATGACCGTGAAAATATACATTGGTTCAATGGCACAAAATCGCACTTACAACGAAAGTCTCTGAGCGTCGCTGATCGGTCACAGCGAACGAAGTCAGCGGTCTGCCGACTTCCCGGGAAACCAATTTCGACCATTGATCAGGCATCGGCAAGGTGCCCATACATTCTTATTGTGAAATGCCGACCATGCCTCCGCGCCCCTCTAGTTGCCGCTCTTTTGGACCGCTTTTGTTACGCACCCCTCCGTCCTTTGTCTCCCACTCCCTGCTACTCTGAGCATTCCGCATCGCCAGATGAGGCCTGTGTTTTCACACTGCGACCGATCTTTCGAAGACCGGTCGGCCATCTACCCCGTTTTTGATCGCTGGTACTGTCGATGTCGCCGGCCTGGAGTGACCAGACCATTTGCCAACATCGTCGGCCACCGACTGTATCCGATAGCCTGCGTCTAGTGCACGTGCGTACGCTACCCCACCGACTCTGATAATTTGCGATTCGTTTCGTGTTTAGGACTTGTTCTCGCTCACTTCGCACTCGGCTCGGCATTCCTTCCGAGCGCGTGCCGAATGCGCGAAAACGGCTGTTAATTTGCACGGAACGAATCTCGAAATATCTAAGTTCGTGAGGCCACGCAAACCCGCCGGCGCAACAAGACGATTTTTGACCACGGCCGCCGATTCTACGAACACCGCCGCGCGCACCGATTCAGGCGGCCATGCACTCTTTCCAAGTTTTTCTACGTGCGAGTTTCGCAGACCTTTCAAGCAACCTACCCAACCTGCCTCCTTCTCGTGCGTTTTAGTTTTCAAGGTCACCCTCCCGCCGCATCCTCCCCTCTCTTTATCGCAACTCCTTGCCCTTCTCTCGCAAGTCTGCTCTCCTCTCTTGATCACAACCCCTTCGCCCGTCTCCACCACTTCTCAACGCCCGCCACGCTGGCTCAAATTAGTTTCGTTTTCTGACTGGAAACGGGCCCAGAGCTGTTCCACGCGTTCTGGCATGTGTGTCGCGTGTGTGCGTCTTGCTCGCTCTTGGTGTGCGTGTGTGGTCATGATGGCCGACGGGAGGACTAGCACGCTTTTTCCTGCCGCTCAACAAAACGCCCAAAGTGTGACCGCTTGGCTTGAGCGTAATCTGCGCGTTAGGTGCCGCGTTGCGGAGTGCTTGCTCATAGCTGTGGACCACCTGGCAGCCAACTTGCCGCTTCGGGCATCCCCGTATGCAGCTGTGGAGATGGTGAATATTTTGTGGGCGGCGGTGATGGCTACATGCGCGCGAAACTGTTTTCGCGAGGCCGACTTTGTCGACGTCGGGCCCGATGCCGAGCCTGAAGCTTCCGAACAGGACTACTGCGGCGGCGATTTGTGGCAGCGCGTTGTCGAATCTGACCTGGAAGAGCGGGTGGAACATCTGTTGCCATGATTTAATTACGGCCGATGATGATGCCGACACTGCGAAACCGTGCACGGATTAGGGCATTGTGAATGAAGTACGTGGTGAGAGCGATTTGGAGGAATCGGATTGCAAGAACGACGAAACTTTGGAGTCGGTGCCTCATGCAGCTTATGCCACGGGCCTCGGCAAACGAGCGCCCTGCCGTTTTAATTGAACTCGAGACCGCCCTTATCGCTTCTGCTATTCGAAACACGTGCATCACGGACTTTTGGGGGCATAAAAAGTTTGTGTTTTCATGCACAACTTTTTTTTAAAGCTGTGTTTCATTTACTACGAACTTCGGGATACAGCGAACGGATGCCGCGTCACGCTCAGGTTCGTTATAAGCGGGCTCGACTGTATACTAGTAGCAAAACCAAGGTTCAGAGTGTAAAGAAAAGGAAGCAACAGTGACACCGCACCATGCCCACTTGACCATCTCAGTTTAGTTTCAGCTCAAGAAGCTGAATGTGCATAAACTGTACGTAAATGTGGAAAGAATTTGGTGTGTTAGCTACTAATGAACTGAGGAGATCAGCTGTCCTTAGCATTACTGGGGAGTTCTTTGAAAAGAATACCCTTGGTATAGAGTCACTCCCAAATGCAAAGAACATCCGTGCGGTTAGATTCGGGTACACATTGAAGAACATTGTCCAAATTATTGCGGAGTCCCCCACTTTAGCATGCCTCATAACCATATCATATGATAGTTAAAATTGGGTCCCCTGGTGCAGACATGGCATCATCAACATTCTTGCAACATGACAGGAAAAAATCTGTTGATGCCGTAGCATTAAGATATGCTGGCATTGGCCATACAAACGAGAATGGGTGTGGTGTGCTTGTTTTCTCATTAGGCTCGTGTGCTGCCATCGCATTAATTGCAGAAACCAAAACTTATTCCTAGGGACAAGTACCGTCAGGGCAAATTACCGAGTTATTATCTTGCAGGAATTCCTCAAACTTCCAAACACAGCTGCGGAGATCACCAAGAAGTTGCACGAGGAAGAAGTGAAGCTGAGCTGTATGCTTCCTGTGGACCTTTCGGTAAGAAGCAGTTGATTATGAGAGGCATCTTCTTTCTTTACAGGTTGCGGCACAAGCATCCTATAGTTGCCTTTAAAGGGGAGACACTGTGTTAAAGACTTCAATTTTAATGATTGCAGCTGCTACTATGTACTTCCTCACCTGTGCGCAAGTGAACTGTACCCTGTAGCCAAGGCACAATAAATGATACTAGATTGCTATAGCAAAAAATTGGCCCCGTATCTGCATGTAATCTGCAAATGTCGTCGAAAGACAGTAGTCTTGCGTGTGGAGAGAGTGAACAAAACATTTATTTGATGTTCTGCGCAAGAAAATAGGTGAATGGTATTCCGGAGGCGCTGCGTTAGAGTGCCTCGAGTGGGCAGTGGAGGTTCACGAGCACATCAAGTCATGTCAGACGTGAGCCATGAGCGCCATCTGGCAGTTTCTTTTGGAAAAAAAACACGTGGCCGTGCGCGCCCGTCTCAGAGGTGATAAGCTGTAGAACGCGCGAGGCGACGGGTAGGTGTCACCACCATCTCGTCTTAGCAAAGCGTTGGAAACACTTCCCATTCCGTGCAAGCGTTGCATGGTAAGCGCAGCGTAATAAGCGCTACGGTCCTTAAAATTACTTATGTATGCGTTTTCTAGTAAGAGATGCATATGCAGAATATATGCGTGTTGTTATGGTGCCCCAGACATGCTCAATAATTGCTTTTTAATTGACAATTGCACAAGCATGAACGCTCAATCTTGAGCAGTATTGGTGGTCGCTGCGGATGGGGTCCGCCGTTTCAAGTACCCGGTGCCAGTAAGAGTGGACAAGCAGACAAATGTACAGACAGACAGACCAAAATTTTTGCGTCGAAGGTCCCCAAGAAAGACTATCGTCTTTAAAACTCCCACCTGTAGTTCAAGCATTCACGTATCCCACGTAATCCCATATCCAAGTACTCCACCATAATGATCACACCCCTAAATTTGTATTAATTTCTTTTTTACAAAGAAAGCGCGATTGTTATGTAAGTAGTAGAACTCGTTGATATGTTAAAAAAGAAACGCTGAAAATAATCTCACGATCCTAGAAAACATGCGATCCGAATCCAGCAAAAAAGGAGGCTGACAAGTCATATTGCCACCGTAATAAAATGAGTACAAGTGACAGTGCAGGAAACAGTGGAACAGCTCTGATGATGATGATGAGCTCGGATGGATGGCGCTCACCCACAAAGGGGGATGGGCCAAGAACCGGGCGGTAAGATACTTAAATGAATCTAATCTGAAAATTTAGTTCAGAGATAAAGCCGTGTATAAATACAAATGGTTCCTGAGCAAGCAGTCAAACCATCTCTTGTTCTTGATAGACATAACTACGAATTATAAATTCGAGCAGTGCAAGTTACTCCTTGTCTTTCTCTTGCCAAATCCTTCGTCACGCACAAGTAATGATGAAACTAGCCATGCAACAGCCAGATACCCTCTACACACCTGTGCCATTACTCCCCCACTCCAAAAGCATCAACTTGATGCTTTCAGATGTGTGAAGGCAAGAGCAAATCATCAGCGTGAGTAATACGGCTTCATCCTGGCCACGTGGTCGATGTCTGGCTGTGCACCACGACGGGAGGTCCGCGCTCTGGGCTCGGTGATAACTTCATAGTTGACATCACCAAGGCGCTGAAGAACCCAGTAAGGGCCGAAATAACGGCGCAAGAGTTTTTCCAAGTGGCCGCGCTGGCGTATGGGACTCCAGATCCATATTTTTTTCTTCGGGGTGGTAGGTGACTTCTCTGTGACGAAGGTTGTACTTGTGAGCATCGTATTGTTGCTGAGAGCAAATGTGCAAGCAAGCTACTTGTCGAGCTTCCTTGGAACGCTGCGCATACTGGTCAGCATTTTTGGTGGTGGTCGCAAAGGCGCCAGGTAGAAGCATGGCGTGTAACATCGTAGTAACTTCGCGGCTTTAAAGCAGGCAGTAAGGTGTAAATCCTGTAGTTTCTTACACGGCTGTGTTATATGCAAAAGTTACGAATTGGGGGGCACTGTCCCAGTCCCTATGGTTCACGTTGACATACATGGAAATCATGTCTGTGATGGTCTTATTGAGCCGTTTTGTTAAGCCGTTAGCTTGCGGATGGTAAGCTGTCGTCTGGCGATGTACGGTGCCGCTGAGTGTCATCACTTCATCCAGCAATTGGGCGGGGAAGGCCGTGCCTCTGTCAGTAAGAACCACGACCGGTGCACCATGGCAGAGGATGACAGCATGAATGAAGAAGTCTGCGGCCTGCTGTACCACATCGGAGTACTCGTGTTTTGCAGTAACGGGTGATTTAGTTTGTCGCAATTATTATCCAATGATTACCCGCTGAAGATTTCGGAAATGGACCTAGCAGGTCCATGCCAACTTGTTGAAACAATGCGGGTGGCTCCACAGGGTTTAAAAAACCAGCTGGTTTCATGGGGGGAGTCTCGCAACGTTGGAAGTCTCGGCAGGTTTTGACATAGTGCTTGAGGGTGCGGGACAGTTTTGGTCACTAGTATTTGGGGCGGATATGAGCCAGAGTGGACTTGAATCCTAAATGCCCGGATGATGGTTCGTCATGGCACGCCTTGAGGATGTAATCTCGTATCACAGATGGTACGACCAGTAGGGCGGTTTAAGCGTTGGGATCAAAGCTCCGCTTGTACAGAATGTTGTCACGGAGAAAAAATGATGAAATCGCGCGCCTGAATGTTTATGGTGGCTGTTCAAGCTTGTACTCGAGATAGTCGATGAGTGGGCAAAGTTCTGTGTCATCACTGTTTCTGAGCCGAGTGAGAGGCTGTGACGGCAATGAGGAACTGTTCGTCGTCAGTTTAGTCAGAAAGAATCTACTCGACTGGGGCATGCGATAGGCAGTCAGCATCGGTGAGCTTGTGTCCCGACTTGTAAACCACCGTAACGTCAAATTCTTGTAGGTGGAGGCTCCATCAGGCGATGCAGCATGAGGGGTCTTCGAGGCCTGCAAGCTAGCACAAAGAATGGTGGTCGGTGACTACTTTTAACGGCTGCCCATACAATTACGGAGGGACATGGTATGGCCCACATGACGGCTAGGGAGATAAGTGTAAGAGCAAAAAACATGTTTACTTGCGTAACGAGCGCACTTTTCTTCTCGAAAAATTGGAGTGAAGTTGGGGGTGCATTATTATGCGGGGAATTTTATGAAAACTTTTTCGGTGTGGGCAAAAAAAAAGTTAGGTCGCTCAGCTTCTTTGTGTCACTTCACTCGTCTTCGGTAATTGAAGGCGCTATCTTCTGCAAGTTATTCCCGCGCCGCCCGTGCATGCCATAAAAGCGTTTCGCGGCTATCTATTTTCGCAATCCTTTAACCGCAACAGTGGTATCTGCTGTGATCTCGAAGGGCGCCACCAGAAGCGTGCTCTACGACGCCACTACACACTTTGCCAACTTCGTGGCAACCTCGCATGACGTTCACGCCACCGTCGTTGACATTGTTGCAAGTAACCAACTTTGCAGCAAGCTACCACCGAAGCTTCAAAGCAAACTGTCTATAAAAACAGCAGAATGGGGCAGCTGCCTCGATTGCAACTGAAGCGAGAATCGGGGACCATGTTGCAGAAATAGTCACGATCTTTTCTAGGCGACAAGTTATTTCTTCCTGGTTTTCCAAAAACCTGTGATGCGATGGCGACAAATGGTTCTTTGCGACAGCCATAGCGGTAGCACATGCTGTCATTTTCGCTTGAAAATTGTGTGCATGTAGTTGGGCCTTAAAGTTTTGTATTTGCAGGATGCGACCGTCGGTTAAAGCAGAAAGTTTTGTGACCTTCACTTGTTCCGTTGTGACGTCTCTACACTCGCACCATTCATGAACACTGCTTTGACGCATAAATATTTTAAAAAATACTAGGTACGTGCCACGCACAAATGGAAAGAAAAACTATACGGTGCGTGGCAGCGGGCAAATGGGGGGAGGGAGATGGAGCAAGCCGAGGTGGCTGAGCGGAGTCGACATAATAATAATAAAGAATGGAAGAGATTCAACGTGCAAGGAGGCGCCAGGTGTCAGTTAGCAGGACTACAGCAGACGAATGTATGGAATGCATTTATTATGCGAGTATGTTCATTACACGGGTAAATATGGTGTTTCTCAAAAAACATTGTAATTTTTTGCTGTTGCTTCTCACCCTTGGACAACAAAAACTCCTTCTGACCGCATTGCAGACCGTTGTCCGCATATTCATAGTTTTTCTTGCGAAAGAAGCTCTCTTAAACTTCCATTCAAGCAGGGGCTTCGGCAAAGTTATCCGGTTGGTGCACACTTTATTCTCGTCACCGTCTTCTGCTGCCTTGTTCCCCACATCCACCGCTGCAATCTCGGCGACACTTTGCGGCCTGCAAGTCGGGATGTTGTCGTCTATTGAGACGAACTCGGCACAGGGTGCGTCGGTCGAGAGGAACTCCTCATCGATGTCGTCGTAGATGTCAGACGCGCTCGCCACAGGGTCATCTTCGCTGCGCTCTGTATCCTCTGATGCAAGCTGCTGCTGAAAACCGCACTTCCTGAAACAACTGCTCCTTAAGCGCACCACCATCAGAGTTAACTCTGGAGGCCCGTGCTTCCTTAGACTACTTTAACACCGCCTCCTTCAGCTCCCCATGGCGAGCTCCATGGGCTTGCTTTGCTGTGCCGTTGAATACCAAGGCGTATGTCTCGATCTCTTTCCGCTTTGACACTACCATGTTCAGAGTAGATGCTGGCAGTCCAAGTTTGTTCACTATGTTGATTTACTTCCGGTTCAGGTTACCTGTTGAAAACCGCCAGGATATTCAGCTTCTCCTTAATCGACAAGGGCTTGCACTTCCTTGATGCCATGCTAGGCGTAACTCGAATCACGAACTATGCACACAGAGCAACATGCTGTCTCGCACAGGATCTGGCGTGGCATGCATATCCCTAAATCGTTCGGCATCAATGTCAGAGTTGAGAGTGGTCTCCATCGGCCGTGATATCAGTTACATCATTCTCTGCGCCGTAAACCATATGCGCCATTAGCTGTGTTGTGGGTGACGTCGTCCATGTCGTCGCTGTCGTAATGCAGCACTGTGGAGAGCCTACTCATGGATAGGCCACAGACAACTATCGCAGAGCGCCGACAGTTAAAAGGTGAAAGAGCTTGCCTTCGCCAGCTAATGGTACAGTACAGGCATGAACAGGCATGAAAACAGGCCCGGGACGCTGAGTGCCGGCAGCAACTATGTACCGATGTTCCAGCAGCCATACAGGCCATGCTAAATCTTGAAAGGCAGTGTGGTACAGAAAATAACGGGTATTTCTGAAATCTGTTTGAAAACTGACGGATCAGACGGGTCTCCTTGTGAAAGAGGGGTGACTATTGAATGCAGCGAAGAAATCGGCGTCGCCGTGCGGTGGCAGTGTGCGACTTGGCGCTTCGCAAGGACACGAGAGCATTTTTTTTTTTCCACACCTGAGTAAGAATTTTTGTTCGAGAAACATATCATACAACCGCAGTTTGCCGAAGTGCCGAACATCTGCCGAATAGTCGTATTTTCTGGGAACGTATTAAGCGGAACGTATTAAAACATAGCTCTATAGGGCGTTTTTTATCATTCGCGATTTCGAGAGTAGGAGCCGGGAAATCATATTAAGCGGGACTGGTCAATGAGGTTCTACTGTAAATACAGTGCTTGTTTTTCATGCTTGCTGACCTCCTCAACCGTAAACATTTGCAGGTTGAGAGTGAGCACCATCAACGCAAGCGGGACATCGAGAAACTCGAGGCAGATGTGAAGAGAAATGAGACGCAGCTGTCAGAACTAGAGACTGAGATGGAGGACACCCGAAGTCGGTGGCTGCCAAACATCGAGGAACTACTTCAGCGGATAAATGTTGGCTTTGGCCGCTTCTTCCGTGCCCTGGGATGTGCAGGCGACGTACGTACGGTCATCGTTTACTTTTTTTTCCCAGCGAAGCTCATTCATGAGTTCTCAACTCGCCTAAATGTGCTAACAGTTGTTGTATATATTGAAGTAAATGTACACGTTGTGGCTGCTTAGTTGCTGCGGAGTTATGCAGTTGGACTTGAAGTAGCGGGTTCAAATGCAGCAACGGTGCCTACACTTTGAATGGGCCAATATGTTAGAATGCTCATGCACTTATGGTTGTATGCAAAATAGCCCTCTCACGACCGAAAGAAATGAAGGAAAAGAAAAAAAAAAGGCAATATGGTCAAACATTTTTTGCTTATCTTGTTTTCTTTTTTTTACTGAATAAAGCGTTACCAATATTTTAATAAAGTAATGTTTATATTTTTAATTGCGTACAAAGATACCGCATGCGCAGTATCGTAGGTGGCAATGCAATGAAAGTCATGATGCCGGATGAAAAAGAAAAATAGACTCCACGGAAAAAACATGCACAAACGGCACCATCTTGCATTGAAAATAACATTAGTACAGCGGATATTGCTGCCATTGGTTCAGCGTGGGAC
The DNA here is from genome assembly GCA_013436015.1 of Rhipicephalus annulatus. Classification (NCBI taxonomy): domain Eukaryota; kingdom Metazoa; phylum Arthropoda; class Arachnida; order Ixodida; family Ixodidae; genus Rhipicephalus; species Rhipicephalus annulatus. The sequence continues at coordinate 793,603 of WOVY01012440.1, forward strand.
CATTTTAGTTGACGAGTACAGTCATTACCGGTCCTACAGTTCGAAAATTTCACGGTTATACTCGCCAACGGTCACGAGAGGGTTAATTAAAAAAGGCAGGAGAAACCACACTTTTATGACTGAAGCATGGCCGCTGATTGCTTCAGTGACTAAAGAGGTAGTCCTGCACGTTTTCTTAACCATGGTGTCATTCGGCTTATAACACAACATAGCATAACACCAAAGTGCTCACCCTTTGGTGCAGAATCGTATTCATTTACCCTTGTGGAGGAAATGCTACTGCATTCTAAGGTTGTGCCTGACTATAAATATAAGTGCGCCTTGACCCTTTAATGGCGAATTTAACTTTCAAAGAATGTACCAAAATTACGATTTTTTTTTAACAGTCACAATTATTGAATTAAGTTTTTCTCCTGTTCACAACAGAAAGGAAGCAGAAGCTAAAGACCATATGGCTTGATAAAGGCTTCTGCTTCTGCAACAGCTCCACTCGCAGGCCATATACGTAGCACACAAATCAATACAACAATGTACGTTACGTACAGAATCAACAGATATGCTCACCACACACACACACAAAAAAAAAATGTGCACACAGGAAAAAGTTGAAAAATGTGACAGTCATTGAACGAGAACCTGTGTGTACAGGAACACTTTAAAAAATTCAATATGGTTTAATTAAAAATTGTTTTGCCTTGGACAACTAAAATCTAGAATTAAGACAAAGTAATTGACAATATATAATGAACTTTATTACAATGCAATTATTTCTATGCAATTCTGATTTTGAAAATATAATGCATCATTGACCTTTTATTTATAATTAGGACAGGAATTAAAAGAAAAGGAAAAACGGCCGTTAGTGTGGCTTTACCTCAGTGCATGCCATGGTAATGGGTCAGAACGTACTCAAAGTCAAAGTGTTTATATGATGCAGTACACGGTAGCACAGTAAGAATCGCACAGACGCTGCTTCATCGCAACAAAAGTTTTCAGGACTAATAGTCTCTCTTTGTGTGGTAGATTTCGAAGCAAACGCATGTGATGTCACACAATGTTTCGTCGTCATCTGAAGCAATGTCCAGGGTAACGACGACGTCAGAGTTGCTGTCGGATGCAAATTCTGGGTCATCACTAGTGCTACTTTTTCTACTGCTCCAAGACGCACCTCGTTTCCCCGTATTTATTACGTGGGGGGGGGGGGAGGATCTAAACTTTGACGACTGAAGTTGGGGATGCGTTCATAATGCGAGTGCATTCATTACGCGAGTAAATACGGTATTAAGAATGTGAAACATCCGAAGCACGAATGTGCATCGTCGCTTGCAATCTTTCGTCTCGCTAGCACTAAAAGTGTGGCTTAAAGTGGGGCAGAGTGCAACGAACTTTGTCGAGAATCCCTTCACTTGTAAATGCTTGTTCATCTTGCGCTAGTTTAGGGAAGTTTACAATATTCATGAAAGTTTTGTTAATACTGCACTTTGGGGAGGGGGGGTTGACTCGTAGTTTTAAGTCCCATCTTTTCGTGTGATACCTGTTCTTGAAGCTTTTCATTATTCTGTCTCTTTGGTGGTCGCTTTCTAGTTTGAATTACATATCAATATGAAGCCATACCCTCTTTCACAGCAGTGATTAGTTCTCTGCTGTACAGGCAACATTATTCTTGGTTGAATGCGTGCACAGGTGTCCCTGTACCAGGGTGAGCAGGCGCACCAGTACGATCAGTTTGGTGTCAACATCCGGGTGAAGTTCAGGGACCAGGAGGCCCTCGCCGAGTTGTCTGCAGCGCACCAGAGTGGCGGTGAGCGGTCGGTGGCCACGGTGCTCTACATGATGGCGCTGCAGGAACTGACAAGCGTGCCCTTCCGCTGCGTCGACGAGATCAACCAGGTAAGCAGGCCCAGACTTGTCTGACGTATAAGGCTGGACATTGAATTATTTCGAAATCTGGGACTCCAGGCATGTATTCTGCGCTTTTAAAAAAGAACTTGAGAAAAAGCAAAGTAATATAAAACTTAATTAATCCAAATTTGATTAAAAGAGTATTGCTGTAGATATCCATTTTGCCACCATTTAGGTGACATTAGGCAGTGCTAGTTCGTGCTGGTTTGAAGTAGGTCATTTTGGTAGTTGAATTTGGTTAGACAAATGTTCAAACGTCAATATAATGAAGTTGGTTCTTATATTAAAATAATGTTGTTATGTTCAAGGGCTCGCTATAAACATGTATTTGTATAACTATCTCTGACTAGACTAATATTCATATACATTGCATCAAGATTTGAGTGTACTTGGCAATGTGGGTTGAAGAAACAAGGGAGAACATTGCTTCCAAAGGTTAGCAGGGCAGATGGGTCAATGTCCCGGTTCGATTTGTGACCACTGCGGGTACACTTTAAGAGGTGCCGAATGAAACAAAGCTTGTGGATTTAGATTTAGGTACGCACTTAATTAGAGCTGTAAAAGTAGAAAAATTTTCTGGTTGTGTTTTCTCGTCCGGAATTTTTTAACAGTTTGTCGTGCCTGGCTCGGTGCTCATTCTCAGGAAAAAGCAATTTTTTGAGCGTTGTGAATTTTATTTGCTCTTAGGTAGCTGAATGTGAGCTGACATGCTGGTAAACACGAGAATGTGGTGTGAGTGTCCAAATATCGTCTCAGTAAGTTCACTGGGGTATTGTCACATAGAAACATGCAACTTTGTTCAGGTAAGCTTGTACAATATTGCTGAGGTAGCAACGTACCTGCACATGTTTAGTCGCAGGGGTCAGGTGCCAGGAAGCTTATTACAAGGCATTGCTGCACACTTCTTCAAATATTACCTCACACCTTTCAATATTCCCGTTTAGAGTTATTTCGCCATCATGGTCTTGGCTTGACCTCGGAACTAAGCGGCTGTTGGCTGCGTTACATCGAAAAGGTCTGTTATGCATTATATGTAATCCTCTGTTTTTCCTCTTGTTTGTCGTTCCAGGGAATGGATTCTGAAAACGAGCGCAGGGTCTTTGAAATGATAATGAACACTGCCCGACAGAACTCCGCCCAATATTTCCTGCTCACTCCCAAGGTGAGACCTCGTGAAATTCTCAGCCAGGTGTTGCTTTAAAAGGGTTCCTAGATGCTCATATTTACACTTTGAAAAAATGCATGCTGAAAAAAGACACTCAATCTTCATTGTAACCACATGGAATATACAATCAAAGCACATTATAACGAAGTTACGTATTACATCTTCCACGTAAACAAGTTCGTTATATATCTGAAAATTCGTTATAAAGGTATAATCGTAGCACTGTATATATTGCAAAAGTATTCTTCATTTACTTTGTTGTAACTAATATTTTGTAGGCATGTGCGAATAGTGATTTTTCACTTTGAAGTGAATGCGAATCGAATCGTAGTTACTTCATTTGAATAACTTTAAAGCGAAGCAAATATTTTCAAATTGAAGCCAATACCTGGGAGACAGTTCATGAGTGAAAAAGTGATCCAATGAACTACATTACCTTGTTACAATAATCTTGGCTAGCTTTTTCATCTACTAAATCGTTTTACCCTTCATCATAGTGGGGATCAGAATTAGACACACATCAGACACTTCATTTTCAATTTATTAGCACTCACCTGCATGAGTAATACCCTCGTTAGAGTACCCTTAGAATAAACAAAAATAAATAAATGTCGGGCCTGGCTTCCTAGTGCGACATTTTGACGAGGTGGAAAATAGCCTCTCACTGGACACTTGAGTCGCTGTCACTGAGAAGAAGAGCCGAGCTATCTTGGACAGGGATGGGTACTTACCTTGGCAGCATTTTTCCACCGCAGGAAAGGGTTGTTCAAACAAGGCTGAACAGGTTCATGGAGGGACTCCTCCACCTCCTTTTTCAATCTCTCGTAGCCAGTTGGTGCAATACTGGATTGATTGATATGTGGGGTTTAACGTCCCAAAACCACTTCAAGATTATGAGAGACGCCGTAGTGGAGGGCTCCGGAAATTTCGACCACCTGGGGTTCTTTAACGTGCACCCAAATCTGAGCACACGGGCCTACAACATTTCCGCCTCCATCGGAAATGCAGCCGCCGCAGCCGGGATTCGAACCCGCGCCATGCGGGTCAGCAGCCGAGTACCTTAGCCACTAGACCACCGCGGCGGGGCTGGTGCAATACTGGAACCAGCCAAAGTTCCAGAAACGCTCTACACATCATTGCTTGGTAGCTTCTGCAGATGCACTGATAACGCTCGGCTCCTCTTCATCAATGGGTTGAGGCTGGCTCTTTTCCAAAACTGAGCAGAGCTCGCTCTTTAACCATTGTGTCGCATAAGTGGCATCATAGAGCACTGCCTTAAGGGAGGACGCGGCTTTCGTATAGCGAAAAGTGGCAAAAAAATCAATTTCTGAAAATCAAGTCAGTTTCTAGAAGCCTTTTTTTTTTCTGATTCCAAAAATATGTACTCTGAAAACCGCTTAGAAGTGCTTCGGGAAATTGGTTTCACCTTCCTAGGTAGTGAAAATTTGTCTGGAAATCGCCAGAAAACAGCAATTTTCATATAGCATCGTGATGGCACGGCCAGGAGTCGGCTTCTTGGGCTCACTGAAAAAAGCCTTTCTCCGTGTTCGAATTTCCCTCCTCAGCTGGCTCCTCCCTTTAAAAACAAGCGCACGAAAAGCAAATGTTTGAAGGTCGTTTCAAAGCCCCTCATTGGCTGTGGCCGCCATGTTACCCCAGCTCGCCTCGCCATTGGCCCGATGATCGCTCCGGGAGATGGTCTGCTGCTTGTTCGTCGCGAGGAAATGGCGGTAAAAAATCTCTACTTCATGACGCGTTCACAGCTCGACAATCACTTAGGATATAACTACGCTTTAGTTAGGAGCTGTAAGCGAATGCTCGGGCAGATTAATACGAGCAGGCGCGCGGTCTACAAGCGCGGCGCGTCATCGATGTCATCTTTATGCCTAACTTTGCTGACGGCGAGACGAAATTTGGGGTAAGAAAGACGCGCTAATGCACTCGTAGCAACATGCTTTTTTCGCAAGCAACGAAGCACATTATTCGCTAGCTTCTCGGAATCGCAGGCGGGCATTTTACGCAATGGCAGCGAACCCCACAGTCAAGCTGTGCAGCCTTTGAACTATGCAACCTTTGCAGTTGGGATTTCGGCACGCTGACTGTCACCTTTTAAAGTATGCTTCAAGAAATTGCAGCTCGCTGTACTTGCGTCTGCTGTCTTCGTGCCTGTCGTCTTTTTGGGCCCACTCACCTTTTTTGAGCTTTTGGCCGCACAGAGCTTCTTAAATTGCTTAAATGGATTAGAGTGACGCTTTAGGTGATTGACGGGGGTGGTTATACTGCCTGTAGGCGTTTTAAGGTGCGTCTTACATGTGCGCAAGTCGCGTCACTGGCCCCGTTCTTTAAGAACTCCTAGATGGCCTTCCGGAATACCCTTTGTGCCGGCTCGTCCATAGTCCTGTTAGGCGAATCGTGCACGCTGTCGAGCCTAAGGCCACCAAACTATTGCTTTCACCAAAGTTCGGCACTCGCAGCACAAAAACATGTGCTGAGCACATTCACCAGCACATAACAAAACACAAAGGTAAGCGTTGCCAGACTGAATACTTTCTACGATATCAGCTTCCGTTATTTTAACATCCTAAAATAGTTTTACGGATCTACTGGATCGCAATGCATGTTTTATTTTAGAAGTTTTTGCCATTGCAAGTCCACCCTTGCGTCATTAGTTTACAGTTGACTCCCATTAAACGAAACTCGCTTAAATAAAAAAGCCGCATAAACAAAACTCTCTAGGCACGTTTGGTTGGTTTCTTCTCTATTCAAAAATAAAAAGTTTTGGATAATCGGAACATTCTTTTTTCGCTTACATCAGTGAAATGAAACTAAAACAGGCAAAATCCATGAACGGCGGAAGGGGCCACGGCAGTCTAGCAACCATGAAACAAATGGTGAAGCTAGCCTAGCCAAGCCAATCTAGCGATTGCACATGTCCGCGCACGCCGAGCAGCAAATGATCCATCTTTTGTTTCCATCTCGTCGTGAACTTGAAATGGAAACAAAAAAAAAAATGGCAGCACAATGCACTTTTGCTCGCAACAAAAGTAAAAATCATTCAAGAACTTGACTGCTTGACCGCAACGACCTATCGAAAACAGAAATTGTGAAAAAGTTCAATATTCCCAATTCCACACTGTTGAGGATGCTCAAGAACAAAGGGAAAATCGAAGAAGCTGCAAATCTTGGGAACTTTGCCACGGACAGATTGCGGATGAGAACGGTGGCGTACAAAGAAATCGAAGATGCTCTATTTCTCTGATTCAAGCGTGCACGCAGTGCAGACTTCCCGATCAGCGGCCCCGTTTTCGAAGAGAAGGCCAAAGAGATTGCTACTCGCATGGGGATCGAGCCCTTGCGGGTGAGCGATTTCTGTCTGGGCCATTTTAAAAAGCGGCATGGTCGTGTCTTTAAGATAGTTTCTGGAGAAAGTGCGGCTGTAAGCAAAAATATCTGTAAGCAATATTAGCAACATCTTTGTTTCTAATCAACTAAATAAATATTGTATACTTTAAAATGTTTTTGTTCAGTCAGCCATAGTTGGTGCTTTTGAAATAAAGTCATATTTCATTCATTTTGTGAGCCTTGCTTAAATGAAACTTCTTATAAATGAAACAAATTTTCTTGCCTCTTTGAGTTCCGTTTAAGAGGAGTCCACTGTATTATCAATTACGCTAGCAAGAAAAAAAAAAAAGCTTGATTTGCTTGATATGAACCGTAACCTGATTTCAGTGGCTTTGGTGTGCGTTGTGGCAACAAGTGCAGGTGCATCTAAATCCAAAGCCATCACAAGTCAGTCGTTCCGTAACGTTGTTCATTTGGTGATTGTGCCAGAGATTGCAGAGAACAGTCGTACTATTTTCGTACTTTGTTATAGCTGTTAACATAGTTTCTCTGTTAAAGGCCAACTCCGGCGATATTCCAAGGCCAATGGATCTCAATGAAGTTCACTGGATTCGTTCATTTGCATGTTTGCGCCAATCATGCGAAATATCAAGCTTGAGAGTTCCGCAAATTCTTTTCAAATGAGTTTTACAGGTTGCCTAGAAACACTCACCTCGCTTAATTAATGGTAACATTGTGCGTGTGACGTTGAGTTTTGCCTGTTGAAAGTGGCGGATCTGATGTGCCACTGCAGCGTCTGCATGTCTGCTATGGATTGTGTGGGTTTGGCCTGCGTTTCCTTGGTTGAACGTGCGATTTCCTTTTTCGTGTTGGTGGGCGTGCGATAGGTGGCAAGTAGTGTAGCTTTGTGAGCCACACACGGTTCGCCATATATTCACCATAGCAGCGTAAGCGCTGTAGCTGTTTGCGACGGATGGCGTGGACAGATAGCCATCTGGCGGGCATTATGCACAATCGGGCAGGTTCGTGCAAATAATTACGTCACGCGTAAAAGCGCACTCAGTTGGGTTTCGGTTTCGAAATTACGATTTTTCAATAACTAAAAACATTTTCGAATTTTTCGAGCATTTCAGCTATCAGGGGTGTGACAAGAGTGTCTCAGGAACAGAAAATCTACCGTAATCTACCATTACCATTACCAAGTACCATTATCTTGACATGGTACTGGAGTACTACTACAGTACTCTACTGCTTCGGGCGTACGCTTTTCGCAGCGGCGGTCTTCTTGGCCTGCACAGATGGTCTAGGGTAAGCACTACCGTATAAACCGGAATATAAGTCGCGATATTTTCAATAAAATATTAACCTAAAGTCGCCCCTCGTCTTATAAAGCGATGTCTAGCCGAAAGTGCACCGCTGTCTGGCAACATGTGGCTTGCATGTGCTTGAGAAGCTGGACGCGGCCATGACAGCATCCAAATCCAATCGCAGGCTGTTTTTTTTTTCTCTCTGTCTGTTTTCCTATGTTCGTGATTTGCTTCCGATCTGTTCAGAGTTTTCGCTCCGCTTGAAATTGCACTGCATTTTTAGTTTTTTTTTTCGTTCAGTCAATATGAGTAGCGGTACGAGGCGCCATTACTCAGCTGCGTTTAAACTAAATGTTGTTGAGTTTGCAGAAGCCAACAGGAATATGGCTGCTCAGCGCCGCTTTGGTGTACCGGAAAAAAAGCGTACGCTATTGGAGGGCGCAGAAAGAGAAGCTGCAGATGTGCAATATTTGAAAAATGTCGTTTCGTGGACGAAGTGCCGTTCATCCGCAGCTGGAGGACTTTGTGCGGGAAGTTCGTGCCCGCTCGCTGCCAGTGACCGTGGATAGCATTCGCAAGAAAGCCGTGGAACTCGCTCGAGAAGCTAGGCTCAGGAGAGAAGGGTTTCGGGCACCAAACTCTTGGGTGCGTCGATTCATGAGATGCAAAGGATTTTCTTTCCAGTGGGGCAAATTCATCTGTCAGGAGTTGCCAGACGAGTTCCAGGACAAGCTTATAAACTTTCAGGGCTTCGTGAACCGGCTTCGGGAACAGAACAACTACATGATGGGGCAGATTGACAATGCCAATGAGACCCCCGTGTGGTTTGACATGTCTTCGTCGACCACGATCACGCAGAGCGGCGCCAAGGATGTGAAGCTGTTGTCCACTGGCAATGAGCACTCGTGCTTCACCGTCATACTGGCATGCACGGCAGATGGTAGAAAGCTTCCGCCCTTCATCATTTTCAAATGCAAAACAATGTTGAAGGAATCGTTGCCGCCCGGTGTTGTCTTTCGCGTCAACAAAAAGGGATACATGGACGAGGCCATGATGCTCGAATGGATAAGATTAGTGTGGAACCGTCGGGCAAGTGCACTGCTGCGTCTTCGCAGCATGCTGGTGTTGGATGCGTTTCATGGTCACTTAAGCGACGCTGTGAAACGTGCATTCGACGACGGGAAAATGCACCTCGCCGTGATACCAGGTGGTATGACGTCCACCCTCCAGCCGCTCGACGTTGCGCTGAACAAGCCGTTCAAGGACCTGGAGTATCAAGAGTGAATGTCCGGCGAAATCCCAGACCCCGACGGGCCGCCTACAGAGGCCTCCGCTTGTGACTGTTTGTGGTTGGATGCTTTCCGCCTGGCGTTCCTTGCCAGATTCCATGGTGGAAACGGCTTCCAAGAAATGTTGCTTCAGCAACTCGCTGGATGGCACGGAGGGCGACGCACTGTGGGAGGCGGCCAGCGACAAACTGTCGTCTTCTGAGGACACTGGTGCTTCGTTGGACTAATAGGATCCAGTTGCGATGGTGGTTGAGGGGAGCTCCGACGATCGGGGTGTGGTGCACCCAATTCGCGAATAAATGTGGTTCGGCAGTTTTGGGTTGTTTTCCCTTTTTTCTTTTTCGGTAACCTGAACTTGGGGGGTCAACCTATATTCCCACTCGACCTATAGTTCGGTTTATACGGTATGTCTTTTCTTTTCTGCTTCAAACGGAAAGCAGTGCTGAAAAAAAAGCTTACAAGTCGTGATACTCCTAGCCGTTTTTAAATAGTGAATCTACACTTCGCCGGTATCGAGACGAGCGAGCGAGCCATACCAAAAAAGTTGCTTGAGGGCGAGCCAGTTACCAGTCTTCTGCTGCCTTTGCAACGGCTGTCACCATGAAATATACGCAAGATAGTGGAGGCTATTTATTTCACAATTAAAGGGGAAATTTTTCCTGCCATGCATATTGCACCACATTCGTGGTTACGTTTTTTTTTTTTTTTTCAGGTGTTAGCAGACTTCGAAATATTTCAAAAATAATAAAATATTCCGAATAGTTATATACGATTTGAAGGTTGAATCGCATATCATAATACTCGCTTTGATATTCGAAAGTTTCGAATATTCGCACAAGCCAAATGTTTTGTTATGTTGGGGTCTGTTATACAGTCGACGTCCGATTTCCCGGACCCTCAAGGGTCCGCGAAAACGTCCAGAAAGTTGGGCAGTTCGCAAATGAATAGACGTGAAAACGCACCTTTTGTTGTAGGTATTTTTTGGTGACAAAGAAGGTAACGGCCGGAGTACAATATTCCCATTGCAATTCAGCCAATGCATCGTTTAGGTGGCTCTGAAAAGAGCCGTTCATAAAAAAAAAACAAAGAACGTGGCCGGCGCTATCTCATAGGCCAGCACTTGGGCGCAAAAAAGTCGACTATTTTCTTTTGCACAGCGCTCCGCTTGCCCACGATCATGTCTGCGTCAATTTCAGTCAACGTCATGTTGCCGCTGTACACCGATGACAGTGTCATCAGTGCTCCCGTCAACTCCGAGCTCGTTGGCTGTGTAGGAGATGGATCTTAGTTCTCAGTGTTCAAGTCGTCGGAATCCTCCGTAACTTGACGAATGATTTTGTCATCAGTCAAGTTTGCACATAGCTCAAGGTCTTTGTCAGCGTCGACGAAGCCCTCAAAGGTTATTCAGGTTGGAATCGACACGCAGGCAGGGCACAGATCGTCGAAGGCAACATCCGCGGGTAGCAGTTCATCACACACGCTGTCCACTTAGGGCGAGACGGCCGCCTCGGCGTCGAGTGTGAAGCCCGCATTGCGAAAACAGTTTCGCACAGTCTCTTGCGTAACTGCCTTCCACAATTCCGCTAGCATGCCAACGGCAGACCTGAGGTCAACAGCGCAGCTTTTCCCATCGTGAGCCTACGAGGGGGCTTTGTGCGCTTTGAAGACGAAGGAGCAGTCGGTGCCATCGCAGTAAACGGCGAATCCGCTCGACGAAAAGCGCAGCACGAAACAGCTAGGAACTTGGTGGATGCTGGAGGTCAGGAAGCGTGATCACTGAAAATAGCGCGCAGCAGCAAACGATCAACCGCAGACATGACTGCAGAGCTGACAAAACAGCACGTGAACGAATACAGTGAGGTTTGGCTTGGTTAAGCCGCTAAGCTACGGCTGGCAACGGATTGGCACGTGCGGTTTCGAAGTTACGGCAGCCGCAGCGTGGTGCAGCGCTTTGCGGCGCGAAGATATGAAAACAACCAAAATGGTGGCGTCGGTGGTGACTTTGGGTCAGTGGTTAACAGTAAAAAGTCCGGAAAATCTAATGCCGAAGTCTATAAGCGCCTGGAATTTCAGACTTTTTAGTACATTGACTCTATGGGGAACTTGACAGTGCCACAGTAGAGTCCGGGAAATAAGGCATGTCCAGACTTTTGGGCATCCGGGAAATCGGACGTCGACTGTATTGAGGTTTGAGTGTAGTGAAATAAGAACTAGCAACAAACCGTTGTGACTCACCTGAACTAAGAGAAATATCTGAATGTAGTGCACTGCATAGAACACTGCTCTCAAAAATGTTCAGTGCTTGTTGGCATTACAGTTCAAAACAGTGGTGTCAGTAACACAGTTTAGCAGAACTGGCTCTTCTCATCGCCACGTGCAAGAAGCACGTTCAGCACTGCCATTGCATTTCTCGCTGCAGGGCAGAGTGCCAGCCGCTCTGCCAAGCCACTGTGTGTAGCAATGCGGTGGTATGGCAGGCTGTGAGTCAACTTTGTGCATTGCATGTTTGAATTTATGCACGCAACTACCCCGTGTTTCCATCCATTTCTCAACCTCTTTTGACTTACCTTTTAGAGTTACGAAGTTTGAGTGCATACCAAGAACAAGTGTGAGGTACCTGGCATAGATACCTTATCCACATGCATGTATCGCGCAGGGAAGTGAATTGTGCTGAAATCCTTTGCCAAGGCTGGGCTGCTCTTTGGCCGCTCTGCCAAGCCACTGTGTGTAGCAATGCGGTGGTATGGCAGGCTGTGAGTCAACTTTGTGCATTGCATGTTTGAATTTATGCACGCAACTACCCCGTGTTTCCATCCATTGCTCAACCTCTTTTGACTTACCTTTTAGAGTTACGAAGTTTGAGTGCATACCAAGAACAAGTGTGAGGTACCTGGCATAGATACCTTATCCACATGCATGTATCGCGCAGGGAAGTGAATTGTGCTGAAATCCTTTGCCAAGGCTGGGCTGCTCTTTGGCGTTTGCGGGACAGTAAAGCAAATGCAATTGCCCATGAATGTTTTCTCAGGCTAGCTCTCTAAACATTGTTTTTGCACCCTACGGAGGTGATGATTATGCTAATTAATATCAGTCAAGGTTTCACAACGTGGTGATCTGCCCTAGTTAGTCACTAACCTTCCCTGCAAACATGGGAAGGTTAGAGGCAGATCCCGTTTCCACTTTAGTGTCCTTGTAACGGCACTTCAAGATTTATCGAAATACTTGTGATTGTGTTTGGGAATTGCATTGCTGTTAGTGGTTGGTCTCGGGACCATTGCACGCGGGATGTCGCTTGTTGAAAATGAGAAATTGTCTCGCTGTTGGAGCCTCACAGGTTTAGAATGAAACCCGATTTCCTTCATTTGCAGCTGCTTCCGGACCTTCCCTATGCAGAGAATGTGACAATGATATTCATAAGCAAGTGCACTTCGTACATCCCCGACTGGAATCCTCAAGCACTTGTAGGCCGAAGCATCGGATTGGCAGCCTGTGTTCAGCATTGATTCCACTCTTTTATACTGTGTATATAACTACCTTTTTTTAATTCATTAGTGTTGGCTCTGAGAGGTGATTTTTTTCCCCCTCTCCTAGCACTTTTGCTGGGCAGGTTCAGCTCTGAGCTGCAGCTACCGAGCACAGGTACAACACTTTTGTTAGACGTTACATGAATCTGACTTTATTTTGTGCATGAATTGCAATGCACCTTTAATTTTAGTTCCTGTAATGTATAATGGTTTAGAAGCTACCAGTGCTGTATTTATGAAGGTGCCCTTTAAAGCATCTTTAGCTCATTCTACACAAGTTGTGTGCTCAGGAAAGCAAATACTGTGTCTGACTGAGATCCAAGACACTTGCCGAGTGGACACAACTCCGCTCCAGTGCATTATATCATCCTGTACAATGCAATCTACTCGTAAAAGGAACAACCAGTTGGTATTCAACTGCTTATTACATCTAAACTGATGCATTACTGTATTTGGACAATTTTTCAAAATTTAGATGTCGGCCAAAGGCATTCAGTGGCCATTTTTCTCCTTTAATATCATTGGGGTGTTTCAGTTGTATTGAATTTTTTACCAGCCAAGTATTCCCTTCAAAGTGTGCTGTACTGTGTGCATCATCATTCCATAGTAGCCTTGCCATCAAGTTGAAGCATTACATCATCGTTTTTTACAGCATTTTGTCATGTGATGCGATAAAATAAAGCTGTAATTGTTAATAACTGTGCTTGTTTGTACATGGAACTGTAACAGAAACTTGTGAGCAGGCAAAAATCAAGGAGTAATGCTCGCGCGTCAAGCTCTTAGTACAGTTCATTTCTTGGTGAAACAGGAAAATTTTTATTATGTTTTGGTGATCTTAAACATTTTTTTTGTTATCTTAGTATATATTGCATTTTGCATGGTGTCCCATGAGTGTATGACAAACGTCAGTGGCAAGTCATTATATGAATAGCATGCCATGTATATGTCGAGTATATGTCATTACAAACAAAAACGCACACAACTACAGCCAAACACCTTTATAAGAGAGGATGCAAAAAACAAGTAGGTATAAGAGACATCAGTGGGCCTGCATTGAAATTGTGGTTGATAATAAAGCTCGTACAAGGTGCCCTGCTCTTAAGAGTCATCTCATATAAAAGACAAAAGTTCCTCCGCGCTGCATATCTTTTACATATAGGGGTTCAACTTATATATGTGCGTTTTTGTGTCCGAAAACCAAGATGTGAATAGGGATTCAAATTCAGTACTCTGTCAGCCACTATGGTTCTGTTGGAGACTAGTGCCTATTTTGAACTAAAATCACGTTTTAGTGGTCCGCATCGTGTTAGCGCACTTCAAATTACCTGCCTCAAGAAGCAGACCGACCGGATCGTCTCACGTCACTGTTGCCATGCACAATTGGACAATAAACAGTTGGAAGTTTAGCGCCTACCTTTCTTGAAGTCTGTGACGTCTTTTCTTTTTTTTTTTTTCGTGTGTGCCGCGCTTATACAAGCTAAGTTCATGTATAACCAACTCGCTTGAGCCACAGCACTTTCTACTCAAATTTTTCTCATTGTTTCATTGATGGATTATGGAAAAATATCAAGAAATGAAATGCAAAGATCTCCTTTTAATCCTGTGGGCAATACTCATGAAGCTCAGTACTGCAACAAGAATAACAATACCAGGTGCCTCGATTACAAAAAAAATAAAAATAAATGGAAATTCAGCAGTCTGGTTTTGAAGAAATGCAGAAAAAGAAATTTCAGGCGGCGACGATGGTTTGAACCCCCTTCCCCCGCCTACGCTCAACCTACATGCTGGCTGCTGCAGCAAGTGTCATTCATCAGCAGCGTGGCCTGAGTAAGACCAGTTTCACATTTTTTTAGTTTGAATATAGGCTGCACTTTCTAGTATAAATTCCTATTGTGGCCAAAATATTTTGCCGAAATGCAAGAAACTTGGCCACTACTTGCACCAAGGCCTGTACATTACGAAAATGCTCTTTAAAAAGTGATTTTTCCATGATTTCACATCCTAAAAAAAAAAACACTGCCCCCACCCCCCCCTCCCGGCTCTCAAGTGGCCTTGAATCTTGAATCAAATGAAATCTTTACGAATCACATGCTTCACTCATGTTTAGGTTCCTTAAAAAGACTGCAGGCTTCATGTCTGGAAGAAATCGTGTTGACTTGTAATATAAGGTGATAGAAGAGTAAAACAATGAACAGGCCTCTCACAATGCGAAGTGCGTAACTAGTGGGTCGTTTAAAGCCTCCAACCCATTACAAAGGGCTCAGCCGTTATTCATTGCCATCAGCCACCGTATCAACATGCACATAATGCGTTGCAGACGTGTAGCTGGTGCCACACTTCTACACACAATGAGGAATAATGATGCAACGGGTGGTTCCCAACTTGACAAATAATACAATTTACTGGCATAGCGGTGCCTTGCAAATGTACCTGTATTAGTAGCACCCGCCGCGGTGGCCTAGTGGCTAAGGTACTCGGCTGTTGACCCGCAGGTCGCGAGTTCGATTCCCGGCTGCATTTCCGATGGAGGCGGAAATGTTGTAGGCCCGTGTGCCCAGATTTGGGTGCACGTTTAAGAACCCCAGGTGGTCAAAATTTCCGGAGCCCTCCACTACGGCGTCTCTCATAATCAAATGGTGGTTTTGGGACGTTAAACCGCACAAATCAATCAATCAATCTGTAATAGTAGCCCCAAGAGAGTTTAAAATGGATTCTAGAAGGGCAACTCTTCCACCTTTCGCTGAGACTGTTGCGCTTTCTGTGCAGGTCTGGCGTTGTTTCTTGCTATCTCTGAGAATTAATCGTAAGCTCCAGGTCGCGTGCTGCGCTATAATATTTGGTGTGTGTGTGTTCCCGAGAGTCTCGACTACCGATCGGCAGCATTTTCTGGCAATGCTCAAAAACAGTGGCAGGGCCCCCGATAATGTCGTTCCTGACGTCATTTCTTCCATAGCCAAATCTCGTGAAATTATTGTGGGTGCCAGGATACTGTGGATTACAATAATTACTGATTGATTAGCACCAGCATCTCAGGATAGACCAACGTTTTGGGTTCTTCCAGTAAGGGCTTATATGAGTTATATGTTTATATACAGCAGTGATCGGCTGTAGGAATTTTAGGTTTAGATAGATATTGTAAGAACAATTACATAATGGACAGAACTTCAGCTCTGGCAATTTCCATGAGAATATCAGTGGTAGAGACATCAGGTTATGTCACCAGATTATGATGCCGCGTACCTCCGTTAAAGCTGCTCAAACGGGGCTCGTGTGATGATATCGCCCCTATGCCAGTTCTGTGTAAAAACGTAATTTAACGTTTTAACGCGATAGTGTTAAAGAGCTCGTTTTGCAGACATTCTGGCGGCGTTGGCTGTGACCGAAAATTGAGAAAGGTGCAAATAAGATGCATAATAACGAAAATTCTGGGTGTGCGTGGGGATCGAACCCGGGTCGTTTGAGAGGCAAGTGGGTGTTCTACCACGAAGTCACGCATCTGTTTGGAAATGCACTGAAAATAACTTCCTCTGCTTGGAAATACAGTAAAAGTAACTTGGCTGAATAAAAGTCTATTACTACTACTAACTTGCATGCTTTAGATACACACGTGTCCTGTATACATGCTTCACAATTCATCATTAATATCGCAGTAATAATGCGCGGTGGGCGGGTGGGTGGGTAGGTAGGTAGGTAGGTGTAGGTAGTAGAATCATGTGAGGAGGGTGGCAGGGGAAGTGAAAGCAGGTGTGGAAGCATTGCCCGTAGTTCAAAGCATGCTACCCATTACACAGAATGCAGCCGTAAGCCAAAAGCTTCACTGACACAAGCCATTTTAAACTCGGTTTTGTAGTTTCGTCAAGAAGCTGAACTAGTATGATTTTAATTTATATTTTTCTACAGGTATTCGTAAAGTAATTGAACAACTTTAACTGTAGAAGCACCACAGTTCATTTATTTCTACATGCTCTCAATAACCACTAATAGTTTTTTTTGTACAGTCATGCAGCCCAAAGTTACGCAATGCTTCCAATTTTTTAATACGTTTCTGCCAGCAAAGCTATGCCATTGTTGTAATGTTTTTCTTTAGTTTTTGTAAATTATTACAAAAGTGTTGAATTGTACCCACTGTGAGTATGCTATGTGGTGTCAATTATGTTTTTTGTAGTAAACATTTCTGTATGCCCATTCCTGCTTAAGACGTGGTAAACAGGCCAGCAGTATGTAATAAATAAATAAATAAAAAATAAATTTCTAATTGTTTTGGTCTGGTTATTAATACATGTCTGGTGTGCAATCACTCAATAATGGCTGTTTATTATTTTTTGTTTCTTGTTTTTCATTACGTGTTCAGATTAGGTTCAGATGGCCATTTCTAAGCAAATTACCAGTGCGGGTGCATATTGGCGGGACAACACTGGGCGTGCACGCTCAGCGCGTGCTTTGTGAAGAAGATTTCAGCGCTCGCTTCGCGTACCACGCGAACGTTCTGCTGCGCGCCGGTGTTCCATTGTTCAGCAACGCTATTCCGGGAGCACCGACTCTGGCTTTCCAGAAACCCTAGTCGAGTACTGAATCCTATGGATTCCACGCCGCGTCACTCGGCTCATTCTGGACGACCGATTGCTCAAAGGAAGGCGAAGAGACACAGGAGCACTTCCTCCTATGGTAGCAAGGACAGCGAGGACCACGGCACAGAGTCGGATGCGATGGCCCAAGACGTCACCGACCATGATACTGGAGCCACTACGAGCCGACGGCCGAAACAATCGCCATGGCTCAGAAACTCGTCGTCTCCACGCTCCCACGATCTCACCATGAATGACGGCGAGGAACATGCGGCTGTCGGTGAGTTGGCCGCAACCCTCGCGCAGGACAACACAACCCGTGTTCGCCGTGAGTCGCCTACGTCGGTCAATTCGCAATACCCGGGCAGTCGAACGGCCGACGTAACGACAGACGTTTCCAAGCAGCTCACTGCAAATGCATCGTCCTTAATCGAGGAAGTGCACGTCACCAGCTCTACTGTAGGACGGCGTAGTTTTGACGATCGCCACGACGATGACAGCCATCGGCCGTCCACCATCACGTCGCGAACCGCGATCTGTGCCACTGCGCCCCATGATAGCAGCAGCTCTGCCAGAAGAGCCGTCAGAATGCCTCCCGAGAGTCACTTCCAACCGATTGTGACCACACCGAAGAAGCCTCGGCCATTGGTTCCCATGCTGGTCGTCGGGTCTTGCCTGGTCGCTGTCGTCATGGTAGTCCTCGTCGTCGTCGTCGTCCTGATGCCCGATAGTCCCATTCTACCGCCGAGCGTCTGCTGGACGCACGAATGCCTGGAGTACGGCAAGTTGCTTAGGTCCTCCATCGATGAATCGACGCTACCGTGTCACAACTTCACCCGCTTCGTGTGTGGCGGTTGGCGCAGGGAGCACCGCTTGAGTGTACGTGAAGAACTCTACGAGAGGGCCATCGAGCGCATGACGCGTCTCGTGCGCACCATCGAGGTGCCTACGACGGACCAGAACAGCGTGCAGCTGGCGGCAGCCATCTACCGGAGCTGCGACGATGTACTGCAGGGTGTGCGGGATGAACTGGCAGCCGTCAGAAAGTACCTCTTGGATGCCGGCATCGCGTGGCCGCACCGCAGCAGGAACATGAACGTTGTTTACACGCTACTCTTCAGCTCGCTGAGGCTTGGCTGGCACGTCATATTGCGTGTAGAGCCCCGCTGGTCAGAGAATGGTGCCACTACCTTCCTCGTCGATCCTGGCGGTGCTTTTCACCTCCTCAGGCATCCGCGCGATGTTAACGACTTCCAGCAGTACTTCCAGCGGCTGACAGAAATGTATGGTGGCGCCGGCGACACTGACATCGTGTCGCTCGAAGACGTCGTAGAGGTTGAGGACTTGTTTCGCGACACGTTGAGTGCGGCTTACAACGATCGCACGGGGTACCAGGTCTTTCCCGAAAGGACGTTTCTCGGACTTGGGGAAAGTCGTTGGATCGGCGTCTTGAAGGGGTTGAACTTTTCCGTAGGCAAACGCTTCCAGGTGCTCACGACAGCACGGCGTTTCGTCTACGATTTCTTCAGCCTATGGGACAACTACGGCGAAGAAGGAGCGTACGGCTACACGTCGTGGTGTACTGTCCAGGTGGCCGGCCTCTATGCGAACCGCCAGCTCGTCCTCAACTACTACGACGGCAGCGCTAGGAAGGCGCAGGCTTACTATGGGGCCTTCTGCGTCACCGCGGCGTTCACCTTTTCTCGATACGCCCTGTTCGGAAGCTACAACGTTGAAGTACTCCGAGGCAAGACGCGCTCCGTCGCAGAGGACGTCACGCGAACCGTGGGTGACAGCTTTCTGAGGCGCCTTTCCAGATGGCAACACTTCAATAGCAACGTCGAAGTGGTCACCAACTGGTCATCATTGTCCAGGGCGTTTCGGGGCTTCGAGGTCACCCATGATGCGACGCGGGGTCCGACCGGTTTGGAGATGACCGACTCCTTCGTGGAGAACTGGCGCCTGTCGACGCTCGTACCGAGCAATCCAGACGACTGGGTTCTCGTTGCCGTCATCGATTCACTGGAGATGTTCGCCTTGTACGTCGATGGTTACCGTAGGGACTTCCAGCTGCTTCCCGTCGCACTCTCCTTCCCTTTCTTCGACTTGGGACTGACTGCGCCCGTCAACTACGGTGGCCTCGGTGCGCACGTGGCGTGGGCTCTGGGCTTGCTCTTCCTGACAGCGTACGGCTCCGACGAGTCGCTCAGGGCCACGGTCGAACAGCTCAAGAACTGCATCGCCGGCAAGTCGAAAGCCACGGACGCAGACGTCGTAACCTCCATTGCCGTGACGGCGGGGGCCCTTCTCGAAGCGCTGGAGGGCAACAGTGACGCGGCGAGCCGGCTGCCCATCCCTCAGCTCCAGAGCTTCTCAGTGACGCAGCTCTTCTTCATGTCGCTTTGCTTCGCGCACTGCGAGGGAAGCGATTCCGCGGCAAAATGGGCCGGCATCTGTGACCAAGCGTTGAGGCATGTCAGGAGCTTCGCTCGCGCCTTCCGCTGCGCTCCTGCGTCGCCTATGAATCCTGAGCAGCGATGTGAAGTGCCTTAGCTAAGGATTATTTTTGTTTTCCCAATTCGTTCGCACTGTACTCACAGTTTGTTGATTTAGTTTATTATTTTACATTTTCTTTTGGGAGCACCAAGTATCGCCTTTTGTTTTTACCGTGCTGTACGTTTATCGCGTGCACACGGAGGAAGTATTCGCCGCGACAAAGAATCGATAATTCATTATAGTATTTCCTTTCTCTATATGTTCTTGCTACGTCTTCTTATACAATGTAGGTGTAGACATCGCACCCCGCGACACGTACGCATTTGCTTTTTTTTGTTTCAGTATTACAGTGATCGCAACTGTAGCGCACAATTTTGACGTGGTGACTGCACCGTGTATGTTTGTGCACGGCCGCTGTTTTTGGTACCAAGTATATAGCTGCCTTTAAGGACGCGCTTTTTCACATGCGTCGTTTTATACTAGCCGGTCTGTCCGTGTGGCGCAGCTTTTATCTGCACGTTTTCGCCGGTGCCCTGATATCTATACTCCACGTCGATTATTGGCCCACCTCTGATGCCGTGACAAGCGTGCTAAGCTGTCACGGGTCGCCACGTATCCTATATATTTACGAGTGCAAGTACGATGCATGTCTAGAAACTTTGCTGGCAATCATTTACAGCTGCTCATGTGTTTCTCAGGCCCCAAGAAATAATAAATGAAAACATGCGACATCTTTCTATTGTCATACCTATTTTTCATGTTTTCTGGTAAAATGAATTTCGAATGATACGAATAACATTGCGCGATTTATATCGCCGAGGCATTAGTATAATAGGTTGCAGAAAGTGCGTCTTTGCTCGTTTACGGTTTGTAGCGATAGACTTGAAGGAGATCGTGTTCTCCGAGTGGTCCATGGAAAGAACTATAGATAGCTCAAGGTGGTTATTTGCATACGCCTTTATCAAATGTATTCATCAGCACGTAGTCGCTCGCTTTCGCTTATGCGCAAGAAGTCATTGTTCTTGCTCGCCGGAACGAGTGATGTGGACATCGGCTCCTCGCATGCAGAAGACATTTATCGCCGCTAGTCAGGATCGAGATCTCCACCGTCTTGCCGTACTGCAGGGAGCCTCAATTCCGCACTCTGAATCTTTGAATCTCGCGGCGGCCACAAGAGCCCTACGAAAGCGTTGGGGAAGCGGATGTATATTGAGTGAAAAAAAAAGAAACATCTGTGACTGCGTAAGTAGAGTGAACAGCAGGTCGGTGAACCTTTCGGAGCAAGACTGTCGAACCATGTACACTGTATGGGTGCTCGTCCAGCCATTCTCTGGTCAGTGGCAGAAGCAGAAAGGGTTTTAGCAATGGAAACGAGTTACGTCTCTTTTGGTACTGTACCGACGCGCAATTTATGCATCTGTCTTGTTCCCAAGAGCCATCATAGGTCTCCAGATGACGGACCTAGATTGCACCCGAGTCGTCTCGCCCAAAAGCGTTGGCAGCGAATGGCGACATCGGCCACGTGTTGAACGAAACAAAAATGAACTGCACGCTACCGCAGGGCTCTATGATAATGCGAAACACTTGCCTGCACAACGGATGGGAATAAATGTTCGTTGAAGACCTTATTATGCACATGCCAGTAATGGAGATCTGCGTTAGATATGAAGGAACGCAAGGGATATGAAGTCGTCAGTGCTCGTTTTCTTTTTCGTTTTCCAAGTGATAAAGTACCCGCTTACTTTGTTGAAACGACTTTTCTATGGATGCGCAGACGTGTTCACGGCACATGTCAGGGGAGTTGTACGCTGGCTAATGGTGTCGTATGGCATGGCGTTGAGAAGTGCGAACAGTGGGTGCCTTAGCCAGATGTATTCAGATTGTGAAGTTTCCTTGCAACTAGGCTTGCCGTCGACAAGCGGTACAGATTGAACCACTTGCGAATGGTATAAGGCATGAATGTAAATATATAGTGCATTGCAACGAATTGTCCTTTATTGAGTATAAACGCGTGCTATAATTGTATTCGGTTTTGCACGCGACGTTGCACAAGGCGCATTTTGTGCATCGCGATTTATTAGTTACACAGCATGTAATTAACCGCTCTAATAAATCTTCGCTTCATTATTCAACATATGCGCGTTGCAAATGCACATTAACATGTTTTTCGCTACGATGACGATTATTGAAAAAAAGAAGTACGCGAAGTTCTGCGAGGTCGAATGCTTAAAACAGAGAGGAAAGCCAGAACACATATAAGCTCAGTTGAATGACGTTACGAGAGGTGTTCTTGGTTCTAGGCTAGCAGCATGCATCTACGCATGTCATCCGTATGTCTAGTGGCGCATCCGCAATGTCTGTGGACGGGCGTTCCAGACAACGACCGGTCGAAGCTTCGTCACTGACACAAGCGGAACGACTAAGCGCACACGCAAATGACTCCTCTTCTTCGACGATCTACCGCTAAAGTTATTTCCATAGGCGTACGCAGTTCGGTCCCAACGAACAATGCCTGTATGGTGACCTACAGGCGGGCCTGAACAGTTTTGATTAACGAGGATCTTGGTGATTTCCTCCGTAGGCGTAGGCTACATGATGCGCGCCTGTTTTCCCTGAAGGCATGCAGCAACGGAAGAGGGAAGCCCTTGATCGACGTCGCTAATTACCTGTTCGCTGGCATCTTCGTCAAATCGTACATATACGACGCGCACCGGACACACGTTGATGCGCCCTTTAGCCTGGTCATCGTATATACAGTGCATGGGGGTGCAGTGTGCATCAGTGTGTTTAGTCGAAGGTGGCATTGTCCAGATGCACCGTTAATTTCAGCGGGTATATACAGAAGAGCGCGATGTACCTGAAGTGGAGTCCGAGTTACTGGCGTTATAGAGTATTTGGCCATGTCGATGTTGTAGGCCCCTTTCTAACGCTCCGAGCAGAATGGATTGTGATTATCTCTCAGGACAGCTGACGCTCGCAGATCGCGCTGGGTGCCTTCAAAATTTCCGATACATGGACGTACGCGGGAGAAAAATAAAAAAATAAACAAGATTCTGGATATCCTCAACGTCGCTCAAGAAGAAAAAAAAATTTCAGACGTTAGTGGGCAAGAAAACCTGTGCTGGTCAGAAAATACTGCCGTTAGGCAGTCGAGGCTGTGTGTTTATCACTGTATATATCATAGTCATCACCCGGCACCTGTAGTAGCATGTCTGGTGAAAAACTTGGAGACTTCTTTAGTTCACGATTCAAATAATTCATTCTCCTGCGAGCATGTGAGCCAATCATCACGGCGCGACGTGCGGCATGGAATTTAAGATTAAGTTTCAGACCGATTTAGAAATCGCTGGTATACTTCTCCCGGCAAATGATGCCATGAGCTCGGGATTCGGCTTATAACATCAATTTGGCTTGCGGTCATCGGCTGATTATTTCATCGTGCACGCTCCATAGTTGCCGTGGCCGTCGCATGGGGCCACGACGAACTCACGCCGCCCTCTGTACTGCTATAATACACAATGTAGCCAAATCTCACTAGCGTGATCCTTGTCACTCTGAAAAGGTGCCGCACGTTCGAAAATGAATAGATAAATAAAGGAAAAAGAATGCAGTTCCGTGCACTGCCGTGAAAGCCTGTGTAATGTAACTATGGCAACCAGCGGTTTTCGTTCAGGGGAGTTACCACTGCTCCGCTTAACAAACCATCTATAACGCCAGTGATTTAGGTAATAACGTTCCCCAGCATGAGTGGAAGGTTGTTAGGGTGATTCGCAAGCTCGCTGCGAGACATGAGCGCTACTTTTTAATGCGATCTGTCCACTCTAAAACTTAACAGGCACTTGACTAACTCAATTTTTTTTCTTTTTGCGGCAATCGATTTGTGAGAAAATAAGCTCAAATGATGAGGTTATTCAATGATTACTTGGGAAAGTGTTGCAGGACCCCTTGAAGTTTCCCGCTCATAAATTTCTAGGCGCTGAACTCGGGATCGAGCTTTGAACTGCAGGGATAGCAATAACGAAGATAATACTTTGTAACTATATCGCAATTACCTTAGATGGAGTATGCTGGGACAGTAATTACCCCGCACTTCAACCGAAAAATGTTAAGGGAAAGACGCGACTGTAACTGGTTAAGCGACTAGCACTGCCGATACGATCTGCAGCTCGCGCTGCCGTCTGTCAGTCTTGTCGTCTGCTTGGGCGCGATGCCGATGGCTCGTAGCAATATATTCGGAGCCTTGGGTTACTTCGACTGCTTTAGTTACGCTACCTGCTCAAATTACTCCTCGCAATGGCTGCCGCAGAAAAACCTGTTTGTGATGAACAGGGCCGAGTGAATTCGTTAACAGAGGTCCCAACTATGCTGTTCGTTGTATAGTATAACGACGCTTCCATACATGTGTGCAACTCTTTAGCAGACGCGTATGCATCTCATCGGAAGAGGGCGCATTGGCTTCGCTAATCACGTGTCAAGGACTCTCTTCGCTCATATTCCTGATTAAAAAAAAAAAAGTCCCCGCAGCCGCGTACGCAATAAAACGAACAAAAGCAATCATTAAGGAAGTGATTGATGGCAGTGTTCATGGACTTTCCGCGAAAGCCAGGACCACGCTGGCGGCACGAATAACGATGTAGCAGTTTCGACGCTGTTTTGAATACAAAGTATATTGATGGGCAGCCTTTTCTTTTTGTTCAACGCTCAAGGTCATTAGACAGAATCCGTATACGTTTTCAGTTAATGACTGTGGGGGAAATATTGTACTGTGTGCTAATTTATAACTAGTTAAACTAAATAAATATAAAAGGAATAAATTACATTGAGCTGGCACTCGCTTTGGGGAATTCTCTGTAAGAAATCATTGCTATGTTCGAGGTTGACGTGAGGCGTACGACATGAAAAGGATGGTAGAGCAGTGGCCGGCGTCAAAAACTTATGGTTGGAACAGTGGCATTCAGTTTTTTTTTCGGGGCTAATAAACCACCCCCTCCCTAAACACGCGCAGATCAGAGTTAATTTCGCATATTTATAATCTGCTCGTATGAATACTGTTAATAAGCTGCGTATTCGCGTTTGACTAACTGGAACGCTGTCCGATTGTAAAGAGTGTGACGCGCTTCAGCGAGAAAAATTGGCAGATCCCACATACAGTGGGAATCGATTATATGTGAAGCACGAATGAGAAAGGTTGATATGTCACTTTAAAATCAGCACAACGTTACGAGGTGGAGGTAAATGATGCCGTACATGACTTTCGTGTCACGATTATCATGTTTGAACGCGTTGCTTACCTTTGTGTCTATTGCCGTCACGTGATACCGAATTTAGTATATGTGGAGCTAACGAAACGGCCGCGAGCACGATATGAGCGTGGTATGTTGTCATGTTCCTACATGACACGCGTGTAAGGATTATGATGTACACCAGTCATGTATTTAGTCATCCATTGACGCCACGTAACACCAAATTAGGTATACGTGGAGCTAGCAAAACGGCCGCCAGCGCATCATGAAGGGCCCAATATACCGTCCAATGTAGCGTTGACGCGCGCGCACGCTGGGCACAGCGACGCTACGTTAGCAAACGCGAGCACTCTGCAGTCTGACGCCAGGTGCGACTGGCGTGACTAGCGCCCGTCTGCGTGGCCTGACGGCAACCGGCGCGAAATGCGACATGCTGCATTTCGCGCCGATGCGCTACCCACAAAAGACTGCGCCTTCCACTTTTCGTGACGGATGGACACCGGATGCGCTGAAACGCGAATGCGTCAAAGCAACGCAGTGTGGCGCACGCCTGCAAGTATATGGCAGGACCGGCGCCTGGCGTGGCAACGCTGGCGTGACGCGACAAAATGAATGCTGGCGAGCGCGCGCACCGCGTCACGTCGAAATCTGTTGGCACCTTGACTGTGGCATGTAGTCATGTTCTCACATGACACGCATCTCATGATTATCATGTTTGCACCAGTCACATACTTTCGTCATTCATTGACGTCACGTAATACCAAATTTGGCATATATAAAGCTAGCGAAGTGGCCGTGAGCGCATTTGAGTGTGGCATGCGGTCATGTTGGTACATGACACGCATGTCGTGATTATCATGTATCGATGTGTCATATACCAATGTTGTCCGTTCGCGTCGCGTAATAACGAGTTTGGTACATGTGAAGCTAGCGAAACGGCTGTGAGCGCATCATGAGCGTAGCATGTAGTCATGTTGTTACATGACACGCACCTCATGTTTATCATGTTTACACCAGTATCATACCTTCGTCATCCATTCATGTCCCGTAATATCAGATTTGGTATAAGTGAAGCTAGCGAAACGGCCGCCAGCGCATCATGAGCGTGGCATGTAGTCATGTTGTTACATGGAACGCATCTCATGATTATCATGTTTGCACCAGTCACATACCTTCGTCATCCAATCTCGTACCGTAAAACCAAATTTGGTATATGTGACGCTAGCGAAATGGCCGCGAGTGCATCATGAGCACGGCATGTAGTCATGTTGTTGCATGACACGCATATCATTATTTTCATGTTAGGGTCTGTTTCTTGTGTTCGCCATGCAATCATACCATGCCAGTTTTGCAACATATCATGCGAATGAAACCACCGCATGAGCAGCAAGACCATGATATCTAAATCATAACATTTATGACATGCATGTCATGATTTTCGTGTTATGACTAGTGCGTTATGTTTGCCATACAGTCATGTTAAATTATACCAAGTTTGGTATTGATACGATTATCCAAACGGCCAGGAGAGCTAAAAGTCGTAGGCGGCTAGACAGATACATAGATACGCTCAATGTCGCCGAAGTTCGCCAAGAAATGCTTCGCATTCAAAAACTAGCAACTGCAAGCGAATAGGTAGTTACTTCAGTGGTTACTACCTTTTTTGGGCCGTTACTACCATTTTGCTACCTGTTTACTACCTACGTTAGTAAATAATTACTAGCTGCAACCGTTCAAACTTTTTGCGATCTGTTTACTGCCCCATCTTAGTAAACTGTTAGTAACTGGAATGAAAGAGGTAGCAACTGCAACCGTGTCTACCTTTATTGCCTCCTTACTACCTTTTTTCTACCCAGCTGTTGAATATGTAATCCAAAATACTGTGTGCTTCCGATTCTGATAATTTATGAGAGGAATCGTCTCGGCGTATTATCATTAAACAAAAAAATGGCTTATAAGATATCCATAGATCAAGAAAATACATTTTGTTTTCAATTACGCAACTGAGATATGTAAACGTCATTCTGATATTGTCGAAACGGGGAAGTACAAGTTAACGAACCATAAGCAAGTGATACTCGCGTTGTAATAGACACTTACAACAAACTTAGTAAACTACATTACGTAATAACAAGATCGGAGGATGAAAATAACCAGACGGTCACAATTAGCCCTGACGACGGTCACAATTAATCTACTTCGGTGTGTCTCCAAACATGATCATTATTTTGGCGTGTCAAACCCCAAAAACGATTATTACCTTTTAAACGCTGATTTATATCAGTCACGTGAAGCATTCAAATGCACTCGAAGGAGTTAGGTACCTTGCTACGGCCACTGTACTAATGCCTTTTTGTAACCCTTTTATAATAAATGAATATGACATAATTGTTTTATAAGTAAGGCTGATTAAGTGTTGTGCTACGTCTCCAAACACACGAAACCAGGTAGTATAATATAGTGCTATAGGTTCAAATTTGTCGTAATTCAACCTGAAACACAAGTGCTCCCGTGTGCCAGATAAGCTCCTGCAAAGTCGGGGCTATATATATCCCACGCTTACTTCATATTACGTGTATGCGTAAGAAATAGTGAACTTGGTGGGTCTATGGCGTTCATGGCAGCCCACGCTTCATTATCCGAAGTTGTCTAGTAATGACAGGCACATTGATTGACCAACATTATCGGTGGAGAACTAATATGCCAAAATGAATGAACACGGAAGTATCAGTTACTACTTCTTTTCTTGAATCCTTTGGAAGTTACTACCCATGTGTAATAACGGCTATAGGGTAGTAACAGTCAGTAAATGCTGGTAGTAACAGCAAATGTAGGAACTGTTACCCCTCACCGTTACTAACTGCGCTTACTACCAGGGTTGTAACATATGTGACCAACCATTACAACCTCAAAGTGAGCAAGTACTACAACCTTTTTTCTAAGAGTGTACGCTGGCTAACGCTGCCATATGGCATAGCGTTTAGAGGTGCGAACAGCGGGGGCGTATCGTTGAGAAGTGCGATCGCTCAAAGCAGCTTGCTTCAGCGGCGCGAAACGTGCGTGCAGTTTCTCGTGGTTGATCGCATAGATTCACATGACCCTCTTCGATCCATGACCTCGCGGACGTTTGCTTTCCGCCGTTTCCTGGATTAAGCGAGAGCCGCCTCCCGTATGCGCGGCTGGCTTGTCCTTGAAAGCAGCTCGCAGGAATGGCTTCCGTGTCATACGCGCTGCTACTTCGAGGAAGATGCTGGGAATGTTATCGCGGTTGTTATTGTTAGCTGTTAGTGGTGCCGCACGTATATATTGTTGCGCATGCCTGGGAAGAAAACGAAGATGGGTAAACAGGCTGGATGCCCGAAGCTGGAGGAAAAAGGAAGAGGACGACACTGCGATCATCAACCTGTTGGCGGCTCCGGCGCTTCTCTTAGCTAGGTCACCAGTAAGGCCTCGTGTTGTCCACTGACAACGGCTAACTTTAGACCATCTGGCAACATCACGGGTTCTGTAGAGCAATTGACAGTCCATAAACCAGCGCGTCCACGTCTGATCGACACCACACAATGTGGGATCAACACATTCTTTTTCATGCAGTTGGTGTACACTGGTTGTACGTTAGCATCAAAGTTGGCGGAATAGCTGTCGCTGCAACCAACAGGTACACGAACGGTTGATAACGGTGGTATGATAGTGTCGCCACATACACACAATGCCGTCTCACCATCCCCAGGATTTTCCAAGAGTGCTGGCGGAACGTGATCACTCAAGACTATTGTCCCTGTGCGGCAGTCGACAGTCGCACCGCACTCCCTCAAAAAGTCCATACCCAAAATAACATCATGTGTCGCCTGCGGAATAATCACGAACTCCGTTGGGATAACGCGGCCTCCGAGAAATACGTTAGCTTGACACACACCAACAGGATGCAGTGCCTCACCACTCACTCCGCAAAACTTCAAAGCTTGATTCCACTTAAATAAAACCTTCCGCCCCAAGGTATCATTAAAACACGCACTCATGACCGAAATGGTTGCCCCCGTATCCACCAAAGCCATCACAGGCACATCGTCAACAAAAACACGTACTTTGTTCTTGAGCATCAACACAGGAGGTATTTCAGATATTAGCACGTCTCCGGTGACCTCACCTCCATCGGCCGCGCTTGCTAGTTTTCCTGTGGCAAAGGAGACGTGTTGCGACGCCGTGGTGAAGGAGAACGGGGAACACGAGGTGGTGGAGGCGTCAAGCTCCTGTCAGATGTAGGGGAGTGGTTCCGGAAGCTGCGTGTCCAGTAGTTTTCACGAGGCAGCAGGTGTGTTGCCCAGTGGTCGTCGTGCGGTCGATCAGACGATCGTGTGGAGTGTTGAGGTGGGCCATAGTACGTTGCTCGAGGGTCGTCGCGAAGTCGTTCGGAAGGCCGTGCAAAGTGTGGTGGGTGGCCATACCGTTGGGCTACACGTCGACGGTTGCAAAATCGCGAAATATGTCCTGGAACACCACAGGAGTAGCAAACCATGAGAGGTCGAAATTCTGTTTGTTCGTGAATGAATCGAACATCGTCTTCCCTGGCGTAGTGGTTTGGTTCGTCCCGTATATCAGAAGGATAGACCGGGCGTCGCGAAGAAGGTGGACGCTGAGGGCGCCGGTCATGGCGAGGAGCTGGCAAGCGTGGTGCTCTCCTTGGTTGTGGGGGTGCGCTGTACTCAACAGCTGCTGCACTGACCATCGATTGCCAAGGGTTCGTAGAAGGCGGCGGCGCAGGCACAGCCTCACGTGGCACATATACCGAATGTTGGTCGTTTATAGAATGGTTATCAACTGCTGAGTGTGTCTGTTCTCTATAGCGAAAAAGTTCTTCGCGAACGATCTGGCGAATCGTCGAGGACAGGTCTGGGCAGGAGCTCGTGTCGATGCTGGCTACCGTTGTAACATTAGTGAGCCGGCCGAACTTTGGAGCAATCCTGCGCATTTTCAGCTGTTCAAAAGTTCGGCAATGCCGAATCACGTCGGACACCGAGCTCAGATACTCTTTTCCGATGAGAAAATTATAAACATCTTCGGCTATGCCTTTAAGCAAATGCCCTATTTTGTCTTCTTCTGACATCTGATCATTGACCACCTTGCAGAGCTTCAGCACATCCTCTATATACGTGGTACATGTCTCAACTGGTAGCTGCGCGCGTTGAGACAATGTCTGCTCAGCCCGCTTTCTTTTGATGCTCGAGTCGCCGAAACACGCTTTCAGCTCCGCAACAAAAATGTCCCACGTCGTCAGTGTGTCCTCGTGGTTGTCGTACCACACAAGCGCAGTATCCGTAAGGCAGGAGACCACATTGCTGAGCTGAGCGGCGGCATCCCAGCCGTTGGACTTGCTGACTCGCTTGTACTGGACGAGCCACGCGTCGACATCTTCTCCCGATTTTCCTCCGAAGGTTGGTGGGGCTCGGTAGTAGGGCACGGAACCCATTGGAGTTGGCCTTGAAGCGTTAGATGGCTGATCTTGGGCCATTACGATCGGCGCAGGCGGGAGTCCGGCAAGGCAGCGGCTGCGGCGAAGTCCTGGAAGTGAAGCTCCCGTCGTTGGATTTGTCTTACCCAGCACCTCCACCAATCTGTTACGCACAAAGAGGACCAGGACGTATACGGCTGAAGGGGACCGTTTATTTTGGTCGCGAAGAGAAGCCGCACGTAGCGTGCTCATTACACAACCTCCCAATGAGGACAGGCTTTCTTTGAAAAATAGATTGCGCTGGCTTTGTAACTGTATGGACCTGTTTGCGGTGATTATTATGACGTGCTACGGTGATGTTGCGGCCACTGCTTTGAAGCGAGACTCGCTGAAAACATTTTGTTTTGCATAAAGGTTTCACGAGTCGCATAGAATGACTGCAGCTTCGTTCGGCAACCATCCAGTTTTCGCCGCTACCAGAGCCACTGAGTCAGACAGATGGCCTGTTGCAGCAGGTCAAGGTTATCGCTGCAGGGTCTTTCTCTAACAAGATGAGAACGCGTGCAGAACGTGGTACATATCGCACGCTTTAAAATCTGCAAACAAATACATTTCCAATCCTCACGATTTCAAAGGCTCTACCCTACTACGCTATAGTCTTAAGTTAAAAAAAAGAGGGAGGGGTACTTTTGAACTATACCTTTTACGCTGAAACGGGAGAGCAGAAAACTGTCCCCATGATTCTTGGCGAGTGGTTCAAGGCTCTTCATTATCGCAAAGTTAGCAGCCCAGCTTTCAAGTGCGCGTAAGTCAATTTACGGGTACATACGAGGAGCGCGCCTTGGTACCCTGAGTGACGCTTAAGACTACGCGGTGCTTAAAGGAAAAACATGGCGCTGTACCAATTTTAAGGGGGTAAAAGCGTGACAGCCCATGAGCGCGTTCTGTCTGTCTAGCTCTGCAGTGGGCGTAGTCAGGCTGATGATGATGATGATGATCCAAAATTAGTATGGTAGGGTAAGATGGTTTGACGAATGTGGCATGCTCGTTAAGACATGAATAATGTCACAATCCCGTCGCGTACGTCGTCCAACACTTCGGGCCAGACAGTGGCACATAACCGCGGGCGGGTATGTACCACTGTCTGTGCCTTGACGAGAACACACAGTGGTAATTTTAAAGTGTGAACGTCAACAAAAGCTGACATCAGTAGCGTTTACTCGACGAATGCAAATAATAAATGCCAGGGTCCAAGCAGGAATCGAACTCAAGCATTCCGAGGGGCAATAAAGTGTTCTATCACGGAAACACGCCAGATCTAGGAACTACTTTTCAAATTGACCTTATTGATCGTGAACCGTCAATTGTGGTTGTAGTGCTAGTTATCCAGTTTCATAAACATGTACTCCTACCATACAGCCGTCATGTCGTGTTAACGTCAACTGTAGTCAGGTGTCACGCGCCTAAATTCATTTATGTAGCCGTGTCCAGGTCTACCGTTCTCGCAAGCACCAGCGTTTGATATGAGCTTATCGCTTCTGGTGTTGCTGATACTAATGTTCCTGTTGACACCGTTACGCAAGTGCAAACAAGTGGTTATATAAACATCTGCAACTAATCAACATATATTTAGCGTCGTTTGATAACGTGTCGCCGCTCAAATAATAATAATAATAATAATAATAATAATAATAATAATAATAATAATAATAATAATAATAATAATAATAATAATAATAATAATATAAACACAACACCGTCACTTTTCCTCCGCATGCTTCGCATAACGTCGATTCCCAAGGTACGTGAGATCTGCCTAATTTTTATTTTCAACAGAGAAGCTGTTCTTGGTCGAACCTCTCATGTCTGCGACAAATGGCATAACGCTTGTGGTATATCATAAGGGGGTGTGCACCATAGGCGTCATAAATCCTGCTTCTCAAGACTGAACCACAAAACTAAGGTAAACAACAGTCAGCCCAACAAAGAAGTAGGTGCCACAGAAATCTGTGAGGCCCGTCAGGTAACTAACATCATCATGAATGCGCTGCGTAAATCTCGCCACACTCAACCTGCACTAAAAGGGAACAAGGCAACAGTTACCCCAGCAAATGGCGGGCGCGTTACCATAGTCACACAACTTTTATGTGTCACTCTGTGGCTATAAAAGGTGGTGGCTATCGCCTAAAAGCTTCACAGAGAATGTTCAGTAAAGAAAAGTGATACAACAAATCTCAAAGCCACCACCTTCGCTGTTTTATGTGTATCCGGTAAAGCGGAACTGATTGAATTTTGAGATGTAAAAGAAAAAAAAAAGTTAGAAAGTTGATTGTTTTTGGTTGCATATTAAATGAAAGCAAGCTTAATCGCATTTTTATTTAGTTTTACTCTACAATTCCGTACCGGGCGATGTGGTCTAGTAGTTATGTTGCTTTACTGCGGACCCGAAGGTCGCGGGATCGAATCCCAGCAGCATCGTTCAGATGGAGCCGTAATTCTCGAGGCCCGTGTGCTCAGATTCTTTCCTTACCCCTCCGCTACGGCCTATCTCGTAATCTTATCGCGGTTTCGAAACTGTTGTTATCGCGGTTTCGAATGATTGTTGAGGCGAAATCCATAGATGCCTTGTACTAAATGCGAAATGTAACCTTCAGTGTCGACATTGGTGGCGTCATGTGACGATTTTACCACGTCGCATAATCATAACGTCACATGTCGCAAAACTTATGACGTCATCGCGCCGTCACATATCGTGACGTTACATGATGACATCATTGCATGACATGGTCGCTCAGTCAATAGTGGGCTGATCACGGAGGCAGCCCCGAACCACGTGAGGTGCAGAACAACATACAGATGAGCTAGTTGACAAATATATTTATTTTAGAACGCAGGGTGTGCAAGCAGTATGGTTCTTAGTCGGCTTCGGTGTGGTGTTTTGACTTCTGTCTGGTCTCTATATTTGCACGCCTTGTCCTTTAGAATGTGGTAGACAGAATGAGGTTCAGCAAGGAAGGAAAATAGGAGGAAAAGAATGGCAGGGAGGTTAATCAGCCTTAGGCAGCCGGTTTGCTACCCTGCGCATGGGAGGGGGATGGGGGAGATGAAAGATAGAGAGCAGAGAGGGAAGAGAGATAAACACAGCACATTCGGCAGTACACGCGCGCACACTCAGTCAATGTCCAGTCTTGTCTTTCGCGGTGTGTGACATTGCTGTTACAGCCGCTTGTTCAAGTCCGTGTAGCGTAGGAATTTCAACAGAGCTTTTGTCGCCTTCTGTTGCAATGTCTTCTCTCGGGCACTTGACAGAATAGTGTCCACAGACATTTGGCTGTTGTCGATGTGCGCAAGAACGGATGTCAGTGGCTGTCTCTGGATGCCATACAACAGACAGTCGCACAGGATGTGATGTAGCGTCTCTTCGCAATGACAGGCATCTCAGAGAGCGTTGTCGGCCATTTCCTATGACAAAGGAATAGGATTTTGTAAATGCCACTCCTATCCATAAGCGATGAAGGGTGGCTTCTCTTCGGTCGAGCCCGGTGGGCATGCGGTGAGCCATCAAAGAGGACAGGTGGTGTTGTCGATACGTCTCGTTGCTTGGTGGGAACCATAGTGAAAACGTGTCTTCACGCGCAAGTCGTCGAAGATTACTGGCTGCATCGGTCCGCGAAAGTGGTATGGCTTCTTCTCGTGTTTCTTCAAGAGCTGCCCGCGCGGCAGCATCGGTATGTTCGTTCCCTATGACGCCGCAGTGACTTGGCAGCCACTGAAACGTCACGTGGTGTTCTTTCTTGTGTGAAGTGTGGAGAAGGCATCGAATTTTGAAAACAAGCTGTTCGTACGGCCCGCGACGCAGTGCTGAGAGCACATATTGTAGGGCAGCCCTTGAGTCGCTGAAAATCGACCATTGTTGCGGTGGTTCCCGATTGACCACACAAAGTGTAGCGCGCAAAGCAGCTAGTTCCGCTGCTGTAGATGCCGTGGAGTGGTCAGTCCTAAAGCTGATAGTAACACCTCTTGCTGGGACAACTACTGCACCTGACGAACAATCGTGGTTCGTGGAGCCATCCGTATATATATGTACACTGTCTGAATATTTATCGTGCAAAAGAAGAAGAGACAGTTGTTTCAGCACGTGCAATGAAAGCTCAGATTTCCTCCGGATCCCTGGCACACTACGATGCACTGTGTGTTGAATAAGACACCAAGGGGATATCGATGGTTTAGATGTAGGAGTGAAGACCGAGGGAAGTTTCTCGTTGCACTTCGCAATCATTTTAGCGAACGATGTTTGGCGCCTCTCTGAAGGCAACGGTGCAAGGTGATGACAGGGAGCACGTGCAAAGTGTCTGTTGTGCGTTCTCAGGACTTCTACAGTAATGTGAGTTTGTATGGGATAGTCATTAGCAATTGCAATTGTTGCCTCTGTTGACGTACATCTGGGCAGACCGAGGAACTCTCAGCGCTTGGGCTTGTACTGCCTGTAGAACACGAACATTGGTCTTGCAGGTATTGCTAAGCACGGGCATGTTCAGGAAGCTTCCAGTACCTCCAATACTGGAGGCAGTAAGTCGGAACGCTTTCGGTTAGGGTCGGAACGTTAAAGATCGGAACGCTTTCGGTTGGGATCGGAACGCTTCCAGATAATGTGGGAAGGCTTTCGGAGATGGGCGGGGGAGGACCAATACTGTACCGATTGAAAATAAAAAGAGAACATGGTTTTCACTTCTGAATCGTCTCAAGTTCACCAATAAAAAGGGACAGAGAGAGCTTTAGCCTAGGTTTGTTTTAGAGCTTTAATATAGCAAAACACAACTTACTTTGTTAACAGCTGTGCTACAAAGTGAATTATAATTTTTGTGACACTGACTGGCAGCGAAACTGCGCACTCGGCCAGCACAGTCTGTTCCGCGCACGCTCTTCTACTGGACTTAAGGGCAGTTACAGAAAATGTCGTTCTGCGAGTGACACGTCGCTTGCCATGCTTTGGTGTTGCACTCACCTTTCCAGCTCTACAGGGTTGTATATAATAGCCGCAGGATTGGGCACCGTGCACAGCTTAGAAAATGGGGCGTGCACTCTCCTGTAAAAGCGTATTTTGCCGACTCGTGTTTAGAAAGTTTCGAGTACCTCGTATTCAACTATGGGAGAGCAGTAGGCCGTCTCTAAAGCTGAAAATCTCGGCAACAGTAGGGAATAGTGTACGCTACAAGTATATATTGCAAGTGGCTAACGATCTTGAGTACTTCGTACTCAACTATCCATACCTATTTTTCAGTGCTGGATTTATAGTGTTTTACAACAGCAACCCGCAGTTGCCTCCAAAGGCCTCCCTGCTAACCGAGATAACTATCACGGTCACTCCTGGCCTTCCTTAAAGCTTATACATTACCTATTGTTAAATATTTTTGTTGGCGAAAATAGATGAAGAAGCCATTTCTACCGTAGCGCACGTACTTAATTCAATGTAACTTTTCTATGCAAAACAGAAAGTGCTCAGGAAAGAAAACTTGCGTCAAGAAGTCTCACGGCCAAACGTTTTCAGAGCAGTGTATCCAAAACGAACCCACTTTTAGTTGATTGATTTGATTGATGCGGGGGGGGGGGGGGGGTTAGCGTACCGAAACCACCATATGATTACGAGAGACGCCGTAGTGGAGGGCTCCGGAAATTTCGACCTACCGGGGTTCTTTAACGTGCACCCAAATCTGAGCACACGGGCCTACACCATTTCCGCCTCCATCGGAAATGCAACCGCCGCAGCTGGGACTCGATCCCGTGACCTGTCGGTCAGCAGCCGAGTACCTTAGCCACTATAGACCACCGAGGCGGCGCACGAATGCAGAGGGTTCACAGGCGGGCTAGTTGGTACAAATTCATAATGAAAAAATTGGAAGCGCAAACCAACGGGACACAAGAGAAGACACAAACAAGCGCTTGTTTGTCTCTTCTCTTGTGTCCCGTTGGTTTGCGCTTCCAATTTTTGCACGAATGCAGTTCTGGAACGCTCTATTGTCATGCTTGGAACTCATGGCTATAACATATATAGGAAGCTACAAGAGTGATGTGGCATTGCCGCCGAGACAAGAGAATCTGTTTATGACGCCGCCACTTGAAGAGTTCACGCCTGCAGGCTCGCAAATATTTATCGACATAAAGGAATGTATAGGCAATCAAGAGGTGCGCTTGCTATATGTAGCCCCTGTAATGGCGTAAATCCAGAAAAATCATTAGAAGCGACACGCATCTTGCCATGACGACCATTTCTTTTCGATCTTTATTTCGATTAACATCAAAATAATGCTTTCAAATCAACTAAAGAAAAGAGCATGGGCTCACAGCTCATGCAATTGCTTTGCTCTACTGAGTGTTAGCGGAAAGCGCTCAAGCGGCAATTGCGATTTGACTAGCCTGACACAGCTGAGTGGCACTCAATACAAGCCTCCACACTACAAGATAAACAGGCTATAACAGAAAAAAAAAGATGATGATTTCACTATATATGCTTAACTTTTAAGCAATTGATATGATGGCGTTTCAAAGATGAATTTCAAGGGGTGACCACTTAGCGTGAACACAAGAAATAAAGTATCCCCTGACCCCCCACCCCCGACTCCCCATTTTTATTTATTTACGCGTTTTCACCAAAAGCCATAGTGAAGTCTTTCTCAGGTCTTGTAATGAAAAAAAAAGATTAAAAAAAGCATCTCAGCGCCAAATTGTTCGTAAGACGAAATATCCTGATGCTTGACAGAGAAATATCGAAGTAGCCAAGCCGATATATAGAAACATTGACGAACGGAAAGCTCTTTTTTGCCATAATATAGCCCCTGGTCGCAGCGTAACAGGAAATTCTTCGCCGAAGAATTTCCTGTTACTGGAGACTCCAGTTGGAGGAGGCTCCAGTTACTGGAGGCTCCAGTTCTGGAGGTCAACTGGAGGTCAGTTCAGCTGGAGGCTCCAGTTGAACTGACCGGTTTGCACGCGAGTGACCTCAACGACTATGGCGGGTGACCCGCGCGCGGTCGCGGACGAGTTCCACCACGCGGGTTCACACAGCGCTGTAGGTCATCGGAAAAAAAAAGGATGGGGCAAAATAAAGGACATCAATAGCCAGGACACCCGTCGCTAGCCGGCCGAGTAAATAGCCGTTGAGGATGGAAATCATAGCGCGCGGAGCGAAGGCGCGTCTTCTTTCGCCTCTTTCTCTCGGCCCCTTTATCCGCCGCGAGATGGTATACAGCCAGATTGGCGAGGCTCTGTCCGGCAACTGTTCAGCCGAGCGTGGCGCGACGTCCACAGTTGTCGCGCGTCCGGCCGTGTGCGTGCGTGCGTCGCCTGGCCGGTCGCGCTCGTCCCGGTCGGAACTCTCGACGCGTCGCGCGCCGCTACCGACGACGTCGCAACTTAGCGAGGATACGCATGGCGACAAAAGGAAGAAGCCCGTGCACGGAAGAGGAGAAGCCTCTGAAAGTGACGCTGCGCCCGCCTTCTCTCTTTCTTTCTTTCTTTCTTTCTTTCTTTCTTTCTTTCTTCATTTCTTTCCTTCTTTCTTGCTTTCCTTCTTTCTTTCTTTCATTCGTTCTTTCTTTCGTTCCTTCCTTCCTTCTTTCTTTATTTCTTGTTTTCTTTCTTTCTTTCTTTCTTTCTTATCACGGTAGCGATAACCACCGCATTATTTCCCGCCTGTCGGTACTTTCTTTTCTTCTTTCGTTCTTTCTTTCTTTCTTTCTTTCTTTCTTTCTTTCTTTCTTTCTTTCTTTCCTTCCTTCTTTCTTTCTTTGTTTCTTTCTCTCTTACTTTCTTTCTTTCTTTCTTTTTTTTCTTATCTCAGTAGTGATAACCACCGCATTATTTTCCGCCTGTCGGTACGTTGTCTTCGTTCCTATAACCCTACATTTCGGTAAACGCAACGGACCGCGACTGGGTTCTTGTTCGTTTCGGCGTCACTGGAGCTTGCAGTCGCTGGTGGTGGAAGGAAGAGCAGGCGTGGTGCTGTCTTCTGACGGGCGGCTGCTGGATACGATGCGGGCCTGGCTTTTCCACTGATGTGTACCTTTTGACAACTCGTCTTTTCCGCAAACAGCATGTGTTGTTTAGTGTTCACGATTTTTGTCATTTCGGAAGCCTGTTCGTATAGGCATTGAGTTTCCCAAAATTAACTAGAGGGCACTCTGGCGCTGCGATCGTTCAGCGACCATGGGAATGATGGGTATAGTACACACATTTGCCTAGTCTTCGTACTTGCGGGCGGCAAATCGTACTTGCGGCTTCGTTTATTGATGGTTACGGTTTTGTTTTGAAAGAAAGAACGAACCCTTTTAAACTTAGCGATCTGATTCGAAATGATAAGCCTAAAAGAATAAGGTTGTGACGTGCAAACGGTGAGCATTTGCTAATTTATGTTTTCGTGAAAAAACTGCTCCAAGCCACACGAACACACATGGAGCCAGAAGCAGGCCAGGAGTACAAAAATTAGACAAATGTGTGTACTACCCATCATTCCCATGCTCGCTGAAGCGCCGTTCGTTGCAGCTCCCATAGACACTAGCGCCAGATTTCCCTCTAGTGTATATTAAGAAACTCTATGCGTATAGGCATATCGCAATGCGGGTTGTCAAAAATACCCTTGCAAATTGTCTTCTTATATTAAATGTAATAGTGACCGACGAAAGGTCCGTGGTTACAGTGATATAAGGTTCGGGTTGTCAGCCAGACTCGAGGCCTGACTGTTGCACAGAGGTGACGAAGATGACTGAAATGGCATTTTCTTTGCGGATAACGCCGTCTCGAAATGGGCTTACGCTCACCCCATCTGTTTATTCTTTATGAGCTGCCTTGTATAGCCATAACTCGTGTGACGGCTTGATTTACATAATTAATTAACTTCTAAAATAGTATTTAAGCGCTACAAGTGCTCTACACAGTCTCGTTCTTTTCTGGTGAATGAAGCTGTGGATTTTCGGTCGTCGCGTGGAGCTAGGAAGCGTTCAGGCGCACACGGCTTTCGGGTTAACGCCGCGGGACAGATTGTGTTTCTTGCGGCCACAGACACGAATACACACTCAAGCACACGTCTGCAGAAACGCGTGCACACACGTCCATCCACATACACTCAAGTGCGCGCACACGCGCACGCAATGGCTTGTGCATGAGCTTCATATTCGACGCATATGTGTTTGGAAGTAACAGAATTAATAACTTAGCGACGCGTTCTGCCACCTCCTTTGCTCGACCGTGGCGCGCATTAATGTTAAAGAACTGACGTGTTCTCTTTAGGACACACCCAACGCATGAGGGCACTCAACAATATTTTCTATCTGCTGTAACGAGGTTATCGAGCGCTTTACATCAGTGCTGCGTCGGTTCTGCCCAGCTCAATTGTTTCCCGAATATATAGACGTGCACGCGTACACTTCTTTCAGCTTCCGGTCATGTTGGTCTCGCTAAATGTGAATCAATCAGTTAATTACCGTTGCGTGGACTTTCCCGCGCAGAGTTGCGCTGTTCGATATAAGCTTTCCGGTCACACGCGTAAAGTCTGCACCAAGCGGCATTGACCTTCATCCATGGGCCAGCCGGAAGAGAGTGCCAAGGGCACCACGCATTTCATGGATGCGTGGCGACTGCTTGTGTATGGCTGTCAACGGAAAAAAAGCACTTATCCGATCATTTAATGTCTGAAACGTGGATTGTATTCGCAAGCATTTTCGTTCCTGAGTGCTCCATTAGATGGCCGTGTTTGTTAATTATATACCTAGCATGACGATTTCCTATAGAACATTCCCCCAAAAAGCTACCTTAAGCATAATTATACAAGCCACTACAGATTCATACATCACTAAAACTCTTGGCAATAGTCCGTCTGCGCGATTCCAAATCTCCAGGGGTTGGCTGCGGCATCAGTATACAGGTGATTTCAGGAACTGAAAGAAATGTGTCGTAAGCCAGCTGAGAAATCATTAGACATTTTTTTTCAATGGCTACCAATGACGGCGGTATCATAACAAACGGTTATCTAGCTCAGTGTGTTTTTATCTGTGTGTTGTGAGCTGTTACAGGAGTAAAGCTGCACGCACTTGTAAACACATCTACGAGTTTGCGTCCGCTGAGGCCTTTCCAAACCGGCGCCTTTGTCCACTGGAAAAAGGTGCCACTTCCCACATGAATTAGTACCAAACGACGGACCTTTCACTTTTAGACTCCGCTGGGGGTATTACATGAAGTGTGGGTTACAAGATATACAACACGGTGGACACTGTTACATGGCATATTTTGATGTGATTGCTTCCATGAAGATTTTCCCGATTCCTCGATTCCTTGAATGACTCAACGATTTCTGCATCAAGGACGCGTCATCATTTAAGACTGCACTAACCAAGCCTATAGTCGAGTCTTGAACCTATAATAACATGGTGTTATTGTTTGAACATGCATTCTTATTATTTTTTGTAGTTTTTTTTTGCCCCGCCGCGGTGGTCTAGTGGCTAAGGTACTCGGCTGCTGACCCGCAAGTCGCGGCATCTGATCCCGGCTGCGGCGGCTGCGTTTCCGATGGAGGCGGAAACGTTGTAGGCCCGTGTGCTCAGATTTGGACGCACGTTAAAGAACCCCAGGTGGTCAAAATTTCCGGAGCCCTTCACTACGGCGTCTCTCATAATCATATGGTGGTTTTGGGACGTTAAACCCCACATATCAATCAATAGTTTTTTGTTTTATTTTTGCATTACCTACCCCTCTGTAACGTCTTTGTGCGCCCTGGGGGTAAAATAAATAATTAACTAAATAAATAAGACAGATAGGCTTAAGTTAGAAGCAATATCTTGCGCAAAGTCGTTCCTGTCTTTGGTTGCTATAGTTGAAACAAGATAAGAACGCGACAGTACGTGTACCTGTGACGTCATTTGCCTGTATAACATCAGGGTAAATGTTTGGGGGGGGGGGGAAAGACGATAATGTCGTGTGGCGATCTCAGTTTGAATGCATAACGAGAAGTCGTGTGTGTTGGGACGAAAACCAGGACGTGTTGGCTGAGCATGCTGCGGGGCTAAACGCGGGAGGACGATGGCACGCGTAACATGTATTAAACACACAGGGCGCACCTTCCAACAAAATTTATTGCGACAAGCCGACGTTGTTTCACGAAGGGCACCATGGTCGCCGTTCATCAGCATGCAATTGCGTCCAAGCAGAGCCGGTCTTCTGGTGACATTGAAAACCGATGCTATTCACGCAAAACTCGCCTTGTTTACCTGTACACCAGCTGCGCTTAGAGATCTCTTTCTTTTTCCGGTTTTGTGACGCACGATTCGTGCGTGTATAGCGCATGTGGTACCTCGGCCAACTTTCCTTTCTCTCAAGGTTGCCCCTACTTGTGCCGGTGATGCTCGTGAACTCTAGTTGTTTTTTTTTTCCTGCAACAGAAACGAGAACATGTTTGTAGGAGGCAGAGTGTCGTCTATACCAAAATGGTTAATACGCGCGCATGATGTAGACTTTTTAAGTTCAGCATGTTGTTAATGGTCGTTTGGCAAGATTTACTTGGAAAGAAACAAAAGGTTAGCAGAGATTTGTTAACCCGAGGCTCGCACTGTCAACAGACATGATTAGTGCGCGAATTCTATTCTAACAATGAAAGCTGAGGTTTTATTTGCGGAAACCACGACATGCGTATACGAGGCACGCCGTCGTGGAAGGAAGGCTCCGGGAATTCCAACCGTCTATCATTTTTTAACGTGCACTGATGTCGCAATGCTCACGGACCTCCACCAGTTCGCCTCCGCAGCCGAGATCGAACCCACGGACTTCGGGGCGGCAGCCGAGCCCCACTGTGTCTGACAATCTTTTTGTATTGTCAGACACCACTGTGTCAGACACCACTGTGTCTGACAATATTTTTGTATTGTCAGACACCACTATGTCAGACACCACTGTGTCAGACACCACTGTGTCTGACACCACTGTGTCTGACAATATTTTTGTATTGTCAGGCACCACTATGTCAGACACCACTGTGTCAGACACCACTGTTAGATTTTCAGACACCACTGTGTCTGACAATCTTTTTGTATTGTCAGACACCACTGTGTCAGACACCACTGTGTCTGACAATATTTTTGTATTGTCAGACACCACTATGTCAGACACCACTGTGTCAGACACCACTGTGTCTGACAATCTTTTTGTATTGTCAGACACCACTGTGTCTGACAATATTTTTGTATTGTCAGACACCACTATGTCAGACACCACTGTGTCAGACACCACTGTTAGATTTTCAGACACCACTGTGTCTGACAATCTTTTTGTATTGTCAGATACCACTATGTCAGACACCACTGTGTCAGACACCACTGTTAGATTGTCAGACACCACTGTGTCTCACAATCTTTCTGTAAGGGAGTTATGCACGTAACTCGATCAGCGCTGTTGCAAATGGAGTCTGCTTCGAGTTAATTATGAACATCGCGGAAGTGAATGTGCGATATAATGAAAGTGGGCACGTAAACACTCCCTGCGCAAAATCTCTCGAGCACAGAGTCCAGAATGCACATGGGGACGCTTGGATGAAAATTTACTATGCGTTTTATTAGAGTGCCCATGAAATCGCTACCAAAGAGGCACTGAACCGAAAAAAACATCCTATAGGTATATGGCTAACACATGCCTTGAAAATACGGGCGCTATCAGCAACGAGCCTCGGGCAGAGCAATAGCCGTTGGGCAAACAGCGTTTATTCATCCACTCTACCCAATTAGAAGCGAGTGGTATACTCAAAATAGCGGAGGAAACCTTTTAAGCTGATTTTATGCTTGTAATTCAACCTGACCGTGTCGCATTGTGTGTCGCATCACTGATCAAACTTATTCTGTGTTCCTGTGACTGGAGGCTATCAAGTTCAGTGTTATAACGTGGATGAACGGTACGAATTATTGCCTGCATATACGGTGTTGATGTGATTGCAATTTAAGCGAACCACAGTGTCACGTTACTGGAATCTGATGTTTTTTCATGTTGCCAGGCGAATACACTTGCGCGAACTCTGCCTATAGATGCTCTTTCATGTGATTTTTTTTTTCCAATGCTGTAATTTCTCACGTATCATATTTTTCACTCACCCCGCACCTTCACCACTAAATGCCGCGTTATAATGTGACAGAAACCTTTACCAAGAGGTTAGCAGAACGTCAGGTTGTTCCGATGAATAGCGAAACAAACTCATCGTATTTTTTCACGTGCTCCTTCATTGTCTTCACCGCAGCGGCACGTACAAATCAATCATCAACGATACCACGTAATACAATATACTCGTGGCAGTATGGGAAAAGGAGTAGCCGCTGTTATATAAAATCGTTAACATCTCCTAAACGACATATAATTAAGGAAATTGGATAAGGGTGGTGGTGAGTGGGAGGCCTTCAGGAGCC
Source organism: Rhipicephalus annulatus (assembly GCA_013436015.1). Lineage (NCBI taxonomy): Eukaryota > Metazoa > Arthropoda > Arachnida > Ixodida > Ixodidae > Rhipicephalus > Rhipicephalus annulatus. The sequence goes on from WOVY01012440.1 coordinate 837,315, forward strand.
TATAGACACGGGGATGAACACAAAGCAAGCCGCGTACAGTTTGGAACGTCGTCACCAGCACGTGCTGTCACGATATCTCTATATAGGCATTGTACAGTATGAAATGCGGATCATGCACTGCGCTCTGGAACCTTTCCTGAATGCGCCAAGGGAACAGCGCTTGCTCACTGAGAAACCACTTACTCGTGTCGGAGACGTTATCGAGTTCTGCGTATGCGTGTATACCTGTTTTTATTTTATATTATTTATTTCATTACCCTTTCTTCTTCTTTTGTCGACTGTATACGCCTAAGTGAACTTCGGACAACACGTAACACGTAAAAACGCGTGCGCGGGGCGGATTCGGGATCAACAAAAGCGGTGCCGACGGCTTCCATTTGTTATACACACGGACGTCTCCGTTACGTACCCGCAACATCCTTGCCGTTTCGCCCCAATATGCGCGCGCTTTGAAAGGAACGTGTGCGTCCTGTTTCTTGTCCCATTTTTTTGCTCCCTCGTATTCTTATTCGATATAGAGCCAAATAATCGAAGAACGGTGGGAGGCGTCAGAAGAATAGACACAAAGGCACTAAAAGGTGTTACTGGGGCGGAAATCTGGAGTATTCTTTTTTTTTCTGTTACCGCACTAAAAGAGGCCCAGTGCAGGCTGTATGGCTCTTTTATTTTCCCCTTCTTCTTCTACAACGCTTGTTTTATGTATTCGGACTATCTGAATACAATTACTTGGACTATCTGCATTTGAATTATTTCGTTTTTGTGTTTTTTTTTTCTCGCATCCGTTCATTTAGATTTTTTTTCTTTCTGCCGCTTCCCGACTTGGCTGTGCATGATACTTTTCTTCGTTACCGTGTCAGTTGCAAAGCTGTGCTTTTCGGTCGATGTGTGTTATAATCGCGCGAGCCGCAATCGAACTCTTTTTGAGCACTGTACAACATCTATATACTTCCTTTTACTGAAGTAGTCCACACAGGCCGCAACGCGCGTGCTCTGTACAAAAACGAGCTTCTGCAGTTTCTTTTTCTGGTAGCAGGACTGCTTTCATTTCTAGTTCTTTCTTAAGTACTCACAACGTCTCGCGTATAGACGTCTCAGGTAATGCTTGCGTTGCAGTGGTGTGCGCGGGTCGGGGATTCACTGCTGATGCTATTTCCTTGATTTGTTCGGGGGTATCACCTCGTGCCTTTCGGTCTAGTGGGCGGGCTGCTAATGTGCCTGGCCTTGATTGGCATCGTATCGAAATTGAAACTATATAAAAAAATAAGGCAGTTTCCCGCTAGTGGTGGCAAGCTTGAAGAAGGTGTGGAGCTGGGCATTCTCGTTTGTTTGTTTGTCCTCTGTCTGCCAACTCTGCCACGTACGTACCACTAGATCTGGAGGATTGGTCAAGAAAACTTGTATAGAAGCCTGTATGTGAACACTACACAATGCTTGTCAGCCAAATGTGCAAAGAAAAAAAGAATTGCAAATTGTTTCTCTTCAGTCTTTTTTTTTCTTGGCACCTTTTCCTTTTTTTCCAGTTTCTTCCGTATTTTTTCTCTCTTTGAATCTGTGAAACTTTCTTTCTTTCTTTTACCTTCTATTTTTAGTTTGCTTTCTTTATTTATTATTCAACGTGCCTTTAGCCCCGCCGCGGTGCTCTAGTGGCTGAGGTACTCGGCTGCTGACCCGCAAGTCGCGGGATCGAATCCCATCTTCGGCGGCTGCATTTCCGATGGAGGCGGAAATGTCGTAGGCCCGTGTGCTCAGATTTGGGTACACGTTAAAGAACCCCAGGTGGTCGAAGTTTCTGTAGCCCTCCACTACGGCGTCTCTCATAATCATATGGTGGTTTTGGGACGTTAATCCCCACATATCAATCAATCAATCAATCAATCGCATCAATATAGTGCGGGATCAATTTCACTTCAGTTTGCGTGTCTTCCACTACGCCAGGGGAGATAACAGCGTGAACGTGTAGCGAACAAGTGCGAAATTACCATAGGCTCTTACACGTGCTTAAAGGAACACTGACATCAAATTTCAAGATCTAGATGTGCTCATCATTCGATCGCCTGGTATGCATAGGTCTTCTTGGCCAAATTCGAACGGCATCCGTCGCGTTGAAGTCCTTTTGATTCGATGTCAAACAGCGTAGAGAAGCTAAGGAGAAAAAAAAAACGCAAAATAGACTGCGCTGCGACATCGACACTAGTGGTACGTGTTCGGTGTGATACATTCCACAAATACCATCCTTAGTGACGATGCCCCAGTAGTGATGACGTGTACAATCCGAGTGTTCTTGTGGCGGCGAAGCGCAGAAAACGCACTCGCTCGTCGCGTCTGATCTTCGTCGCACCGGTTTGAATGATTTCTTGAAATTGTCAAGATAAAACCACTTTTAAAAGAACAGCGAAAGAAAAATTGGCAGATCCCACGTACAGTGGGAATCGATGATATGCGAAGCGCGAATGAGAAATGTTGATATGTCACTTTCAGATCAGCACAACGTTACGAGGTGGAGGTAAATGATGCCGTACATGACTTCCGTGTCGTGATTATCATGTCTGGATGTGTCGTTTACCGTCATTATCCATTCACGTCACGTGATTCGAAATTTAGTGTATCTGGAGCTAGCGAAACGGCCGCGAGCACGCTATGAGCGTGGTATGTTGTCATGTTCCTACAGGACACGCGTCTCGCGATTATCATGTTTGCACCAGTCATATATTTCGTCATCCAGTGATGTCGCGTAACACAAAATTTGGTATATGTGGAGCTAGCAAAACGGCCGCGAGCGCACAATTAAGGACTCAATATACTCCAATGTAGCGTTGGCGCACGCGCATGCTGGGCACAGCGACGCTACGTTAGCAAAACGTGAGCACTCTATAGTCTGACGCCAGGCTCTACCAGCGTCCGTCAGCGCGGCCCGACGGTGCGTTACCGTCGGGCCGCGCTGATGCGTTATTTCGCGCCGATGCGTTACCCAGATAACACTGCGTTTCCCTCTTTTCATGACCGAGGGATGCCGGACGCGCTGAAACGAGCATGCGTCAAAGCAACGCAGCGCGGCGCGCGCCTGCGAGTATATGGAAGGACCGGCGCCTAACGTGGCAACGGTGGCGTGACGCGACAAAATGAACGCCGGCGGGCACGCGCACCACGTCACGTCGAAACGTATTGGCTCCTTGACTGTGGCATGTAGTCATGTTCTCACATGACACGCATCTCATGATTATCATGTTTGCACCAGTATCATTCCTTCGTCATCCATTCACGTCCCGTAATACTAAATGTGGTATAAGTGAAGCTAGCGAAACGGCCGCCAGCGCATCATGAGCATGGCATGTAGCCATGTTGTTACATGACACGCATGTCAAGATCATCATGTCTGCACCAGTATCATACCTTCGTCATCCATTCACGTGCCGCAATACCAAATTTGGTATAAGTGAAGGTAGCGAAACGTCCGCCAGCGCATCCTGAGCGTGGCATGTGGTCATGTTGTTACATGACACGCATCTCATGATTATCATGTTTGTACCAGTCACCTGTCTTCGCCATCTATTCGCGTACTGTATACCAAATTTGGTATATGTGACGCTAGCGAAATGGTCGTGAGTGCATTATGAGCGCAGCATGTAGTCATGTTGTTACATGACATGCATGTCATATGATTTTCATGTTAGTGTCTGTCGTTTGTGTTCGCCGTGAAATCATGCCATACCATACCAGTTTTAAAACATGCCATGTGAACAAAACCACCGCAAGAGCTGCAGGACCATAAGATGTAAATCATGTCATTCATGACATACATGTCATGATTTTCAAGTTACGACTACTCCAACATGTTCTTCATACAGTCATGTTATGCGATACCAAGTTTGGTATCAATACCATTATCTAAACGGCTAGGAGAGCTAAAAGTCGTAGGCGGCTAGATAGATAGATAGATAGATAGATAGATAGATAGATAGATAGATAGATAGATAGATAGATAGATAGATAGATAGATAGATAGATAGATAGATAGATAGATAGATAGATACGCTCAAAGTCGCCGAAGTTCACTGAGAAATGCTTCGCATTTAAAACAGCACGATTAAACGTGTGCTCCTCGGTCGGCATGTCGGGGAATCGTTGTGAGTTGCAGGTAAGTTGCAGTCGTTTAGTTCGAAGCATGAAAAAAGAGCGATGAGGGTGTCTTTCCATATCACGTATGTGTTACACATCAACACGACCACAAGCTATCAAAAGTGGTACAGCGCAGAGTCAGATATCAGCGCTAACAAGTAACACGCAGGTATCGTTGAATTTTACTTCATCTGCAGACTTTGCGTCCACGTAAAAGCGGTAATACCGTGTCAACCGCGAGAGGCTGGATAGATGGGGCCACCTAGAGGCGCAGAAAAGAACCTGACAAGCAGGAAACTTATTCTACTTCCCCGCTGAGGCTCATTCGCGATATCTATATTGCATTGATCCCTCTGCGTATACCTGACTTCTTTTGCACGCCAAAACACACCAATATAGCTAACTTAGACACACGAGCGAACATGGCTGAATTGTGCATCCTCGGGCATCTATGCAGTGCTGCTTGGAACGGCGTCCATTCCAGAATCACTGTTCTGCAAAAGGTCGATCGAAGCAAAAATAATTCGCGACATCACGAATCGCGGGGATTCCAACCCGAGTCGACACTTTGTACAGCGACGACAGCAATGCTGGTGACAAGGCATGACTGAATGTGTCTAACTAGCAGACGACATGTTTTCGGAGCAGCTGAGCCTAACGTCACTATTTTTTGTGGAGAACTGGTCATCTATGTTGTCATCGAGGTTACCGCGAGGTGGCTCCACTGCTGGTGCTCCCAGTGCCTAAAATGGCGGCATTGCCGGCCGTTTTGAATAGTGCTTGACACCAGTGATATAACTCAATGAAAGTGATAGTTATTCATCCCTCAGTTGCGTTTTAGGTCGCGAATCGCTGCTACGGGATCTACAGCTGCTCGCTGACGTGAAAATCTTGACATGAGTAAATTTGACGTCAGTGCTCCTTTAAATAAATGGTGATATTGAATGGTGATATTTAAATGGTGATATTTAAATAAAATATCGCTTGTCGGAAGCGTAGCGCAAGCGAGGAGGAAACCGCTCCTCTTCTTGAACACGGGCTGTAGCGGGATTCTTTAAAAAAACAATGATCACAGTTTTAGAATTCCGTTCTAAAATCAGAAAAAAGGGCACGTAGGTGCAGACACTGAATGCTTAGAAAACGTTTATACACAGTATTCACAGAACACAAAAGCATGATAACATTCCAGTAATAAGGCACATACACTTCTGCACATCTATGTATCACGGCCACCATCACTACCGTTGCAGTGAAGACATGATTGCTCCATTATACATGGCAATGTTGGCATACATGTACACAAGATCTCAATGCGATATCATGATACAATGGTATAACGATACAACAAATGCAATGAAACACGATTGGTAACAAACGAAATCATATATAACGACTCAACTGGCGCTGATTAGCGCCACGTTGTTCGTGAGTCATATCATTTCGTGTTCAACCTTGACGAATCGCTTTGCGATTAGTCAAGGTTGAACGCGAAGCATCATCGCTTTGCCCTTTGTAAGCATCATCGCTTTGCACCGCTTGCGTGCTCAGCCCACCGATCATGGAGGCAGTGTAAAGCCGCGTTAAATATATGTGCAGAAAACTTTCGGACGGATGCACGTGAGGATCAGTACATAAAGAGGAAAAAGGAGATGGCTTTTGCCTCATGCATAAGTGATACTGTGTGTTTTTCGAAGACGACAGTCTTTTTTGGGATACTTAAACGCAAATGTTTCAATCAATCAATCAATCTATCTATCTATCTATCTATCTATCTATCTATCTATCTATCTATCTATCTATCTATCTATCTATCTATCTATCTATCTATCTATCTATCTATCTATCTATCTATCTATCTATCTATCTATCTATCTGTCTGTCTGTCTGTCTGTCTGTCTGTCTGTCTGTCTGTCTGTCTGTCTGTCTGTCTGTCTGTCTGTCTGTCTGTCTGTCTGTCTGTCTGTCTGTCTGTCTGTCTGTCTGTCCGTCCGTCCGTCCGTCCGTCCGTCCGTCCGTCCGTCCGTCCGTCCGTCCGTCCTGTCTGTCCTGTCTGTCTGTCTGTCTGTCTGTCTGTCTGTCTATCTGTCTGTCACACGATTCAGCCACCAGGTCAAAGTTAAAGCGCTTGCTGAACGCTGAGCCATCTTGAACTTGTGGCTGCGTTCATAGTTGTGAACATTGTCGACCAAAAAACGAACATTACGCATATCCGAGGCGCAACATCAATGCGTAAGTATTAGGTGGTGTGTTCATTTACTAGAAAATGCATAGATACGTAATTATAAAGATCCTAGTGTTTCTTACGCTGCGCTGAAAATGTAACGCTGTGCACAAAAAAAGCGCTCTGCCTACGATATGGTGCAGCCATCTGGCAGGACGGCAATGATATACGAGAACTGCATCACGAGTGGCCGCGAATGTGACTGGGTCGCAGAAGATTATTGTCTTTCGACGGCATTTGCAGCGAGGCAAGCGCATACGCGACCAATTTTTCGTATGGTTATGTTCCAGTTGATCTTGTAAATATTAATAAATTAGAAGCAATATGCAACGAATGACTGCAGAGAAATTCAATGCGCAATGGTTTTCAGGTGAATGACCAAGAAGAAGAGCTGGCCGGCCGAGGTAAAGCAGGACCGTCGAGGTTTCCCCCGAGCGCGTCACACTTTGTCATACGCTCGTGCTGCCTTTCCGGTTGTGTCTTGCTTCGCTGGGCGCGGTCATTCCGCGTCGATATAGGCGACCGCGTGCAGCGTTTACATATATACGTGGGTGCAGCTTTGCGTATGCGTACACACATAAGTAAGCATGCACGGGATCACCTGCGTTGACTAGTGAGGTTTGGTTTCTACATGTTTCGAGCGACCCCCTTCGTCTGAAGCATGACTGAAAGTTGGGCTAGTTGGTGATACATTTGGTGATACAGGTGATACATTGGTGATACAGGTGATACATTTTGTCTTCCTGGTTGTCCCAAGTTTTGTTTTTTGTTGTTCCTGTCGGAAATAACAGCATATCCTCAGTACACTGACTTGAATGTGGAACGTGTCAATCGAGTGTCAGTGGCACGAAACTTGTTGCTTACGCGAACATGCATGCTTGAGAAGCTTGGTCTATTTCTTAGGCATGCTTGCTCTGAATATAGAGTGGTATGATGCCTTCAACTTTTTGACGTTTTACTTAACACTCTACACTATCGCCATTGCAATTAAATTAGGCTTGCAGTACCTCATTCCGCTACAAACTTCAACTCTCATGAACATTGTATCTATTTACGCCATGACAGAAAAAGTAAGATCTATATCATCGTACATTGATCGTACAATTAAACTTCTGAGCTTCTTTTCCGGTCGCCCTTAAGTTTCTATTCTTAGACGTCACAAAGCACATCAATTATCAACTCGCCCGACAAGCGAAACATTTAAGTGCTGTACTACTTCGCGTACATGCTTTGAACGTCACTGCATGCCATGCTTTGGCACGGGAGGGCGCGTAGAAGCTGCTAACTTTTGGTGGTTTGAAGGCTGTATGTCAGGTGATGAACTTTAATCGGAAGTTCGCACTCTTCTTCGTCGGTCTTCTTGTCCCGTGCATGTTTTCTCTTGTACTGTAATCACTCTGGAATAATCAGCTGCTGGTCAGGTGGAATGGGCGACATGACAACATTCGCCTTGTCCTTGTTTGCTGCCGCCAGTGTTTCTCTCGCCTTCAGTTGTGCCCCCTGTGTAAGAATACACATAGTGGTTGTGCCGTAAGAAAAACCAACGCTTCAACGCCAGCCGCGCCGACGGATCGCAACTGGAGCGTGGTACCTACGCGATTAGCTCCGGCAACACGGGGTTATCGCGGAGGCCATGATCAGGTTCAATATTACAAACGCTCATTCTAACTGTGGGCGCGATTATGCTGGTTCATAGGCAGAGCAGCACTTGGCTGGTCGATGATTCGCGAAACACGCGCGCATCTTAAAGCAACGGTGGGCGTTGTGTAATGTAATTCGAAGCCCCGATGGCATGGCTATGGTAACGGGTAACTGAATGGAACAGCGGCACCGCCGCCTGACCTCTGTTTGTATACTGCCGCTGTCGTCTTATCGGGTTTAAACTACAATCGTTCTGCACGCACAGTCACAAGGGCGAAGCGCTGGTCTCTGCAATACCCACGTGCATATAACTTGTGATCACATGCTCGGACAGGGCAACGGACGCGCCCCGTCACGCGGTCTCGGTATTTCCTCGGCTCGTAACGTTATTTACGATCCTGCGGTCCAAGTGTCAAGCGCCGCTTTGTCTCTGGACCGTCGCGCTGGTGCCTGCCGTGGATCTCTGGTGGGATCGAACGCCTGTGGTGGTGTGTATACGTTACACCTTCATACGAGAGGCTTATATAGCTGTAAGACAAGCATCCTGCATGCAAGACCTGCCTGTATGCGCTCACACTACGTGGTCATACGTATAGGCTCAGCCACTGTCAGCATTCTTCAGGATCGCAGGGCTGTCGTGTCGTTTAGATTATCGCTCGTGCCACGGTTCGAGGCGGTGTCTGCTTGAGCCCGGTAATCCTGTACAACGATCTGATGGTCCGGCTGAGCTACGGGTTAAACTATGTGGGCTCCATGCAGAACACCCGATCTTGACCGCTTGTAGCGTGATTAATGGCTGATCGAATGTGGTTCTGCCGTTCAGGGAGACCCGGCCGAGCCACGCTTTGAGCGTTTAGTTTGCATTGCTAAATACATGGGTGGTAAAGACATGATAAGCCAACAGGTGGCACCGCACTTGTGTTGCAGATTCGGCGCACCTGTGTTGGTCTTCCTTTTCAGTGTACTTGTCTTGGGTGATGAAATATTTTGGAGAGAATGTTGCAAGTGATGTACTCCTGCTGGCCTTGGTGTCATGTGGCCGCGTGCCCGGCGGCAGCTGTATACCATTTATTTTCTTTTCGCGAACTCCTTCTTCAAAACAGTGTTTTATTTTATTTTTAATTTGAGTAAACATACCTGTGGTTATGTCAAACCACATGTCACGTGTAGTTGATGATGATGAATGTCGTATCCAAACGGATAAATATTTAACAGATTATTGGGTGAACTTTGGCGCAACAAAGCGAAATTCAAAAAGTAAACAGTTATATAGCGACGAAAACATCTGTCGCTTGTATATGAAATCGAATCTGTGGAATTAACACGTCGGCTACGGTTGAGTCGCGATCGATGTCAGTATCATCTCTTGTGCTCCCGTATATTCGATGCTGTATACTTCCCTGCTCGTGTTGTGCACGCAAGATTAGTACAATCAAAAACACTCGAAAGTGTTCGTTCGCATTGAGGAGCTGTTTTTCGAGCGATAACACGAAAACTGTTTTGGCCTGGGAAAGGCGATAAAAGCAAATAAAGATATTTAATATGTGTCGACTATCCCATATATATTCACCAGTTTAGAAACCTCACATATGTGTTTCGAGCGCTTGAGTTCACTTTGATTGGAGGTGTTCGACATCAGCATTTTGGCGTTCAGGCAACTTAATATTTGAATTTCTGGTGTTGCGTTGGTGAAAACTACGACATGATTATGAAGTGCGCTGTAAAATTTTCGAACAACTGAAATTCTCGTTCACCCAAAAAAAATTTGTGAAGCCTTGAACGTGCAGCATATTGCTTGCATATTGTTGCTCTAAAGACCCTGGTTAGTATAGATGTCGCTTAAGAAGTGATTGACGTGTGCGTCGTATGGCACACATGAAAACTATAACATGGAGCGATTATAACGAGTGGGAAAAAATACTTCGTCCACGTACTTGGAAGTATTGTTTGCAGTGCCCGACCGTGGTGCTTTCGACAAAACATTATACTTTATTTTAGGAGGCTTTAACATGCAGTAGGAATAACATAGGTATATGTATACTATATGAGAGCGTTTTTACCACCTATTTAACGTCACTGTCTACAGGTTTCAGAATACTAATAGCCTCCCATTCTTCCCTTAGTTTTATGCAGTAGGAATAACATAGGTATATCAACTATGTAAGGAGCGTTTTTATCACCTACATAAGCCCACTCTCTACAGATTTTAGAATATTATATAGCCTCCCCTTCTTCCCTTAGTTTCATGTTATCGCTTATATTGCTCTTACTACAGCAGTCCTTGTTATTTACATGAACCTCATTGCGCATACCATGTTCTTCTAAACTTCAATGTCTCATTGCATGTGTCTCAATAAGTCTCTGTGCTTCGACCATGAAACCCTCGATTTTTTTTTTCATCAAGTAATGCTGTTTGCCCCAAGTGCAATTTTGAGACCACGAATTTTCCATTATGTAATGTTGTTCTCATGAAATTCAATGCTATATAATAATTCGTTACCAATCAATTTACCGACAGACCGACTGATCTATTCATCGATGGACGCGTTTTCAGGAGTTAACTATCGCCCGGGTTCGTTAAGCCAATATCCGCATGCCTTCTCATGCGCCGTACGAGTGAGCTAGGCAAACGCCGCCGTTTCGCGAGTCTTGCTCCTGCCCGGGGCTACATTTGGCCATTCGACCGCAGTACTTCTGCATTTCGCCATCGTTCACGTGAACTCGAAGTGATTTGGCGAAACAAAGGCCCTTTCCGGCCCGTGTAGCGGTACGCGAATTACCCGTGCATTCTCGCATTCCTTTACCAATCGACGCCTGCGCGCAGCGAGCCTTCCTGGAACGGAGACGTGTCCTATTTCAGCCGAAAGCAGACACGTGCCCTGCAGGAACAACGTGATCGATGAAACCGAGCTGGCGTCACTTACTGCGCTCCACGAAGTGAGTCGCTTTCGAAGCGAATCCCGCTATACGACTATGCTTCTTAGCGGCTGTTCAGTAGTATGCCTACACTTACATCAGCCACTGTCGGCAAAATAAATTGAGCCCACACAGAATAACTGATGGAATTTGTTTTTAGCTTAGGCTCACCCAATCTGACCAAAATTTTTTTTTCAACCAGGCGCACGTGGTCTGCAACTCGTCAAAATTTTCACAAACCGGGCTCATATTCAGACCCGGAAAGCTTCTCAAACACGTTCATTTGGGCACAGTCTCACCAAGATATTCTCGAACCTGACTCAGGTGAACTACTTCCAGTCCGATGTGAATCATATAGTCTGAGTGAGTCGACCATCACGAGCGAGTGTGCCGACTAAGTGTGCGTACTACACAGAATCATATATAAATGAGATATAAAATGGATGAGATATAAATGTAAAAGTGAATAATTAATCTATAAGCAACGGGGACTGCTACCATGATCAATAAGAAATACATAGCGCTGATGTGTCTCTATTTCAATCATGCCACTGTGGTGTTACAACAATGCAAACTTGTCGGTTTCTTCGTGAGTCTCCTAATTGCGCCATTACACGGAAAATTTCTCGGGTAAACGGGCCGTTATTTGGACATCGTAGCTGCAGATACAAAGCAATAACCTCATCATGAAGAAAGAAATTGGCAGAAAATGAAAAAAAGAAGACATTTCGCAATAGTGGCAATTTGTTTGTTATTTTTATTTATACTATATGCATTGATTTGTTTGGTGAGGTGCTGTTGGTAACACAGGCAAAACCATGTATAAAATTAAAAAAAAAGAAGGAGCCAGTAGGAAATAAGTAGGAAGAAAAATAGAAATAAGTAGAATTAAAGATAGAAAATAAGACAGAAAGATCGGGGTGAGAGAGAAGGAAAGAGAGAGAAACAAAGAAAGCTGCCCCGCTGCGCACCTATCTTAGACTAGGCACCAGCAGTGTGAAGCTGCCTTAATTTTTAATATTCACCTGATGGCTAATCAGCCCCTGATGCTCTGATGTCATATGCATCTGATATGAAACTTCTGAATATTCGAAAGACCGGAAACAAGCGCTTGACCGGAAGTGCTTGCAAGGCGAACGAGTGTGCCAATCGGGGCTCGTCCCTTAGAATAGCATGTTGGCACAATTTCGCGACCGACGACAACAGTGATGACAGCCGGCGAAGGCTCTGTGGCGGGGACATTTTATGCTGTTGGGACGAAAATCTCGGGTGACTATAGCTATATACCTGTGGCAGCATTGTACTGACCAATACGCTACTGCTATGACACTGACATGTGCAATGTCGCGTCGGGTTGTGCACGATTCTTTCTTTCTTTTTTTTTGTAGCCTGCTCGTCCGGGGAGGCGCCAGTTTTTTTTTTTTTTACCGGGGGTAGGGTGGAGGGACAGGCAGGCGGGGAATATGAATGTTATGAGTATGTTCCCTCTTGGGGGCAGTGGGCGTGGGTGGTGCAGGCGAGTAGTTTTGGGGCGCTTTAGCCCCCCCCCCCCCCTCATTCATGCACCCCTTTGGCGCCAGCCCTGTTGCCCGTGACTAGCTTTTAAAACAGTCATCATGTTTTCAGCATAACCTGGAATGAGGAAACATGGTGGGGCACTTACCTGCATATCTCGCGAGGCTAGATCCGCCTGCAACCCACAACCTTCTTTTCCTGCTGGACACCCTCTGCTACAACGCGTTTTAATTACACTGATATATCGGGAAACTTTGGCACCAAGCGGATGGTATTATTTTTACATGACCTTGCGATCTTACTATATATATATATATATATATATATATATATATATATATATATATATATATATATATATATATATATATATATATATATATATATATATTCTTATACAATATTATAAGACAACGTGGTGATTATGCCCGTTTAAGACACAACAAAATCTCCTGAAAGTTGAAGCTTAGCGAAATCAGTAAGAACTGATAATATGGTCAGTTAATATATAGCGAAGAAAGAGAAACTAAAACAAAATAGAAAGCCAAGGATTTTTATCTGAAGTACGCGTCCAACTAATCCCGCGCGGATTTCATTACCTTCACTTGTTTGTTCCGCTCATTGTGAGCGTAAATAGGTGCATAAATCGGCCAGGTGAGTCTCTCCGCCTGGTCAGAAATTCTCCAAGAATACGCCGCCAAGGACCTTTGAGTCACTGACGAGGAGCGACGCCCAAAGTGACGTCTTCAATCAGTCGTTCCTCGTTCCTGCCCACTCCATGACGCTGCGTGATTGCGCTGACTTAGTTGACCTGAAAGAAAGAAAAGAGCAGAACGATTGTCTTGTCTCGACAATGTAAGGCAAACAAGGCCCACTTGGGCCCTCTTTACGGATGGAAAAACTTCGTTATGACCCCCCGGAACTTGCGAGCTCTAGCACATTGCGGCCGCCCCCATATCGGAACGGAAAGACCAAATCCGTAGCTGCTGATTCGCGAACCTATTAGACTGCTCATTAATGATCTTCAAGCGCGGAGCTGGTGACAGTGGCCTCCCATTTGGACGGCGTCTTTATATCACACAACAATAATCGACATCTATCTCGGGCCCCGCCGCGGTGGTCTAGTGGCTAAGGTACGCGGCTGGTGACCCGCAAGTCGCGGGATCGAATCTCGGCTGCGGCGGCCGCATTTTCGATGGAGGCGAAAGTGCTGTAGGTTCGTGTGCTCTTGGGGGCACGTTAAAGAACCCCAAGTGGTCGAAATTTCCGGGGCCCTCCACCACGGAATCTCTCATAATCATATGGTGGTTTTGGGACGTTCAACCCCTCATATCAATCTATCAATGACATCTATCTCGCATGTACATTATAGCTGGCGGCCGGGTGCTGCTTGACCTCGAAGGCTGTGGGGTTATAGGGGCAAGTAGGGATTGCACAGTTTTCGAGAAAACAAACGCAAGAAAAACCAGACGATGAGTGTTGTTATATGTGACATAAAGGCGCTGCAAATGCTCCCGTTTGCCTCAGTGTGTGTCTGTGAAGCACGAAGATGCAAACGAAGATCTGCTACAAATAAATGTTTTCTGTGTTACGAACGTGCCTCCACCTTTATCGAGGGCTTTCAGTGTACAGAACTGGTTTGCCGTATTCTGTAAGTCATTTTGTGTATTTCGAAAAACGATCGAAGCCTACCGCTTCAACTGGTGGATTAACATTTTTCTTCCGAGATCATTAATCTGGTATTAAGAGAATTGGAAATGCAGCAGGTACCAATCTAAATATGTACAGCTTACATGTGGTTTTCTATACCCACGATATAACCTATTTTCTCGACATCATCTTAAGCAGATGTTCAACGCAATACTTGTCCGTTGTTAGAAAGGCACAATGCTCGCGCAAAGAGTCGCATTGTATATTGACTGCACTTAACAAGTATTCTTCCACGAAAACTGAATACTCATTTTTAAGGCATGCATGCACTACACGCACTTAGCAAATTGAAGCCAGTGGATTTTCACGACGCATTCATTCAAAAAAAAAAAAACGTTGAAAATTAGAAAAAGCTTTGCGAAGGGTAGTATTCCAAAAACATGCAGCATAAACGAATTCCTGCCATTAAACTTTAGGAAAACATATCTAGATACCAAAAAAACTCGATTGTAGTGGGCGTACCCTTAGAAATGACTCGCTGAATTAATTTCCCCGAAATTGCTATGGACGTACGCTGAAATTTAGTCTTTTTATTCAGTATCCACAAGACTAAGGTATATCTTTTTAACCTATCTAGCTATACCTCAGAAGTCAGAGCTGTGCCTGCTGCCACAAAAATATAAAGGTTTCGTAAAATGTGTATACATAAAATGGAACACCCAATGGGTGCCTCTGTGCTGTATATGGGCATAGGTTCTGCGTTTTTTGGTGCTTTTTCTCTTGTATGTTCTGCAACTTATAAACAAATTACGGCACGTCGTTGAGGTAAAGCCAGCTGGCTATCTTTGGTTGATGTCGCCTTCATATGCTATAATGACTGTATTCGGTTCCCACTGTCGTGTGTGCACTATAAAATCGCCTTTTCTTTTTTCTTGTTATCGCCTGTTAACTTCAACTTATATTGCAATCCGCGTCATATTTTCATTGTGCTGATACGCTTTGTAACGCGTGAATTAATTTTGTGTGAGCTGTAAAACTTCACCAATTACCCCCCTTACTCAATGCCCTGTAAAGGGCCCGTAAGGAATTTAAAAAAAAAAAAAACTAGACCTAGGAAACGCTTGCTTGAAGGAGTAAAAGTCACGTATTCTCTTGTATTCGCACAAAACGACTCTAACAAATGAATTCATGTTATTCTAATCCATTGTTTTATTTTTCATCTGAGCTTTTGTACTGACACCTCCACCCTATCATCCCTGGGAGAACTTTCGTCATTGACTTAGGAATAGACGTCCTTTTAACAAATCGACGATGTCGAATGTTGACTTCGTCGTGTGCCGTCATCAAGCCATAACGAGTTTTGGTCGTCTATTACGCCATCGTGTGACGTCATCATGGAGAAGGTCGTGGAAGCTTTTGGACGGGCCTGCGAGCCTCGCAAAATAGCCACTAACGTTTTCACCGTAAAAGTAAAATAAAAATAAAAAATACCCGACGGCGCATACAGATCGAAGTACTTGAGAAAACGGCTTTAGGGTAGCCGCAGGGCACACTGCATTCCGGTCGTTCCTGGTCACCGCTTGAAAATGAATGAGCTGCCTCATCTCGGACCGATGCATATTTCATGCGGGGCAACACCTTCGCTAGCTGTACGGGCTGGCATACCACAGAAAAAAAAAAACAAGTCACGTTTAACTGAGCGTGCGCTTATAGCAGCTCCAGTTCTGTAGAAGTAGCTTCAGAAGTTAATCGATTACCGTTTACTTGACGTTGATTGGGTACATGACTCTCGTTACAAGGGAATTGATATTGGTCAAATAAGCGCGTGCATTCAATAAAAAAAGTGAAAAGTTCTGTTGCTATAACTGCTAAAGCAGTTGTGCCCCTTTCATACCGAAAAAAAAAATGTAAGCGAGTGATTTGAAGGCACAGATAATAATAAATCTTTGATATACTTCGACATATTGCTGTAGTCGCATCATCATGACGATCGATTTGTGGGGTTTAACGTCCCAAAACCACCATTTGATTATGAGAGACGCCGTAGTGGAGGGCTCCGGAAATTTTGACCACCTGGGGTTCTTTAACGTGCACCCAAATCTGAGTACACGGGCCTACAACATATCATCATGACGAATTATTTTGACGTGCAATGCTTTGATTAACGGCACTGCAGATAGAAAACGTACTGTGAACTTGAGCCTCATGTTTCGATGAAAAAAAAAAGGCTCTTGTGCTGTTGTCAGGAGAAAGGGAGAGTGAGAGAGAGAGAGAGAAATAGATGAAAACAAAACGCTATGACGTTAACCTGGCAAAAAAAAACCGGATTGCTACATTGCTTCATCATCATCATCATCATCATCATCATCATCATCATCATCATCATCATCATCATCATCATCATCAGTCCTACGCCGACTGCAGTGCAAAGGCATCTCCCATTATCCGCCAGTAAACTCGGTCCTGTGCTTGCTGCTGCTACTTAATACCCGCGAATGTCCTAATCTCATTTGCCTACCTAACTTTTCGTATCCCCTTCAGCCGCTTGCATTCTCTAAGAATCCAGTCAGTTACCCTTAAAGGGGCCCTGCAACACTTTCTGAGCATGGTCAGAAAACGCTGCCGATCGGTAGTAGAGGCTCCCGACAACACGCGAGCCAAGTAGTACAGCACAACACGTGTCCTGGAATTCACAATAAATTATCAAAGTCAGCTGAAAATTACTTCCTCTTCTCTCTACAAATCACGCAATATGATAAAAAATAATACGTGAATTACACATCTATCAGCCATTGGCTGATTTGAACATGGCGCGCTCGCTCGTTACAGTGATCGCCGTGGAAGGCCACTACTTGTCCACGCGCGCGCGCGCGCGATCACACTGAAAAGCGGCGCATTCGAAGAAGAAAGAAAAAGAAAAAAAAGTGATCAAGGTCACGAGGTGTGTGTAACGTTTTTCTGTGGTCCTGCCAAGCCTCCCTGCTTAGCTTCCAGCGCTTTCGTCAAGACGAGAGAAGAGATAATGCGATTGCAGCATGCGACAAACCTTTGTAACTCCACTCGCACTGGACGGATTTTAAAAATTTTTGCGGCGTTAAATTAGTGCGGCAATAAGCTATTGCAGTGAATTCATTCCATGCTTACTTGAAAACGCGTTTTAGGACCCCTTTATTGACCACCGATCATCCTGCCTACGCGCTACAGGCCCGGCCCATGCCCATTTCTTCATCTTGGTTTCAACTATGATATCCTTAACCCCGGTTTGTTCCCTGACCCACTCTGCTCTCTTCTTGTCTCTTACGGTCACACCTATTATTTTCCTTTCCATCGCTCGCTGCGTCACCCTAAATTTAAGATGAACCCGTTTTGTACTGCACCTCCAGGTTTCTGCTCCATAGGTAAGTACCGGCAAGATGCAGCTGTTATATACCTTCCTCTCGAGGGTTCGTGTCAGATTACTATTCATGATTTGAGAAGGCTTGCCGAACGTACCCCATTCCTATTAATCTAGTTATTTCACTCTCGCCTTGCTTAGCAAATTGCCACTGTTGTCAAAGAAATTCGATGACCAGAGCGCGAAGATCGGTATTTTGTGTTGTTTATTTTTTTTTTCGGGAATAGGTTCTGCAATACTCTGAAAATAATTTATATTACTTTTTGTGCATTCGGAACGTGGTTTGTTTCTTCAAGGGCGAAGAGAGCGAACGCTTTTCGTTATTTTTAGTTCATCATCATCATCCTCACTACGCCCACTGCCTAGAAAAGGCATCTCTTGGGTTTCACCGATTAATCCAGTCCTGTGGTCACTGCGACCAACGTCGTTCTCGAATACTTCTCAATGTATTCTGTCTAATCGACTTACTGCCTCCCATCGCATGTTTTTTTTTTCTTTTGTGGAACCAGCTCTGCTTCTCCTAATCGCCAGGGGTTATCTTGGCTTCGTGCTACATGTTATGTTTCTGCCCGTTTGTTCTTTTTATTTGCTTAACTTTTAGCTAGACTAGTTAATATTCCTATCTTTCTAATATTTTCTCTCTTACTTTTAATTATTCATTGTATATTGTTTGCTCATTTTTTTGTTTCTATATAATCACGATTTTGCCCCGAAAGCAGCTTATGCACAACCCCTAATTCCCACACGGCTGCAAAACGTCTAAATCCTCATTTCGGTCCGTGTTGCGGTTTCGCGAATGAAAGTTGACTCCTCTTCGTTCCCACCAAGTCCATCTTTATTTTTCAGAGCGAGGGCCCACGAAACTATCCCCGTGTCGTCGTCCTCTTTCATCGCAGTCCCGGTCTTAAGAGGTCCCGCTATTTTCGTCTGCGCAGTCATTACCACGGCAGTTCGCCTTCTCTTCTCTCGCGCGTAGAACAGCCACTGCATGCTTCCAGGAGTCTGCAGTACATAAATAGAAAACGTTCTCAAGGACACCTGCATGTCGCCCTTCGCCGCCTACTTAACGGTGTCTCTAATGACTCCCCAATGAGCTGTCCCCCACTTTACCTCCTACAGTGCACATTCTCAACGTTGCTTGAGAGTTTGGTATGCCGTGAAACTCGGTCGAAACGTGATGCAACTGACCCCTCGCAGTGAGTACAAAAAACGTCCTTCAATTGTATTCGTGTCAGAGGCTTAACGAAGGACATTACCAGCTCGGAGACAGTATGCGTTCGCGTCGCAAGCTATTAGATGTGTCAACGAACTGGACTCCTGATGATGGAGTGAGCTCTTCAGCTATGCAGATCGGTTTACATTCACATCGGCAAGAAAGTCCTGTGTTGGTCTATAACGAGGCGAAACGAGGCACAAGTTCAGAGGAACACGAAGGCCTCAAGCGATGAGACAGTCGTACAGCATATTGTACAATGCGCTGCCAAAACAAGCGCTTCGACTGGGCAGCGCCTCCTCTAGGGAACCTGTCTTCTGCAGCTCGGCATGTAACAAAGGTTCGTTTATCGATAGGCCAGGGGCCTCAAACACGTGGCCCGCACACAATTCGCTATAGCGGCTCCACCTGGCTGTATTTTTCGTTTTTCTTTGTTAAGGCGAAAGCCTTAAACGCCTTATCAAACACAAAATTTGACCGTCGGTGTCCCGCGTCAGCGGTGTCAGTATTCCGTGGCGTCGGGATGAGTAAGGTAAAAATTCATCACGTGAAGGAAAAATCATCACATAGCAAAGTTTCGTGGTATGTGACGTCTTCGTGATGTAAACCACATGACGTCAAGATGACATCGTATATAAAAAAACGTGGCGTCATTATTGCGTCACGTGACATGACATCCCACGATGACGTCATCGCGACGCGGTCCGAAGTGGTTCGATCACGGAGGCAATGCATAAAACCAGGTGAAGCGCCTCCAAACTTTGAGGCAGAGCCAAACCACATTAGATGCAAAAAGCTGTCGAACGGTGACGGGACGGCATCAATACATCCCCATCAACTGAGAAGAAAATAAAGATGGCTATTGCTTTGGAGTCGCTTTAAGCGAATCTAATGAGCTGTACAAACGTGACTGATTCCAAGCTTTTCTTTCGTGAGACACTCTATGCGGTCACATTCTGTTGAAAGATGAGCGAGCAACAGAAACTCTATCTCTCTGAAGGCGTTCAGATTTCAGTAAATCTGGAGATCAGTATCGACATTTTGCTGACGTCAAATACCCTTCAGAAATGACTCATACATGAGATATATGGGTAATGCCTCCTTTCAAATCGCAACGTCAGCTGAAATTTTGTTCAAACTCACCTACCCCATGCCTCCCACCTTCCTCACTTCCTATCCCCTTGCGAGAGATGAAAATTTTGTTTATCGACAGCGGCCTACTGTAGCATAGATGAGTTGGAAATCTAGGGAAGTGGAATTAAAATAAGTTAAAAACAAGAGAGAGCAAAGCGCTATCAGAATTTTACACATGAGTCTGTTTATTAAGCTTAATTGATATCCCGGCAAACTGAAGCCCAGTCTCTTTGATAAGCAAGACTATTGTCGCTTTAGGAGCCTTCGGTCTTGTTTCAAGGTGTCTTTTCTATTATTTTTTATTGCTCTAAGAATGGTTTGTGTTGCAGCTCGTTTCAAACATTTCGAAGAGCATCGCGTGCAGCGATAAAGGCGTGTCAGATACGTAGTGTTTATCTTCTCGCTTGTTTACACGAGCCACATTGACAAATTTACTTACAGCCTATGTTAGTGAGGGCGTCCATCAAACGATTGCCTTTTGTATAAGGATGAAACGACGATATTTGCAGGAAGTGTACACTTGGCTTCACTGAAAGTTTGGAGTGTGCCTGAGCTTCGCCTTCAAAACCAGAACTTTATAGGGTCATCTGGTCCCGTTGGCGTCTCCTCAATCGTCAACCTCGCTTGCTTCTAGGTGAATACTTCAACAGTACTACAGACAAAGGAACGTTTGTGCGCATAACATTGGTTGTTTCAAACTACATATCCTATAGAATACGTTGCCCACGCAGTAAAGCCGGGCAACGTTGTGCTCAGCAACAGTGACGTGAGACGTCCCGCTTGAGGCGGGTAATTTGAAGGGCGCTAACGCTACACGGACCGCTATAACGTGGCGGTATTTCAAAATAAGCATTTCATTGACACAAAAGTAACATTTCGAGATTTTTGCGCCGCTATTTCAACAATCAACGTCGGCTTAGTAGTTGCCTTTAGTGTCCCTTTTAGACCACTTCCCCGTTGCGCAATTAACATGTTTTTAAGCATGATGAGATTCCACGCTTCTGTCACGCAATGCCACATGCCTTTCATATTACGCGACATTAATATAGGACGACGACGAAGTGATTGCTTAGCAGATCGCAGTTTCAGTAGGTGCTCTCTTTTTTCACCTAATTTTAAGTGAACTTTGCGAATATCACATCCGTGTCCGTCGGTGATGGACGTGGACCCCCACGGACGTCCGCCAGTTACGGCGGCGTCGGCGGTGGCCGAATCCAGGAAGCGTACGGGACTCTACAGCGACAACGACAGCGAGGGCACTCTTGTTTACTCAATGAGCAGCGAGGAGCCTTCTCACGACGACGATTTTAAGCTGGTGCTGAGCCGTAAAGCGAAGAGGCGGAACGTCAGAACATCTTCGTCATCGAGTACGTTGAATGACAGAGTGCCAAGGAGACGCGTGACAAACACTATCCTTTTTCTCCCTGAGGTACCGGACGGTAACATGAAGCGCCTCAACAGGCAATCTGTTTCGGTGATGCTGGAAGGACTCGTGCCAAACGAGATCACAGACATCAGAGTAAACACGCGTAAGAACGTATTGGCCATCGACGTTTTGCATGCTGCGGCACTAAATGTACTGCGCAACGTCAACGAGTTGGGGGGAATGAAAGTTCGCTCCTACATTCCTGTGAGCTCTAACGTCGTCACTGGAGTCATCTACGATGTGGATACTGCCATTCCCAGCTCCGACTTCGATGTTCTGGTCAAACCGGCAAATGAAGCCAGCGTCATCGCAAAAGTTGTCCGTTTGGGAAACTCACGCTGCTTGAAGATCATGTTCAAGGGTGACTCCCTTCACACGTAAAGGTGGGCCATTTTCGGTATTCAGTGCGACCTTTCATACCGAAGCCCTTACAGTGTTACAAGTGCATGAAGATGGGCCACGTAAGAAGCGTATGCGAAAATAGGACGGTGTGTCCTCGTTGCGCGGAAGCCCATTCTGCGGATGACTGCGAAGCAACTACCCTCAAATGCTCGAATTGTCATGGGTCACATGCAGCTTCGTGAAAAGAATGCCCCAAAATATAAAGAGAAATAGCGGTATTGAAACAAATGGTCAGAGACAATTCGTCGCATCGAGAGGCTGCCAGGACCGTCCGAAAGAGGCGTCATCGTCGCCGCAGTTCATCAAAGAATGCCGCAGACGCTGCATCGAAAGCACCACTCCACCACCCTTCTCTTCCACCGCCCTTGCCTCCCAGACCGAAGGCGGCCAGCGCGGTCAACAAACCAACGAGCAGCACTGTTGCAGATGAATCAGTTTGGCCTTCATTGCAGAAATCACAGCTACCTGCAAATCCCAAGGGCACATCGACAGTCACATCACTCCAGCCAGCCACTGACAAGCTGCCTGAGGAGGACACAGAAGTCATCAGAGTGTTCCGAACACTGCTGGATGCCATGCGAAAGCTGTGCAGCAGCCTGAAGTCTCCACTCGCTCAGAGTGCACTACAAGTACTGGATGCTCTAAGTCCAGTATTTGCAAGTCTCCAGTAGCAACCATGGCTCAACCAATTTTCTCCTTCCGCAACGAGGTCCGACAAGCGTCGATAATGCAGTGGAACGCGAGAGGCCTGAGATCCCGCATCTCTTCGTTCCGTCAATATATATTCATGAATCGTATTCCTACGATAGTTATATGTGAACCAAACGTGCAACAACCTCCTAAACTATCAGGGTATGAATCTTTCGTTTCTTCAACGTGCGAGGAATGCAGCAAGGTGGTTGTTTACATTCACACAGATTTCACATATGTGCATCATGCAGTTCAACCGCATGATGACAATCAATATGTCTGCTTACGTGTTAAAAAGGAAAAAGTGTCATTCACACTCATTGGTGTCTACATATCACCATCCGGACGATTTGAACAAGACCGACTACGAGACATAGTGACAACAACTACGGGCCCGTGGGTTATAACTGGAGACTTCAACGCACATCACTTAATCTGGGGTAGTTCGACGATCAACGCTAAAGGAAGAAACCTCGTGTCATTCGCTTCCAAGCATGACCTATGTTTCTTAAATGATGGCAGTCCTACATACCTGCAGGGCCTTACGTACAGCAGTTGCCTCGATTTGACTCTGGTATCCAGAAACTTCCGGTCGCAAGTGCACTGGTTTTCAGACATCGAAACGCATGGGAGTGACCACATTCCAACTTATATACGAATAAGGGGTCTTACTAACTCCTTTCCTTAGACCACAATACGAAGAATTGATTGGTCCAAATTTCAGCTACTCATGGAAAATACATGCCGTGAAGACCCTGACCAGAACTTGGAGGATGTCATCAAAGAGGCAATGAGGGAAGCTTCCTGTCTCCTCCCGTTCACCGGCAAGCGTTCAGATTTCGACGTTGAACTGGAAAAACTGTGCGCGTTTCGCCGAAGGGCGGAAAGAAGATACAGGCGGACGAAAGCAATATGCGACTTGAGGCTGGCACAACGCATACAGAAAAAAAGTCCAACGACGTTTAGACAAACTTGAACAGGAACGCTGGAAATCATTCTGCGAATCATTGGATCCCCGAAAGCCGTTGTCACGCATCTGGAGCACTATTCGTGGCCTGCGCTCGACTACCCGACAAAGACATCCTTTCATGGCTTTAGCCCTACATTCAGGCCACACCCAACTTGAAGTGGCAAATGAGTTTTGTACGCGAATCGCTGGTGTGTCCGCCTTGTCCGCTGGCAACATTAGGACTGTTATCCCTGAACCCCGCATCTACGAAATGGACAATCTTTTCACTGTAGAAGAACTTGACGCATCTTTGGCGGCTTCCCGACGATCATCTTCACCAGGACATAATGGCATCACCTACGCCACTCTAGCCAACCTTCAAAAGGAGGCAAGGGGACAGTTGTTAAGCTATTACAACCACTCATGGCTGGCGGGCAATGTTCCCCAGGATTGGAAGATAAGTCGACTTGTGCCACTACTCAAAGCAGGAAAGTCACCATTTGATTTGACATCATTTCGCCCTGTTGCCCTCGCAAGTTGCGTAGGAAAAGTCATGGAAAGGATGATACTTACACGCCTAGAATGGTACCTCGAGCGCTACAACTTATAGCCAAACTACATGACGGGTTTTCGGCGAGGTAGGTCATCTCTTGACAGCGTGATTGATCTCACAACATTTATCCAGCAACAGAAGAGCCTCAAGCGCATACCACTGGCACTCTTCCTCGACGTCAAAGGGGCTTATGATAACGTAACACATAAAGCCATCCTAGACTCGTTGGAAGCTGTTGGAATCGGTGGTGGGATGTTCCAATGGATCCAGGATTATTTGACGAGAAGGTCCTTTTATTTACGCACTTCCGATGGACCTACCACCAATTACTATACCTCCCGTGGCGTCCCTCAGGGCGCCGTATTAAGTCCCACTTTATTTAACCTCGTGATGGTAGGACTTCGTGAAATTTTGCCAAGTACCATCCTCATATTCATATATGCTGACGATATTTGTCTATGAACTTCGGCTGTAACTCGTCTACAAGTACGTGCAAGAGTCCAGCAGGCTGCCACCCTGACATGTTCATATCTCCGCAAGCAAGATCTTTCCGTCTCAACGGAAAAATGTGCATTGGTTGCGTTTACTCGCAGAGCCATGACACAATACCCCGTTACCATCAATGGACAAAATATTCCATACCAGAAGAACCATCGCTTCCTGGGTGTGATTATTGACAGGGACCTTTCGTGGAGTGCCCACTGCAATTACCTGAAGAGAAGGCTAACTTCCATTTTCCATATAATGCGATTCCTATGCGGAAAATCTTGGGGCGCATCGATAAGGTCAATGATGCAGCTATACAGGGCACTGTTTCTGGGATTTTTGCGCTACAGCTTGCCGTTACTGGCAAGTACGTGCAAGACGAGCATCCGCACTCTCGAAAGTCTGCAAGGACAAGCACTGCGCGTGTGCTTGGGATTGCCGCGATGCACCTCAACCTACGGGGCAATTATGATCGCAAGAGATCATCCAATTCCAACATACATCACCACTGACAATTGGAGAGCCCACATAAGACACCTCTGCCGAGTTCCTGGTCACCATGTTGCAGTGTTGCCACTTCAAAGACCATACGCGATGTTTTCAAAGATTATTTATGCCCATAGAGAATGCCTTCCTTTTGGCTTCACTCCAGCAACAAGACCAGCGTCACCCCCGTGGCGCCTACAACAACCACAGGTGTGCCTCACTATTCCGGGAATAACGAACAAGAGCCATCATTCAACAGTGGTCCTACGACAGGTGACATTGTCGCTACTCAACGAAAAATACGGCCAGAGGACCCACATTTACACCGATGGATCGGTCTCGGCTGACAGCTCCGCAGGTTCTGTTGTCATCCCGGCGTACCAGGTCACTATAAAGCTCAAACTGTCGCATAGGACAACATCCACAGTAGTGGAGCTTGCCGCCTTACGTGATGCTATACTTTATATCGCGGAAGCCCGACCTCAAAAATGGGCTGTGTTCTGCGACTCCAAGGCATACCTTCAGAGCTTGCAATCAGCTTTACGACAGAGGGAGCATCAACAACTAGTTAATGAAATAAGAGAAGTGATTCACGAAGTTTTATCGAAAGGACATGACTTGGTGTTCCAGTGGTTACCGGGACATTGTGGTATTGTCGGTAATGACCTTGCTGATAATGCTGCCCGATCCGCCCACGTGGACGCCCAGACAACCCCAATTCCATTGTCGAGAACCGACGCTGCAAGGGGCCTTCACTCGTTCGCTAACACTATGTCGGAAACTTGGCTGAGTTACCCCAGTGTCAGGAACCGCCGCCTACACAAATTGGACCCATCGAGAAAGCTTCAAGTTCTATCGGACCTCTCCCGCCAGGATGCAACTTTACTGTGCCGCCTATGCTTAGGAGTAGCTTTTACAAAGGCGTACTCCTTTCGCATAGGAATGGCGGAGAGCTCCCGATGTGAATCGTGCGACACTGACGAGACAATAGAACATCTACTGTGTTCATGTGAACGTTTTGCCAGCGAACGCAACTTGCTACGCGAAACGTTAGACACTAGACAGTAGACCTTTTTCCGAAGAGAAGATACTTGGCTCATGGCTCTACGCGTCGCTGGCCAGCAAAGTGACGTGGGCATTGCTAAGTTTTCTAAAGACGACCGGACTACGCGACCGCTTATAAGCGTGCAATGGACAAGGTCACATCTACACACACGTTGCCCTTCCCTTTTCTCTCTCTTCTCCGTTAATCCCCTCACCCCTTCCCCCAGTGCAGGGTAGCAAACCGGACGTGCGTCTGGTTGACCTCCCTGCCTTTCATTTCTTCCCTTCCTCCCTTAATATAGGTTTTTTTTCGAAACAGTTCCGAGCATTGGAAAGGCTCTGTGATAGAACACATGATTGCAACGCAGTTAACCTGATATCGATTCCCAGTCACACATAAGGTTTTTATTCATACATATTGCCGCGACAGGTTGGCCACGTTCAAGTAGCCGCCGCAATCATCATGGCAAGAGCACCAGCAAGACCCGGCTGGCATGCGTCACGCGTTCGTGCGCTCCAACAACGATGAAGAGGAAGTTAGTTGAATCTGTGCCTCTCGGCTACTCGGACTCGACGACCATAGTCATTAGACTTGTGGGCACAAGTTCGCCCTAATAAAGTTGCTTGTTTTTTAGCCTGTCTGCCTCAGCATCGCTACATTTCTGGTGGAGTTGCTGGGTATGAATCGAAGCCCCGCTAGCTCCAGACAGCGTAGCCCCGACGACCAGCGTATCAAGCCCGTGGAAGTGACTCCTGTACACCAGAGGGCAAGTCGCCGTCTTCGAGGTGACTCATCTGAGTTCGGTCCTCTTCACTTCACACCAAGGGGAATTCTAACTATGGATTCCACCACTATGACTACCCAGGTAACACCGGCACAAGTGTTCATTAACCAACCGCACCAGCCGCCAGTATTCCACAACGACTCGTACGAGGATGTTGAAGATTGGCTGGACCTGTTCGAGAGAGTGGCGAGCTTGAATGGATGGGACAAAAGAGAGAAGCTCCGTCGCGTATACTTCGCCCTGGAAGACTTCGCAAAGACATGGTTTGAGAACCATGAAACCTCGTTGTCTACCTGGGAGGTATTTTGACGACAAGCGGTGGCTACGTTCGCGAACATAGACCGAAAAGAAAAAAAAGCGGAAGCGTCTCTTCAATCTAGCAACCAGCTCACAAACGAGAGTGCTGCCATGTACATTGAGGACATGGTCCGTCTGTTCAAGCGTGCGGATTACAACATGGCTGAAGATAAGAAGGTGTGCCATCTAATGCGCGGAGTGAAGCAAGAGCTGTTCGCCGTTCTCGTCCGCAACCCTCCAAGCACTGTTGCTGAGTTTTATTCGGAAGCGACGGCCATCGAAAAAAACACTAGAACAGCGCGCTCGGCAGTACAACCGGAATCTTAACTGTGCATCTGCACAGATATTCTCTGGAGGCATGCGAAACGACGTTGAAGCCCTGCGAGAGCTCATTAGATCAGTTATAGAGAAGAACTGAGCAGACTGCAAATGCCCCAGACTCCAACTGCACTATCTGTTACAGACGTTGTTCGTGACGAACTGAGGCAGGTAATACGAGAACCAGAGCGTGAGCTGCCGCTGGTTCGACCTATCCGAACGTACTCTGAAGTTCTCCGACAAACCACAGTACACAACAATGCAGCAGTTGCGATGGCGGTGACTCCTCTCCCATCTACTGCGCGCAGCTCACCTCGTCCACGGGAACCAACGGCTACCTATCCGCCCCCAGGAGCACGTAGTACGCATCGCTATGTGGAGCCTAGGCCCAGGAAAAGTGACGTCTGGCGTGATCACGAGCGCAGGCCTCTCTGTTTCCATTGTGGCGAAGCGGGTCATTTGTACAGATTCTGCCCTTACCGACAGGCTGGATTAAAAGGCTTCCCGTCGTATGCACCATGCCCCCGAAATGGTGAATGACCAGCGGAGATTGAGGACTACTTGTCCACGCGCCAGAACTCTCCACCTCTACGCCAACGTCGGTCACGGTCACCATCACCTATGCGCTACCGGTCATCCAGCCCACGTGCACCTTCAAGGCAGCCTGGTCATCGCTCTCCAAGTCCACTCCCGGAAAACTGAAGCAAGCGACCTGTGGAGGTGAGGCCGCTGAGAACATCAATTACGAACATCCTCCAATATGGCTTGAAGGCGACGACGGCGTATTTCCGGTAAATGGGTGCAACCACGAAAGCGTTACTTCAGATTTGCGGTTGAGAATAGAAGGATGGGAGCTGAATGCCTTAGTCGACACCGGTGCTGATTATTCAGTGATAAGTCACAAGATGGTGAAGAAGCTAAACAAAGTTGTGACACAGTGGAGTAGATCGCAGATACGCATGGCAGGTGGTCACATTATTACGCCGCTTGGCAGATGCACCGCAAGACTTGAAATACGGGGCTTTATTTACGTTGCCGATTTCATTGTGCTACCAAATGTTCAAGAGATCTCATTATAGGAATGGATTTTTTGCGAGCTAATGGCGCCGTAATTAACCTGCGTAGGTCCAGCGTGTCGTTTTCGACTGAACGAGCTATACCTGTAGAGGGATCTGAGGAGCGACGCCTAACTGCTCTACGCGTTGTTCATGAGGACGTAACTGTGCCGCCACGCTGCAGTATAATGGTGCTCGTAGAGAATGACGCATTTTACAACCCTGAAGGCATAGCGGATACAAATGTAGGGCTGTTTTCGAAAAAAAGGTGTCTGTGTAGCTAGGGGTCTTGTTCACTTGACGAATGGCCGTGCAGATGTCCTACTTACGAATTTCTCCAATGAACTTCAACACATCGCTCAAGGCACGGCTATTGCCTATTTACACGACTTCTGTATGGTGAAAGAACTATGCAGCTTAACCACGTCAACCACTCGACCAGTGGCCTGCAACATCGACACATCCGTGACCGTCAACCAGAGCCTTCCGGACAGTCAAAAGAAACAGATTTACGCCTTAGTAAAATAATTCTCTGATTGCTTTTCAATTGTCTCGACGGTCCAGCGCACGTCAATTACGAAACACAGAATTATAACGCAAGACGACATGAGGCCTATATGCCAGCATCCATATCGGGTGTCACAGAAAGAACGGGAAATCATTAAGAAGCAAGTGGAAGAAATGCTTTCGGATGATGTCATCCAGCCTTCGAATAGTCCATGGGCGTCCCCCGTAGTGCTCGTTAAGAAGAAAGACAACACGCTTAGATTCTGTGTCGACTACCGAAAACTCAACAGTTTAACTAAACGAGATGTCTACCCCTTGCCACGTATTGACGATACACTAGATCGGTTGCGATCTGCAAAGTTTTTCTCCTCCTTGGATCTGAAAAGCGGATATTGGCAAATAGAGGTAGACGAGCGGGACCGTGAAAAAACGGCATTCGTAACACCAGATGGCCTCTACGAATTCAAAGCGCTTCCATTCGGCCTCTGTTCCGTGCCAGCGACGTTCCAGCGAATGATGGACACTGTCTTCGCGGGATTGAAATGGCAGTCATGCCTAGTGTATTTGGATGACATGGTGGTATTCTCTTCAACGTTCTACAAACATCTAGAACGACTGCGCACTGTATTACAAGCCATCCGGTCAGCAAACTTGACAATCAAACCCGAAAAATGCCACTCCTGCTTCGAAGAGCTGAGATTCCTTGGACATGTCATTAGTTCTGATGGTGTTCGTCCTGATCCAGAAAAGACAGCCGCTGTTCAGAGGTTCCCTACATCCAAAGACAAAAAGTCAGTGCGTCGATTTTTGGGTTTATGTGCCTACTATAGGCGATTTGTGGAAAACTTCTCAAAGATTGCGGAACCTCTTACAAAACTAACGAAAGGCGACGTGCCCTTCACATGGGAAAGCGAACAACAGAAAGCTTTTGATGAATTAAGAAAACGGCTACAGGGTTCACCAATACTTGCCCATTTTGATGAGACAGCCGACACTGAAGTCCATACCGATGCCAGCAATGTCGGCCTCGGCGCCATCCTGGTCCAGTGGCAAAATGGCCACGAGAAAGTGTTAGCCTATGCCAGCCGCAAACTCTCAAAAGCTGAGGCAAACTACTCTGCTACTGAAAAAGAGTGCCTCGCAGTCATCTGGGCAATAAATAAGTTTTAACCCAACCTTTATGGTAGACCGTTCAGAGCTGTCAGTGAACACCATGCTCTATGCTGGCTAGCAAATCTCAAGGATCCGTCAGGTCGACTAGCCAGATGGAGCCTTATAGGCTACAGGAGTATGACATTACGGTCGTATACAAATCTGGAAGGAAACACAGTGATTCCGACTGCCTGTCACGCTCTCCCGTCGATCCAAGTGTACCTGAAGAAAAAGACTTCCCGTTTCTAGGCGTTGTCGACGCATCCGAAATCGCTCAACAACAACGAGATGACCCGGATTTGCTGGCGCTTATACAACACCTGCAGGGTCTCGACGTTCAAGTTCCTCGCATATTCTCCAGAGGGCTCTCCACGTTCTTCCTTCGAGGAAGTGTCCTTTACAGGAGGAACTTTGAACCTAATTGCGAAACGTTTTTACTAATAGTGCCCACAGCCATGCGGCAGGAAATTCTGCATGCATGCCATGACGAGCCAACATCCGGCCACATGGGTGTGAGCCGAACATTCGCCAGGATTCACCTGAAGTACTATTGGCCTAAGTTGCTCGCATCAGTGCAGCGCTACGTGAAAACTTGTCGTCAATGTCAACGGCGCAAAACTCCAGCCGTAAAACCAGCCGGCCTTCTCCATCCAATAGACCCTCCGGATGCCCCATTCCAACAAGTCGGCATGGACTTCCTAGGACCTTTCCCGACATCATGTGGAGGCAAGAAATGGATTGTCGTAGCCACAGACTACCTGACCCGTTATGCTGAGACTGACTCTCTGTACAGTGCGACAGCTGCCGAATTCGCCAAGTTCTTTGTGAACAACATAGAGCTCAGACATGGTGCGCCCATCGTCGTTATTACGTATCGGGGCACAGCATTTACTGCAGACCTTATGCAATGTCTGATGCGCATGACAAATACCGATCACAGAAGAACAACGGCGTATTACCCTCAGTCAAATGGCTTAACCGAACGCCTCAACAGAACTCTGACAGGCATGCTATCTATGTATGTCGATGTTGAACATAAACAGTGGGATGAAATATTACCCTACGTAACATTCACATATAATACAGCCGTTCAAGAAACAACCCACGTTGCCCCTTTCGAACTAGTATTCGGCCGAAGAGTGACCACCCCACTGGATGCCATGTTACCACTACAGTACGAAAACAGCTATCCACCTGACTTAGATGACTTCTTGCAAAGAGCCAAAGAAGCACGACAAATGGCAAGATACCGAATACGCCGCCAACAGCGCGTCGACTCTAGTCGGTACAACAAGCGACGCAGTGACGCACTTTATCATCCCGGTGACAAAGTGTGGATATGGATCCCAGTGCGCCGCCGCGGACTTTCTGAAAAGCTTCTTTGTCGATACTTCGGCCCTTATGAAGTACTCAACCGTATCAGCGACGTCACTTATGAAGTCAGATCCGCGGGACACGTGAGCTCAAGACGCCGCAATACCACGGAAGTGGTACACGTAGTCCGCATGAAGCCCTATCATGACAGATCGTCGGAAAACGAGTGAGAGGGCGCATGTATCATTTCACTCTCTCAAGCATCGGGACGATGCGTCTGAGGAGGGGGATAATGCCGCGACAGGTTGGCCACATTCAAGTAGCCGCCGCAATCATCATGGCAAGAGCACCAGCAAGACCCGGCTGGCATGCGTCACGCGTTCGTGCGCTCCAACAACGATGAAGAGGAAGTTAGTTGAATCTGTGCCTCTCGGCTACTCGGACTCGACGACCATAGTCATTAGACTTGTGGGCACAAGTTCGCCCTAATAAAGTTGCTTGTTTTTTAGCCTGTCTGCCTCAGCATCGCTACAATATTTCAATTTTTTCGCTCACGAACAACGTCGATTTTTCGCTCACATCCAATGATGCTAACTCCGACACCTACACCGACGCCAAAATGTTTGCTGAAAGAGCTTGTTAGCGTCATTGTGTTAATACGTGGTAATTGTAGATGGCTGCAAACAGACTTTAGTCCCGCAGTGTACAGACAAACAATTAAAATTTCAATCTGGCACATAATAATCTCTTTGATGTTGCAGCAAGACACAGAAACAGAGACCAAGATAGACGTGCATAAAATAAGCAGTGACTCACGAAATGTGCGCGATTATTTGTTTCACGTGAAAAAAAATGGTCTTAGGCCAGCTCTTGTCTTGTGTATTTTTTTTCACGACATGCACATGTGTTTGTGACCACTTGCAATATCAACAACACGAGAGGCACAAACATACTTCAGCGCCGACACAAGCAACGCTCACGTTTGCGTAAACGATTCTCTTGTTGTGCGTTTTATGCACTCGCGATATACCAGATCGTGTAGGCGCGTTCAACAAGGTCGTAAACGTATACGACAAAAAAATCGCGGGCGCAAACACAGGTGACCTCGAAGCATATATATCGGGAGCCTCATTCTTGAACTTGGCTGCGGATTTTAGATCTTATCTTTCGTGTACTCTCTGTGTTACGTACACGCCCCTAGCTCCATGTGGACAAGAATTTCAGTCGTTTTATGCTTCGCCAGTCCTCAAACCAACCTATACGGATTTTGCGTCTACGCACGTGTCGACTTGCGATCCACGTGAACACGAGGAAGGCTTCCTTCCGTTCGGTGAGATGTACGCGAGGAAAAGTGCGCGGGTCATGTACAGGGTCATACACATTTAGGTTGAAAACCTCATGCAACGTGAAACTGGAACGTTTGTTCTACTTCGCGAGGGAAATGTCCGTTAGATGACGTATAATTGTGGCCTCGACAAAAACTATAGTTTTCTGAATTTAGCGCGAAGTATCACCTTCTATGAGGTTTTGAATACTAATGAGGCGTTAACCTCAGATGTGAATGGCCTTGTACGCGTTTTGCGTCTCAAACTCTCAATTACGCGCCGCGCTTGTGTTATGAATACACCTTAGGAACGCACCACATTCAAAGTTCAGGATTACGGTAACAAAGCGCGAATAGGCAACCATGATTTAAGCGCTGTCCACTTTGAAGACGCGGGAAAATAATTTATAAGAACGCCACCACGCATGGCTGGGCTATAGGAGTGGCACGAGTGCACTCTAGAGGAGCGGCACGAGTGCACTCTGTAGAAGAGTGGCACGAGCGCTCTCTGTGTGTGCGTGCGTGCCGCTCCTCTAGCCCGGCCGTGCACCACGTTTCCGCCCCAACTCGGGCGTCGCATATACAGTAGCAGCTGCTAGGATGTCCCTCGAGGACATTCTGATGGCTTAAACTCCTCAAGACCTTTTAATAAAGTTCTTGACTGACTGACAACGCACTGCGGTGTTGCCTGTGTTATTGCTTGCTGATCAAGCATGTTACCATGAAAATCAAAGTTATTATCATTGAGTATTAGTGACATACTGAATACTGCTCAGTATGTCATAACTCAGTATTCAAATGATGAGGATAACAAACAGCTGATTCCAGGCATGCCTCCTCAGAATGAATTTGGTGCGACTCCAAGATGCAATAGGATGCATTGGATTTGTTCGCAGCAGTCTTGGTCTTCTAAATGTAGCAGCGTCTTCTAACCGACACAAAATAATATCTTCAGCCGAGCAACAATTTTCCAAGTAATCATTGAATGGCTTTATTAAGGGAGTTTATTGCTTCAAGAGTCGACTGCCGCAGTTCCTTTTTTTTTTCTTTTTTGAGAATCCTACAAGTAGAAACGCCTTGACAGAGATTTGTGGTACGTTTTCAGCGCTTTCTCTCTATTTATTATCGTGCGAGCGATAGCGCTAAAAGCTACGTGGGGGCGGGGTGCTCCAGGTCATGAAGCATGCTGAAAAATGAACATGCTGAAAAACGGATGACCGCACCGTTTTTTGGCATGCTTCATGACCTTGAGCACTTCCTCTTTTTTTTTTTTCGAAAGCACGCCCAATGTTCAATGCGATTGCTAGCTCTAAGGATACCGTATATGCTACCTTAAGGTAGCATATGCACTAACTTTAGCGAGTTCGATCACGTGGCGGCGTCTCGTGACGGCTGCGCTAACTACGCAACTCACTATGCTCAAATCAGCCAATGTTCTCGGAGTTTGTGGCACGTTCATTTGGGCTTATGACATCAAGTGAATATAGATTGATTTCCAGCATAAGTTAAGAATTATTTGTAAATTCAAGGCCACGCGCTGATTTATAATGCTTGGATAGCGTTTTCTGACCATGCTGAAAATGTGTTGCAGGGCCTTCAAACGTCGCATCTTCACACAGCAGTGTAATCGAACGGACTTGAATATTTCAATCGCTGGAAATCGGTCATAGCATTACAAGCCCTCACCGGTCCTGACTCTCTTCCATGTCGGCTGCATTTCAATGTGAGTGAAATCCAGGAACACTCGTTCATACCGGACATCGTATGCACGCTATAAAGGGCCCCACGCAGCTGCTCAAAATGAACCCGATAACCTCCGACGTGCGGCATCTGTCGGATGTCACGCTCCCTGCATTGCTTTGGGATGTCAAATCGCTAGCGATCAATCATCGATCGTCCGTCCTTGTACTCGATAAAATACGCCGGCGCCTGCTCTGTAGGACCTCATGACCGTGTAGCTGCTGGAGGCCAACGCCGTTCGTCTCAAGGGCGTCCTCCACCTCGTGCTTCGAAATAGAGAACGTGAACGATATTAGAGGCATCGAACGGCTGATCCATTTTATCTTTTGCCTAATAACGTTCCAACGTAACGAACAGCTTGCTTATATTGTGAAAGTATAGCTAAATAAGCGCATGCCAGTTCGTGTTTTTCGTTCGCGCTATTGGTTCGTACAGGTATAAGTGGTTCGTATTGTTTCTTGAGGCCGGAGATAGTCACAACAGCCGCGGCACGCAAATCGCGTGCAGGTCCAAGCTATTCAGTTATAACTTGTGCGCCGGGTGGGTTGTGCAGGAGACAAAGAGTCATTAACGCCGCGTTGCCTTGCGAGCCCAAGTTGTGGCAGTCGTTTATTGTCTGTGTTGTGCGTTGAAGCGAGACAACGCTGTGGTGACCCCTAACGATTATCTCGTTTGTGCTGCCTCTCTATTGGTTTCACTCCCGCGCTGTTGAAGCTGAAGCGGAGGCCAGGAGCGTGACTGCACCGAGAGAGTGTGTGGTTGAAGACAGAGTTCCTGTTGCTAGGCGTGGCTTTCCATGCTGTTTATGCTTTCCATGCTGCTATAGCTTTGTAACACGAACTAATTATAGTTGCATAGAAAGAAGAAAAGGGGACAATGATACATTTACCAGACAAATCCTAATTTTCATTTTAGCATTTTCAATGGCATCATTGTTAAAAAGAACGATTTCCTTTTTTTTCGAGTAATCTTGAATAAATGAATGGGCTTGTTACTACATAAATGGCTCTATATGACCTTGTCAATGTGTTACGCAAGCATCGCCAGATGTTGTGTGGTATTTACATCCCCGAGTATATTTCAGCTTTGCAGCAAACTGAAGTTGCTGTCTGAAGTGGCTCCTTTAGCCAATTCTTTTGAATAGTGTCGCCCCGGGGCCCCAGATAACTGTTCATGCAGGCACCATGCTCATCATTGATCCTTATTATAATGCCAGTTAATTGGCTCGAAACTTGCGTGTATCTTCGTGCTAATGCGTCATCGTGAATTTATCACCTCCTCTGTCGTGTTTTCATATGACGATAGTCTATGACGATAGTCTATGACGACACATCCCAAGCGTGGTCAACCCATTCTATTTTCTCGATGACATTCGACGGTGCGTTGATCGAATATTACGCTGTCTCTGATATCGACGTATGGTAAACAGGAAGTGTCGGCCGCGTTCGTAGTTAGGACGTCACTTCCAAATTGCACGCGGCACTTATTTGCCAACAAACTTGACATGTTGCAATCGGCCGTTGCGACGGCGTTCTGGAAGCATTCATATCTCGGCATTCAAACACGCTGCAAACCTCGTCGACGCCCGGCGCTTGTGCAGCGTCACCGGAACGCTCCACGACCAATCCTTTTGTGCCAGCCACTTATTGTGACGACAGTTCAACGCATCATTCATAGGGCGCTTTCGTTCCTTTTCTTTTACTTATTTGCTCTTTATTCAGGTTTCATTTTCTCGACATCGGCGTGTTCCCGCATGCCGTGCATGCTTGCGGTTAGAGGTCATTCTGGTCTATCAACTTTTTTTTTTTCGCTGGCCCTCCATTCCCGACCTATACATTTCTGACACTGAAAAGGTGCACTCGTATAATTACCTTTGTTTTTCGGGCCCACGTGAACGTGCTGATTTTTGACGGATACCCATATGTCGCTGCGATAGACCGGGCTTTCCATTTCAAATGTTGGTATGGTTGCTAAAGCAGTAAGTGATTTGTCAATAGTATAATGTCCTTGTCAGAACTGGCAAGGTTAGTTATAACCTTTATTATTGCTTATTTTTTC
This sequence comes from Rhipicephalus annulatus, assembly GCA_013436015.1. Taxonomy (NCBI): domain Eukaryota; kingdom Metazoa; phylum Arthropoda; class Arachnida; order Ixodida; family Ixodidae; genus Rhipicephalus; species Rhipicephalus annulatus. Next base: position 873,701 of record WOVY01012440.1, read on the forward strand.
TTATAGGGGTTCTCTCGCGGTATTACGTATGGCCAGAAGCAGGGGCTGCATTAATAAAGTCAACAAGAACATGTCTATAAAGTAGAGAACAAGAGTCATGTTGTGGATTGATTTGAAAGCTGAAATAACAAAACGAATTCTGTATGGTACTAACGCGCTTGAATGATAAAGCTCGTGGACATTGCAGCAGACATTAAAATGAAGAAACGTTCAATATCGTCCGTGGTTCGGCAGTGTCTACTTTGTTAACGCAGGAGAACAAAGAATCATGAGCACTTCATATGCCACTTTACCTATTAATTTATTTGTTTTTGATCAGCCAGTGATTTCCGGCTACTGAAATACCCTCGTGTGCGCCTAGGCTTAAAAATAAGAAAAAAACAAAACATTGCACTTTTCTATCTTCACCTTCGGTGAAGATAGAAAATTAGATAGATAGATAGATTTGCGGCAAACTTCACCTAAGGTGAAGTTTGCCGCAAATGTATTGAAGCTTTTTTTAAATTCCGAAAATATAAAAAAAACACGCAAGGACTCCACTCAAGCACTCAGATTCAACGTACGGTACAAAAAAGAGTTTATGCGAACAATTAGTCACACTCTACTCTAGGTTATGATGAACGAAACTGCCCGACTATCATCACTGTTTCTGTACAGACATTTTTTCTTACTTTTTATAGTGGTTGGCATAATCACTGTGGCGGCTGTAGGTTAAGGCCAGATTAGCACTTGGTGTACAATAATGCTCGTATATCGACTGCCACGCGGCCAGCGCATGAGTGTTGTATACGCGCTTTAATTGTCCGAGTACGGGTCAAGGGTGCTGCTTATAAGGACAGACACTCGACTGTTGAGTCAGCCGAGCGTCTTGGTGCCTGCTGCAGTTAACAGCGCGCTGTGTCAACGGGCGCAATCTAGATAGGCTAAATATCAATATCAGACCATTTATTGGACTGTAAGAATCGTTTGTTTCGCCAGGGCAGCTTTCCTATAGTTATAATCGTTTCCCGTTTCGGATTTACTCTCTAATTTTTGTTTCTTGTGTGCTTCGTGTAGCACCGCGCTGCCAGTGGCCATTATTTATCGGGTCGCCAGTCATACATGTTCAGAGTTAAACGTTGTTTTCGCGGATGCCTCTATTGCGAGAGCCGCAAACTTTGCCTCTCCAGCTTATGAACCCTCAAAAAACCTTGACCTTGTTGCATCGTGCGACGTTTTATATACCAGTCTGAAAAACAAATGAATGAAAAAAAATCTCCACAGCCTCTGAATGGTTTATTAATTACGAAATGGTAAACGGGTGAATAGATTAATTTAAACGTTAGGGCATTCCACATGGAATGGTGACTCAAAGTGCCAGGTGTACGACTGAATGGTTCCCTCGTGTTTGCATCATCATGGCAGTTTTGAGTGCTGTCTTTCATTCACACTCACTTATAACAACCCAAGATTGTGGCAATCAGTCTGCAGTATACTCATTTCCACTAACGAAAGACCTGCCTTTCATTTTTTAAATTCTCCTTCGTTCAGTGCTTCCTATAGTGAGGACTCCAGCGATGCACAATGCCCGTCGGAGGACCCAGGTCTTTTTCTCTATTTATTGAAGTTGTCTTTCTCTCTCTATCTCATTTTCCATGCGTTCCGCACATCATGATTTTTTGGCCGAGCAGACAAAGATGGACCACTGGTGCTCAAGTAATAAAGGTATGGTGACAGGGCGTCTGTTTCAGATGCCGAAGGTTTCAATGCCAGTGCCGCTAGGCACCTGCATGTGTTTTTTTTTCTTCGTTTTTAATGAGGATAGAGGCATCCCAACCTGGCGTTCAGCGGCATGAGTAGTGTCTCACAAAGTATGGGTTCACTGGTCTCCGAAAGTGGCCTCCTCTAAAGTTGTTCGTTGCAAACATTCAGCGCTGACAAGGTACGCATATATACGGTAGAATGCATGTGATTCAACATATCGAGCTGCATATGGACGGTGCGTTGATTGTGTAGCCGAGTTCGTTAGATGGAAAATAGCTTTTTTACGGAAATACGTACGTCCTCGGTTTCCTATGAGTATAAGCTCTACACGAACACATGAAAGGTCAAGCCCGTATTGGATCTTGAAGAAGGAGGTGTACAATAACGCTGCATCAGTGGCGTAACTAGGGGGGGGCAAGGGGTACAAGTGCCCCGGGCGCCACTAGGGAGGGGGCGCCAAGCAGAGTCCTCGGGTTGGCGCCCCCTGGAAAGGTTGTCAATGTTTTTTTCCGTAAAACCGCCCTGGAAGGGGGGAGGGGCGAGGTTGTAATGTACGACTGGAAGTGGGGATGGTGGGTGAAGGAAAGGGTTGCCGCAATGGCTTTTGCATCGGGAAAAGGATCCATCTATTTTCATTTTGCTGCGCTACCTCCGTGCCTTCCCATGACCCTCGCTAAGCTTTGTTTTGTGCTCCGCAGCACTGGGTTAGATGAGTTTCAGCGAACCCCACCAGCCTCCCAAAACCACTTACGTGAAAGCTTCCCTGAAACCAACCACGTACGTAAACAAAATAAAATAAAAAAGTTCGAATGCACCTTTTTTGAGTAAGAACAGAAAACTCCAACGAAATAGCCGATCGTCCAAACGACTAATCGTCCACGCAGCGGCGGAAGGAAGGGCGAATATAATCCGTGACCTCGGCACCAAGGCTAAACAAAGGCGTTATTCGCAGAGTTCTCTGGAGGAAAGACGGAGAAAGCGTGACACGACGGCGACCGTTTGTTGATTCCCTGCATCGCGGGCGCCAGCAAAGCAATAGAAGGGCGGGGGGTCAACGTTTTCCCACATGCCATCCACCGCCATGGGCAGGTTCATCCTTTGGCCCAAAGAACACGCACCTGCGAAAAAGCGCAGAGCGTAGTGTACCCGACAGCATGTGCCGACTGCCCCGCTTCGTACGTTGGAGAAACCAAGAACTTCCCTGAAAGAATGCGGCCGCACAAGGATGACCTCCATCAATGGAACAGCGAACGGAGCGAACGGCAGAACACTCCGACCAGTTTAACCCCCATACCAGACCCGAGGGCGGGTGTCTAGCTGGTTGCTTTGTTTTGTACTCACCCTGCATTCCTTGGGATGCACAAATAGCGCGAAAGCTTAGGTACGAGAAACTTGGGCCTGGGAAGCGCCCGTGCCGTCAAGATTTTTGCAGTGTGGACTGGAAGAGAACAATGACGGGTAAGGGACTTCCGGAAGTTTGAATAAAAAAGAAAAATACTATACAAAAACGCGGGCGTAGCTCATCGAAATCAGAACTGGTGGCCCTTGGCCTCCGAAATGGCCCGCCGCGCGCCAGTAGGCAATCGCGGAAGCCTACATTAGCGCTTTTAATGGGGGGGGGGGGGGGGGGGGATTTTGCACGTTTGTAACACCAGATGTTCCTTGGTCCACACCTGTCGTCCCGTGTTGGCCACCAAAAATCATGGCGCGTGCCTCACCGACGCCAGCGTGCATGGGCAGACTATCTACGCGGAAAAGGCCCATTCTAACAGCGTGCTTCTTCTAGCAAAGTAGATGCGCAAATTGTGTAGTAGTAGTAAAATTAATCAGCCTTGCTCGCTCAGGAGCGTGAAGGCCGCCCACAACGCTACATATAAAATTTTTGAAAATATTTTTTTTTTACTTTTTGACCTTCGCACAAATAGTTTTCACCACCATGAGGAACTCAATAACCAGAAACGCAGCTGCCGTTGCATAGAGAAAGAAGCAAAATTTGTTTTCAAGACAGAGTTGATGGGTCTTATCAACTTTGTAGCAACTGTTATGTAGCAACTATCATAAAATGTCGCATAGTGAGACATTTTGCGAAAGTACTTTGCTTCATTTTACAAGTTTCATAGAATGTTACTTTATTGTTATTCAGTAAATTTCTACATACACGAAATTCATGCTCGAAATTTCTTCTTTGTAACGGTAATATTTGTCTGTTACATCTTCATGAACTTTCGAGAACGACGAGTTGTGAAACTAGTCCCTCCGTGTTGAATATGTTCTATATTTTTTGCCTCCTAAAGTTATATAGGCGCTTAAAAGAAAACAAGGTTCCTTTTCGGGCTGCTTGGTGAGATGGGCATATAAAATATAAAATATTCAATCAAATCGAAAATACTAATTTTCAGATCCGTGTCGATCTCTCATGGAATCACCCGTCTACGATAACAATGGTTAGGAGACAAACTGCGGACATGTCTGCCGTGTAGCTAGCATACCTGTAACCGTGGTTAGCCGTAGTGCTCGTGTGACAGAGGTATTAGTGGGCTTTAGTTGAAACTGGGGTATGCCAATCAAAGTACCAAGTAAAAAACTTTTTTGCGCTACAAGAAAAAATTCGAAGTTTTGCATCTCGCATTCTCTTTAAGGCCCTTCTTCCTGCCATGTACTCGCACCTAATGTTGGATCGCGAGTCTGCGAAATTCCGCTGAGGCAGACTGTCGATCGGCAAGCGCACCTGTAGGCCGGTTGAAGTTACCGGCTGTCTCCTCGATGGGCCAGGATTCCACAAAAAGCTGCTTATAGTAATCGACCTCTAAGTAGACCACGCGGGAATTGTCAAATTCGATGCGGTTGTCGTTCACCACGCTGTGCTCAGGCAGCTCAGCGAGTGTATTCCTTTTCACTGAAACTTGCACATGTCGTTTTTATGTTGCCTCAGACTCTCGGGAAGTTCCCCAGCTGCATCGCCCGCGAAGGGAGCGTAACTATGAGCACGTGCATACCTGCGAAGTTCAAGTATTCTGAAAAAGGTGGGGGGGGAGGGATTGCGCCGATTTATCTCCCCCCCCTCTTTTTGCGCCCAAAAGAAAACTGCGGGATCAATTAAATGCAATCTTGCTTTCGTGGCGAGATGTCGCTTTAGGTATAAAGTCTGCAACCCCCTCCATCGCGGCAATAGCTAAAGCCGCGGCGAAGCAGCGGCCATTTGCACGTGTGGTGAAGTATATGATGCCGCTTTCTAACTCGCCGAGAGCAATCACATGAATGTGTGATTAGAAAGAAAAGGAAAAGGCACGTAATTTCTGCAGCCCTATAGGGAGCACGGCGCAGTGCCCTTCGTGACGACACCGCTTCAACACCGACAGAGTAAGGGCGCGAGAAATTGACCATTTGCAGAAATCTGCAAGGCGGCTTTCCTGCAAGGTTGTTTTCGAACCAAAAAGGAAAAAAAAAGAAAACTATCGTGCCCAGTCTGCTTTTCTCGCCCACTGTGCTTTTACCACTCCTATTCTAGTGAAGGCACGCGAGTGCGACAAAACGACTTTTTCCCCCAACAATTACTGTGTGGTTGTCCCACCTCTAACGAACCCTCACATCGCATGGAGGGCGAGGCACCTGTCGTTCGTAAAGAAGGGAGTGGGGGAAGGCAAAAGCACAATGAGTGAGAAAAGCAGTTTGCGAACGAGACCTTTTGGTTGGAAAACAACTTGCAGGAAAGCCAGCTTGCTGATTTCCGCAAATGGTCAATTGTGTCTGCTTTTGTTTTGATGAATACCGGAGAGTTCATAAGTGAGAGTGGATCACGTGATTGTGAACAAACATTTGGTTATCGTTGATGCAGCCAATCAGTTGCCCTGTGTGTGTTACTTAGTAGGCCCTCTCACAGGGTGCCGCCATAGTCCTCTTTTCGCTTCCGTGCAAACAGCCCAGGAAGGAGGGATTCCTATTGGTACATGCCCTTGGAGGCGTGGTCTTGGTGTTATAAAACTACAATGTTAGGGGTTATGGGTCGATCCAGAGAAGCGAGAAAACGAGGGTCAGTTCAACCGAACGAGAGTGGTCAATGAGACGTACCATTCGCGAGTTAAATTGTTTAGCTACCCCAGAAGCTCCACAGGCATTGAATATTGAGTCTCCGGACCGAACAAGATATCCTAGAGGCAGGCCACAACCAGTCGCTACATGACTCCATTCCTGCAAACCCCGAGTTGAAATCCCAGCTCACTCTCCAGA